>CM068744.1:37807220-38407220 GCA_035084275.1 Hydrolagus colliei
GGGGGGGGGGTGGGGGGGGAGGGGGTGTCTGTGTGTGTGTGGGGTGTGTGGGGGGGGGAGGGGGTGTCTGTGTGTGTGTGGGGGGGGGGGTGGGGGGGGAGGGGGTGTCTGTGTGTGTGTGGGGTGTGTGGGGGAGGGGGTGTCTGTGTGTGTGGGGGGGGGGGAGGGGGTGTCTGTGTGTGTGTGTGGGGGGGGGGGAGGGGGTGTCTGTGTGTGGGGTGTGTGGGGGGGGGAGGGGGTGTCTGTGTGTGTGTGTGTGTGTGTGAGTGGGGAGAGTGTGTTGGGTGGGGGGGGGGGGGGGGGGTACAGGGCCTACCAGTAAAGCGATGGTGAATATGGTCCAGCCCAGGGCAGACTCTGTCAGCGCCGCCATTGTGCTTCCCCCTCCTCCCGGCACCAAAACACCGCGTCAACGGCCACCGCGACGGCGTCATGACGTGACGTCATCGCGTTACGTCATGACGTGATCCACGCTCCGCCCCTCCCCCCGGGCACTCACAGCACATGCGCGGGAATATCAATCGACCATATGTCCTCATTGTGGGGGGGGGGCGATGGGGTTCGGGGGCGATGGGGAGGGGAGATAGGGTGGGGGGGTCAATAGGGTGGGGGGGTCCATAGGGTCGGGGAGGCGATGGGGGCGGAGGGCGATGGGGGCGGGGGGGATGGTTTTGGTCGGTGGGAACGGGGGCCGTTGCGGTTGGGGAAGGTGGTGGGGTCGAGGAGGGTGATGGGGTTGGGGGGAATGGGGTCAGAGGGGATTTTGTTGGGGGATGGGGATTGGGGGGCTGTGTCCTGAGATGCCTGAGTGGGGAACGCTATATCAATGCCTGTGGGATATAGTGGCGATATAGTGGAGCTCCTGTGGCTCAGTGGTTAGAGCACTTGTCTTGCAAGCTGGGGAAACTCAAGCTGGGGAGACATGTGTTCGAATCCAGACAGGTCAGGGCGAAACCTTGGGCAAGTTTCCTTACTCCACACACCTAATAATAATAATCCCTCCAAAAAAACACAATAATAAAATTGGTCATTTCAATCCACGACTGTGTGTGGGACACTGCTGTGCGCAATTGGCTGCCGTGATTCGCCCACAAATATATACAGTCAATTCACTTTACAGTATATTCTATGAAGCGCTTTGGGACATTGATAAGATGTGGAAAGTGCTATATCAAATGCAAGGATTATTATAATATGTGGATTGGGCATCGTATTGAGGATTTGGGTTGTTGGGCTGAGAGGGAAATTGGGGTTTGGATTAATAATAATCCTTGCATTTGATGCAGCGCTTTTCGCGTCTTCTAGAACTCTCAAAGCGCTTCACAGAATGTACTGTAAAGTGAATTCACTATATTTGTGGGGGAAACACAGCAGCCAATTGCACAAAAAGTCTTGGATTGAAAGTGACCTATGTATTATTTTTTTGAGGGATTATTATTAGGCGTGTGGAGTAAGGAAACTTGCCTAATTTTTGACCCTGCTTGAAAGCGAACCCAGGTCTCTCACTTGAAAGGCTTGTGCTCTAACCACTGAGCTACAGGACTCTACAGTGCAATGGGGCATTGGGATGTCACTGTATGAAGGTACATCTTGGCAAATTTTTGTTTCGCATTTCAAAGAGTCCTGTAGTTCAGTGGTTAGAGCCCTTACCTTGCAAGCGAGCAACCTGGGTTTGTTTGTTAGTCCGCACGCCTGATAATAATCCCTCAAGAAAATAATAATAATTTGATCACTCAATTCACAACAGTTTGTGGGACATGGCTGTGAGCGATTGGCTGCCACGCTTCTGCCACATATATACAGTCAATTTGCTTTACAGTATATTCTGTGAAGCTCTTTGAGATGTCTGGAAGATATGAAAAGCCTATATAAAATGCATGGTTCACTATTAAAACATCTGCATATTCAACTGGACATCAAAGATCCAATGATATTATTTGAAAAGAGAAGGGAGTTTCTCCCATTGTCTAACAATCCCGCCCATTCCTCCCCACCCTAATAGAAATTGTTCATTCACTTCATGGCTGTTTAAGCTCTCCTACCCTACATAAGAGCGTTATATAAATGCAAGTTGCTTGTGGGTCACTGTTGGTTTCTGAATTTGCCTATAAAATGCAAAGTCACTACACTTTAGAGTCAAATCCTATGCTTCGGGACATCCTCCTGACACGTTTTGTTACTATTGGATGCATAGAACCTAACTCAGTGAATCAGTGTGTGAAATATTAATTGTGCGATTTAATGTAATACATTTAATTCATATAATAATGTTGATACCTTATGGGCTGGTGCAGTACTCAGCTGGGCCAAGACCTTATTAGTGATATTCTAATTCTGATACCTGTGGCAGCATGTCAGTGTCCTTAGTGCAGGCATTCTTCCCACTCAGCTCCTGTTAACCCTGCAAAGCAAAGACCTAGTAGGTAACTTGACAAGTAGTGAGAAGCAGAGAGTGATTTCAATAATAATAATCCTTGCATTTGATATAGCGGTTTTCATATCTTCTAGAAGTCTCAAAATGCTTCACAGAATATACTATAAAGTGAATTGACTGCCAGGGCGCTGGACGGTCAGTGTTTCGGATCCGAGCTGGGGTCAGGATCGGGGAGGGTGGAGGGAAGGGGAGATGGGATGACCAATGGCATGGTCAAAGAGGAGGGTCTTGAGGCAACAACAACAAAATTACATTTATAGAGCACCTTTCACGTCGGGAGGACGTCCCAAGGCAAGATTTGAAGGAGGGTGTAAGGTGGAGGGATTGCGGGATGGAATTCCAAAACTTTAAGAACATTGATGAGTTTTCGTATGGATCAGACAGCCGGCTGACCAGAAATAAAATTATGAACTGCAACTCTGCAGTTTTCGCATGCCATGTTTGCACCACAAGCATGAGTGGCAAGTCAGCTGTGGGAAGCAGAGTGAAATTTATAGTGTTTCATAAAGCATTCCTTATGATGATAAAATGCAATAACTTTTAGCAGTACGTGATACGATCAAGCTGTCAATCGGCATTATGTTTGAAGGACTATTAAAGTCACCGAGTTATATAAATTGTGAGTGATTTCATTCTAACCAATGGATCTATTTACACCAATATAGGTGTCAGCATGAAAAATGCCCACAGCGTCAAGGGAAGAGGAGAGTTGTTGGGTGTAACTGATTTGTACGAATTGGCTGAATGGATATATAGGGTAAGAACAAGATTAGTGAAACTGATTCATGTCCCTCAGTACCTAACAATGACATCCTCTTAAACTTGAATAACATCCTTCCAGCTGCACGAATGACATCTTTAAAGGGGCCTGAGGATTCCCCCTGAACCTACCGTTGTGAACATTGGCTTAAAAATGTAACATTGTGCAGGATTTAGACAAATTCTTCAATTCAGCCTTAATTTGGAGAGTTGGGTTTCCACAATCTCCAAAAGGAACTGAGAAGGGAGTTTGTCCAAATGTCTTGGCCAACAATCTCCATTGCTGGGCACAAATTAGCTGCTATGTCCACCTATAAAATACACAGTCACTATACTTTAACATATATAATGTGAGACAGACTCCCAAGACAAGAGGCACTATTCAGTGCAATATAAATATACATTTCTAAGCATCTTTCAACAACAAAATTACTTAAGTAGAGTGCATTTCATGTCAGGCGGACGTCCCAAGGCGCTGAATAGTCAGGTCAGCAAGACCCGAGCAAGAGAGAGGGACAGGGTAGGGGTGAGTGGAGGGAGAGAGTTAGGAGTGCAGCAAAAGTCACAGTTGAAGAGGATGGTCTTGAGACCAGCCTTGAAGGAGGCGAGGGAGGGAGTGAGGGGAAGGGACTGTGGGAAGGATTTCCAGATTGTAAAATTTCCTCATTGTAATATTTCTTCTGTAATTCAGTGAGGTCTAATTTAGCAAATTGCATTTATATAGCCGCCTTCCATGCGTGAAGGCATCTCGAACTGTCTCAGAGCTCTGTCTGCACAGATTTGGGATTAGTTATAAACCGCTCTGAGACGCTATCCAGTAGGGTCCGGCGATATATCGATATATCGCTAAAACCCGATATAATTTTCATATCGATACGCCGATATAGGTACTTCAAAAATATCGATATATCGAAAAATCTATATATCGAGGGAAAAAATCGGAATGCGCGCACACTGAACTACAAGACCCAGAATGCTCATCTCTATACACAATGCACAGACCGAGGTGCAAAGCCGCCATATTGTATTCATAGTTCTAGAATACAATATACAGGTATACAAGGGGTGAGGGGAGAGAGACGGCTGGGTGGGGGTGGGGGGGGAAGAGACGGCTGGGGGGAGAGGGGGAGAGAGACGGCCGGGGGGGGAGGAGGAGAGAGACGACTGGGGTGGGTGGAGAGAGAGACGGCGGGGTGGGGAGGGGGAGAGAGATGGCTGGAGGGGGTGGGGGGGGAGAGACGGCTGGAGGGGGTGGGGGGTGGAGAGAGACGGCGGGGGGGGGGTGGGGAGGGAGAGAGGAACGGCGGTGGGGGAGGGGAGGAGAGAGGGACGGCGGCGGGAGGGGGGGGGTGGGGGCGGGGGAAGAGATGGTGTGGATGTGATAATATACAGATAGATAGAGATGGGGGGGATGTGAGAGAGGAGAGAGACACAGAGACACAGAGACACAGACAGAAAAACGCAGAGATGGAGAGAGTGAGTGTGAGAGGCACAGAGAGAGAAAGATATTTACCTCCTGAGGAGATAGGCCCCGAAAGCGCGCACGCCACGCGTGCATGCGCAGTATGAAAAACCCGAAAATATCGATATTTCGGTATATCTCGATATGAGCCCATCGATATATCTAAATCGGAAAATTTCCATGTCGACGGACCCTACTATCCAGCATGAAAGGCACATTCTTGAAGGAATTCTGGTACATTTAATAAATAGTCCTCCTTGCATTTCATATCGTCCTTTCGGGTCAGGACAATGCCTCACAGAATGTTCGGTAGTGTGTAGTGACTTTCTATTTTAGGTGAACACGGCAGCCAATTTGAGCCCATCACTGCCTCGCAAATAGCAAAGGATGGTACCTCCAGCAATCTTGCAGGACTGCATTGGCACCTGAGTTCAATATTCAAAGTCCCAACACGGGGCTTGAACCCACAATCTTCCTACTCAGATATGACAATACTTACAACTGAGCCAGGCTAACTTCTCGATCAACCTGAAGGAAATGGGTGGGTAGCGATGGAGCAGAGCATAGGAATCCTGGAATGTGAGTTGGGATAACTGCTGGAGTTTAATCTGGTTGTTAGTCATTTGGCATGGATCGATTTCCAAGGGTAATAATCACTTTAAAAGAAAATTCGAATTTAGTCACTCAATCCTGACTGTTTATGGGACACTGCTGTGCTCAATTGACTCCTACAGTTTTCCCACAAAATACATTGTCAATTCACTTTACAGTATATTCACTCGAGACGTGATAAGGCACTATCAAATGCAAAGATTATTTATAATTACAGCACTCTGGGACATCTTTCTGCCACGACGGGCACTGTACAAATGTAATTTGTTGTTGTATTCCTCTTTAAAAATTAAAACTGTATTGACTGACTGGAGAACACAGTGCATGAAGCGTCCAGCCAGGGCCACTTTATCAATTGCAAAAACGCAAAATACTGCAGATGCTGGAAATCTGAAACAAAAACAGAAATCGCTGGGAACACTCAGCAGGTCAGGCAGCTCCTTTGTCTTCCTTGCCCTGCCTCTCACTCTCTGTTAGTCCTTAAAAGCCTCGCCCTCCCAACATGCCCCAGTTCTGACGAAGGGTCGTGGACCCGAAACATTGACTCACTTTTCCTTTCTCTGTAGATGCTGCCTGACCTGCTTGACCTGAGTGTTCCCAATTTCTGTTTTTGTTCCACTCTATCAATTGGTGTATTAGTTTGCAGAGTTAATTTATTGAGTGCCTTTCATGTTACGATGATGTCCCAGGAATTAAGTGGGAAGAATTCCTGCTCTTCCAAGTCTGGTTGACTAACCCATTTGGCTGGTCTTTTAATAATAATACTAATAATAATAATTGTTGCATTTGATATAGCGCTTTTCATGTCATCTAGATGTCTCAATGCGCTTCACAGAATATACTGTAAAGTGAATTGACTGTATCTTTGTGGGTGAAACACAGCAGCCAATTGCGCACCGCAGTGTCCCACAAATAGTCATGGATTGAAATGACCAATTTATTATTGTTCTACTTTGAGGAATTATTATCAGGCATGTGGAGTAAGAAAACTTGCCTAGGGTTTCGTCCTGGTGGAAATCGAACCCAGGACTCTCGCTTGCAAGGCGAGTGCTCTATCCAACGAGTCACAGAACTCTTCTGTTGAATGACTTGGAGTACTGCTATCCTGACTAGCTCAGAAAATGATGGAGAGGATTCCAGGTAGAAAAAGACTGAAGCTAATAATGAATAGCAAGACTGAGGTGTTTGGAATTGGAACAGAATGGTCACTAAGCAGATGGTGTTTGGCAAAATAAAAACAGATGGAGTAAGTGACTTCATGTGATATTGCAAACTACACACCTAATATATGTGCAAGTTACTGCATTTCTGAATGATTGGCATGTTGGATAGACTTCCTATGTGCTAGTATCATATCACTCACACCATGTGCCACATACTGCAGTTCTAATTAATTTCAACTATAGTTTCCTTCGGGGTTTGCTTTAAGAACGTCAACTATCCAGGTTGCTTCCGGTTCTCAGCTTTCCAGGTGTCAACCTGGCTCAGTTGGTTGTGCTCTTGCCTCTTTATCAGTAAGTCCCATACCATCCCACCAGGCCAGGTTCAGTGCTGGAGAAGCGATGCAATGTTGGAGATGCCAACCTTTGGATGAAATGTTAAATTGAGGCCTCATCTGCCTCCAAGTCCACATTTATGTGGATAATAATGATAATCTTTACATTTGACATGGCGCTTTTCACCTCCTCTAGACATCTCAAAACACTTCACAGAATATACTGTAAAGTGAATTGATTGTATATTTGTGGGTGAAACACGGCAACCAATTCCGCACAGCAGTGTCCCACAAACAGTCATGGATTGAAATGACCAATTGTTTTATTATTGTTTTTTGAGGGATTGTTATCAGGTGTGTGGAGTAAGGAGACTTGCCCAAGGTTTTGCCCTGCCTGGAATCGAACCCAGGTCTCTTGCTTGCAAGGTAATACAGTAGCCCTAACCACTGAGCTACAGGACTCTACAAGATGTTAAAGATCCCATGGCATGGCTTGAAAAGCGAAGCGATTTTCTCCCAATGTCGTGACCAACAATCCTCCAAATAAGTTAGGTCATTCACATCATGGCTATTGGAGTTCTGTAGCTTAGCTTAGCCTCACAAGCGAAAGAACTGGGTTTGATTCCCGGTAGGGTTAAATGTTGGGCACATTTCCTTACTATACATATTTCTGTTTAGCCAGCAGTAAGTGGAACCCTGGTTGCTAAATGATTGGCAGATAGTTTTTCCGGGGATAATAATCCCTCAAAAAAACAGAATTTGGTCACTCAATCCACGACTGTTTGTGGGACACTGCTGTGCACAATTGGCTACCACATATCGCCCACAAATATACAGTCAATTCACTTTACAGTATATGCTGTGAAGAACTTTGAGACATCCAGAAGACATGAAAAGCGCTATATCAAATGCAAGGATTGTTATTATTATTTGTGAACATGTGCAGAAAAGGCTGTATTCGTTCGCCGATAGATACACAGTCACTCCACTTTAAAGTGAAACCCTGTGAAGCGCTTTGAGACATTTTGAGGATGTGAGAAGGTGATCCATCTAATGTAAAGACTATTTTTTATTGTTGTTAAATTGGTGCTCGGGGGCACTTTATTTCAATTTCTAATATGTGTTTTTTTACCCATGGAAAAAACTGTTGCTCTGTGTGCGCATTTGTGTACATGCCTTGAAGTTGGGAGATTCTTTAAGTCTATGAGATTGGTGCTACTGATTAAATATAATGGGACTCACAATTTTCCAGGCTGATGGTGGCTGTGGGGGCTGGGAAATCACAAGCCCCTTATACTTAATCAGCTCAGTTTCCTTGGCCCTCTTAACCTCTTTCTCGCTTTCATACTCTCCCTCTCTCTCATTCTCCCTCCCTCTCCCCACCCTACTATTCACCCTGCATGTCTTTCCTCCTATCTTTCCTTCGTCTCTCACGGGAGCACCACTGCAAGTGGCAAATGTTTTGAGACGTCCTCCTCATGTGAACGGCACTATATAAATATGCGTCACATTGTGTTGTTCTTGCTCCAGAAGTTAGAATCTTTTTTTTACTGAGTTGCCAATCAGTAAAATATCCTCTATTGATGCACTCTAATGAAAAGTTTCAGTGTTTCTGTCTTGTGAGTTATCTTATACATAACTCAATCCAGCGTGTGTGTTATTTTATCCATGACACATTAAATAAATAACAAAATAATCCATGCAATTGTTGCAGCATTTTATCACATTGTCGACATGTTTCAAAGCACTTCACAGGATTTTTACTGTGAGGTGTTGTGACTGTGCATTTGTAGCAATCAATTTGCACACAAGATTAATAATAATAATTACTATTATAATAATCATTCTAATAATCCCTGCATTTGATATAGCGCCTTTTCACCTCTTCGAGACATTACAAAGCGTTTCACAGCATATACTGTAAAGTGAATTAACTATATATTTTGTGGTTGAAACACAGCAGTCAATTGCGCACATCGGTGTCCCACTAATAATGGATCGAGTGATCAAGTTATTGTTTTTATTTATTTGTTTTTTTTAAAGTGATTATTCCGCCCCGTACAAGCGATCTGCCAATTGACTAACAACCGGGTCCCTGCTTACTGCTAGGTAAACAAGGGCATGTAGCCGAAGGAAACTTGCCCAATGTTTTGCCCTGCCCAGGAATCAAACCCAGGTCCGTTCACTTGAGAGGCAGGTTGTCTAACTGCAGCAAAAGCCCGTTTATCCGGCACCCTCAGGACCTGGCCAATGCCAGTTAAAGCGCCTGCCGGATATTCGGCCGAAAATGCAAAAAAAAAAAATTCAATGCATTTTTCCGGCTAAATTCCGGTTAATCGAATGCAGACTTTTTTGTTGCAATGCTGGTTAAAAGGAAGTTGCGGTTGATCGGATAAACGGGCTTTTGCTGTAATATGCTACAGGACTCCACAATGTCCTGGGAACAGGCATGAAGTGAACAATCAATTAATTTCAGGGATTGTTGGCCGGGACACAGGAAGAGAAACTCCCTTTTCTTTTCGAACAGTGCCATAGGATCTTTAACGTCCACCTAGACTGGATGACAGGACCTTGTGCGATATTCTATCCAGTGTAACTTCAGCAAATAAGGAAACATTGCAAACTAAACCACTAGTTGAGCCATTCTGTTCTTGCATACTTACACTTACTTTTATTTCATCCTCTTCCTTTCAGGTAATTGAAGATACAGATGGAATATTCTGTCTGGAGGGGTTTACGGTTACACATTTATGGGAGCTTTATTAGGCCATATGACACAGAGAATATTAATGTCCATCTTTAACAGGATTTCCCCGTTATGGTCACACAACGCCAAAGGCTCTGTGTGAAATGATGCACTGAATTTTTTACCCCATTAATTTTTACCTCACAAACTGCAGATTATCCAGAACTCTGTAGCTCGTGTCCTCTCCTGCACTAAGCTCCGGGAGCACATAATTCCCACCATTGGGTTCCATCCCCCAGAGGATCACAATCAAATTCCTCGTCCTAAGGCTATTCACGCCTCTGCCTCTTCCTATCTCTCCGATCTGCTGACTCCCTACCAACCTGCCCGCCCACTCCGTTCAGCGGGTTCCAGTCTACTCCATGTCTCCCGCCCGACCTGCCCTACCATCGGTGGTCGGGCTTTCAGCAAATATTTTACACATTAATGTCTTTCTTGGTTACACATTGTAAATAAGGAATGAACGTATACTGAAAGTAGCATCTGGCATTTCATTATTTGAGATGTGTAGATTATAAATTTTGTGTTTTGCCCACAAAATATGCATTCATTACACTTTAGAGTATATTCTGTGAAACACTTTGAGACGTTTCAATGATGAGGCACTAAATCAAATACTTATATATTATTATATGTTATAACAAAGGTTTGACTCCATTCTGACTATTATTGTTGAGTAGGTCACCTTGAAACCAGCATAGTACTGTAATTGGTTACTAGTCATTCACCAACAGAACAATGAGTAAGAAATTGTTCAGTCACTCATACATAACTTTGAAAACAATAATACATTTTCCATCACTTGTTATTTGGATCAAAGACTTAATGTACAATAGCCAATTCCCTGAAGTTGGCAGAAGCACAAACGAAGAAAAAGGAATAAAGATTTAAACCAAATCAATAAGAGCACAAACTCTAAATCAAAGAGCTTTGTTTACAAACAGTCTCACTCTTACAGACATGTTAATTCTTCGAGTGTTCCTATGGTCACCTCCCCACGCTCCCTGGCCCTAAGTCAGGCTCCTCTATTGTCCATTGCTCCTCTTCCGTTCAGCGGGATCTGGCCTGACCCATGTCTCCCGCCCGACCATCGGTGGCTGGGCTTTCAGCCTCTCTGCCCCAATGCTTTGGAACTCCATCCTACCATCACTTCGCCTCACTTTCTCCCTTGCCTCCTTCAAAGCTGGTCTCCACACCTTTCTTTTCGACTATGCCTTCAGCTGCCATCCTACTTCTCTACCGTCCCACATTCCAACCCTGCCCTCACTCATCCACGCCTGGGGCCTGACCCCTGACTGTTCAGCACCTTGGGATGTCCTCCCAACCTGAAAGCCCCTCAACAAATGTAATTACAAATGTAATTTTGTTGTTGTCTTTTGTTGTTAAGTGCTCCAAGATGCTGCCTTTCATGAATGGCACTATATAAATGCAAGTTGTTGTTGTCGTTCTTATTGCAATGGAAAATTATAATTATAAGAATAATATAATAATAATAATCCTTGCATTTGATATAGCGCTTTTTACATCTTATCAACGTCCCAAAGCGCTTCACAGAATATACTGTAAAGTGAATTGACTGTATATATTTGTGGGTGAATTATAATTATAATTACTTACTAACATGTCCACAAATAATAATAATAATCTTTACATTTGATATAGCCCTTTAATGCCCTCTAGACATCTCAAAGCGCTTCACAGAATATACAGTACTGTAAAATGAATTGATTATATATTTGTGGGCTACAAATATTGAACTACTGACTTTAACTGTTCTCCAAAGTTAAAACATTTTGCCCCATAAATAGTTAGCTAAAGGGAAGGATAGTAAATGCAATAGAAAAAAGGGAAATGGAATTAATAATAATAATCCTTGCTTTTAATGTGGTATATTTTACATTGGGAGGACATCTCAACGCACAGGTTAAGTAGTGATTGTGTATCCTGTAAACAAATTAAGGCACAGCCATGGAATTAATAATAATGAATTAATAACAATCCATCAAAAAACCCCTATAATAAATTGGTCATTTCAATCCACGACTGTTTGTGGGAGACTGCTGTGCGCTTTGGCTACCGCGTTTTGCCTACAAATATAGTCAATTCACCTCACAGTATATTTTGTGAAGCGCTTTGAGAACGTCTAAAAGACATGAAAAGTGCTGTATCAAATGCAAGAATTATTATTATCAGCTGCGCACAGCACTGTTCCACAAACAGTCATGTTTTTTTGGAGGGATTAGTATCCATGGAAAGCAATCCACCGATCGACTTAAGAACCAGGTTCCTATTTATTGTAGAGAAGTAAGGAATCATGCCTAATATTGCCTAATATTTAAACCCACTCGGGAATTGAACCCGGGTCCTCTCACTTGGGAGGCGAGCGCTCTCATTAACCACTATGCTATGGGACTCTGTCTTCAACTGAATAGGAAAAAGGAAAGGCCAGAAAAGAGTATACGTGGAAGAGAGAGCTACACATGCAAGATCCTGTTCATATATAGAGATAGGTTTGCAGGGATTTGTGGACAAGGGATTAGCGACACGAGGAAGTGGAGGGCTGACATTTGAGCATATTTTCCGATCTGGTTTGCAAAAGTGGGGGTAGTGGTGGTGGGGGCTAGAGAAAGAGTATTGGCTGCTTTCCACGTATTCAAGCCTTGGGTGTATCAACTCTACCCAGCTCACGTGAGAGTAAGGCGAACTGAGGCAGGCACATTCCCATTCCAAGTTCAAGTGCAAGGGTCGGGTCAACAGGCTCACCGCGACAGATGCAGTCTTGACTGTAAGCGAGGCAGAGAGCCTGACTGCACAGCGCTCACCCTTGTCTCAGACTGTTCCAGCTCCAATAAGAAGGATTTCGCACACCTTCACTCGTCCCGACATCGCTCTCATCACCTTCGATTCTGCCTCCCAATAATGAGGAGGAAAAAGCCAATACAGGCCTAAAGCCCAGGCTGATCACATAGCCCAACCCCCGACTGGTCTGGCACACAGCGAATCTGGCCTCAGTGAAGTGGGCTTCTCTTTATCTGTTCGACTGACCTAAAAAGGCACTGTAAATACTGTAACCATAAACCGTGCAAACACAGCAATCTATTTGCAACCTTCAGAGCTGAACAGGAAGCCGGATGAGATGAGGACCACTATGCACGAAGGGAACGTTTCAACTCGAGAGCAGAAAGAGTGAATGCGCACATATAATAATAATCCTTGCATTTGAAATAGCACTGTAACCATGTTGTCAAGACATCTCAGAGTATATATTGTACATTGCAGTGTTGTGCGAATTTTGGCAGTCAGTTTTGCAAACAGCACAAACAGCCCATAGAGTTAGTGACCAATTTTATTTGGGGGACTGTTGGCCAGGACACTGAGAGAAACTCCCTTTTCTTGTGCCATGGGAACTTTGGAGTTCCTGTGGCTCAGTGGTTCGAGCACTCGCCTTACAAGCGTGAGACCTGTGTTTGAATCCAAACAGGTCAGGGCAAAACCTTGGGTAAGTTTCCTTACTCCACACACCTAATAATAATCCTTCAAAAAAAACACACACAATAATAAAACAATTAGTCATTTCAATCATGACAGTTTGTGGGACACTGCTGTGCGCATTTGGCTGCTGTGTTTCACCCACAATATACAGTCAGTTCACTTTTACACTATATTCTGTGAAATGCTTTGAGACGTCTATAAGACATGAAAAGCGCTATAACAAATGCAAGGATTGTTATTATTATTATCTTTAACAGTCACCTGAACAAACAGATGGGACCTTGGGTTAATGTCTCATTCGAAAGATAGCACCTTTGACAAGACAACAGCAACCCCAGCATTGCGTTGGAGTGTCATCTTAGGCTATGTGAGTTCAAGTGCTAATGTGTGATTTGAACACATAACCTCCTGAATCGAGAGACAAGAGTGCACCCACTACACCAGGCTCACATATAAAATGATTAAGATTTCTCCGCCACACACTTTGAGATTCTGATCCAGAGGTAAAATGATTGTACAACTAAGTGGTGAAGCAATCCAGTTCACAAAGGAAATAAAAAATAGGAGATTGGGGTTAAATCGAGTCGGCACAATGTTGAAATGTTGACAATCTCTCCCTCAACCCATTCGCCTCAATGCCCTTCTGTCCCACCTTCAGGTTGAGTCCTGTAGCTCAGTGGTTAGAGCACTCGCCTTATAAGCGTGAGACCTGTGTTTCGAATCCAGGTAGGTCAGGGCGAAACCTTGGGCAAGTTTCCTTACTCTATATGCCCAATAATAATCCATCCCCCCAAAAAACTATAATATAACTTGTCATTTCAATCCACAACTGTTTGTGGGACAAAACTGTTATTAAAACGTATAGAACGACTGTTTGTGGGACATTGCTGTGCGCAATTGCCTGCCGCATTTCGCCCTCAAATATACAGTCAATTCACTTTACAGTATATTCTCTGAAGCACTTTGAGACATCTAGAAGATGTGGAAAAGTGCTATATCAAATGCAAGGATTATTATTATTATTATTATAAGATCTTTCTCTTCGACTGCGCTTATGGTCACCTTCCCCCTCCCGCTTGCTCAATGTTGGGCTCCGCCATTGTGAAAGGCTCTGAGATGCCGCCTGGCGTGGAGGGCGCTATACAAATGCAAATTGTTGTTATTGTTGAAACCCAACTGTGTGAGAAACAAAGCAAACAAACTCTTGAGTTTAAAGAAGAAACGGCAGCGTGAGGAGCGAGTCCAACAATAGATCAGCAAAGGTGCAGTTGTTGAATAGTCGCTAATGGTTCTCCATACCAAGCTGAAGGGAATATTCTCAAATGGACAGTTGACCATTTGAAACCAAAATACTTGTGAGACAGCAAGAGAGAGAGAGAGAGATGTGGGGGGTGGCGGAGTCTGAACGAAACAAAATCCCAGGAAAGCATAATTCCCATTATAGACTTCCTACCCCGACCCCAACAGAAAGACATCCTAAAAATAACCACGAAGTGAATGAATGACTGCAAATCACTAGGATTCATTTATTATAATAATACTTCATTAAGACACTGCAATACAACTTGTATTTTACACAGGGCTGATAAGACGGATCTGTGAATGCTTTATAAATGAAAGTTATCGTTGAGACGTCTCTAAAGGCTTCGCTGTGTGTGTGCGTGTGTGTGAGAGAGAGAGGGGTTGTAAAGTGTAGTGACTGTGTATTAATTTGTAGGGAACCTCGATTTCCACCTCCTCCCCACTGACTTATCCCTATTTCTGAGACTAAGACTTTAAAAAGATTAATCCATTTAGTTGCTTACGTCAAGGAATTGTTTCTTTTATGAGCCACAATCATTTGAGTTAGAATATTTATTTCAATTGCTGAATGAATAGGCAATTTGGGGTTTTATGTACACTGTTTATTTAAAATACAGTCATTTAAGAAAAACAGTCTATTGAGTTTTGCAAACAGCAGTCTATTGAACTTTTTTGTTACTGTTGCATGTCGTGAGTGATCAGAGTAACAATAATAATCCTTGCTTTTGATATACTGTAGCACTTTTCACACCTTCTAGACGTCTTAAAGCGCTTCACAGAATATACTGTAAAGTTAATTGACTGTATATTTGGGGGCAAAACGCGGTAGCCAATTGCGCACAGCAGTGTCCCACAAACAGTCATGGATTGAAATGACCAATTAATTATTGTTTGTTTTTGAGGGATTATTAGGCGTGTGGAGTAAGGAAACTTGCCCAAGGTTTCGCCCTCACCTGCCTAGAATTGAACCCAGGTCTCTCACTTGTAAGGCGAGTGCTACAGGACTCCACAAAGTATATGGTACCTGTCTACTTGGGTTCTGTAATATTAATAATAATGGCCGCATTTTACATAGAGTTCCATCACATTGATGAGCTATCTAAAACACTTCACAGAATATACTGTATAGCGGAGTGACTGTATTTTTGTGGGTGAAACGCAGCAGCCAATTCTGCACAGCAGCAACCCACAAACAGTCATGGATTGAAGTGACCACGTTTTTTATTTTCGACAGAACTGAACATTTATTTTACAGTTACCAAATAATTCAAACAATTCAATTCAATAAATACAAGTTAAAGTACTGTAAATCCATGAATATATATACAGTATATAAGTACAGTATTGAGATAAGACAAGCCCCCAATTGCAGTGCTGTGGGTGTGGTGCATTGTCGGAGGATGAGACTTTAAAATGTGTTTGATGCTGTTGAGTTTCGCCCATAGAATACAAGGTCACTGCACAATGTATACTGTGAATCGCTTGGAGACGGCTCAACGATGTGATAAGGCACAGTATCAAATGCAAGGATTATTATATTATTAACAATGGTATATGTAAACACATGGAAAATAATCATAAACATTTAAAATAAACACATATATTAAATGGAGTCCTGTAGCTCAGTGGTTAGAGCACTCGCCTTACAAGCGAGAGGCCTGGGTTCAATTCCAGGCAGGTCAGGGCGAAACCTTGGGCAAGTTTCCTCCACACGCCTAATAATAATCCCTCAAAAAAAACCACAATAATAAAACTTTTATTAAAACGTACAAAATGACTGTTTGTGGGATACTGCTGTGCGCAATTGGCTGCCGTGTTTCGCTCACAAATATGCAGTTAATTTACTTTACAGTATATTCTGTGAAGCGCTTTGAGACGTCTAGAAGCCATATCAAATGCAAGCATTATTTATTATTATTATTTAAATGTAGTTAACATAAATATATGTAAATATAAAATGAAATCAATAGTCATATATCACTACATGCTCTGTGACTGTGCCCTGGGAAGTCTAGCAGTTTGACAAACCCTCAACTTGGTGCTGTGTGAATTTTGCTGGGGTGGGGGTTTCCTCCCGTTGAATGATCATTGAGAGGCTGGGAGGGGTTCCTGTTGAGACAGACTTGTCTGAAACCCGCTGGAGTAAGTGGGAGGTTCTGCAGGCAGAGCCAGACCCACTAATAAGGCAGCCTCTTGGTACAGTAGCGTTCAATGGCAAGTGCTTGGGCTTAACAGTGCAGAGCAGAGCAGAACAGTGTGGTGGGAACTCACTAAATCACTGCCCTGAACAACCTTATACATCCTCCACACGTTGTTACACCCTGAGGAATTTCACCACAGGTAATCTCTCGTCTTTTTCAATCTCTCTCTATTTATATACATATACACACACACACATTGACAAGAATTGTACTGTCAAACAGCTAGCACTTGATGTGGGGTTCCTTTTGAATGCAAGTGGAGGTTTACTAATGCTAAGAGTAATGCTAAGTGTCTTGCCAGCCTGCATGCATGATTGTGGGGATGGGTATTAGCAGAACAGGAGGCAAAGGCTGTAATTAAACACCACCCTGAGCTGTCAGCTTGGCTTTACTGGAAAGATATACACTGCCCTCCTATCTATGTCCAATTATATTTATATAGCTCGAAGGTTACTGCTGTCTCTCCCTCACCCCAACACCCCCCCCCTCACTACCTCAACTAGCACAGTTCCCCTTCTCTTATCTCTCGATCACTTTTAGTACCAGATTATCGTTTGCATTTACTGTTATTAATAACAGTAATAATCCTTGCATTGGATGTAGCACCTTATCGCACCTTCAAGATGTCTCAAAGTGCTGCACGGAACACAAGTCAAATTGACTGTATGTTTTGTGGGCGAAACGCAGGAGTGTCCCACAAGCGAGTGGCTCTGTTCCAGTGACCAAATTTTTATTTTCTTTTGAAGTGATTATTATCCCCACTATATTAAATGCAAGGATTATTATGATTTACTCTTTGATTTAGTTGTTAACTAGATTTAGATTTAGTTGTTAACCACTTTTATGCGCCCCGTATGATTGGCAATTGTTAGCATTTGATTGTCAAAGAGCTTCACGGGAGTTACTGTAAAGTGTAGTGACTGTAATTTACTGTAAAGTGTAGTGGCTTATTTTTACTGTAAAGTGTAGTGACTGTGATTTGATGTAAACGGTTGTGACAGGCATTGACTGTAACGTTTGGTGATTGTGATTTGTAGTAATATGTAGTCAGTGGCGTTTGCTGTAATGTGTAATGACTGCGATTTACTGTGAAATGCAATGAATGGCATTCACTGACTTATAATAATAATAACCCCTGCATTTGA
Source organism: Hydrolagus colliei (assembly GCA_035084275.1). Taxonomy (NCBI): domain Eukaryota; kingdom Metazoa; phylum Chordata; class Chondrichthyes; order Chimaeriformes; family Chimaeridae; genus Hydrolagus; species Hydrolagus colliei. The sequence goes on from CM068744.1 coordinate 37,824,869, forward strand.
TATAGTGCCTTATCACAGGGTTGAGACATCTCAAAGGTGCTTCACAGAATGACTCGCATAGCGACTGGTATTTCACTCTAAAGTGTAGTGACTTCCACTGGGAGTGTAGAGATTCGTGACAGGATTTATGGCTGATGGTGTGAATTATGAGGAAGTCTGCCTTGTGTTACACAGGGTCAGTAATCGAATGGTTTGATGGCTCCCGATTGTGGTCACTCTGGTTGTTGTTGTTGTTGGGGGTGGTGCAGGGATGGTGGTGATGGTGGGGTGGGGGTGGTGGGGGGGATAGATCGGATGTCCTGAACCAAGCCCCCTTTCTCACCTATGAACGAGGCCATTGGAGACACCCATCACTGCTCCACTATGGTATAAAGGTTTCACTTACAAATTTTACCAATTCATATGCTGATACCTGATGTGGCGTTGAGTTCAGAGAGATACAGAGAGATTAAAGGAAATAGTTCAATAATGCACATCTAAGGGGTTGAACTTAGTCATTTAAGAGTCTCAGAGTTTATTAAAAGACATTACCTTTGACATTACCAGTGAAACGCTTTGTGATTGATCACAGGCGTCACATTCAATACAAAGACTAATAATAATAATAATTGTTGCATTTGATATAGTGCTTTTCTACATGTCTCAAAGTGCTTCACAGAATATACTGTAAGGTGAATTGACTGTATATTTATTTTTACAAAGGATTATAAGGCATGTGGAGTAAATAAACTTGCCCAAGGTTTAGCCCTGCCTGGAATCAAGCCCAGGTCTCTTGCTTGCAATACAAGTGCTCTAACCACTGAGCTATAGTGGTTAGAGCACAAGATCTCCCAATTATAAGATTATTATAAATATTATTGTTTTTTGACTCTTTGCTTCCAGAGTACATTTCTATCATTAAAAAAACTAAAATGTTTGAATAAAAATAAAAAAGCAGAAAGTTTTATTTAATTAAAAAATAATATTCTTTCTTATTCAAATTTTCCATTTCAATTTGATTTGAAAATGGAAAGACTTCACAGTCCAGCGCCATGTGATGTCCTCCCAGTGTGAAAGCATTTCATTTTTAAATACAGTTTACAAACAGTACAATACAAATTTCCATGTATTACAATGATATAATCTGTTGTTATTGTTGTTGTTGTTTTTTGCCTGATACACTTTGACTCTCATACACTGTGGCTGCCAGCCAGATTCTCTTGGGTAACTGAACGCAATGCTGATGAGACGCACAGCAAACCGTCATTTCGTTTTCCAATCGCCTTAATGTCACTGCACACAGTGAGAACGTTTGTTTTCTGTCTTGTGCATTGCCCCTGGATTCGAGAGCAGTGACTACTCTGCATTGTAGCATGTACAGTCTTCTGCAATGGGTGGCATTGTCTGGGGGAGTCTGCGGTGAAGTGGGAAGAGGCAGACTGAGGTTGGATCTAGGTTCCCTTGTGTAGCGAGTTGCAGTCATTCTGCATTGCTGACAGTGTCAGGAAGCTGAGTAGCACCGCAGCTATTCACTCACCACAGCTATTCCCTTACCCACAGCTATACGCACGCATTACTCTCACCCCTCCAGTGCACAAACGACAGGTTTTATTTTTGTGCCTTCAGCGGATCATTTGGTAACGCTCGACAGAGTGGCTAGAAATTCCAATCTGTTTGTAGCCCAAATTCCACCAAACATTAGCCCAAAAGGTAACCCAATATCATGCATCGCCTACTATGAGTAGCAGAGTGGTCGATTTATAGTAATCCTTGAATTTGCATTTGATAATCCTTGCATTTAATATAACGCCTTATCACGTCTTTGAGACACCTCAAAGCACTTTCCAGAATATACTACAGGTAGACCCCGCTTAACGTTGCCATTTAATGTTGAGACGTTCACTATTACGTTATTCGCCCGCAGGTGGAAAGGGGGCACGACAGTGCTAGAGTGAGCCAGGCCGGTAGCGAGAGACCGAGCCAGCCGGCAGTGAGTGAGACCAGTGGTGAGTCAGTGAGCTGGGCAGGCAGTTCGGGAGGGAGTGAGCTGGACAGGCAGTCAGGGAGCGAGTGAGTGAGCCGGGCAGGCAGTCAGAAAGCGAGTATACCAGTAATTTTTTTTAGAAAATTTTGGCAAAAAATGTCCAAAAGAACCGAAGTCTACCTCTTCCCACTTCACCGCAGACTTCCCCAGTTTTTAAATTCATTCTTCTGGGAAAATGTATTCGCTTAACGTCGTTTCGCTTAAAGTCGCACTTTGCAAGAACCAAACTACGACATTAAGTGGGGTCTACAACAACAACAACAAGAACAAAATTGCACATACAGCACCTTTCACGTCGGGAGGATGCCCCAAAGTGCTGAATAGTCAGGTCGGGACCCGAGTGGGGGGTTGGGGGGTGGGGGAGGGTCAGGGTAGGGGGAAGGGAAAGGAGAGTGGGAGAGGGGGAAGAGTTAGTGGGGCAGCCGAAGGCTCGGTCGAAGAGGAAGGTCTTGAGACTGGCCTTGAAGGAGGAAAGCGAGGAAGCAAAGTGGAGGGGCTGCAGGATGGAGTTCCACAGTGTGGGAGCAGAGAGGCTGAAAGCCCGGCCGCCGATGGTTGGGTGGTTAGGGCGGTGGACGCGGAGCAGGCCTGAGTCTGCTGAACAGAGGGGATGGGCAGGCTGATAGGGAAACCTCACAAAGCCAGTCAGGAACCTCGGCATCACGTTCGACCGTAAACTCTCCTTCCTCCCCCACATCCGTGCCTTGACCGGCACCGCTTATTTCCACCTGCGCAACATTGCCAGGCTTCGCAACTACCTCACCCCCCATGCTGCTGAAACACTCGTGCATGCATACATCACCTGACGGCTGGACTACGGAAACTCTCTCCTCGTCGGCCTCCCCAGTTCCTCCATTCACAGGCTGCAGGTCATCCCAAACTCTGCAGCCCGTGTACTATCCCACACCCGCCTCCGCGACCACATAACCCCCACCCTCGCCCGTCTCCACTGGCTCCCCATCCTCCAGAGGATCGAGTTCAAGATCCTCGTCCTCACCTTCAAGGCCTTACACGGCCTTGCCCCGCCCTACTTAACAGATTTACTTTCCCCTATAAGCCCACCCGGACCCTCCGTTCAGCAGGTCTTGGCCTGCTCCAAGCCCCCCGCCCGAACCGCCCCACCATCGGAGGCCGGGCTTTCAGCTTTTCCGCTCCCACCCTGTGGAATTCCATCCCCCAATCCCTCCGCCTTGTTTCTTCCCTTTCCTCTTTCAAGGCCGGTTTGAAGACTTTCCTCTTCGACCGTGCCTTTTGTTACCCCCCGAATTTTTCGACCTCCCCTACTTGTTTCACCCCTTCCCGAACACTCCCCTCCCAGCTCGGGTCACACGCCTCCTGTGCAGCGCCTTGGGACGTCCTCCTGACGTGAAAGGCGCTTTATAAGTTTAAGTTGTTGTTGTTGTTGTTGAGACAGCAGGTCAGAGAGATAGGCGGGGGCAAGGCTGTGAATGGCCTTGAAAGTAAGAACAATGATCTTGAAATCGATCCTCTGGGTGACAGGGAGCCAGTGGAGATGGGCGAAGGTGGGAGTGATGTGGTCGCGAAGCCTGGTGTGGGAGAGTACACGAGCTGTAGAATTCTGAATAATCTGCAGCCTGTGAAGTGCGACCAGGAGAGAGTTCATGTAGTCAAGCCTGGAAGTGAAAAGGTGTGGCTGAGAGTTTCGGCGGTGTGGGGGGTGAGTTAGTGGTGGAGTCTGGCAATATTACGGAGGTAATGGAAGGCTGTGCCAGTCATGGAGCGGATGTGGGGGAGGAAGGACAGTTCAGGGTCGAACAAAACGCCCAGATTCCTGATTGGCTTCGAGAAGTGGAGAGAGCAGCCTTGAACGCTGATATTGTCAGCGCCTGAGGTGCGGATGCACTAATGTGAGCAAATCAGGAGGGCTTCTGTCTTATTGACGTTGAATTGTAGGAAATTTGCCCTCGTCCAGGACTCAATGTCAGATATGCATGCAGTCAGAACGCCAGTGGTCTTGGAATTGAGGGTTGACGTGGATAGGTAGAGTTGGGTGTCAGCTGGGAAATTTACCCCATGTTTGCAGATGATGTCACCTAGGGAGAGAGTGTAGAGGGTGAAGAGCAGGGGGCCAAGGACAGAGCCCTGGGGAACGCCGCATGTGACTGTGCGGGGCTGGAGGAGAAGCCGTTGGAGGAGTCGAAGTGACGGCAATGGGAGAGATAGGACTGGAACCATTTGAGGACTGAGCCTTGCAGGTTGAGGAGGGAGGAGAGATGGTGGAGGAGGATAGCGTGGTCCACAGTATCGAAGGCAGTGGATAGGTCGAGGAGGACGAGGAGGCAGAGGGTGCCCTGGTCATAGATGGTCAGGATGTCGTTTGTGACCTTGACCAGGGCAGTTTCCATGCTGTGGGAGACACGGAAATCCAATCGGAGGGGTTCGAGGAATGTGTGTTTTGAGAGGAAAGAGCGGAGCTGAGAAGCAATCACCCTTTCAAGGACCTTGGAAAGGAAGGGGAATTTGGAGATGGGCTGGTAGTTCGACAGCTGCGACGCATCGAAGGAAGACTTTTTAGGATGGGGGTGATGGTGGTGGTTTTGAAGGGAGTGGGAACGGTCCCGGATGAGAGGGACAGGTTGATAGTGTCGGTGATTAGAGGAGTTAGAAGGTGGAGCTGAGTGGTGAGGAGAGGGGTGGGGATGGGATCAAGGGAGCAGGTGGTGAGCTTCATTGAGGAGATGGTCTCAATGACGGAGATGGGCAGATGGGGTCGAAGGTGTGGAGGGATGGGTAGGAGACGGGGTTTGGGGGGAGGTGGGGAGGGGGTGGAAGTTGGGGGGACAGTGACCGCAGAGCGGATTCCCTCGATTTTGGTCACGAGGAAATCTGGCATCTCCTCGTGAGGTCCAGCCAGATATGCCGGTGGACCGTGAGGCCGGATTTGAGCTAGGTGTGTTCAACGGCCCGCACCTGGCCCTTGAGGGAATGGAGGTGGGTGGTGAACCAGGGTGAGATTCGGAGTAGGAGGCAGTTTGGGAAGTGAGGGGGGCAAGAATGTTGAATGTGGTGGAGAGGGTGTAATTGAGTATAAGGTGTATTACTTGTATAAGGTAAATTGACTGTATTTGTGGGCGAAATCCAGTAGCCAATTCAGCAACGCAATGTCCGACAAACAGTTGTGACCAATTTATTGAGGCGTGGGGGGTGGGAAGGGGAGATTGTGGGGCAGAGGAGAAGATGATCAAAGCCATCTTTGAAGAAGGTCTTGAACAACAACAAAATCAGGAGGACGTATCAAGGCACTGGACAGAGAGTGTTTTGGACCCGAGCTGGGGATAGGGATCAGGGAGGGTGGAGGGCAAGGTGGGATGGAGGTTGATCAAAAGCGCAGTCAAAGAGGAGAGCCTTGAGATCGATCTTGCAAGAGGGGTGGGAGGGAGGGAGTCAGAGTCAGAGGGACTGGAGGGTGGATTTCCAGAGAGTGGGGATATATAGGCTGAAAGTCTGACTGGTGGGGTGGGGGATATGAAGAAGCCCGGTGCTCGCAAGATTGGTACAGTTGGAGGAGGTCACCGAGGTAGTGGGGGTAAGACTGTGGAGGGACTTAAAAGTGAGATAGCGTGTTAACTGCCATGTTTGTACACCCCATGTATAGTATTCTTCATTGAGGCATTCCTGCCACCTGCATAGCAACATAGTAAGAGGCCATTCAGCCCCTTGAGCCTGTTCCAACATTCTATAAGATCATGACTGATCTGGATCCCAGCTCCATTTACCTACCTTTGCTCCATATAATTGATACCTAACAAAAATCCATCCACCTCAGTGTAGAAAACATGAATGGATTGAGCATCCATAGCCCTTTGGGGGAGAGAGTTCCAGATTCCCACTTCTCTTTGGGTGAAAAAATGCCTCCTGATTTCACTCCTCAAAGGTTTAACTCTAATTCTACGTCTATTCCCTCATCAGAGGGAATCGTTTCTCTGTAGCTACCCTATCCAATCCCTTTATAATTTGTTAATCAGACCCTTGATCTGAGACCTCATCCCTCAACCCCCAGACGATCGATGTTCTGACAGCATGTCTGTCCAACATCGAATCGTGGACGAGGGACAACTTTTTGTAATTGAACGTGAGTAAGACCGAGGCCCTCCTGATTGGCTCAAGCCAGCGCCTCCGCACATCGGGCGCTGCCAGCCTCAACATCCAAGGCTGCACTCTCCACCTCACAAAGCCAATCAGGAACCTCGGCATCATGTTCGATCAAAAACTTTCCTTCCTCCCCCACATCCGCGCCTTGACCGGCACAGCCTATTTCCATCTGCGCAACATTGCCAGGCTCCGCAACTATCTTACCCCCCGCGCTGCCGAAACACTTGTGCATGCATACATCACCTCACGGCTGGACTACGGAAACTCTCTCCTAGCCGGCCTCCCCAGTTCCTCCATTCATAGGCTGCAGGCCATCCAAAACTCTGCAGCCCGTGTACTATCCCGCACCCGCCTCCGCGACCACATAACCCCCACCCTCGCCCGTCTCCACTGGCTCCCCATCCTCCAGAGGATCGAATTTAAGATCCTCGTCCTCACCTACAAGGCCTTGCACGGCCTTGCCCCATCCTACCTAACCGATCTACTCTCCCCCTACACGCCCACCCGGGCCCTCCGTTCAACAGGACTTGGCCTGCTCCAAGCCCCCCGCCCGAACCGCCACACCATCGGAGGCCGGGCCTTCAGTTTCTCCGCTCCCACCCTATGGAATGCCATCCCTCAATCCCTCCGTTTCACCTCTTCCCTTTCCTCTTTCAAGGCCGATTTGAAGACTTTCCTCTTCGATCGTGCCTTTTGTTTCACCCCGAACTCTTTTACCTCCCCTTCGTGTTTCACCCCTTCCCAAACACTCCCCTCCCAGCTCGGGTCACACGCCTCTTGTTTAGCGCCTTGGGACGTCCTCCCGACGTGAAAGGCGCTATATAAATGTAAATTGTTGTTGTTGTTGATCAGATCACCCCTCAACTTTCTAAATTTAAGGGAATAGAAGCCAAGTTCATGCATCCTGCCACAATTTAACCCTTTAAGCTCTGGTATCATTCTGATGAAACTGTACTGCCCCCACCCTTTAGAACTCCATCCCACAGTCCCTTTGCCTCATTTCTTTCCTTCAAGAGCCTCCCTCCTCTGTGGATGTGCCTTTAATCACCCTCTTACACCTACCTTCCCTGCCCTCCACCCCTCCTGGGTCCAAATCCTTGACTGTCCAGTGCCTTGAGATGACCTCCCTACATGAAAAGCACTATACAAATGTAATATGTTGTTGTTGATGTTGTTGCTGAACGGACACAACTTGCTTACCTCACTGCGATTATGTATTAAATTACACTTAGGCACAGCAGTAAACAATGACACACTCTTCTCTTTAAAATTCCCCTCACGTCCAAAATTCCATCCAGTCTTCTCCTGTAAGATCATCTTGTCTAAATGAGTAAGATCTAATTCCTGAATGTTTAGTCTCGAGTTGGTGGGAGCCAAGGCCTGTAAATCCCAGAATGAGTGTGCCTTGAGTACAGCTAAAAGTACTCTACGATAATAATGATCCTTGCATTTGATATAGTGCTTTTCACGTCTTCTAGATGTCTCAAAGCGCTTCACATAATATACTGTAAAGTGAATTGACTGTATATTTGTGAGCGAAACACAGCAGCCAAATACGCACAGCAATGTCCCACAAACAGTCATAATGGTTAGCAAGCTCACTTTGCATTCAATTTGATTCCTGGGCAGGGCAAAACCTTAGATATGTTTCCTTACTATTTACCTATTTACCTAGCAGTAAGTAGGAACACAGTGGTTAGTCGATTGCCAGATCTCTTTCCAGGTATAATATTTCGCCCCCAAAAATGTAGTCACTCAATCCATGACTATGGATTGGGACAGTGACTGGGACACTGCTGTGCGCATTTGGCTGCCGCGTTTCACCCACAAAATATGCAGTCAATCCACTTTTAGTCTGTTCTGGGGAGAGCTTTGAGATGTCTTGACAATGTGATAAGCGGCTTGTAAGGTGATGAGGAGCACTGTGGATCTATCTGGGTCAGGAACCAGACCACGGAGGTCACCACAGAGGGGTGACTTGGTTCCAGGGAAGATCTGACTATATGGGAAATTGGGAAATTGCCCAGCTCATTGCTCAGAGTCCACACTCCCTGACGAGTGACAGTAATGATAGCGAAAGTGCAGCCACTGATGGTCGAACAGAGGGCTTGGGGGTAAGCAGGATAACAACAAATTTACACTTGTATAGTGCCTTTCACATCTGGAGGACGTCCCAAGGTGCTGGACAGTCATTGTTTCAGACCCAAGCTGGGGTCGGGGATAGGGAAGGTGGAGAGAAAGGGGGGGATTTGGAGTGACTGATGATACCATTGAAGAGGAGGGTCTTGAGGCAGGACTTGAAGGACGCTAGTATAGGGGGAGGGACTGTGTGATGGTGTTCTAGAGGTTGGGGGGCAGAGTGGCTGAAGGCTCGCCCGCCAATGATGTGGTGGGTGGGACAAGCAAGTAGAGTTGCGTAGAGTGATATGGCGTGGATACAGATTATTTGGCTCAACTCAAATACCGGATGTTTATACAGTGCCCCATCTGTTTCCCTTTCCTGTATTTATCTATTCCCTTCTGCCTCGTATCTCTGTAGATCTCTATTGATCGTCGCTCACATGAGTTGAAGGTGAAATGCAGCAGAATGTGACTCGGAGCATTGTCCTTTGGCTGGCAATAGCATTTCTCTTGTCCAATGGCGTTAAGACCGAGTCCGAAAGTGCAGGTATGGTTTATTGCAACGTTATTGAGTGTGTGGAATAGAGCACACGTTTCATTAGTGTGTGCATGAGTGTGTGCATGTGTGTGTGTGTGCGTGTTCATGTTTATTTGTGCTTTTGTGTTTTTGTGAGCATGTGTGTGCATGTGCAAGGGCTTGTACTTGTATGTGTGTGTATGTATGTATATATATATATATATATCTATACATATATATATATATATATGTATAGATAACCATTGCTGCTCATTCCTTTGTTCACTAAAAAATTGAGAACATTGCAGAAATGTACAAGTGCACTTTACATGAGCTTTTGCTAGAATGCTTGACAGTCTGAACACAGCAGCACTGGAAGGAGGTGAGGACACATTGCATTGTTGCCAGTGTCAACTTCATTGATAACATCTCGCCTCTGAGTTCAAGACCCACGTTCTGTTGGAAGTTAAAGATCCCACAACATTATTATTAAAGAGAAAGGAACTTCTTCTGGTGTCTTAGCCAACAATTCTTCGGATGAATTGATTATTTATCTCATGGGTGCTTTGAGGGACAGTGATTACACCTGACAATAATTTACCTGCGTTTTACCCAGACAAAATGCAGTCAATTCACTTTACAGCATATTCTGCATATAGATTCATAGAATAGATTCATAGATTCATAGAATTTTACGGCACAAAAGGAGGCCATTCGGCTCATCTAGTCTGTGCCGGCTCTTTGAAAAGAGCGATTCAATCCCACTACCCTGCCCGCTCCCCATAGCCTAATAGCGGAGTATATAGTGGAGTCCTGTAGCTCAGTGGTTAGAGCACTCGCCTTGCAAGCAAGAGACCCAGTTTCAATTCCTGGCAGGACGAATCCTTGGGTAAGTTTCCTTACTCTACATTGATAATAATCCCTCAAAAAAAAAAGAAATTAGTTATTTCAATCCTGTTTGTGGGACTCTGCTGTGTGCGATTGACTGCTGCGTTTCGCCCACAAATATACTGTCAATTCACCTTATAGCATATTCTGTGAAGTGCTTTGAGACGACTAGAAGATCTGAAAAGCGCTAAATCAAGTGCAAGGAGTATTATTATTAATATTATTCTGTGAAACATTTTGGGACGTCTTAACTACTTGATAAGGCACTACATAAAATGCAAAGATTATTATTAAGCTTCTTGAGACAGTTTGATGTAATAGGAGTCATTCCAATGTATCACTCCAATGCAACAAATCCAGGGTGTTTCTTAAGATCTCCCGTGGAGTCCTGTAGCTCAGTGGGTAGAGCATATGCCTCTCAATGAGAGACCTGGGTTTCATTCCGGCAGGGCGGAACTTTGGGAAAGTTTCTTTACTCCACTCATCTAATAAATACAATAATTGGAAACAAAAGGAAAAAAAGCAATAATAAATTGGTGATTTCAATTCACGACTGTTTGTGGGACACTCCTTTGCACAATTGGCTGCCGTGTTTAACTCACAAATATACAGTCAATTCACTTTACAATATACAGTATTCTGAGAAGCTCTTTTAGACCCTTAGAAGATGTGAAAAGCGCTAAATCAAATGCAAGGATTATATAATAATATATAATATAATAATCTTTGCATTTGATATAGCGCTTTTCACGTCTTCTAGACATCTCAAAGCACTTTACAGAATACATACTGTAAAGTGAAATCACTGTATATTTGTGGGTGAAACGCAGCAGCCAATTGCACACAGCCCACAAACCGTCGTAGATTGAAATTACCAATTTATTATTGGTTTTTTCGGAGGGATTATTAATAGGCGTGTGGAGTAAGGAAACTTGCCTAAGGTTTCGCCATGATCTACCTGGATTTGAAACACAAGTCGACTCCAGGACTACTGGCGTTCTGACTGCGTGTCTGTCCGACATTGAGTCCTGGACGAGGGACAACTTCCTCCAACTAAACATCAACAAGACGGAGGCCCTTCTGATTTGCTCGATTCAGCAACTACGCACCTCAGGCGCTGGCAATATCAGCATTCAAGGCTGCACTCTCCACCTCGCAAAGCCAGTTGGGTATCTAGGCGTCTTGTTCAACCCTGAACTGTCCTTCCTCCCCCAAATCTACGCCATGACCGGTACCGCCTTCCACCATCTCTGCAACATTGCCAAACTCCGCCACTACCTCACCCCCCATGCTATTGAAACACTTATCCATGCATTCATCACACCTAGGCTCGACTATAGGAACTCTTTCCTCGTCGGCCTCCCTTCACAAGCTGCACATTATTCAGAACTCTGCAGCTTATGTACTCTCTCCCGCACCAGGCTCCGCAACCACATCCTGACCCTTGCCCACCTCCACTGGCTCCCCATCCCCAGGGGATCGAATTCAAGATCCTCATCCTCACTTTCAAGGTCATTCACGGCCTTGCCCTGCCTATCTCTCCGACCTACTGTCTCCCTATCAGTCTGCCCATCACTCCATTCAGCAGGCTTTTGCTTACTCCATGTCCCCCGCCCGAACTGCCCTACCATTAGTGGTCAGGCTTTCAGCCTCTCTACACCCACACTCTAGAACTCCATCCCACAATCCCTTTGCCTCGCTTCCTCCCTTTGCTCCTTCAAGGCCAGTCTCAAGACCTTCCTCTTTGACAGTGCCTTCTGATCCCCTCCTAACTCTCCTCCCCTTCCTACTATCCTTCCCCCTACCCCGACCGTTCCCCCCCTGCTCGGACCCCGACCCTTTCCCCACCTGCTCGGGTCCCGACTTAGCTGTTTAGCGTCTTGAGACGTCCTCCCAACGTGAAAGGAGCTCTATAAATGTAATTTTGTTGTTGTTGTTGTAAGACGAGTGCTCTAACCACTGAGCTACAGGATTCCACGTTATTATTAAGGACAATCTCCAACCATGTAGGCATCTGCAACATAATCACTCGCTTGTGAGATTTGGGAGAATTTGTCTTCCTTCGGTACAAGACTCCAAAAGGTCTTGAGGTCCAGCTATCCGGTTACGACCTCCCAGTGTAACATTTGCTACTTATATCTTGAGCTTTGTGTAACTCCCCAGGAATAACCATGTCTCAGATAACCAATTCTGTACCCTTCTGTGCTGAAACTGCCACTTGGATTGAGGAAAATGCTATCTAGCCAGCTGGAATCACTAAATTTACAAAAGCCGTGGACATGTTCTCAACAGAGGCTTAGAACGTGTCAATACCTTACTAATAATAAATATAATCATAATTCTTGCATTTGATACAGCGCCATATCCCATCTATGAGACGTCCCAAAGGGCTTCACAGAATATACTGTAAAGTGAATTGACTGTATATTTTAGGGTGAAATGCGGCAGCCAATTGCACACAGCAGTGTTCCACAAACAGTGTTGGATTGAGTGACTGCATTTTTTTTAAGGGATTAGAAAAACCCATGGAAAAGCCATGTGTCAATCAACTAATAACTGGGTTCCCACTTATTGCTAAGTGAACAGAAGTGTGTGGCGTGAGTGTTTCACTCAGCCTAGGAATCAAACCCAGGTCCTCTCACTTGTGAGGCAAGTGGTCTAATGAATAAACACCAGGACTCCACTGATAGGCCAGATAGGTTGGTCCAATAACCTCCATTGCCTTTGAGAACTGCAAACATTTTCCCTGCAAAACATACACTTTACAGTGTATCCTTTGAGGTGCTGTGAGACATCTGAACAAGGTATTATATCAAATGTAAGGATTACTAAACCTGCCTATATTTTGGTAGGACAGCTTCTTAGAGCCAGTTTAGCCCCAAGAATACTATCTTATCTCTTCAACAAGGAGGATATTCTAAGATGTGGGTTTTGCTTCGCTCTTTGCTTTCCCTGCGTGAGACCCTCCAATCCATTTTCCACCCCGCCCACAGTACCGAGACTGCCCTGGTTAAAGTCACCAAAGTCATTCTCTCCACCTGTGACAACAACAACAACTTTGATTTATATAGCGCCCTCCATATCGGACGGCGTCTCAAAGCGTTTTACACAACTATATGTGGAGTCCTATAACTCAGTGGTTAGAGCACTTGCCTTACAAGCATGAGACCTGTGTCAATTCCAGGCAGGGTGAAAGCTTGGGCAAGTTTCCTTACTCCACACACCTCATCGTAATCATAATCAAAAAGCAATAATAAATTGGTCATTTTAATCCATTCCTGCTTGTGGGACACTGCTGTGCGCAATTGGCTGCACATTTAGCCCCAAAATTTGCAGTCAATTCACTTTACAGTATATTCTGCGAAGTGCTTTGAGACGTCTCAATAATATGAAAGCTCATATCAAATGCAGGATTATTTAATATACCGATTAAGTGCCCAGTTGTTAGTTGATCAACACATCTTTTTCCGGGGATAATATTCCCTTCAAATATATAATAATTTGGTCACTCAATCCACCACTGTTTGTGGGACATTGCTGGGCGCAATTTGCTGCTGTGTTTCACATACAAAGCATATAGTCACTACACATTACAGTACATCCTGTGAGTCGCTTTGAGATGTCTTGAAGACGTGATAAGGTGCAATTATTATTATGTAGCATAAATAATAACACATTTATGACTCAGAGGCGAGAGGGTTGACATTGAGCCAAAGTTGATATCCTGTCACTTACTGAAGTTTGAAGAGTACTTATGCATTTTTTGTATTCTCTTTAAGTTGCTCAGTGCCCTATCATCAGTTTGGAGGGAGCACATTCCATACAGATGCAAAGACAACACGCTCACGTCTCAGGTAAGCTACACCATCACTGTGCAGCTCTCCAAAACACTATCCCATGAATCATAATAATAATCCTTGCGTTTGATATAATGCTTTTCACATCTTCTAAGCGTCTGAAAGTGCTTCACAGAATGTATTGTAAAATGAATTGATAGTGAAGGACAATATATAACCACAAGAAAATCACACTTGTATAGCCCCTTTCATGTCAGGAGGACGTCTCAAGTCGCTGAAATGTATATAAATGTAGGTTGTTGTTGTTGTCAGTCCTCAGCACTATTTCCTATTATTTCCATTTATAATTGAAGCAAACTTTTCTTTTGGTAATTATTATTTGTTGTGTTACTCGATACTTTTAAAGGTTGTGAAGGGTGAAGGGAGAAATTATTGTGCAAATCCGTGGGTGAAGAATATTTCTTAGAAATTGTGATACTTTGCTTTTGCAATAATATTCAAGTTTACATTTGTATAGCAGCCCCTTTCAGATCAGGAGGACATCCAGAGATGCATAACAACATTGCCTTGGCTCCCGAGCTAGACGTGGGGGTCAGGGTGGGTGGGGAGGAGGACAAAGAGCGGTGAATGAGGGAGGGAGGGAGGGAGGGAGTTGGAGAGACTCCAAGACAGAGTTCCAGAAAGTGGGGGCAGATAGGCTGAAGGTCCTCCCCACTCTCCCACCCCATCCAGCAGGGAATATCAAACACTTTATTGATATGTTACATTAAAAAAAAGTTAAGAGCAAGGAACGTTCAGCCAAAAACTTGCCCAAGGTTTCACCCTGACCTGCCTGGATTCGAACACAGTCTCACGCTTGTAAGGCGAGTGCTCTAACCACTGAGCCTCAGGCCTCTTTCCAGGAAGTACAACCTTAAGCAAATTGCCTTACTCCACATAATCCGTATATCTTGATGGATCTGGTCGGCGCATCACTTTCCCAGGGTAATAAACCCTCAATATAAAATGGTTATTCAATCAACGACTGCTTGTGGGATGCTGCCTTGCACAATTGGCTCCCGTAGTTCGATAACAAAATACTGTATACAGTCAATTCACATTACAAAACATACTGTGAAGCTCTTTGAGATGTCTCCTCAATGTAATAAGGCACTGTATCAAATGTATGGATTCTTATTGTTATGGTGATTTTATGATGTTAGTTGGTGAACAGTCTTCAAATGTCTTTCTTTCAGGTTTTGATCTGATGGAGAGATTTTTGCTCTTGCTTCCGACAAGTGGGAGTGAAAACCAGACGTCTCCAGTCTCCCCCACCTTCAGAATGGGAAGAAAGCTGCTAATCAAACCAACACAGTAGGCACTGCAAAAATATTTTATTTTTATTTATCTCAACAACTTAAAAGAGGTGAAGATTTGCGATCAATGGGGCAGGGAGCGGTTATGGGGAGTTGGTGGCAGGCACTTACTTACTTGGGATTACCTACGTGGTTATTATTTCAGATGTCACAGTCTAGGTTAACATTCCAGTGCATTGCTGGGGGAGAAAGTGACAGCCTTCAGATAAGATTAAATCGATGTCTTGTCTGCATATTCAGGTGGACATCCAGGTGGCACAACTCAGAAAAGAGAAGGGAGTTTCTCTCTCTCCCGGTGTCCTAGCCAACAATCCCCCAAATAAAATTGGGGGATTGTTATCAAGATGTTGAGGGCTCAAGGCATTCTTGGCATATATTGTAAAGTGAATTGACTGTATATTTGCAGGCAAAACGAGGCAGCCAATTGCACACAGAGCAGTGTCCCACAAACAGTCGTTGATTGAAATCACCAATTTTTTTTAAGAGATTATCATCAGGCGTGTAGAGTAAGTAAGTAAGAAAACTTGCCCAAGGTTTTGCCCTGCCTGGAATCGAACCCAGGTTGCTTGCAAGGTGAGTGCTCTAGATGGCACTATATAAATCGAAGTTGTTGTTGTTGCTCTAACCACTGAGTTACAAGGCTCTACAGGCAACGAACTTTCAAAACGTGAGCTCAGGTATGATGGGCTGAACACTGTAAATTCCTATGGTATCAGAGGGTCCTTTCCTTTGCCCTGTTTTATATGATAAAAGTCACTCGGACTGTGAGCTTGTTTTTCCCAGCCTCACAAACTGATGGCAGCCCAGTGAGCCTGACGAAGGATACCGTTGGATTACTCCATCCCTGTCACTGGCTATTGGCAGCATCCGTGAAGAGCAGGGAGGATGAATGTCAGAGCAGTAATTCTTGGTGATCACCAGCCTGTTCTTCACGATTGTCCCTGTCAGACTTCCAGTGAGAACAAAGCCACTGAAAGTTTTCGGCATGTAAACAGTTGGAAAGCTTCTGCGCAAATCACAAGCCACTTACAGCACTTAGCTCTTCCACTGTGTTTCCCTCAGAACATCATTCTTTCTCTGATATATCACCTTATCGTGTCATTCAGACATCTCAAAGCACTCACAGTCGTATCACAAACGGCCATGGAGTGAGTAATCAATTTTATTTGGGGGATTGTTGGCCAGGACACCAAGAAAAACTCTGTTCTCTGTTCAAATAGTGCTGTGGGATCTTTAACATCTCCCTGAACAAGCAGACCGGACCTCGGTTTGATGTCTCATCCGAAGGACAGCACCTCCGACAATGCAACTCCTCCCCCCCACACCCCCAGTGCTGCATTGCAGAGTCATCTTAGACAATGTGACTCCCAAGTCCAATCCAGAACTCTGCAGCCTATGTCCTCTACCCCTCCAAACTCCGTGACCCCATCTTCCCCCATTCTCGCCCGACTCCATATCCAGAGGATTCAATTCAAGATCCTGGTCTTCACTTTCAAAGCCCTCCACAGCCTAGCCCCACCCTACCCATTCACCCACAAATGTAGGGTACAGTATATTCTGTGAAGCGCTAGAAGATGTGAAAAGTGCTATATCAAATGCAAGGAATATTATTGTTATTATTATTATTATTATTATTATAATACCTCTGCAACCTCCTAACCCCCTACCAACCTGCCCTCTCCCACCACTCAGTGGGCTCCAGCCTGCTCCATGTCCTCTGAACCACCCGCCCCACCATTGGCGGGCGAGCCTTCGGCTACTCTGCCCCTAACCTCTGGAATTCCATCCCGCAGTTCCTCCACCTCGCCTCCTCCCCAGCCTCTTTCAAGTCCCACCTCAATAACCTCCTCTTCAATGGTTACCCCAAATCCCTTCCTTTCCCTCCACGCTCCCCATTCCCGAACCCAGCTTGCGTCTGAAACAATGACTATCCAGCGCCTTGGGACGTCCTCCTGACGTGAAAGTGTAAATTACAAGTGTCATTTTGTTGTTGTTGTTGGGGCTTGAGAGCAGAACCTTCTGACTTGGAGGCAAGAGTGCTACCACTGTCCCCAAGCTGACACAGCTGATTTCTGTGGCTCCAGCTAGATCGGATCATTGACAACCCAGTTACTGTATGTCTCCCGTGACCTCTCCTCCTGGAAGGCACTTTTGATGTGTGCGTGTGTGTGTATGTGTGTGTGTGGTGGGTGGGGGGGTTTAAAGAACCAGATCAGTTACAGTATACAAGGCCACTGAAATGCCTTGGATGGGTGGGCGTTTGTTTCAATTCACCAGAAAGTGTTGATGGAAAGCGCAGTCTAACAGACCCTGCCTCAACTCCAGAAACTCTGCCGTCACCTCCGGAATCACGGACCTGTGGCTGCATTCGATTTGTAGGAGGATGGGCTCTTCCGTGCTTTGCGTGCTGTCTGGGCTGGTCATCTGATTTTCTCTGTGTGCCCAGAGCGTACACACTCAACTTGTTGATTGCTGTCCAGCCCGGGGAAATAAATCCCCTTTCGTTTCCTGAGATTAAATTGAAGCACACGCAGAGTTCCTAAACTCGGTTCCCTGGCCCAGCTGACGTGAGGTCTCATCTGTCATAGGCTGCACAGCTGCTTGTGTGCAAGGAGCTATAAGCATGTCACCAGAGGGGAGATGGTCTGCAATGCGTTTCCTTGCCAAGTGACCATGTGTTAAGTGCGGAAGCCAGCTTGTCAGGAAAACTTACAGCCCTCCATGTTTACACATCGGTAGTATAATAATAATCCTTGCATTTGATACAGCTCTTTCCACATCAGGTGGACTTCTCAGAACACTTCACCGGGTTTAATCCTAGTAACCATTGCGTTTATGAATAATAATAGTCATAATCCTTGCCTTCGATATGGCACCTTATCACGTCATTGAGACATCTCAAAGCGCTTCACGGACTATAATGTGAATTGACGATGTACTGTTGTGAGTGAGATGTTGTAGCCATTTGCACACAGCAGTGTCCCACAAACAACCGTGGATTGAGTGACCAAATTATTATTATTTTTTAAATGTTTTGAAGGCATTATTACTCCCAGAAAAGCAATCTGCCATTGATTTACAACTGGGTTCCTACTTATTTCTAGGTAAATGGACGGGAATCAAACCCAAGTCCTCTCTCTTGTAAGGCGAGCACTCTAACCAATATGCTACAGGGCTGAATACAACTAATAAGGGATCTCATTCACTTGTATAAGAATTTAAATAGCATTGAAAAAGTAATCCTTGAACAATTGTTCAGATGCACCAAGGCAGTGAGACACAGGTTTAGACAGGTAAAGGGCAATTTCAGGACGAATATTAGGAAGTTTATTTTAATGATGGAACAAGATAATGTGGGGAGTGATTGAGGCCAAGAGAAATCATTTAAAAAGCAGCTTGATGCTGTGATGGGAGAATGGCAGGGTCGGTAGTTCATCCAAACTGATCTTGCGATCCCATGACTACCAACTGTGCAGCAACAACAACAACAACAATTTACATTTATATAGCGCCTTTCACGTCGGGAGGACGTCCCAAGGCACACCCCAGCACTGTAATGGAGTGTCAGCCTTTACAATAACAGCAACAAAAGTTTAATTTGTGTAGCACCTTCCTCATTAGGAGGACATACCAAGGCGTTGGATAGTCAGGATCGGGAAAGGTGGAGGGAAGGGAGGGCTAAGTGCGTGACCAATGTCGCAGTCGAAAAGGAGGGTCTTGAGGCAGGATTGTAGGAGGCTAAGGAGAGGGCAAGGCAGAGAGATTGCGGGATGGAATTCCAGAGATTGGGGGCAGAGTGGCTGTAGGCTTGCCTGCCAATTGTGAGGCGGGTGGGTCGGGGGACATGGAGCAGGCCAGTGTGAACAGGTTGGTAGGGAGTTAGGAGGTTGCAGAAGTAGGGTGGGGCAGTCCATGGAGGCTTAACTGTGAGTTCAAAGCCCTGACGTGTGACTTGAATTAAGAACCCTCTAACTTCAATGGCAAGTTTATTGAAAACTGAGTCAGGCTGTTATATGAGCAACAATAAAACAACCACAGTGACCTGTTTATGTTCACTAAATGTGGAAATCACGCGCTCCCAACTCTCACTTGGAAGAGATTTTTTTAAAAAAAGGACACCTTCTGGTTATTAGACGGTATCTTTCTATAATATTTTCCTGACCATGGCCCTATTTATATTTATATAATATATTTATATGTTTATATTCCTATTTCGCCCATAGATGTACAGTCAGTTCACTTTACAATATATTCTGTGAAGCGCTTTGAGACGTCTAGAAGCTATATCAAATGCAAGGATTATTATTATTCTTTGATCTCCCCATCCCATTCTCCGCAACTTCAACCTCAGAGTATCTCCACCTTGCTCAATATAAGTCTCTTTGACTGAGCATTTGTCTGCCTTGCCTCCTCCCCTACTTAACACCTAACCTCTCCCCACCATCACCCACCAACATCTTGGCACTTTGAGTTATTGTTGTGCTATTAATCTAGGTCCTGTCTAGATTAATTAGGAAGTAATGAAATTAGGAGGCAGTTTTTAATCCCAAAGCGTAGTGGAAATCTGGAACACTCTTCCCCCAAAATGTGGTGGTTGTTGGATCCATTTACGTTTTCCAGACTGAGGTTGGAAGCTATTCGTTAGGTCCAGGTATTAATAAATATGGGGCAAGGGCAGATAATTGGAGTTGAAGTACAGATCACTCATGATCTTATACAATAGTGGAACAGGCTCAAGGGGCTGAATAGCCTCCTCTAATTTTTGTGGTACGTCCTCCTGACATGAAAGGCGCTAGACAAGTGTAATTTGTTGTTGTTGTTGTTGCTATATCTGCCCTCTGATTCCTATGGACAGAAAGGGATCACCCTTGTCACAATCTCAAAGAAACACAGAGTATTTCTCCTGATTTATATACAACCTCCCAAATCTAAATTTAGGCTTCTCATTCTCATTTTTCAGAGTAGTTGATCATTACAGGTTATCTGTCACATTCACATTAACTGTATAACATTAATTTCTAATCCACTCATATTTATCTCCCACTGTTGCTTGCTTGGGCAAATAAATGCAATTTAAAAAATATGATCATTCAACCCACGACTGTTTGAGGACACTGCTGCTCGCAATTGGCTGCTGTGTTTTGCTCACAATTCCAAAATCCACAATTCCACTTTACATTATTATAATAATAATCATTGCATTTGATGCCTGCTTTGCTCCCCAACCCACTAACCACTGCCTCCGCTCGACTGCCCACTCCTCCTGCTTGTCCCTTGTTCTTTCTGTTACACCACTGGTGACTGCGCTTTCAGACACTGAGCCCCGAAATTCTGGTACACTTTCCTCGATCCCTTCGCCTTGCCTGTTCCCTCCCCATCTTCAGATCGCACCTGAAGACCTTCCCGTATAATACAAATAACCATATCAATATTCAGAATGTAGCATTTAAATGTATAACATTTACAATGTGTCCTCCTGATGTGAAAGGCGCTATACTAAATGCAAGGATTATTTTTTATTATGATACGGCTTCACATTTCTATCACTTCCAGCTTGACGTTTTTATTGACTCACCTTATTTATGGTATATATGTACTATTTTGGGTATCATTCAGTTCTTAATGCAGCATTACCATTTCTATTTAAGTTTCATCAGTCACTCCCTAAGTGTCTTTGAATTCTATCACCTTATCCCGCGTACACACCCTTATTCCCACACTTCTTGTATCACCGGCAAGATTAGATGTCAAACTTTTAATACTTACTCCCGGTACCGTTATAAACACTGTGAACATCAATGATCACAGGAATGAATGCAGGGTCATTATCCCCAAAAGATTCTGTGGCAGATAAGCCTCTCATGGGGCACTATCTTCAATATCTTCGGAAAAGTCTACATTTACAGTACATCTTGTGAAGCACTTTGAGAACATAAGAAATATAATATGTAATAAAAATCCTTGGATTTGATATGGAGCTTTTCACATCTTCTAGACATCTCAAAGCGCTTCACAGAATATACAGTAAAGTGAATTGACTGTATGTGGGCGAAATGTGATATCCAATTTCACACAGCAGTGTTCCAAAACCGTGGGTTTTAACCGTGGGTTAAAATGACTAATTTAGTATTGTTTTTTTTTGGAGGAATTATCATTAGGCATGTGGAGAAAGGAAATTTGCCCAGGTTTCGCCCTGACCTGCCTAGATTCGAACACAAGTCTCATGCATGTAAGGCGAGCGTTCTAACCACTGAGCTACAAGACTCCTTAAATAGGAACAGGAGTAGGCCATTCGTCCCCTCGAGCCTGCCCCGTCATTTAATAATAATAATAATCCTTGCATTTGAAATAGTGCTTTTCACATGAATGAGTCAATGTTTCGGGTCTACGACCCTTCGTCAGAACTCATCATCAGAAGAGTAAATTGAAACCCAGAGACCTATCACATCATGAACTCATTGTGTTGGTTGAACTTTCTGGCTTTTTTTATACCTTCCTTTTTGTCTACATTCCAGTTTAAAACAAAAAAAGGGTATTAAATTAAATTTTGAATTAAAGTGCTCTGTTTCTGGCAACTAAACTGCCAGTTTAGATCTGATGTTAGTCTGGCTCAGTTGGGAGCCTTGGCTTTGGGCCAGGAGTTTGTTGGTTTAATCGTGGAGCTCCTGTAGCTCAGTAGTTAGAGCAGTCACCTTACAAGCGTAAGACCTGTGTTCGAATCCAGGCAGATCATGATGAAACCTTGGGCAAATTTGCATGCTCCACACGCTTAATAATAATCCTTCCAAAAACAAAATAATAAAAATTGGTCATTTCAATCCACGACTGTTTGTGGGACACTGCTGTGTGCAATTGGTTGCCGCATTTCGCCCACAAACATATAGTCAATTCACTTTACAGTATATTCTGTGAAGCACTTTGAGACGTCTAGAAGACGTGAAAAGCACTATATCAAATGCAAGGATTATTATTATTAATCAGGATTTCTTAATCTACATTACAATTGCTGGAGACCTCAACCTTTGGATGTAATGTTATGCTAAGGTCTCAGTCGTTGTCTTTAGGTGGATGTTAAAGATGCACCACTTGAATGGAGAAGGGTGGTTTTCATCTTGAAAGCCCTCCATGACCTTGCTCCACCCAATCTCTGTAATCTCCTAATCCCTCACCAATATGACCACTCCCTCCACTCAGCAGGCTCCAGCCTTCTCCATGTCCTCCGACCCACCTGCCCCACCGTTGGTGGGTGAAACTAAACAAAGCTATACCTCAATGTAGAATATTACTTAATTTGGATTACAACAACAATCGTAAAGTCAAAAAAAATTATATGGTCACTTAATCCACGACTGTTTGTGGGTCACTGCTGTGCACAATTGGCTGCCATGTTTCGTCAACAAAATATACAGTTGATTCAATTTACAGTATATTCTATGAAGCACTGTGAGACATCTAGAAGACATGATAAAGCACTATATTACATGCAAGGATTATTATTAAAGGGGCTTTGAGGCACTTTTTAAGGAGTTTTTTGGGGTTCAGTCAGGTGTCCAACACACGTAGAAACCCATCCGCATGCTCCAAGGCAAACTGAGAGTTCAACACATCTCACCTACACCTAATGCATTGGCAACCTGCAAGTTTTGTTTTACTCTTTGTCCTGCCTCCCTCCCTCCGTCCCCATTCTGCAACAGCCCAGTGAGTGTGATCACAGCTCTTAACACTCGTCCCCGCATCTCTGCTTGTTGCCTTGCCAATAGCATACCGGCAGGTGCAGTGTTACAACAGCCTTGGAAGCTAGGTCCGTTTGTGAAACCGAAAGGAGTTCATTGACTGAAGCAGATGGCTCTGTACTCTGGAGAATTCAGCCATTCTCCCTGTACCCAACAGGTGGGTGTCAGAGCCATGGGATTTCACCCTATTACTTTTAATTAATGGCAGACTGACCCACTGTTAAAACAAATGTAACCTCTGGCCCATGTAGAGGGCTGGGATAACAACAGATCGTGTTGGATTTTATACTAGAAGATCAGTTACACAGACCAGTGAACACTTTATAATAATAGTAATAATAATAATAATACTAATCCTTGCATTTGATATAGCGCATTTCACATCTGGTAGACATCTCAAAGCACTTCACAAAATATACTTTAAAGTGAATTGACTGTATATTTGTGGGTGAAACGCGGCAGCCAATTGCACACAGCGGTGTCCCCATAAACAGTCATGGATTGAAATAACCAATTTTTTTTCGAGGGATTATTATCAGGCATTTCACCCTGCCTAGAATCCAACCCAGGTCTCTCGCTTGCAAGGCGAGTGCTCTAATCACTTTGTGTTGGGTATAGAAATATTAAATAATTTGGTCACTCAATCCACTCGTGTGGGACACTGTTGTGCACAATTGGCTGCCGTGTTTCTTCCACAAAGTATACCGTGAATTTATTTTACGAAATATTCTACCAAGTGCTTTGAGACATCTCAACAACACGATGAATGTCTCAATCAAATGCAAGGATTATTATTTCAATAAATGTCCGTCAGGAACATTTTTATATCTGACGTTAAAGCCACCAACACTTTGAAGGGAGGATGATTGTGTCCTTATCTCAAAAAAACCTTGAAGGATCTATCATATGCCACTATAAAAATAGAATAGCAGCATATTTTGCAACTAGCATGCAATAAATCCTTAAACGTTGTGCTGATGCAACATAATAATATTAATGATAATAGTAATCCTTGGATCTGATACACATCCTTTCATATCAGGACAAGCTTTACAGGATTTACTATGAGGCATAATCCCCTAACAACCTGCCCACAACCCTCCGCTCAGCAGGCTCTGGCCTGTTCCACGTCCCCCGACCCACTGGCCCACCATTGGCGGGTGAGCCTTTAGCCACTCTGCCCCCAACCTCTGGAACTCCATCCTGCAGTCTCTCTGCCTCGCCCCCTCCCCAGCCTCCTTTAAGTCCCGCCTCAATATCCTCCTCTTTGATGGTCCCATCAGCAACTCCTAATCCCCTTCCCTTCCCTCCCAACCCCTGTCCCCAGCTCATGTCTGAAACAGTGACTGTCCAGCGTAATGGGACAACCTCCCGACGTGAAAGGCACTATTCAAGTGTAATTTTGCTGTTGTTGTGCATCTCGTAGGCAAATGCAGCAACCAATTTGTGCACATCAATGTCCCACAAACAACCAAACAGGGGGAATTGTTAACCAGGATATTCAAAGGACTTTTCGAATAGTACAAGGTTTGTGGGGAATTGCCCTAGACTGTGAGCCCAGGGTTTTGATGTGTGGCTTGAATGCACAACCTTCCAGACACAGAGACGAGAGATAGCTAACAACTGAGCCAAGCTATAACCATTGTTGAGTTAATGCAAAAAATGACTTGAGATAATAATAATAATAATCCTTGCATTTGATATGGCGCTTTTCACATCTTCTAGATGTCTCAAAGTGCTTCACAGAATATACTGTAAAGTGAATTGACTGTATATTTGTGGGTGAAACACAGCAGTCAATGGCGCACAGCAGTGTCCCACAAACAGTCATGGATTGAAATGACCAATTTATTATAGTTTTTTTTGGATGGATTATTATTAGGCATGTGGAGTAAGGAAACTTTCCTAAGGTTTCGCCCTGACCTGCCTGGATTCGAGCATAGGTCTTATGCTTGTAAGGTGAGTGTTGTAACCACTGAGCTACAGAACTCCCCATTTTATTGTTTTATTGTTCCGTTTGCAGCTCCTCCAGACACTCTTAGAAGGACATTCCTCCTCTTTTGAAACAGCACCTTGAGCTCTTTACCATCCATTTTAACAGACAGCTGAGCTCTTGGTTTAGGTTTAGTCCCTCATCTACCTATGCCAGCATTTGTCTGTCAGTATAGACCATGAGCTCAAAATACTTAGGTGGGGCATGACCCACAACCTTCTGATTCAGAAGCAAGAGTGCTACCACCTAAATCAGGCTGACGCCATACAAGAGAAAGAAAGAGCTAATGCAATTAAATGGAGTGCTACTCAGATTATATGTGGAATTCACGGCCTTGCCCCCTCCTATCTCTCTGACCTGCTGATTTCCTATCAACCTCCCCACCCCCTCCATTCAGCGGGCTCTAGTCTGCTCCACGTACCCATCTGATCCGCCCTACCTGGTGGACGGGCTTTCAGCCTCTCTGCCACCACACTCTGGAACTCCATCCCATAGTCCCTTTGCCTCACTTCCTCCCTTGTCTCCTTCAAGGCTGGTCTCAAGACCCTGCTCTTCGATCGTACCTTCTGCCGCCCTTCCAACCCTCTCCCTTCCCTCATACCTCTCTCCAGCCCCTCCCCCCTACCCTGTCCCTCTCCCTTGCTCGGGACCCAACCTGACTATTCAGCGCCTTGAGATATCCTCCCGATGTGAAAGGTGATTTATAAATGTGATTTTATTGTTGTATTTTGTTTTTGCTGTTCAATGTTGGGTGCCCTACCTCAATCACTGGGGGGCTCCCCATTTGGCTCATGTTATCCATTGCAAACCATAGTCCTATTGTGTAGGTTGCCTGTTCTCACAAGTAGTGGGGAAGCTTGTCAGACAATGCATTCAATGGCAGTTCAAAAATCATATTCTAACCCAGTCTGTTGCATCTCTTGTTCCAGGGAGGTGTTTCCAAAAGGGCTACCAGAAGCATTCTCTTTTGTGGTTACGTTCCGCCTGAAAAGAAACACCAGAAAAGAGCGTTGGTATCTTTGGCAAATCACCGATCAGTTTGGCATCCCACAGGTAATCTGTCCATTTCCATCCTAGTGTCTCATAGATCTCTGAATATATCCCTCTAGCCCTGGGATAGATGATAAACTGTTTGTGGGGCACTGCTGTGTGCAAGGTGCCATGTTTCACCCACAAAATATGCAGTCAATTCATTTTAATATACAGTATTGCTTTACAATCTGTTCTTTAAAGCACTTTGAGACATTTTAACCATGTGTTTAAATCTCTCCACTTCTCTGCAACCCCCTATCTCTCCAACCTCCGCTCTCTTCACAGCAGTATCCGCTGCCTCCGCTCTACTGGGTCTGGCCTTTTCTCGTCCCCTGAATCCTCCACTCCATCATCGGCGGCTGTGTCTTCAGCCACTACACCCTGAAACTCTGGAACTCCCTCAATCCCTCCGCCTCACCCTCTCGTTTTCCATTTTCAGGTCGCGCCTTAAGACCTTTCTGTTCGACCGCACCTACGGTTACCTTCCCCCTCCCCCTGGCTCAGGCCCAGGCTCCACTATTATGAAGTGCTCAGAGACGCCATCTGGCATGGAGGGCACTATGTAAATTCATGTTGCTGTTGATCAGACATTATATCAAAATGCAATGATGATTATTAGTATTAACTCCATTCTAGATAAGCAGAATGGACAGGATCTACTATGTGACTAGTGTAAACCATAATAATAATAATGATAATAATCCTTACATCTGATATAGTGCCTTTTTGGGTCTTCAAGACGTCTCAGAATGCTTCACAGAATATATTGTAAAGTGAATTGAGGATATATTTCGCGAGTGAAACCATGTATGAAAGAAGAGTTTCCTTTCATGAATAAGCAGAGGAGTGATGGGGGAAAACATTATTTTTTCAGATGTCTGTCATCCTTGACGGAAACAGGAAAGAGGTGGAGTACAGAGCAAGGACCCGATCGGGAGCTACACTGCGTTTGACATTCAGGAACCGACAACTCCACTCCCTGTTTGACCGTCGATGGCACAAGCTTGGAGTCAGCGTGAGACCCGAGTCCGTGTCCCTTCACAAGGAATGTAAGATGGTCGAAAGGAAGCTGAGCCAAGAGAGAGGAAGGATGGACACTGGGGGCAACACCATAATTGGTACCCGTGTGCAAGATGGCAAACCTGTTGATGTAAGTGCAATGTTTGGTCATTACATTACAAGGCAGGACTAGTATGATGGCTTTAACTTGCAGGGTTAACCGGAGCTGAGTGGGAGGATTCCTTGAATGTTCAGCCCTTCAAAGTCTTGCAAATGAGCCAGGCTGACATCAGCAGTGTTCTTGAGTACTGCAGACCCACCTGGCTCAGGAACCAGACTGCCACATTGAGTCCTGCAGCTCAGTGGTTAGAGCACTCGCCTTACAAGCGAGATACCTGGGTTCAAATCCAGGCAGGGCGAAAACTTAGCCAAGTTCCCTTACTCCTCATGCCTGATAATAATCCCTCAATAAAACAACAATAATAAATTGTTCATTTCAATCCATGACTGCTTGTGGAACCCGATTGTTAGTTGATTGGCGGATTGCTTTCTGGGGTAATAATCCCTCCAAAAAAAACTAATATCTGTAATACTAATTCGATCATTCAATCCACAACTGTTTATATGTCAATTCTGTGCGCAATTGGATGTCGCATTTCGCCCACATAATGTACAGTCAATTCACTTTCAATTCACTTTACAGTATATTCTGTGAAGCGCTTTGAAACTTGAGGGGACATGAAACTGAGGTCCCGTCTGCCTGTTCCGGTGGATTTTATCGACACCCTTTGCTTCACTTGAAAAGAGAAGGGAGTTTCGCTCTTATGGTGTCCTGGCCAACAATCCCTCAGTTAAAACAAGTCCTTCACTTCACGGCTGTTTGAGGGACAGAAAAAAGTTCTGAGAAGTACTTTGAGACATTTTGACACTTCATGGTGATAAGGCGCGATATCAAATGCAAGGGATATTATCGCTGCTATTATTAGTGAACTTTAATGGATGAATTAAACACGTAATCCCGAAGCCATGACGACCTGGCTGAAATCTCTCGGCTCGGGCAGTAGGCAGAATAAAAGCTTAACTGACAGTTATCTGACGTCTCTCTGCAGTTCGAGCTCCAAAGATTAACTGTTTACTGCGAAGCTCAGACCGCCGTGCTGGAGAGCTGCTGTGAGATACAAGGTGCCCCGGTAAGAGACTATCAGCGTTGCTCTGCTGGTGACGGAGGTTACGGTGGTGGGTGTGGTGATGGTGGGGGAGCCGGTTTTGCGGTGTTTGTTCACAGCATTTCTTCATTAAGAAATCGGGAGCATTCGCAAGGCAGACTTGCAGGATCACTCACTCAGGCTCCATCTGTTTCTGCCGCAGGTTTCTCCCAAATGATTAAGGATTGTGGAGTCTTGTCGTGAAGTGGTTATGTAGAGTAGTGGTCAGCTCGTTTGCTTCGCAAGCGAGAGGACCCAGGTTCAATTCCCGGGCAGGGGAAAACTTTATGCAGGTTTCCTTACTCCACAAGCCTTTGTTTACATTGCAGTATGTAAGAACCCGATTGTTAGTCGATTGGCAGATTGCTTTCCGAGGTAGTATTCCTTCCAAAAAATAATAATAATACAAATTTGATCATTCAATCCACCACCCTTTGTATGACAATGCTGTGCGCTATTGGATATCGCATTTCGCCCACGAAATGTACAGTCAATTAACTTTACAGTATATTATGTGAACTGCTTTGGGACATCTCAATGATGTGATACGGCACTTTATCAAATGTAAGCATTATTGTTATCATCAGGAAGAGACTGGAAGGTTTGAAGCCTGGATTAAAAACCAAGTTTAATATTATTAGTATTATTATTAATGCCTTTAAAGCTCGTAGGTCCAATGCCCGAAGTTTTGTACGGTATTGATTAGAGCAATCGCCTCGTAAGCGAGAGGATCCTGGGATTTCTGTATAAGCTCTCTTGTGAAGCTAGCATTTTACTGGATACGAGGTCACATTAAAGCTTAATTCTGAATGTTGCAGGGTCTGGGAATTAAATCTTTGGGTCCCTGAATCCACGGGAGAAACCATTATCCAGGAGGCAAGAAAGGGGTTGTTCAGCAACAAACCAACTGTTAGAGTTTTTTTTGAAAGGACTCGCCGTTCCTTAATTATCCCCGATGATAATTGAGGAATGGAATGTGTTCGGGAATACTGCAGTTCTAAGCCCTGGAATCCTAATCATACGTGCAGCATGAGGTCAGATTATCTGCAACGATAGAGCACGGAATCACGCTCACGGAGAGAGAGGGTGGAAAGGGTTCAGTATTAACTCAAGAGCTCTCTCTCTCTCTCTCTCTCTCTCTCTCATTCTCAACGCCTTGGGACGTCCTCCCGATGTGAAAGGCTCTCTGAGATGCCGTCCAGAGTGAAAGGCGCTCTGAGACACCGTCTGGAGTGGAGAGCGCTATATAAATCCAAGTTGTTGTTATAAATGTAATTTTATTACTTTGTTGTTGCTCTCTGCCACCCATTTAAAATGTGTAGTGGTTAGAAGGTAAGGTGAAGCTAGACCATGGAGGGATTTAATTTAAGGATCTTTAATTTGATCTATTGGGGGATCAGAAGCCAATAGATCCAAGTGAGGATTGGGGGAAAGAGGTGATGGGCTAGTGGAGAATTATATTTTGAATTAAGTGAAGTCATAATGTTTTCAGTGCTCAGCTGAGGAGGTTGTCAATGGAGGTCTCCACATCCCGGGGACAACAGAGGACTTCACAACGCACACACTCCTTCACCCAGTGCTGAAAGCTGACCCACAAACAGTAAGTAGCTCTCTGGTATTATTGTGTGACTCACATTAGATTCCTTCCTCACTGGCCTGTCCACTCCTTCTGCTCAATGAGCTCTGGCCTTCCCCATGTTCTCTGCCCTGCCTGTCCCACCATCAGCAGTTGTGCCTTCAGCCTTTCTGCCCCCATCCTTTGGAACTCCCATCGCACAATCCTTTTGCTTCGCTCCCTCCCTTGCCTTCTTCAACGCCTGTCTCAAGACCCTCTTCTTGAGTGTTCTGTGCCTCCAACTCTTACCCTCCCTGACCTCCACCTCTCCTGATCCCAACCCAGGTTTGGATCTAAATCCATGACTGTCCAATTCTTTTGGACCTCCTCGTTCAAGAACACTACCTCATGTGAAGTGCACTATATAAATGCAAGCTGTTGTTGTCCTCCTGACATATAAGGCTTTTACAAATGCAATTTGTTATAATAATAATATTCCTTGCATTTTATATAGCACTTTTCATGTCTTCTAGACGTCTCAAAGTGCTTCATAGAATACACTGTAAAGTGAATTGACTGTATATTTATGGGCAAAACGCGGCAGCCAATAAAGTGTGTCCCACAAACAGTCGTGCATTGCAATGATCAATTTATTGTTAGATTTGGTCGTGTTGTTATTGTTATTGTTGTATCTGTTGTTGTTGTGTGCTACTCCACCAACTGAAACCAGCTCCTAGAGTGTCACAGTAGTGACTGCAACCGTATGCTCAGAGTTCCTGGGACCTGCAAGGAGGAAGGGTGAGTGGGGATGGGGGAGTTGCAGGAAGGAAGATTAACTCTTCCGTGAGTTCTTGGAGGAGGGAGACAGTTTTATATCATCTACCATTCCATTCCCAAAGGGGAGCAGTTGCCTCCCTATTTTTTGCTAACCTTACCTTTTATAAATACCTTGGAGTCCTGTACTCAGTGGTTATAGCACTCACCTTACAAGCAAGAGACCTGGGTTCAATTCCAGGCAGGGCGAAGCCTTGGCCAAGTTTCCTTACTCCATATGCCTACTAATAATCCCTCCCCAAAAAATAATAAATTGGTCATTTTCAATCTATGACTGTTTGTGGGACAGTGCTGTGTGCAACTGACTGCCACATTTCACCCACATATACAGTCAATTCACTTTACAGTATATTCTATGAAGCGCTTTCGGACATTGATAAGATGTGAAAAGCGCTATATCAAAAGCAAAGATTATTATTATTAATGTTATTATTATTGTTTGTGGCAGCCTGGCTCAGTGCCTCTGAGTCAGAAGGTTATTTAAAAAGCAGTACAAGCTGAACATGCTAACCGTGAGTCATGGTCCAGCTGAGCATCTCTTAACACTACTTTAGAGACACAAGATAAACCAGCAGGGTGGGTGATGGCGGCTGGGGTGGGGGGTGGTAAGAAGGAATGCGTGGAATCCATTAGCAATAACAGGTGTAGCTATACATGTGTACAACACCATTACAGCCATGTGCTGCTGAGAGTTTGTGTCTGGCTGTCGGTCGCTGTTGTGTGGTCCCTAAGGCAGAGTCCAGATAATGAGCTGCCTGTGGAGTGCCGTAGCATCGTGGTTAGTACGCAAACAAGAGGACTCTGGTTTGATTCCCAGCAGGGCAAGAGCTTGGGCAGGTTTCCTCAATCCACACGCCTGATAATAATCGCTCAAAAACACAACAAACAATTGGTCATTTCAATCCATGACTGTTTGTGGGACACTGCTGTATGCAATTGGCTGCCACTTTTCGCCAACAAATATACAATCAATTCACTTTACAGTGTATTCTGTGAAGCGCTTTGAGATGTCTAGAAGATACGTAAAGCGCTATATCAAATGCAAGCAATATTATTTTTATTATTACATGCCTCTGTTAACCTAGCAGTAAGTAAGAACCAGGTTGTTAGTCGATTGACGGATCGCTTTCCCTTCAATAATCCCTTAAAAAAAAATGGGGTTACTCAATCCATGACTGGATTGTGGGACACTGCTGTGCGCAATTGGCTGCTGTGTTTATCGGCATACTTTACACTTTACATTTTATTCTGTGCTTTGAGAAACCTGAACAATGTGAAAGAAGAGTCAAATCGAATGCAAGAATTATTATTATTAGAATAAAGAACCTGCGCAGAAGTGAGCGCTAAACAATTTGCTTCCAACGAGTGCTGATGCGGGTGTGGTGTTCCGTATTGCTTGATGTCCTCATTGTCTCCACGTGTTATCACCATGCGTCTGACTGTTCCTGGCTGTCACTATGATAAGGTGTTGGTGGGGCTGGAGAATGAGCTATATACAATTGGCATTGGAGGAAAGGTTGAAAAGCAGCAACAACAACAACAACAACAAATTACATTTATAGAGCGCCTTTCACGTCGGGAGGACGTCCCAAGGCGCTGCACAGGAGGCGTGTGACCCAAGCTGGGAGGGGAGTGTTTGGGAAGGGGTGAGACACAAAGGGGAGGTTGAAAAATTCGGGGTGAAACAAAAGGCACGGTCGAAGAGGAAAGTCTTCAAACCGGCCTTGAAAGAGGAAAGGAAAGAAACGAGACGGAGGGATTGGGGGATGGTATTCCATAAGGTGGGAGCAGAGAAACTGAAGGCCCAGCCTCCGATGGTGGGGCGGTTCGGGCGGGGGGCTTGGAGCAGGCCAAGTCCTGTTGAACGGAGGGTCCGGGTGGGCTTGTAGGGGGAAAGTAGATTGGTTAAATAGGGAGGGGCAAGGCCGTGTAAGGCCTTGAAGGTGAGGACGAGGATCTTGAACTCGATCCTCTGGAGAATGGGGAGCCAATGGAGACGGGCGAGGGTGGGCGTTATATGGTCGCGGAGGCGGGTGCGGGATAATACACGGGCTGCAGAGTTTTGGATGACCTGCAGCCTGTGAATGGAGGAACTGGGGAGGCCGACGAGGAGAGAGTTACCGTAGTCCAGCCTCGAGGTGATCTACGCGTGCACGAGTGTTTCGGCAGCGCGGTGGGGTAAGATAGTTGCGGAGCCTGGCAATGTTGCGCAGGTGGAAATAAACAGTGCCGGTCAAGGCACGGATGTGATGCCAAAGCATTAGGACGAGTTCAAGCTGCCTCAAGGGAGGGATAATATGTCCGTGTGTGTGTTTGGGGTGGGGGGGGAGTGGGGGTGGGGAGAGTTTATGTGTGGGGGTGGGGTGTGTTGGTGGGGTGTCACAACACACATCCACTCTAGTTTGTGGTTTGTGTCACAGCCAGATGGTCGATGTGAGAACAAGTGTTCTGTTTATCACATTCCATCACTGGCAACTTATCAGTCTGGATGAGCTTCAGAGTAATGGAGTCCTGTAGTATAGTGGTTAGCATGTTCGCCTCGCAAGCGAGAGGACCCAGGTTTGATTCTCAGGTGGGATGAAATCCTAGCCACGTTTCCTAAGAAACCCCAATAAATTGGTAATTTCAATGCACGATTGTTTGTGGTGTGTGCTCAATTGGCTGCTGCGTTTCGCCCACAAATATACAGTCAATTCACTTTACAGTTTATTCTGTGAAGCATCTAGAAGATGTGAAAAGCACTATATCAAATGCAAAGATTATTATTATTATTAATAAGACCATGGCTGATCTTCTATTCTAATTCCATTTACCCACCCTATCCCCATATCCTTTAATCCCTTTAGCTTTTCAAAAAAAAACTGTCGATCTCAGTCTTGAATGTGTTGGATGTGCTGCATGTGTGAAGCTCTCAATAGTTTGGGTTGGAGACTCTTAAACTAGGATCTTATAGGAATGAACGGTTTGTGGAGACTTAGTTTACCCTGACATGAGCAGGAAGCTGAACAACAACAATAATAATACAGTAAAAATAATAATCCTTGCATTTCATATAGCGCTTCATCACGCTGTTGAGATGTCTCAAAGTACTTCACAAGATATAATAATAATATAATAATCCTTGCATTTTATATAGCACTTTTCACATCTTCTAGACGTCTCAAAGCGTTTCACAGAATATAC
Organism: Hydrolagus colliei; assembly: GCA_035084275.1. Lineage (NCBI taxonomy): Eukaryota > Metazoa > Chordata > Chondrichthyes > Chimaeriformes > Chimaeridae > Hydrolagus > Hydrolagus colliei. Next base: position 37,858,217 of record CM068744.1, read on the forward strand.
TGTAAAGTGAATTGACTTTATCTTTGTAGGTGAAACACAGCAGCCCCAACAAACAGTTGTGGATTGAAATTACCAATGTTATTAATTTATTATATAATTTGTAATAATATATTATGTAAAGTGGATTGACTGTGTACTTTGTCAGCAAAATGCAGCAGCCAGTTTGGCTACAGCAATGACCCACAAACAGCTGTGACCGATTGTTGACCAAACACGGGGGAAACCCCTTTCTGTTTAAATGTTAAGGGATCTCTGAAATCCACCTGAACAGGCAGATGCGACTTCAGTTTAACATCTCATCCGAAGGACACCACCTACGACAAAGCAACACCTTTCACCCCCCCCCCCACCACCACCTCAGTACTGAATTGGAGCATCATCTTAGACTATGTGGTTCCAAGTCCCATTGTTAGGCTCGAACCCAAAACTTTCTAAATTAGAGGCAACAGTGAGCCAGGCTGATGCATGATATAAATGCAGCCTCAATGTTAACTGATCAATGAGTGACACAGGAACTTGTCAGTGTGACCTGCTTGACCAGAGGAAATACTACACTGTAAACAGCTGAGATTCCTCCGGGAGTCTGGGCTGGTTCCATCGATTTCAGTCCATGCACTATACTCAATCTTGTCTTCGGCACTGAAAACGCACAACAGATTTTGCGTAAATTTACAGTTGTATTTCTCTTCACCACTGTTGATATTTTGCTCCACAACTGCAAGAATAACAATTTCCACTTTAATAGCAATTTCAATTGCTACATATTCGTCCACAAAATACATGGTTAATTTACTTTACAATAAGTTCTATGAAGCACTTTGAGACAACTCAACAACGTGATAAGGCGCTACAGCAAATACAGTTGTTATTATTATTATTAATTTGGACTCTGATGTCAGCAAAACCAGTTAGGTCAGTGATGTGACCAACGTTACCTAGCTTAACCTCAATACATTGTATATTATGCACAAATTTATGATTATGGTGATGATTATGATGATGATGATTATTATATCTACAATACAGTTCACTTTACCAATGGTAAGTCCACAAATATACAGTTAATTCACTTTACAGTATATTCTGTGAGGCGCTTTGAAATGTCGATAAGATGTGAAAAGCGCTATATCAAATGCAAGTTTTATTATTATAAATAAGATTATTACCATAATAGTTCTTGCATTTTAAATTGTGCCTAATCATATACTCAAAATGCCCCCAAAGCATTTCCCAGGCTACACTACCATGTGTATTTGGTAGGCAAACACAGCAGCCAATTTGTGCACAGCAGTGTCCCATCAATATCTCGGCTGGGAGAAATTCCCTTCTCTTTTCGCAATGTGACTCTGGATTTCTAATGTCCACCTAAACAGGCAGACAGAACGTCAGATTAATGTCTTATCTGAAGATCGGCATCTCTGGGAACGCAGCAGTTCCTCAGCTGTCAACTGTGGAGCTCCTGTAGCTCAGTGGTTAGAACACTCGCCTTACAAACATGAGACCTGGGTTCGAATCCAGGCAGATCAGGGCGAAACCTTGGGCAAGTTTCCACTCCACATGCCTAATAACAATCCGTCCAACCACAGTATTAACATTGTTCATTTCAATCCACAACAGGTTGTGGAATACTGCTGTGCGCAATTTGCTCACGCATTTCTCCCACAAATATAGTCAATTCACTTTACAGTATATTCTGTGAAGCGCTTTGAAACGTCGATAAGATGTGAAAAGCGCTATATCAAAATGCAAGGATTATTATTATTATTATAATAAATGTCAGCCTTGACTGTGAGCTCAGTCTCTCAACATGGGGACTTGAACCAATAATCTTCCGACTCAGAGATAAGAGCCACACACTAAGTCAAGCTGACACCAAACTGAGCAGTGTTTTGCAATGTGATTGGCAAACTTAAATTGTTACACATCACACTTCCATTTAGGTAAATCCTGACAGATGGAAAAACATATACATTCACAGCACAGTTCTCGTGTCTGTATTGGCTCTTTTTAAGAGCAATCTTTCCAGTCCCATTCACCTGCCCTTTCCCCGATGCCTTTGAAGTAAACTCCTGTTCAGGTATTTATAACTAGTTATAACGATGAGCACAAATTTCTTGCAGCCGAATGTTGACAAGACGGAGACCATACTCCTTGGCTCTCGTCAACGTCTCCATTCAGACGGCTCTCACCTCCTCCACCTTCCCGGCCTGCCCCTAAAACTCACCGAACCTGTGCGCAACCTTGGCATCAGGTTCGACCCCCAACTGTCCTTCCTCCCCCATATCCGGTCCGTCACCAGCACTGCCTTCTACCACCTCCGACGGATCGCCCGTCTCCGGCAATACCTCACCTTAAAAGCCGCCGAAACCTTGGTCCATGCCTTTGTCACCTCTCGGCTGGACTATTGCAACGCCTTCCTCGCCGATCTCCCCTCCACCACAATCCACAAAATCCTGCTAATCCAAAACTCTGCCGCCCGCATACTCACCCACTCTAAGGTTCGCTCCCCCATTACCCCAGTCCTTGCCAGACTTCACTGGCTCCCTATCCCAGAGAGGATCGACTTCAAGATCCTCACCCTTGTTTTCAAATCTCTCCACTCCTCTGCACCCCCCTATCTCTTTGATTTCCTCTCCCCCCAACCCAGCACCCGCTGCCTTTGCTCCTCTGGGTCTGGCCTGCTCCATGTCCCCCAAATCCTCCGCTCCATCCTCGGCGGCCATGCCTTTAGCCACTACGCCCCGAGGCTCTGCAACTCCCTTCCTCACTCGCTTCACCTCGCCTCCTCTCTTCCCAGTTTCAGGTCATAGTTGAAGACCTTTCTCTTTGACCGAGTTTTTGGTCACCTTCCTGCCCCTGGCTCGGTCTCGGGATCCACTACTGTGAAGCGCTCTGAGACGCCGTCCGGAATGGAGGGCGCTATATAAATCAAAGTTGTTGTTGTTGTTGTTCCCTTCCGAAAGCTAATATGGATTCTGCCTCAATCACCATTCCCAGTAGGTCATCCCATATCCAAACCTGTGTGTGTGTGTGTTGTGTGTGTATATATATATATATATTATATATATAAAAAAGAAGTCTCCTAATCTCCCCACTTGCTCAGGTGCTAGTTATCTATCATGTTTCTTAGCAAACTGGCTGTTGCGTTGTGCCCACAAAATACACTGTCACTTTACGGTATTTACAGTACGTTCTGTGAAGCACTTTGAGATGCCTCGACGACTTGATAAGGAGCTATACCAAATGCAAAGATGAATATTATCTTCAATTGAGCCATCCAGTCACTAAATCACAACAACAACCTGTATTTAGATAGAGCCTCTGAGGAAAGAGTGGGCAATGTGGAGGGGTAGAGAAAGAGGTTTTAGGTGTAGGGGCTGAAAGCTCAGCCATCATCGGTGGAATGGAGGGGTTATTGATTTGAATTAAATTTGGGAATGAAGGAGCAAATTAAGCAAATGAAATTAATGAAATTAATTCTTTATTTTGGAATAGACCAGCAGAGATGTTAATGAAATCCCGAGATTCAGGTACAGTATTATAATAACAATTCTTGCATTTAATATAACGCTTTTCACATCTTCTAGATGTCTCAAAGTGCTTTACAGAATATACTGTAAAGTGAATTGACTGTATTTTATTATCATTTATTGTTTTTTCTTCTCTTGAGGGATTATTCCAGGCATGTCAGGGTGAAACCTTGGGCCTGATTCCTTTCTCCACACGCCTAATAATAATCCTTAAAAAAAAAAAAAATTGGTCATTTGAATCCACGACTGTTCGTGGGACACTGTTGTGCGCAACTGGCTGCCGCATTTCGGCCACAACTATACAGTCAATTCACTTTGCAGTATATACTGTGAAGCGCTTTGAAACGTCTAGAAGATGAGAAAGCTCTACATCGAATGCAAGGATTATTATTATTATTATTATTGATGTAGCGATGTTTCTACTCCATTATCCGGACACAAATTCATTCATCGCAATTTATTTTGTTTCTTATCTTGAATTTAGGCCAATGGGGTCAGTGAAAAGGGTGAAAAAGGTGATCCTGGGGCCTCCGGAAATGATGGGGAGAAGGTAAATCTTTCTCAGACATTTCTTTGTTTTGTTGCCCTCAAATAAAATTCTGCTTTATTTTTCCTCACAACCTAACGGTGTCAGCTCACATCTGGGTGTCAGCCTGACTCAGTCTTTAGCGGTTTTGTGTATGAATCAGAAACCTGCGACTTTGATAATAATCCTTCTATCTGATATAAAGCCTCACCCCCTCTCTAGCCTCAAGACCCTCCTCTTCTACAGCCCCATTAGCCACTCCAAATCCCTCCCTTTCCCTCCACACCCTCCCGGTTCCCAGCTCGGATCTGAAACAATGACTGTCCAGCGCCTTGTGACGTCCTCCTGACGTGAAAGGAGCTATACAAGTGTAATTTTGGTGTTGTTGTTGTTAATACGTGGTTGAGATGTCGCAAGGAGCTTCACAGAATATATTGAAAAGTGAATTGACTATGTATTTTGTGGGCAAAATGTGGCAGCCAGTTGTGTACTGCAGTGTCCAACATTCGCGGATTTAGTGAACTAGCATAATATTGCATGTAGAAGATGTGAAAAGCACTGTATCAAATGCAAAGATTATTATTATTATTAGTGATTTATTTTTGAAGGGATCATTACTCCCAGAAAGCAATCCACCAATCGACTAATCTCAACCTATTTTCATCTGTGGAGTCCTGCAGCTCAGTGGTTAGAGCACTTGTCTTACAAGCGTGAGACATGTATTTTGAATCCAGGCAGATCAGGACAAAATCTTGGGCAAGTTTCCTTACTCCACATGCCTAATAATAATTTGTCCCCAAAAAATACAATAATAAAATTGGTTGTTTTAATCCACGACTGTTTGTGGGACACTGCTGTGCGCAATTGGCTGTCGTGTTTTGCCCACAAATATACAGTCAATTCACTTTACAGTATTTTCTGTGAAGTGCTTTGAGACATCTAGAAGACGTGAAAAGCGATATATCAAATCCAAGGATTTTATTATTATTTATCTTCCCCCCCTTTTCTCCATTGCTTGGTATCCACCCTCAGTACTGTAAAGATCTCTGATTCTGCGTGAAGGCTGCTGTTTAAAATGCAAGCTTTATGCTATCTATTAAATTATTGTTTTGAGAACATGGTTCAAGGTCGCACAGACCAGTGCAGGAATTGTTCTGATGATTTTTTTTTTGGTGGCAATCTTCATATGAGTCATTTTAAAATAAAGCCCAAATTGGTTGGATTCACAGCAGCAATTTAATTGGTATCTCTGTCTGGATGTCAGTCCATCTACTTTAATTGAATGCTCCCTGACTTGCAATGAATCAACATTAAGTGCAGGGATTTAAATTGATTTATGGCCGGAGCTTTGTTTTGTGGGAAAGATTGAGTGCTCGTAAATGCTGTAATAAAATATCCATCATCTTCAACTGAAACAAGACAGCTATTTATTTATCTGAATTCCCCTCGGCCAACAGCACAATGGAAACAACTGCAGCAAAAGCAATAAGGACATTCATTTGTACAGCACCCTTCATGCGGGATAGAGTCTCGGACTGAAGCACAGTGACGGAGTCAGATGCTGAGCAAGTGGGGATGGGGAGGTGACCGTAGGAACAATCGAAGAGGCAGGCTTTCCAGTGGAAGTTAAAGACAGCTAAAGAGATGTCAAGACAGTGAGATTGAGGCAGGGAGTTAGGAGGTACAAAACAAAACAATCACAAACTCCAGGACATGGTAGGAATCGTTGGTTCTCTCAGCTGGTGTCACTGAGACAGTCATCACTGTGGAAAATAATAAGAATTTGATGTAGCCCCTTACCACATTGTTGAGATGCCTCAAAGCTCTTCAGAGAATGTACTGTAGAATGTCCCACAAACTGTCACAGATTGAGTGACCCAAGTTTTGTTCAAAAAGTCATTATTACCCCCAGAAAGCGATCTGCCAATCGACTAAGAGTGAAAGACTGAAACATGTGCCTGTAAATCATACAGCTGCTGTGGGTTGCAAGAGGGTAGTTGTTATGTGCAAAATAGAGGCTTGAAATGGATGGGGCTGGACAGTGGGACTGAAAGAACAGCTCACTCTCAGAGGTTGATGTAAAACCAATGGGCTAAATGACTTCCATCTATGCTATAAATTTCTCTGACTCAACGATTCCACTGCATTGCACTGAAGTCCTGTGGAAGTGCTTTGAGGAGCCCTGATGACATGAAAGGTATGTCTGTCAACAACAACAAAATTACATTTGTATAGCGCCTTTCACGTCAGGAGGACATCCCAAGGCGGTGGACAGTTACTGCTTCAGACCCAAGCTGGGGGGCGGGGGTGGGGGGAAGGAACAAACACAACAACAACCATAACAAAATTACATTTGCAGAGCGCCTTTCACATCGGGAGGATGTTCCAAGGCTCTGGTATGTGGGGATCTTTATTAGTATTGTTGTAAAAATGTAATACAAGGTGTCCCTGATGGAAATACAATGATCTTGGTTGGGTTCAGCTTAGAGCACTGGTTGGTCAAAGAAAAATCTTGATTGAATATTTCTTGAGTCATCATTGTCATAAATCATAAAATATTCAATCAAGCAAAAACTGGAAACACATCACCTATCGAATGCAAACGTACCTCGGCTTGTGCTATGATTCATCTGCCTATTCAGATGGATTAAAGATCTTATTACATTATTCAAAAAGAGATGGTTTCAATCCCCCAAATAAAATCAGCCATTTATTTATTGCTGTTTGAGGGACGTTACAAATTGGGCTGCCACAGTCACCTGCAAACACACAGTCACTGCACTTCACATCGGTGGCTGGGCTGTCAGCCTCTCTGCTCCCACACTCTGGAACTTCATCTCACAGTCCCTTTGCCTCTCTCCCTCGCCTCCTTCAAGCCAGTTTCAAGACCCTCCTCTTCAATCGTGCCTTCTGCCGCCCTCCCAACTCTTTCCCTCCCCTCCCCCCTCCCCTGTCCCTCCCCCATGCTTGGGTCCCGACCCCTGACTGTTCGGCGCCTTGGGACGTCCTCCCAACGTGAAAGGCACTCTATAAATGTCATTTTGTTGTTGTTGTTGTTGTATATCCTGTAAAGCGCTTTGGAATGTCCTCCCGATGTACCAAACACGAGAGTTGGTAAAGACCACATTTATCAGGATTATTTAGACATGATTTCCATTTACAATTAAGGTTAATTACAGACCAGATATTCCCCTCAAAAGGCAAGGGTGAATGGTGTGTTTGGAGGCTATATTTATCGACTGCCTTCTAGTTAGGATTGGTGTTGAATAAGTCTGCTAATTAGACGTGTTTTTCATTCAGAAATTACATCAGTTACAAAGCTAACTTTATCCTACTGCATCCCGTGAGATCTGAAATTTCACCTCATCCCCACCCCGTGCACCCGTTTTGTCTTACGTTTTAAGATACAGCAAAATCCTGATAACTCATCACTCTAAGGGTAAAATGTGGTTAATCAGTGATGACTTATCAGGAGTCACAAGTTAGGCGTGTGTCTGAGTACATAAACAAATGCAGCCAAGGATAGTGACAACATGATGACTTAAATGGTAGTGACAACTTAAAGCCAAGGTCAAGTTATGAGGAGTTCACTGTAATAGGACAATATACTATAAACACAAGGATTAGTATCAGATTATAGGATACCACTGTATTGGCCAACAGTGTCAGCTTGAGCCACGATTTTACTTTAGGCCTTGGTGGGTGTGTGATTAGACAAGATCTCGCCCAGCTCCCTATACCGAGCCCCAGAGCTGTGAGGTGTCGTCTGAAGTCTCTGTTGGTGCATCTGGCACCAACTGAAGACCAGAGGTAATTAATAGTGCGTTGAGAGACAGGCTTCTGAAAGGCTGTCATGTGTTCTTCATTCAAACTTGCCAGGAGCCCAGAGAGGAAAGCGATCGCACCCTGTTCTCCGAGCCGAGTTTTATTTCTGTAACTCAGCAATAAGTCAAGCGAACCCTGGTTGGAGGAAAGGTTAGAGAGTGAGCCAAACGCCTACGGCTGTAAGCGCTCCCCTCCCCTTACAGTCAGGGGAGTGCTGGGAATGATGCGTTCGCTGTAACAGGAGTTGAGCAGGAAGTTTCCAAGTGTAGACCAGAGCTATGTTTGCAGTTGAGGACCAAAGGCTCTTTTCTGTGTTGTAATCACTGTGGGTGTGTAATTTTGTTGTTATTGTTTGTGGGACATTGGTGTGCTATCTACATATACACTGTCACTTTGAGATGTTTCAGTATTATAGGTGCTTTGTGAGATGCAAGGGTTTTTATTACTACTTCCATCATCATCCCCCACCCTCTAATGTTTGGTCCACATCAGTTCTACTTAGTGCTGCCTTGGGTCAATTTAATAAAACATTCAATAGTCATCACATCATCAACAACAACTTTGATGTATGTAGTGCCCTCCACGCCGGGCAGCGTCTCAGAGCACTTGAGCGCTTCAGTGCATCAAATGGTCCTTGGACATGCTGGGCACACACAGATATCTATATCAGTCCCCTTCACTCCGCCATCGGTGGATGTGCTTTCAGCCACTCCGCCCTGAAGCTTTGGAACTCTCTCCACTAATCCTTCAGGATTACGCCCTCCTTCCCCTCTTTTAGATCACAACTAAAGACTCTTTGACCGTGCTTATGGTCAACCACCCCACCTCCCTCCCCCGTCTTGGTATCAGGCCTTTCCATTGTTGAGCGCTCTGTGATGCTGGCCACGTGAAGGGCACTGTAGAAATGCAAGTTGGTGTTGCAAAAACTGGGTAGCATCAATGACTGGAGCACTCACCTCTTTATGCAGAAAGTGATGAGAATGTGGAACTACCAGCAAGCCTTTGAGAAGGACCAAAGTTTTAGTTCTTCTTCGACTCCCCAATCACCCCCCTAACCCCATCCTCCCTACTCTCCACGGTTCCTGATCCCAACCCCCAGCTCGGGTGCAAATATTTGACTCTCTAGCCCGTCCTCCTGATGACCTCCAGCACCTTGGGACGTCCTACCGACGTGAAAGATGCTCTATAAATGTAATTTTGTGGACTCCAAATATAAGAAATCATGGACTGACCAATTTCTGACAAACCCCAACTCACAAGTGCCTGACCACATATACAGTACTATAAACTATTCTGTAGAGTGAATTGACTGTATATTTGTAGGTGAAATGCAGCAGCGAATTGCGCACAGCATATCCCACAAACAGTCGTGATTTGAAATTTTCAAGCTATTATTGAATTTTTTTTAGGGATTAGTAGGGTCCGTCGATATGGATATTTTCCGATTAAATATATCGATGGGCTCATATCGAGATATACCGAAATATCGATATTTTGGGGTTATTCGTACTGCGCATGCGCACACACATTCGGAGTACGCGCGCATTCGGGCCTATCTTCTCAGGAGGTAAATATCTTTCTCTCTCTGTGTCTCTCACTCTCTCCATCTCTGTGTTTTTCTGTCTGTGTGTCTCTGTGTCTCTCTCCCTCTCTCCTCTCTCACATCCCCCCCATCCCTATCTATCTGTATATTATCACATCCACCCCATCTCTCCCCACCCACCCCCCGCCGTCCCTCTCTCGCAACCCCCACCCCCGTCGTCTCTCTCCCACACCACCCCCCCAGCTGTCTCTTTCTTCCTCCCCCACCCCGCCGTCTCTCTCTCCCTCCCCCCCCAGCCGTCTCTCTCCCCACCCAGCCGACTCTCTCCCACCAGCCGTCTCTCTCCCCTTCCCCCCAGCCGTCTCTCTCCCCCTCCCCCCAGCCGTCTCTCTCCCCGTCCCCCCAGCCGTCTATCTCCCCCTCCCCCCAGCCGTCTATCTCCCCCTCCCCCCAGCCGTCTCTCTCCCCCTCTCCTCCCTCCCCAGCCATCTCTCTCCCCCTCCCCCCAGCCGTCTCTCTCCCCCTCCCCCAGCCGTCTCTCTCCCCCTCCCCCAGCCGTCTCTCTCCCCCTCTCTCACATCCCCCCCATCCCTATCTATCTGTATATTATCACATCCACCCCATCTCTCCCCACCCACCCCCCGCCGTCCCTCTCTCGCAACCCCCACCCCCGTCGTCTCTCTCCCACACCACCCCCCCAGCTGTCTCTTTCTTCCTCCCCCACCCCGCCGTCTCTCTCTCCCTCCCCCCCCAGCCGTCTCTCTCCCCACCCAGCCGACTCTCTCCCCCCAGCCGTCTATCTCCCCCTCCCCCCAGCCATCTCTCTCCCCCTCCCCCCAGCCGTCTCTCTCCCCCTCCCCCCAGCCATCTCTCTCCCCCTCCCCCAGCCGTCTCTCTCCCCCTCCCCCCAGCCGTCTCTCTCCCCCTCCCCCCAGCCGTCTCTCTCCCCCTCCCCCCAGCCGTCTCTCTCCCCCTCCCCCCAGCCGTCTCTCTCCCCCTCCCCCAGCCGTCTCTCTCCCCCTCTCCCCCTTTCCCCCCCCAGCCGTCTATCACCCTCTCCCCCCAGCCGTCTCTCTCCCCCTCCACCCAGCCGTCTCTCTCCCCCTCCCCCCAGCCGTCTCTCTCCCCCTCCCCCCAGCCGTCTCTCTCCCCCTCCCCCCAGCCGTCTCTCTCCCCCTCCCGCCAGCCGTCTCTCTCCCCCTCTCCCCCCAGCCGTCTCTCTCCCCCTCCCCCCAGCCGTCTCTCTCCCCCTCCCCCCAGCCGTCTCTCTCCCCCCCCCCCCCAGCCGTCTCTTTCCTCCCCCCCCAGCCGTCTCTCTCCCCCTCTCAACCACCCCCAGCCGTCTCTCTCCCCCTGCCCCCAACCGTATCTCTCACCCTGTCCCCCCAGCCGTCTCTCTCCCCCTCACCCCCCCCCCCACCCCAGCCGTCTCTCCCCCCACCCCCCACCCCTTGCATACCTGTATGTTGTATTCGAGGACTATGAATACAATATGGCGGCTTTGCACCTCGGTCTGTAAATTGTGTATAGAGATGAGCATTCTGGGTCTTGTAGTTCAGTGTGCTCGCATCCCGATTTTTTTACCTCGATATATTGATTTTTCGACGTATCGATATTTTTGAAATGTCTATATCGGGATATCGATATGAAAATTATATCGGATTTTAGCGATATATCGATATATCGCCGGACCCTAGGGATTAGTATTAGGATACCATAAAGAGGAGTTGGTGAACGCAGCAGCCAATTTTCACACAGAGATGTCCCATAAATATCATGAAATTAATGACCAGTTTTATCTGGGGGAATTGTTGGATGGAACACAAGGAGAAACACCCTTCACTTTTCAAATAGTGGCATGTGATCTTTACCGTCCACCTCAACAGGCAGACGGGCCTTGGCTTTATGTCTCATCCGAAGAACTCTCACTGTTACTCTCCTACCCCCTCTCTCCCCTATCCTCCCCCCACATCCCACCCCACCATTGTACAATTGTTCAAAGGAACGTTTGAAAGAAAACTAAAATTGCTTGCGAGCTGTATAAATGACATTAATCTCATCCTGCATCTGAGTGTATTGATCGCATTTCTAAAGGACTAAATGGAGTGAAAGAGGCAAATGAATAATTCAGGCAGCGGTAATAGGACAGGTGAAGAATAGCTGGTTCATGTCCTTTATCTGTTCACAAACAATTGGTTCACCTTTTACAATATCTTGATCAAATACATCTTGCTGATGATGTAGAGTCCTTAGGTTGCCTTTCAGACAAACAGAGTGAGAGAGAAACGGAGGAACATTTAAATTGAGAGGGAGAGAGATAAAGAAAGTGACACTGTGCTTCTATTTTTGTTAAGTGATGAAAAAATTATTTATGATGGCCAATTTTTCTCCCTCGCGATGGAATTGAAAATAATAATCCATTGCATTTTGGTGTGACCGATGCAATGTCAACTCGTTTTACAGCGATTATTGTCGAGTGTAGTGACTGTGTCTTTGTAGGTCAAAGTAGCAAGGTCCATTCATAGCCAGGAGGTTAATGACTAATTGATTTTGGCAGATTGTTGGCCAGGACTCCAGGAGAAATTCCTTTCTCTTTTTGAATAGTCCCGTGGATCTTTAACTTCAATCTGAAACAGGCAGCCTTACCATAAGGGTGGCCACCTCCCCCCACACCTCCGTCCCTGCCCCGGCTCGGACTCAGGCTCCGCTGCTGTTAAGGGCTCTAGGGCGTTACCCAGTGTGGAGGGCACTATATAAGTGCAATCACCCCCTCTGTTAGTTCTTGAAAGCCTCTCCCTCCCAACATGTCCCAGTTCTGACAAAGGGTTGTGGATCCAAAACGTTGATTCAGTTTCCTTTCTCACTAGATGCTGCTTGACCTAGCGACCTCTGTTTTTGTTTTAAGAGGGTCTTATACTTCTCACAATATTAGCCTTAAGATCCAAGGCTGTGCAGAATTTCTTGAAGGTTCAATCCTTTAGCTTTAGCTTTTCATGTTTCTTTGCTCAGAGACACACAACATACTCCATTACAGATTGAATCTTGTTGTACTAAGATGTCTCCTTACAGAGTGTCTTCAATAATAATGCAATATATTGATCCTTGCAACTGATATCGCACATTATTATTTTATCATAACATTTCTAACGAGTTTTGCAAGATTTTATTGTAAAGTGTAGTGATCATGTACTAATAATAACAAGAGTCCGTGCTTTGAGTCGCAACATTGCCAGGCTCCGCAACTATCTTACCCCCCGCGCTGCCGAAACACTCGTGCACGCGTACATCACCTCGAGGCTGGACTACGGAAACTCTCTCCTCGTCGGCCTCCCCAGTTCCTCCATTTACAGGCTGCAGGTCATCCAAAACTCTGCAGCCCGTGTATTATCCCGCACCCACCTCCGCGACCATATAACCCCCACCCTCGCCCGTCTCCACTGGCTCCCCATTCTCCAGAGGATCGAGTTCAAGATCCTCGTCCTCACCTTCAAGGCCATACGCGGCCTTGCCCCGCCCTATTTAACCAATCTACTTTCCCTTTACAAGCCCACCCGGACCCTCCGTTCAGCAGGACTTGGCCTGCTCCAAACCCCCCGCCCGAACCGCCCCACCATCGGAGGCCGGGCCTTCAGTTTCTCCGCTCCCACCCTATGGAATTCCATCCCTCAATCCCTGCATCTCGTTTCTTCCCTTTCCTCTTTCAAGGCCAGTTTGAAGACTTTCCTCTTCGACCGTGCCTTTTGTTCCACCCCGAATTTTTCGACCTCCCCTTCGTGTCTCACCCCTTCCCAAACACTCCCCTCCCAGCTCGGGTCACACGCCTCCTGTGCAGCGCCTTGGGACGTCCTCCCGACGTGAAAGGCGCTCTATATATGTAATTTTTTGTTGTTGTTGTTGTTGTTGTTGTTGTTGTTTGATATACAGTGGCACCTGATCATTGAGATGGCACAAAGCGCTCCACAGGAAACACTGTGGAGGCGAGAGCACTACCACTGTGCCAGGCTGACATGCATTTTGAAGACAAACATGCAGACCAATTTCTGCTCTGGGACATCCCATAATTCAGCCATGAAGCCAATGACCAGGACACTGGTAGAAACTCCGTTCACACCCGACACCAAAGGGTTACGTTGGTAGAAAGCAGCAGCACAATTAGCTCTAGGATAATAGTCTGCTGTCAGGAAAGGTTCTTGGTTAACTTACTAATGAAGCTTTTGAACTCATCTTAATGTGTCAAACTGTTATTAAGGATTAAAGAGCTGCTCTCCACTCTATGCAATGAGCTTCGGATATAATTGTTCTTCATTGTGGTTTACAGAGCTGTCTGTTCGCACTACTTCAATGCTTCCTCCATCGATTCTGTCTACTTAATTATCCTTTGCTTCATCTCAGGAACCTGTGGTCTCAAATCCAGTCATTTATTCCCCGTTTGTACTTATGCTTCCTCAGTGATGTATTCAGCCTGTTTCACTTTGAAAGGAAGCCATTAACATCAATGTCCTCATCAGCTCAGATGGAATAATACTCATAATAATTCTTGAATTCAACCTAATAATCCTTGCATTAGATGAAGTGGTCTCATCACATTGTCAGAACCTCTCAAAGTGTCGCATTGGATTTTTAATGTTGAGTGCAACTCCTTGGGATGTTGTATTGTTGGAGGTGCCATTATATCGAGGCACAGTTAGCCTGTTCAGGTGGACAGATACCACAGCGCTATTGGTAAAGAGAAGGGAGCCTTTCTCTGTCTCGGCATCCTGACCAACAATCTCCCAAATAAAATTGGTCACTCACTTCATCACTGTCCGTGGAACACTGCTGTGTGCAAATTGGTTGTACCGTTCTGCCCACAAAATACACAGTAAATACACTTTACAGTATATGCTGTGAAGTGCTTCGAGATGTCTTGATGACATGATAAAGCACTGTATAAAATGCAAGCATTATTACTATCAATCATTCGCTCTTAACCGTAGAGCATGGAGTCCTGTAGCTCAATGGGTGGAGACCTGCAGCTCAGTGGTTAGAGCACCCACCTCACAAGCAAGAGGACCAGGGTTTGATTCCAGGCAGGGCGGAAAGTTAGGAAAGGTTAGGAAAGTTTCCTTACTCCATATGCCTGATAATAATCCCTCAAGAAGAAAAAACAATATTAAAAAAAATCACGTCTATCCAAAAATGTTTGTGGGACACTGCTGAGCGCAAACTGCTGCCATATTTCACCCACAAATATACAGTCAGTTCACTTTACAGTATATTCTGTGAAGACTTTGAGACATCTAGAAGACAGGAAAAGTGCAATATCAAATGCAAAGATTATTATTATTATACTGTATTATATTATTAGTAGTAGTAGTATTCACCCCAATGAAATACCTAACCATTTTTTTTTTGTCACTAGGGTGAGAAAGGAGAGATTGGAGACCCAGGACTTCAAGGTTTACCTGGAAAACAGGTAAAAGATTATTTCCCCCACATTTTATTTGACTAAATCCTTTGCATTCTGACTGATTGGCCATAATTCCTGTAATATGGTTAACAAACTCTGTTGCCTCCATTATTGAAACACTTTAGAAGATAGATAAAAGGCAAAATACTGCATGAGCTGGAAATCTGAACAAAAACATGATATCGCTGGGAATACTCAGCAGGTCAGGAAGCATCTATGAAGAGAGGACAGTGCGTTAATGTCTCAGGTCGATGATCGTTCGTCGATGAGTGAGTGCTCCCAGTGACTTCTGTTAGACTATATATACTTCAGTTAAAGATCCTCATCCTCGCAAACAAACTGCTCCTATCCTTTCGCTCAGCTAACACGTCTGCCAAATGTCCCTCAATCCCTCTGCTCCACCAGTGGAGTCTCGTAGCTCAGTGGTTAGAGCACTCGCCTTACAAGTGAGAGAACTGAGTTCAATTCCAGGCAGGGCGAAACCTTGGACAAGTTTCCTTACTCCACACGCCTAATAATAATCCCTCCAAAAAAATAAATAAAATAGGTCATTTCAATCCACAACTGTTTGTGGGACACTGCTGTGGGCAATTGCCTGCCGCATTTTGCCCACAAATATACAGCCAATTCACATTACAGTATATTCTGTGAAGCGCTTTGAGACATCTAGAAGATGTGAAAATCGCTATATCAAGGATTATTATTATTATTATTATTATTATTATTATTGCTGGCTGTATCATCAGCCACTATACTCCTAACCTTTGGATGTCACTGGCTCAATCTCTCCATCTCGCCGTCTCTTGATCTATCATTAAATCCTACCTGAAAACCAACCTCTTTAACTGAACCTATGGTTCCTCCTTCTCGCTTGCTTGCAATTCCAACCTACCACTGTGCAGACCTCCTGTGCAAGTGTACTTTGTTGTTGTTTCCAGGTAAAGTAGTCTCATTGGTTATGGACTGAGTGGCATTTTCAGGTTTAGCATCAAATAAACATCTTGAGAATTCTTAATGTCAGCCTCAAGACAGTTTTTGAGTATGAGCTGAGGGTTCCTGTAGCGCAATGGTTAGAGCACTCGTCTCACAAGTGAAAAGAACAACAGGTTCGATTCCCGGGGAGGGCGAAACCTTAGGCAATCCTTGCTACACACACCTCTGTTTAACCAGCAGTAAGTAGGAATACAGTTTTTAGTCAATTAATGGCTCAGCTTCTGGGGGTAATAATTCCTCAAAACAAAATATGGTCATTCAACCCATAACTGTTTGTGGGACACTGCTGTGTGCAAATAGCTTCTACGTTTATGCTACAAAATATACAGTCAATTTACCTTACAGTATATTCCATGAAGCGCTTTGAGACGTCTCAATGACATGATAAGGCACTTTATCAAATGCAAGTTTTGTGGAGCTCCTGTAGCTCAGTGGTTAGAGCACTCGCCTTACAAGCATGAGACCTGTGTTTGAATCCAGGCAGATCAGGGCAAAACCTTGGGCAAGTTACATTACTCCACACGCCTAATAATAATCCATCCAAAAAAAACACAATAATAAAAATTGGTTGTTTCAATCCACGACTGTTTGTGGGTCACTGCTGTGCACAATTGGCTGCCGTGTTTCGCCCACAAATATCCAGTCAATTCACTTCACAGTATATTCTGTAAAGCACTTTGAGACTTTGATAGATGTGAAAAGCGCTATATCAAATGCAAGGATTATTATTATATTCTATGAGGCACTTTGAGACATCTCAATGACGTGATCAGGTGCTTTATCAAATGCAAGGCTTATGATTATTATTACTATTAGCTGAGTAAAGGCAGCTCGGTGCTGCATGATATTTTTGCAGTGGTAGGTTGCTGCAATGTTCTCTTTGCAGTCAATAGCTGATAAACTGCGTCATTTTAACACTAACCTGGATGCAATTGTAGACATTGGACGTGGGATATGCTCCTGATTGAATTAAATGGATCTAATCTGTCTTCAAACAGGGCTTGAAAGGCGATCCTGGTTTTCCTGGTCCAGTTGGGTCGAAAGGAGAGAAAGTAAGTGAAATTTCGGTACTTAGAAGGACATTTGAACAAGAATTTCTCTCTTGAAGACTGAAATAACTGATCCAAAACAGGAATAAATTGCACATCCCTCCCTTTATGATATGATTGCTGTTAACAAAGTTTGCATCTGATCGGACTATTGGGGGGTATTGATATTGTGGTTTGATATGCAATGCTTGATAAACAGGGTTTGCTAAGTGTTTGAGTTTAGCAAAAGTGACCGGCACAACCAATTTGCAAGCAGCAGTGTCCCACCATCAGCCGTGCAGTGAGTGACCAATTTTATATCGAGGTTCAGTGACCAGGATATCAGGAGAAACTGCCTTCTCTTATCGAGTAGTGCTACGGGATTTGTAACATCCAACAACAACTTGGATTTATATAGCGCCTTCCACACCGGACAGCGTCTCAGATGCAATAATGGATCCCGGGGCCGAGCCAGATGTGGGGCTTGAGTCCACAAACCTCTTGTCTGTGATATGAGAGCGCTGCCAGTTGAGCCAGGCTGACAGGCAAGAGATCAGGTACTGTTGAGAGGGTTTTGGCACCAGGTCGGGTGAGCAGTAACTGGCATTCAATTTTGGCATATGCAAGGTTCCGAAATAGTGGATGTAATTACACAACGAAGGGGTATAATCTTGCACAGGATAGAGCAGGAGAAAGACTTGGGTGTGATAGCCGGCCGTGCATTCGAAACATGCCTGCAATGTCGAGAGGAATTGCCAAGTCAAACAGAGTGAGAAGTGTAAGCAGATGCACAGAACATAAATCCGTGGGAGTAACATAACACTCTGCAATGCACCAGTGGGGCACACTTTAGGTATTGTGTCCAACTCAGGGAGTCATTATAACCCCCAGAGACATGTTGGACCTTGTGGAAATGACGCATGGAATCATTACGCTTATTGAATTGGAAACAGCATCATTTTCCATTTGAAACAAGAACGAAACCGTGGGTAGTGGGAGAGGTGGTACGGAGAGAAGAAGGGGATTGGGAGGGGGCAGAAAAATAGACATGGCTCAATAATGAAATGAACAAGTAGATGAGAGGCTTGCTTGGCCAAGAACTGGGAATGACTGAATGATTGGGGAAGCAGATGTGAAATGGGATTCAAAGAGGTTCTGTTTGGCAGTATTCCTTAACAATAATAATCCTTACATTTTGATATAGTGTTTTTCTACGTCTTGTCGACATCTCAAAGCGCTTCACAGAATATAAAGTGAATTGTAAAGTGAATTGACAGTATATTTGTGGGCGAAACACAGCAGCCACAGCTGTGTCCCACAAACAGTGGATTGAAAATTAACAATTTTATAATTATGGGTTTTTTGGACGGATTATTATTAGGCAAGCAGAGTAAGAAAACTTGCTCATGGTTTCGCCCTGATCTGCCTGGATTCAAACACAGATCTCACACTTGTAAGGCAAGTGCTCTAACCACTGAGCTACAGGAGCTCCATTAATGGGATTTCTTGATCAACAACAACAACAAAATTACATTTGTGTAGCACCTTTCCCATCGGGAGGACATCCCAAGGCGATGGATGGTCAGTGTTTCGGATCCAAGCTGAGTATCAGGATTGGTGAGGGTGGAGGATAGTGGGGAGGAAAGGAGGCTGATCAAAAGCTTGGTCGAAGAGGAGGGTCTTGAGATGTGTCTTGAAGGAGGCAATGGAAAGGCAGAGGCAGAGGGATTGCGGGATGGAGTTCCAGCGGATGGGGGTAGAGTGGCAGAAGGCCCACACACCAATGGTGTGTCGACGAGATGGGGGACGGGAAGCAGGCCGGAGCCCACCTAAAGAAGGGAGCGAGCAGGATGGTAGAAGTTAGGAGGTCACAGAGGTAGGGGACAGCAAGGCCATGGAGGGCTTTGAAAGTGAGAACCAGGATCTTGAACTGAATCCTCTATGTGATGGGAAACCAGTGGAATTGGCTGAGGGTGGGAGTGATGGAAACATTCCTACTTCACAGAGCTTGGTCCGGGAGAGGATATTGGCTACAGAGTTCTGGATGACCTGCAGCCCACGACGGGAGGAGTTGGGTAGCCCAACAAGCAAGGAGTTTTTATAGTCAAGCCTGGATGTTATGAATGCATGCACAAGGGTTTTGGCGCCCTGCGGGTGTAAGACACTGGTGGACCCGGGCGATGTTGCAGAAGTGGGGGGTGGCAGAGAAAGTCATGGCACGGATGTGAGGTAGAAAGGACAGCTGAGAGTCCATGAAGAATCAGAGACACTCTAATGTGGACTTATTGGAACAGGAATAGGCCATTCAGCCCCTTGAGCCTGTTCCCCCACTCTATTAGATCTGAACCTCAACTCCAATTACTCATCATTATTATCAATGACTGAGTTTGTGACTGGAAGTGCATTACAGTACATTGATGTACCATATTGTATGTGACTGATGAGCACTGCAATGCTTTATAATGCATTATCCCGACCTTTCAGGAGAAGAGTTCCTGTGGTTGGATGGCAATTCTGAAGGGATTTATTATTGAGGATTCCTATTCCAATTCCATTCCCCTGCTCCACTTCCCATGCTGTCTCAGTGCTAACTCCCTCGCTGATACAAGATCACAAGATCGGTTTGGATGAAGAAGGCCCTTTAGCCCATTGGATCTCATCCCTCCCAGAACACTCACCCTACTGTCCCCCCATCACACCATCAAGCTGCTTTTAAATGAGTCCCAGTGTCCTGGCTTCACCCCGCTTCCTGGTCACTCTGTTCCAGTTGTTGATTACCCTCTGTGTAGAGAAATACTTTCCTATTTCTGACCTGAAATTGTCTTTTGTAACTCTGAATCTATTTTCTCTTGTTATACTGTCATGATACATCTTAAATTATTGATTGACCGACCCAGTACAGTATAATCCTGTGACAGCCTTATAAGCGTGAGACCTGTGTTCAAATCCAGGCAGGTCAGGGCAAAACCTTGGGTAAATTTCCTTACTCCACACGTCCAAATAATCCCTCCCAAAAAATAACACAATATTAAAATTGGTCATTTGAATCCATAACTGTTTGTGGGACACTGTTATGCGCAATTGGCTGCCACATTTCGCCCACAAATATACTCACAAATATGTTCACTTTACAGTATATTCTATGAAGCTCTTGGAGACGTCTAGAAGATGTGAAAAGCGCTATATCAAACGCAAGCTTTATTATATTATTATTAACGTTAAATAAAAACTAATGCCTGATTGGAGAGTAATTGAGAGGAGAACTCCAAACATGGACATTAAGTGATTGAACAGCAGACAGTCAATGCAACAGTAAACAGTGCTGCAAATAGTGCAAACCTTAGACTACCCAGTGCCTTCAGACATCCTCCTGATATGAAAGGCGCTGGCAAGCAGGAGGACACAGGTTCTATTCCCAAGAGGGGAGAAACCTTTGACAAGTTTCCTTACTCCACACACCTCTGTTTACCCAGCAGTATCTAGGAACCTGGTTGTTAATCAAATGGCAGATCGCTTTTCTGTCGCTAATTATCCTTTGAAAAAACATAATAAGAATAATTTAGTCACTCAATCCACGACTGTTTGTGGGACACTGCTGTGTGCAATTGGCTGCCGCATTTCGCCCACAAAATATACAGTCAATTCATTTTATAGTATATTCTTTGAAGCTCTTTGAGATGTCTCAACGAAGTGATAAAGAGCTACTATATATGAAATACAATGATTATTATTAAAGGCGCCATACAAAATGTAATTTTGTTAATGTTATTATTGTTATATCCTATATGGAATTACATGCAACATGCAGCACACAAACAGGACATTCAGCCTCACTGGTCTATGCTGGCATTTATGCTCCACATGAGTCTCCTTCTGGCTGTCCTCAACTAAGACTATCAGCATAACCTGCTCAGGGCTATAATTGAGTATTTATTTTTATGTTTCACAGCTGATATTGTTCTATGTTTTTCTACAGGGAGACATGGGCTCCCCTGGACACCCTGGACTGTATGTAAGTACACGATAGCTATTACGCCCTGTAATTTGTTGTTGTTCCATAAATAGACACGGTGAAGTCCATTTTTTTGGGTTGTGCTAATCATGTGTAATGGGCATGGAGAGGGTGAGTATAGTAGCTTTCAGCCTACATTCCCCGCTTCATCCCAGATTTCCCCTCCCTCCCTCCCTCCCTCAACGTCCATTTCAAGACCTACCTTTTTAGCTGCAATTTCGATCATCTTTCCCTTGCCCACCTCCTTGGCTCCTATCCCCAATTTGGCTGCCAAACCAGGATTGTTAAGCACTGCTGGTTGCAATTGGCTGCCGTGTTTTGCTTGCAAAATATAGTCATTTCACTTTACAATACATTCTGTTAGGTGCTTTGAGGTGCCTGAACAACACGGTAAGGCTCCTTATGAAATGCACGGATTATTATTATTACAGCACCCTTCACATAAGGTAACAAACTGGATAGCTTTAGCTGGTTAAACACAAGCAGCCCACTCTCCCTCCCACCCCACCCCACGCTCCCACCCCAAGCCAACCTGCACCTAAAGTCTCCAGACATGTCATTTAACACTGGAGATGGATAAGGGACATCGTAAACTTCAACTACTGGCTGCGGATCGGCTGGTGACAGCCCTGGATGCTGATTGATAGCTCCAGATGGAAACAGCAGCATTTTACCTTCTGTTGTTGAGAATCAACTTCAGAACAGGTGAACCGACAAACCAACATGGGATTCTCTACCCGTTAAGTTTCTTATGTCTTGACGTTCTTTCTCGCCAGTGCCTGACTGAACTAACTAAATAAAAAAATATCTGGAACCATACAAATTTGCAACATAGGAAAAGGTGATTCAATCCATTCAGACCGGATGTCCTCCCATCATGAAATGTGCTGTATACATGTGAATTTGTATTCTTGTATTATACTAAAACTCCCTCTGCAGGATCTGAAACTTACTCCTGTCTATCTATGAGACAGATGTATACAATGACAAGTCAAACCCACACTTAGTCTTTGCATTTGATCTAGTACCTTGTCATTTCATCGAGACATCTCAGTCGCTTCATAAGATATACTTTCAAGAGGATTGACTGTATTTTGTAGGTGAAATGTCGCAGACAGTCGTGCAGAGCTTCTCCGAAGGATAGCACCTCCAACAAGGCAGCCCGCCCCTAGCACTGTGTCAGCTAAAACTGTGTGATTCCAAGTCCCGACATGGGACTTGAACCCACAATCTTCTTTAATTAGGCAAAACGGCTCTGAATAGATAGAATGTTGGGCCTCTGGAACCAAACTAGGAAGCCATCCTAGTCATAATGATAATAATAACAATAATAATATAGTATTCTGTGCTTTGGGGTGTCCTCCTGACGTGAAAGGTGCCATACAAATATAATTTGTTGTTATTGATATAATGTCCTTCATGTCAGGAGGACATCCCAAAACTTAGCACATATTATACCATCAAGTACAGTGACTGTATGTGCATGTTTGGGGGTGAAAGCGGCAGCCATTTTGGCACAGCAGTGTGTCACAAACAGCCCTGAGGTGAATGACCAATTTTATTTGGAGGGATTTGTTGGCCAGGGCACTAGGAGAAACTACTCTTTTCAAATAGTACCGCAGGATCTTCAATGACCACCCGAACAGACAGTTGGTTAAACATCTGATCAGACACCTCAGATACCTCCACCTCCAGTGGAGTCCTGTAGCTCAGTGGTTAGAACACTCGCCTGACAAGCATCAGACCTGTGTTCGAATCCAGGCAGGTCAGGGCAAAACCTTGGCAGATTTCCTTACTCCATATGCCTGATAATAATCCCTCAAAAAAAAACCACAAGAATAAAATTGGCCATTTCAATCCACAACTGTTCATGGGACACTGCTGTGCGCAATTGGCTGCTGCATCTGTTAAGCACTTTGAGACGGCTAGAAGACGTGAAAAGTGCAATATCAAATGCAAGGATTATTATGATTATATTGTCAGCTGAGATTCTATGAATTCCAAGTTCCGACATGAGACTTGAATCCATAACCTTCTACCTCAGAGATGAGAGCGTCAGGCTGACAGATACAAACCCAGATCAGTTTCACACAAGGCGGTGAATGTACCACCTGAGCCATTACAAAGAGCCTTTTGGCTCGAGTGTTCGCCGATGATTACGGGGTGAAACAGCTGTAGGAGCGAGCGAGCAAGCGAGCAGCAACTGATCACTTCACAAGAGGAGACCGAACCATTTTTCTTTCACTCTGTCACCAGCCTGTGGAGTTGGCTGGTTGTGCACATTCCAATCTGTCACCCGATACCCCTGTCTGCCGTTCAACAACAGCAACAACCTTCATGTAGCCACCCCCCTTCATACAGGATAGCGTCCCACAGCACTTCACAGTGGCGGGGTCTGACCCCCAAGCCAGTGGGAGTGGGAGGGAGTTGGGGGAAAGTGACTGTAAGCACGATCAATAAGCGAGGGCTGTAGGCGAGATTTGAAAGTAGGCAGGGAAGGGTAAAGATGGAGGGATTGAGAGAATTCCAGAGCATCTGTGTTTAGAGGCTGAAGGCACAGGGGATGAGGGACAAGCAGGAGGTCAGTGCCAGCCAAGTGGACGCAGCAGGTGGGAGATTGTGGGAGGGTAAGCAAATCAGATAGCTAGGGAGGTGCCAGAAGATGAAGGAGTTGGAAAACAAGTGAGAGGATCTTGAAGTTGATCCATTCGGTAATTGGGAGCCAGTGTTTGTCAGCAAGGTGCAACCCTGGGGGAGGGTTGAAAGCTCTTGCCCAGATGGCATCAGGCATCAGGACTGAAGCACTGGGACATTCAGCATTTGAGTTGTGGAGACACTTACTCGGCAGATTGTTGGGATGCCGGCTCCTGAAACAAGCTCTCGGGAGAGAGCGAGGCTGTCAAAACTTTAGTAATTGGTTTCAGAACAACTGTGCACCCGGCCAGATAGTCTACTGATGCTCACTGAAACTCTAATACACTGCTGTGTGTGTGTCTGTGCCTGTATATATGTGTGTGTCTGTGTGTGTGGAGCACACTGCATGGGTGGAAGTATTTAGCCTGGATTTCAAGGCATCAAGGGATATAGGACAAGGTTAGAACGGGCTTGAGAGGTTGAATGGACTACTCCTGTTCGTATGCTCCCATGTATTTAAGATCTTTCACAATTCTGCACAATGTTAAGTTTCAAGGCAGATGGGTTTTACAGGCTAAGATGAGATAGAATTTCAGGCCTCCGACGTTAATCCAATTCTCTTTCAACTGATGTCCCATTCTCTGCTTCAGTCATCGCTTCTGACAAGGGATCCTTATCTGCTCCCATTCACCTGCTCACATGCTTCATTTGACTAACACAAGAGACCAGTCAAATTGGCCGTTCACTTTACAGCTGATTGTGGGAATTTGCTGTGTGCAGACTAGCTGCCATTTACATGTACTAAATAGCCATATTAATAATAATCCTTGCATCTGATATCATTGAGATGACTCAAAGCGCTTTGCTTCGCTCGCTCACTCACTCACTCGCTCACTCACTCGCTCACACCGAGCCTCTGAACCTCTAAATAGAGTTAAACACTGAATACGATCCATTATTTCGAAATCATTCTTTGATCAGTGTACCATGGGAAACTAAAAACCTGGGGGAAACAGGACTTTGTGGAAACTCTGTAGTTTATGCCACTTGAAAATCTCTTAAAAATCCACTTGCAAATTAACTAAGTGATTAATTTGTTAATGAATTCAATCTCATCGATTGGAGCAGCCATGACCCTACACGTGAATTTGTGCGGCGCCCTGTGTTGTAAATGTGTTCATTTTAACTGTGTAAGGAATTAATTGATGTCTCCCTATTTGTTTGCTTGCTTTTGCAGGTCGCAGGACAGAAAGGAGAGCCGGTAGGTGTTTGTTAGTTTTGTAAACAGCGTGAGCTTCTCTCTCAATTAATTATTATTATAAGAAGACAATGCTTCAGGAAGTCAATGTTTTTCCAAGTTCATTTGATAAACAGTGAACGCCTGATAATAAAATCCTTGCTTATATCATTGCATGGCTTGTATCATTGGTCACACTCTTAACCCCCAATCAATCCCCTTGCCCTCCACCCCTCCTGATTCCAACCCCCAGCTCACTGGACAGTCGCATCCTTGATTGTTCAGTGCTTTGGGACATCCTCCCGACGTGAAAGGTGCTATACACATTTGTTGTATTCCAACTTCCAGTGTAAAATGTGAATAAGAGATTTCAACCCCACCCACCTTTGTTTCATTACTCGCTTGAAACGTATAAAGTCGAACTGACTTTAATTGTTGGCATAAATCTTCATGGCCATCAAGCCCCACAATAGGCATAGAGGACTCATGCTGACAAAGCCATCCCAGATACAGATTCCTTATTGTCATTGTTAAAATGTTTTATCTGTGCATTTATCACATCCAAGTGCTTTGAGATGCTACAAGGTGATATAGAGCTTCATCATGTGATTGAGACACCTATTGTAAAGTGTGGTGCTTGTGTCTTTTAATCAATTTATTTCAGCCACTCTGCCCCCAACCTTTGGAACTCCATCCCACAATCCCTCCGCCTCATTCCCTCCCTAGCCTCCTTTAAGACCCGCCTAAAGACCCTCCTCTTCAACCATGCCATCGGTCACCCCTCTTCCCTCCGTATTCCTCCATCTTCCTCGAGCCTGACCCCAGCTTGGGTCCGAAACACTGACAGTCCAGTAGCTTGGGACATCCTCCCAACGTGAAAAGCGCTATAAAAATTTAACTATATTGCTGTTGTTATTTATATTTATTATCATTTACAGTCATATTAAAATATTTATAAATGTCATTTACATTTAGATGCATTTTAATGTAATTATTTAATGACTAAATAAAACAATTAAAATAATTACCATTATATAAAATAAATACTATATTAGTGCGTTTCTGCTTTTGGTATAAATCCAGAATAGGGCTAAACACAATGTGATTGTTTGTGATGTAGGGAGATCAAGGTCCCCAAGGTCAACCAGGGATTCCAGGAGTCAAGGGAGTGAAGGTGAGTAAAAGCCTATTGTTTTTGTACCTTTGCACAATGCCGTTACACACACCACTAACACACCATCTGTACACACTGTACTGATTCACTAACCCAGGTATTCACAATGTGCATTAGTTACTAACCAGCTGTTCATAATATGGATTCAGTCATTAACTAGGAGTTCACAATGTAATGCCATGAGATGTCTCAACCACATGATAAGGCAATATATCAAATGCAAGGATTATTATTATGCATGCGCATTCAGTCGGAAACTGACTAGCAGTTCACAATGTAAACTAGCTGTCCATAACATGTCTTTGTCGCTAACTAACTGCTCACGATGTGGATTAGGTCACTAACTAGCTGCTCACATTATGCATTCGGTCACTAACCAGCTGTACACAAAACGTATTCAGTCGGAAGCTAACCAGCTGTCAATAACGTGTATTTGTTACTAAGTGACTGTTCGCAATGTGAATTTTATCAATGCATTTCCTCTGATCTTGTTGACTTGACCCCTGACATGACTTGAGGGGACTCAGATAAGTTGAATCACCACCAGGTTGACACACTGTACTTGCTACTATTTATCTCACAGGGATCTGAAGGCCCAACAGGTCTGGCGGGTTCAACGGGAAAGGAAGGTCAGAGGGTAAGTCAACTTTACAAGCACTTGCCTTGACGGTTGGACCCTGTGGAAGGACTCTAGCTGGCTGGTCACCCTACATACCATTACATGTCACTGACCAGCAGCTGAGAATCAGCAGATTCTTGAACTGACCAAGGCATGGGAACCTGAGGTCAGGGCTGTCTCACACAGTTAACCTTAAGGCCGTTGTCATAACCTATACGATTGGGATTTGGAAAATTCTGACAACCTGACTTGACCTGGAAGCTGTTTTATCCCACACATACATAAAGCACAGAATAGAAACTATCTTCCAAATTTGGGTAGAATGCAAGGAATTTACAAAACCTTGCACAATCTTAAATGTTACACAACGGACCGAATACTGTACTAGGACAACTAGAAACTTCCAGGATCTTAAGCTCAGTGAATTGCGATACGATAAGTGTAGTGTATCATCCACTTACCTCTGAGGTCTAAATGCAGTGGTTATACAACCACAGAAAATTGCTGTCCTCTCCTAAGGTCCAGCTTTTTGAAATGTCCTCCTGTCATGAACGGCCGATGTAAATGCAAAGTGTTGTTGTTGATCTGCTTTCTAATCATATGGCATGATGGTTATAGTTCTGTCCGGATTGCTTTCAAGATCCTCACTCACAGGTACAAATCCACCCCCACTTCAACTCAGTGGTTAGAATACTCGACTCGCAAGCAGGAGACCTGGGTTCAATTCCCAGCAGGACAAAACCTTGGACAAGTTTCCTTACTCCAAACACCAAGATCACTCAAGAAAAAAAAGCAATAATAAATTAGCACTCAATCCGTGACTATTTGTGGGACACTGCTATCCACAATTGGCTGCCGTGTTTTGCCCACAAATATACAATAAATACACTTTACAGTAAATTCTATGAAGAGCTTTGAGATGTCTAGAAGACGTAAAAAGCGCGGTTTCAAATGCAAGGATAATTATTATTTAACATCTGTCATGCCCTTTACTCGAATAGAAGGCAAGATGGTGCATAATTAAATATTGCGGCTCTCCTTGATACTAAGAAACCAATCTTATTTTTGCTGAAAGTAATATTTTATGAACGAAAATAGTAGATAACTGCCAGCAAACATCTTCAAGGTCAGCAGCAGCTAAATGGCATTGACATTTTTTGAAATCCAAATGTTGATTTGGTTCTTCTGCCTAATGAGCTTGGCATTTCATTTTCAATGATTTGTGTGGCTCAGGAGTATGTGTGGAAATTAAGGGTTAGAAATTATACTGTATCTACTTATTGTAATGATCAGAATACCTTGCCTTGTTTCCTCCCTCGTTTCCTTCAAGGTCGGTCTCGAAACCCTCCTCTTCGATCTCGTGCCTTCTGCTGCTCTCCTAACTTTCTCTCTCCCTTCCCAACTCTCTCCCTCACCTAACCTACCTTGCCTCTACCTCTTGCTCGGGTCCCGACCTGACTGTTCAGCGCCTTGGTATGTCATCATGACTTGAAAGGCGCTCTAAAAATGTAATATCGTTGTTGTTATTTCCTGTGAAGCTCTTTAGGACGTCCTCCAGAAGTGAAAGTACTCCTTCCATTTGTAAGAATCATTATTATAAGAATCCTTTATCAAATGTAAGAATCATTATTATTATTGTCAGTGGTGCAAACACGGTGGGCTGGATGGCCTCTTTCTGTGCTGAAAATGTTGCAATGACTCATATCAGTGGGCGTGCTCATTAGCACCTAAATATCCAGCTGATTTTCAAATGAGGTGTAGGTGGCTTTCTTAATGAACACGCAGCTCAGAGACAGAAGTGAGGTCAGCTTTCTTTTTAAATCCCCTCTTTCATCTTCCTCCTAACAATAGGAGCCCCTGTGGGAGGGACTCAACATCCCACTGATGACCTTCTGTCAGACACTGCTTCTCGCCCACTGTCAACACCGGCAGACTAACCTCCTCGGGGGAGAGGGGGAGCGAGTCTCCTCAGAGCTCATTTGCCTCCCGCAAAGTGTTTGTAATGTCAGAATTTAGTTGATTCTCTGAAGTGGTCTCGGGTTCCTGAGCCAGGCGGGTGCGCAATACTCCAGGGCACTGCTGGTGATAGGACAGCCGGCCTGGAATCTTCCATCTGAGCTCTCGTTAACCCTGCAAACCAGAGCGCCAATGGATCCTAGCTGAACAAGCAGTGAGAGGCTCGGCAGACAGTGCTCCCAATGATGTTGTGCACTTAGTCAATTAAACTTCAGCACTTACATCAGAAATGAGATTCCGCAAGTCTTGGCTCCCGTGTGTCTAACACTACCCAAAATTGGGTTAAACATACGTGTTCTCCTTCACCCAGAGGATCCAGTTCAAGATCCTGGTGCTCACATTCAAAGTCCTCCACGGCCTCGCCCCACTCTACCTCTCCGACCTCCTAATGCCCTACTAACCTGCCCTCCCACTCCGCTCAGCAGAGCATTCTCTGGTCTGCTCCACGTTTCCCGACCCACCCACCCCACCATTGGGGGGAGCCTTCAGCCACTCTGCCCCTAATCTCTCCTGCAGTCCCTTCTCCTCACCACCTCCCTGGCCTCCTTCAAGTCTCGCCTCAAGACCCTCCTCTTCGACAGTCCCATTGGTCACCCAAAATCGCCCCTTTTTCCTCCAGCCTCCCTGTCCCCTCCCCCAGCTCCGGTCTGAAACAATGAGTGCGTATCCTGTGAAGCACTTTAGGACGTCCTCCTGACGTGAAAGGTGCTATACAAGTGTAATTGTGTTGTTGTTGTTGTTCCTCTGGGGAGAAAGTGTGTGTTCCATTCCAGAGACAGGGAACATTTCCATGTGCCCAGGGAGTATACACTACATATGTCTGCTTTAGAGACTCTTAGACACAGTGGTGGATTTCTGCTTTCCCCAACCACCCCACCAATCACAAAAAGTCCCAGAACCCACCCAGTCTTCACAGGATATGCTGTAAACTGGATTGACTGTGTATTTCCTGGGAATATGTGGCAGCCAGTTATGCACTGCAATGTCCCACAAACAGCCATGGAATGAGTGACCAATTTAATTTGGGGGGGATTGTTGGCCAGGACACCCTGAGAAACTCCCCTCTCTTTTCAAATTGTGCCATGGGATCCCTAAAATCCACCCGAACAGGCAGACAGGACCTTGGTTTAACATCTCATCCAAAGGACAGCACCTCCGAAAATGCAACACCCCCCAGCACTGCAGTGGAACGTCACTTGAGACGATATGATTCCAAGTCCCGACTTGGGGCTTGAACCCACAACCTTTTGACTCAGAGGCGCGAGAGCGCTTCCAATGCACCAGACTGACACACATCAAATACAAGGGTAATTATAGTAAATATAATACCAGGTCTACCCAGCCTCTCATCATAGTTAATCCCCTTCATCTTCAAGTCTAGTGAGCCGTCACTGGATGCCTTATAAGGCTGATGTATCCTTCCTGCAATAGGCTTCTGTACAGAGTTTTACTTTTTGTGGGATTGGATGTATCTGCATATTTATGCCCATCACATCAGTATTCTGAGCTGGGCTAGGAAGCTGTCTGGATCCTGATGTCTTATTTTATAGTCCAGAGAAACATGCTTTGCTCCGCTCAGCTATTCAGAAAGAAATTATTTCAAAGTGACTGGATTAGGCTAAAGAAGGTGACAAATAGAATTGGCTTGCACACAACATTCGTTTGTATCGCCTGTCTGATGATGGTATTCTTTCCAGCACATTATGCTTCCTGAAACCTTCTTCAGTTTTAAAAAAAAATCTCTTGTTTGTTCTGTGGCTTGTTGATCATAGCATTCTCCTCGCATGCGAGAGGACCAAGGTTCGATTCCCAGTCAGGGCAAAATCTTAGGCAAGTTTCCTTATTCCACATGCTCCTGTTTACCTTGCAACAATTGGGAAACCAGTTGTTAGTCAATTGGCGGATTGCTTTCCAAAGATAATAAACCCTCCCACAAAAATTGTTTAGCACTCAAGCCCCAAATGTTTGTGGGGCACTGGTGTGCCTAATTAGCTGCTGTGTTTTGCCCATAAAATCTTGTCCCACCTTACCTCTGTGACCTTATAATAAAATAAGCATAACCTATGCATTTGATATAGCACCTCATCACATCTTCGAGATGTCTCAAAGCCCTTCTCTAGATATTCTTTTTTGACCACTCCTTTGGTCATCTTCCCACCACCCTTGTCCTCCCTCCCTCTTAACTCCAGACCACAGCTCGGGTGCAAACTGACTGACCAGCACATGGGACGTCCTCCTGACGTGAAAATAGTTAAACAAATGTAATTTGTTGTTGAAGTGATTGTGTATTTTGTGAACACTATTTTAGCTATTAGGCTTTTAACCGTGTATCACAAAAACCCTCTGAGAAGAGGGAGCAGGCAAGTAGGTAGTGTATTAATTAACCTTTAAGCAGAAATATAAAAGTGGGTGTGGGTGTGGATGAGGGAAAGGCAGGAAAATGAGATTATAATGGACAGCTTCTTCAGAGAGTGGGCAACAGATGATGGGCCAATTGTCCTCTTGCAGTCCTGTGAATTTCTATGATTATCAGACGGACATTCAGATGATACGTTAAACCAAGGCCCTGTCTGCCTGTCCAGGCAAACATTAAAGATCCCATGGCGCTATTCGTTCTCCTGGTATCAAGGCCAACCATACCCCGAATAAAATTAGTCATTCACTTTGTGGCTGGCTGTGGGATATCACTGTGCACATATGCTGTGTTCACCTACATGTAGTCACACCAGTTTACAGTATATGCTGTGAAGCGTTTTGAGGTATCTTGAAATATGTGATAATGCGCTATATCAAATCAATGATATAGCACGCTCTCCTCACAATTGAGAGGACCAGGGTTCAACGCTTGGTCGGACAAAACCTTAGGCAAAACCAGCACCTTGCCCCCACTCCTCCCCTTCAACACTTTACCAAGGAAACGTCAGACTTTCCCCAGAGTGTTCCTGCCTTATCTTCCCCTCTTTATCCAAGTCCAACCCAAATTCAGATAAATTGAATCCGCCTCATGCCTCGTTACTGTGCGCTGGGATGTTGTAGGGTTGGGATTAGCCACATCTCTGGTCCATTCACTTCATTTCTGATGAAAATCATCTTATCAAACCCTTTACAGAGTCTTTTTGCCACTGTTTTACCAAAGGTTTTACTCTCCTGACCCACTGTTGTACAACTACCAATAATATAGTGCCTTACCATGACATTGAGACATCTCAAAGCCTTACCCAGAATATAGTGAAGTGAATTGACTGTGTGTTTTATGGGTGAAATTGAACCTCACACACACTGCACACACACATACTACACACATACTACACGCACTACACACACACACAGAGTCTCCCCAGCTTTGATTCCTCTCCCTGTTGCTTGGTTCCTCCCTCCTGCCCATTGGTTCTTTTACTCCCCCATGTATATTACTCTCCCTTCTCAAGACCTCACCCCCCCCCCCCCCCCCCTCGTTCCTCCCTGATAGATTAATGCCAGAGTCTTAAATAGCACTGCTGATATTCAGTTGGCATGGTGTTTCTCAAACTCACAGCTCTCTTTTGTAGAGATTGAAGTGGAAATGTTCCTAAAAGCGATTTGACATTTAACGTTACGAGGCCCATCTGGCTGCCTGGCAGATGTACTTGGCTGTCTGCAGTTCCTATTTTTACTTAATAAGCAGGAAATGTACAGATTAAGAACATAATCATTTGCAACTCGACCCTGTGGTATAGAGTGGCTGTCAGCTGCCAGTTACTGCAGAGGAGATGTTTTTATATATATATATATATATATACACACACAGTATAAGCATCTGCTTCAAGTATCATTCGCTGCGATACACTTGAATGCACACGAGTGTTTGGCTGGCAATTGTAACCTGAACCTGTGCAATTAATTAGGCCCAGCGTGGCTGATATACCAGGGCTCGACATTCAATGTGATAATCATCACCGGTAATAATAACAGCCCTTTTATAATAATCATAATAATCTCAGAAGATAGAGTTCAAAATCATCGTCTGCTTTATCTGCTCTCCACAAGCCTTTGCGACTCCCTACCCCTGTGATCTGCCAACCTCATGTCAACCTGACCCCTCCCTCCACTCTGCAGGCTCTGGCCTGCTTCATATCCCCCGCCCTGCCTGGTCCTTCAGCCTCTCAGCCTCCATCGTCCCTCTGCCTTGTTCCCTCCCTTGCCTCCTTCAAGGCCCCTTCTCAAGACCTTCCGGTTAGACCGTGCCTTCAGTCACAAGCCTACTCCTGCCTCCCCCTGCTTTCCACTCCTATAGGTTCCAACCCCCAGCTCGTGTCCAAATCCCTGAGTGCCTTGAGACATCCTCCCGATGTGAAAGACGCTGTATAAATTTGTAATTTATTGTTGTTGGTTGGATTTAATACCTACAGCACTGAGATGTCTCAAAGTGACAGTCTGGCTCAGTTGGTAGCTTTGTGGGATACTGTACTGTTGTGTGCACTCACCTACAAATCAACAGTCCTTCTGAATGACCAATTTATATTTATTTATTGGAGGCAGCAGGTTGTGGGTTGGAGGGTAAGCAGTTTGGACAAGTAGGGAGGTGCCAGAGCATGAAAAGATTTGAAAACAAGTGTGAGGATCTTGAAATCGATCCATTCAGCGATAAGATGGCAGTGGAGCCGAACTAGAACTGGTGTGATTAATGTAAATAAGAAATCATAAATTGCTTCATCCCTTGTATTCTTAATCAATTTATTCATAAACCAGCGATCTAATTTTCAGCCTCCACAAACTCCTTAGCCTATTACACATATTCACCATTCTCACTTAAAATTAAGTTACATTCTTCTGAGCCAATTTGTCAAGCCTGTGACCATGTCAAACCGAATTAGGATTCATCCCTAATAATTGTCTGTCAAAAAAAACCTATAATAAATTGTTCATTTCAATCCACAAGTGTTTGGGGACACTGTAATGTGCAATTGGCTGCCACGTTTTGCCACAAATATACAGTCAATTCACTTTACAGTATATTCTGTGAAGTGCTTTGAGACGTCTAGAAGATGTGAAAAGTGCTATATCAAATGCAAGGATTATTATTATTATTATCATTATTATAATTGGAGAGATTGTCAGCCAGGACACTGGAAGAAACTGTTCTCTTTGCAAATAGCACCTATCATAGCACTATAGCGCCTTGGCGATTTTCAACAGCCATACAAACAGATACAGACTCAGTTTAGAAGGGTGGAAGGGTGGCACCTCTGACAATGGGTAGCATTCTCTACCCATTCCCCTCGCGTGAAGACTTTAAAAACACCCTGTAGAAAACCGTCTTCCATTCTCCCATTAAAAGCCCTTCATGGTCTTGCCCTATTCTACATCTGCGACCTCCTAATCCCGTTCCAACCTGCTCGCCCACTCCGCTCAGCAGGCTGCGGCTTGCTCCACATCCCCTGACCCACTCGCTTCACCAACGGCAGACGAGCCTTCAGCTACTCTGCCCTCAACCGCTGGAACTCCATCCCGCAGTCCCTCCACCTCGCCACCTCCCTGGCCTCTGTCAAGTTCCGGCCTCAAGACCCTCCCCTTCAATAGTCCCATCGGTCACCCCAAATCCCCACCTTTTCCTTCACGCTCCCCAACCCCAACTCAAGACTGAAACAATGACTGTCCAGTGCTTGGGACATTCTCCTGACGTGAAAGGCACTGTACAAGTGTAAATTTGTTGCTGTTGTGTTCGAAATTTGTTCTGAAATTTATTTAGCAAAATTCGCGGAGATGTTGAGGTCCTAAGACCATAAGCAATTTTGAGGCTCAGATCCTGTTTACACATCCACAACGTGATAAGGTGCTGTATCAAATTCAAGGATTTATATTATTATTATTTGATACATAGGAATCTGGATTGTGAAGTGGTGATGAGCTCCCTCCTATGAGATCTGGCCCTCGCAGGTGGTATCACGCTGACAGGTCTTTGAAGTTAAGCTGCTTATATTTAAGAGAGTTTGATAAGTCCCTCTCCGGGTGAAGCTCATGTATTTTGAACCGTCAGTTTTACGCCTTGACTGAGACTGGTGACGTTCCTGAGATGATTCTGAGAAGCCAATCAAGAGTGACACACTTTATTCACTTTGATCAGTTCAAAATCCTGAATCTCCCCAAAAAGTGCCTGACAGTGAGTGGCATTTATTCAAACTTAAAGAATACACACTCAGTTGCAGCAATCCTGAGCAATGCATTTGCCTGTCAATG
This sequence comes from Hydrolagus colliei, assembly GCA_035084275.1. Taxonomy (NCBI): domain Eukaryota; kingdom Metazoa; phylum Chordata; class Chondrichthyes; order Chimaeriformes; family Chimaeridae; genus Hydrolagus; species Hydrolagus colliei. The sequence goes on from CM068744.1 coordinate 37,893,019, forward strand.
TTATTATTATAATAATATAATAATAATAATAATCCTTGCATTTGATATAGCGCTTTTCATGTTTTTTAGACGTCTCAATGCGCTTCACACAATATACTGTAATGTAAATTGACTGTACATATGTAGGGGAAATGTGGCAGCCACAGCAGTGTCCCACAAACAGTTGTGGATTGAAACGACCCATTTATTACTGAGGTTTTTTGAGGGATTATTACCAGGTATAAGGATACTTACCTAAGGTTTCGCCCTGACCTGCCTGGAATTGAAACCAAGCCTCTCGCTTTTAAGGCAAGTGCTCTAACCACTGAGCTACAGGACTCAATGACAATGGGCTTAGACTATGAATTCAGAGTTGTGATGTGGGACCTGTTCTCTAGGACTCCATCCAGTCAAGGTTAATCTTAAAAAGTGCTGTATCAAAAGCAAGGATTATTATTATTATTGTAACGTGAAGCGACTGTGTATTTTGTGAGTGAAGGCGGCAGCCGATTGCGCACAGCAGTGCCCCACAAACAGTCGTGGATTGTAATGTATCTATTATCAAACAATAGATGAGAATCTTCTACGCTCCTGCCTTACGTACTTTGCAGTCTCATTTACTGAATGACCCAGTGTTTCACTTTCTACAATGGAGATATTCCGGAATTTGATATTTCAGGTGTTTGTTGCAATCTTTTTCACAGTCTTTGTTTATCTTCTCTTAGGGCAGGCGTGGGAGACTGGGACCCCCAGGACAATCAGGAATCCCTGGCCCACCAGTAAGCACACTTTCCTTACTTGTTGACTCCATCCCCAACTCTCTCCTTACCTCCCAGCTCACCTCCTCACCCCTCTTCTCTCCGATATCATCAATCTCTCTCTATCATCTAGCACCATTCCCATTGCCCTCAAAATGGCCATAATCATCCCCATCCTGAAGAAACCTTCCCTGGCTGCATCCCTGTTTTCCAGCTACCGGCCCATCTCCGACCTCCCTTACTTCTCCAACGCCTTTGAAAGAGTTCTGGCTTCCCAGCTTTGTTCTTTCCTCTTCCACCACTGACTTTAAGACTCTTTCAGATTGGGTTTCCATGCTGTGACCAGGGCTCCCTCTGCCTCCTCGTTCTACTTGATCTCTCTGCTGCCTTCGACACCGTGGACCACTCAATCCTCCTCCACCACCTCCCATTTCACCTCAATCTTCAATCCTTGACTGGTTCAGATCCCACCTCTCACACCATCCCCAATTTATCTCTGCCGATGATTTCTCTTCTAGCCCCCGCACCGTCTTGTGTCATGTTCCTCAGGGCAATGACCTCAGTCCCATCCTTTTCAACCTTTACATGCTCCCCCATGGTGACATCATCCACAGACATGGGGCCAATTTTCACATATATGTGGATTACACCCAATTTTATTTCTCTGCCTCCACCCACAATTCCAGGACGACTGATGTCCTGACAAACTGTCTGTCAAACATCAAGTCCTGGATGAGAGATAATTTTCTACAGCTGAACGTCAGCAAAACTGAAGGTCCCCCTACCATTGGTGGGCTAGCGCATGCACACCTCAGGCACTGGCAGCATCCAGCATCCATACTCCACCTCACCAAGCCAGTCAGGAACCTGGGCATCTTGTTTGAGCCTGAACTGTCCTTTTGTCCCCATATCCGTAGCATTACCAGCACTGCCTTCCACCACCTCGGCAACATTGCCTGACTCCAGAGCTGCCTCACCCCTCAGACCACTGAAACCCTCATACATGCATTTATCACCTCAAGGCTCAACTACGGAAGCTCCCTCCTTGTCGACTTCCCAAACTCGTCCCTCCACAAGCTGCAGATCATCCAAACCTACTGACCCCCTATCAACCTGTCCACTCCCTCCATTCAGCAGGCTCTGGCCTGCTCCATGTCTCCGGCCCGACACCCCCCTACCATTGGTGGCCTAGCTTTAAGCTCCCACTCTTTGAAACTCCATCCCACAATCCCTTTGCCTTGCTCCCTTCCTTGCCTCTTTATGGCCCAGCTCAATAACCTACATTTCGACCATGCCTTCAGCTGCTCTCCTACCTCTATGCCCTCCCTCATCCCAATCCTGCCCCTCTCTCCCCACCCATGCTCGGTTCCTGATCCCTGACTGTTCGCCTTGGGATGTCCTCCTGACGTGAAAGGCGCTCTACAAATATAATTTTGTTGTTGTTGATTATTAGAAATAATATTCCTCGCATTTCATATAGCACCTTATTATTTGATTGAGATTTCTCAAAGTGGTTCAGAATATATTGTAGCGTGGATTAACTGCGTACCCTTTAGACTGTGCCCTCGCTGCCTGCTGTGTGGGAGGATCTGATCTGAAAGAGGAAGCGGTTCTCACTGTTGTATGTTTAATGTTTAATCCAGGGCCCCGTTGGACCTCCAGGACATCAAGGATCTCCAGGGAAACTTGGGATTCAGGTCAGTTTTCCTGCTAATAGTGTGTTGTGATTTGGGGCATGGAGGTGGGCTGGGGGAGGGGATGGGAGGGCAATGGGGTTGTGGGGTTAGGTTGTCAAATTTTGGATGAGGAATTTTTTTGGTGTTTTGTGTTTGCAGAACCTTCCAAGTATTCGGGTTTTTCCAAATATCCTTCAGGTTTCTTTGCCTTCCTCAAGTACTGAGAATAATATTTTTGAACCAAAGTCTTTTACTATCACTTGCCACTTCAATGTGGGTCAGGGTTTGTTAACTACCTATTTAACCCTGGGGTTATCTACTTTACGTTACAGGGTTCAGAGACTAAGGTACCAGTTGGGGATTTGGTAAAGATTAGTTGTTTTTCAGGGTTAGCTTATTTGGTGTTTAATTTGTCACCCCAAGATTAAGGTTAGGGTTAGGTAGGGGAGCAACGGGGAGTGAATGTCCGCTTTCAATACTAAATTTCGACAGGAACAGAATTCCCAACAATAGGCCTTTGACACAGGCACGGAATTGGCTGCCACGTGTCGCCCACATATATATAGTCAATTCACTTTATAGTATATTCTGTGAAGCGCTTTGAGATGCCTAGAAGACGTGAAAAGCGCTATATCAAATGCAAGGATTATTATTATTATTATCAACATACTAAATTCTTTGTCTGGATTTACTTTCTCAATTCAAGTAGTTTAGATGTATTCAACTGGAAGCTAGGCCTGCATATGAGGGAAACAAGAATAGAAGGATATGGGAGGGAGTAAGGAATGGATGGAGACTGATGTGGCGTATAAACAGCATGGACTGGCTGGGCTGAATGACCTGTTTCTGTACATTACTTGCTTTGTAAATGTTTGTGTATCCAATAAGCCATAAAAACTGGCAAATGCCTGGCTCAGGAACCAGACTATTGAGTATATCACAAGGGTTGACTCGATTCTGACATTGCGTTGCCAAAGATGTCACCTTAGAGCTAGCTGAACCCTAAGGAGATCTCTAAGGACGTGGAGTCCTGTAGCTCAGTGATTAGAGCACTCAAATAGCAAGCGAAAGACCTGGGTTCGATTCCAGGCAGCTTAGGGCTAAACCTTAGTCAAGTTTCCTTACTCCATACACCTGATGATAATCCTTTGAAAAAAAGACAACATTAAATTGGTCATTTCAATCCACGACTGTTTGTGGGACACTGCTGTGTGTTTCGCCCACAAATATAGTCAATTCACTTTACAGTATATTACGTGAAACACTTTGATATGTCTAGAAGATGTGAAAAATAATATATCAAATGGAAGGATAATTGTATTATTATCTCACTTATCCCTCCACCACCACCCCCACTATCACCACTACCAACACAGACACATGCCTCGAGAGGTGGATAGTGACATTTGAGTAAATGATGGTTGATTAACCAAACCCATTCTCCTTTTCCTCAGGGATTGCCTGGTGAAACTGGTCTCAATGGGAGGACTGGATTGCCTGGCTTACCGGTACAGTATTTTCATACCATGTTTTCTATACATCCATGATCAATACAACAATAAGGATAATTATCTTATTATCTCATTTACCCCTCCAACACCACCCCCACCACCACCACCACCACCACCACCGACATAGACACATGCCCCAAGGCGTCCCAAGGCGCTGGACAGTCATTGTTTCAGACTCGAGCTGGGGTCAGGGATGGGGAGGGTGGAGAGAAAAGGGGGGATTTTGTCTGACCGATGGGACCGTCGAAGAGGAGGGTCTTGAGGTGGGACTTGAAGGAAGCTAGGGAGGAGCCGAAGCGGAGGGACTGTGGGATGAAGTTCCAGAGGTTTATGTGCAGAGTAGCTGAAGGCTAGCCCACCAATGGTGGGACAGGTGGGTCATAGGACATGGAGCAGGCCAGAGCCTACTGAACAGAGGGGGCAGGTAGAGTTGGTAGGGTTCAGAGGTAGGGTGGGGCAAGGCTGTGGAGGGCTTTGAATGGGAGGATCAGGATCCTGAATTGGATCCTCTGGGTGATGGGGAGCCAATGGAGTCAGGCGAGGATGGGGGAGTTGGGGTCATGAAGCCTGGAGCAGTAGAGGACATGGGCCACAGAGTTCTGGATCTCAAAGATCTGGGTCTCAAAGACCATCTGCAGCCTATGGAAGGAGGAATCGGGAAGGCCGACAAGCGGGGCATAGTCCCAAGACATCAGACAGTCAAGGGGTTGGAATCAAGAGGCCTGGAGGATAGGGAAATGGTAGGGTCAAAGAGGAAGGTCTTGAGATAAGCCTTGAAAGAGGTGAGCGAAAAATCGAGGTGGAGAGAATCCAGGATGAAGTTCCAGAGGGCTGGGCAGGATACTTGGAGGTCCTGCGATCAATTATGGGACGGGGCATGGCGGAAGGCATGGAGCAGTTTGGTTAGTAAGATTTTAGTAGTTCGCAGAGGGAGGGAGGAGCATGGAGGACACCACTGGGAATACACCACATGTTTATACTTGTGTCTCAAGGTGCTTAACAGTGATGGCTTTATACGTAAGAGAAGGGTGGGGAGTGGAAGATGTGAAAAGCGCTATATCAAATGCAAGGATTATTAGTATTATTATTCCCCAAGTCTCTGTTTATCTCTTGTTTAAATCCCTACCGTGTCTACTGCTCTGTAAGACAGAGAGTTCCACATCACCACAACCCTCTGTGCAAGCCTTGGTCTGTGAGCTTTAGTCATGAATGGAGCTTGAACCCACAACCTTCTGACCCAGAGACAAGAGGTCTACCAACCGAGCCAAGTTGGCACTGGTTATGTGTCATTTGATGCAGCTTTAAACTTATTTATTAAAAGTAGTCGCTAAAAACTCAACATGAGTCAACAAGGCTTGAGTCAGTCGGATGTGATAGGAGTGCAGTTAAATGGAGTCTGCATTTAGAATAACATCCGGAGTAGCGGAGTGTGTTACCACTATGTAATTCAGTTGAGGGAGTTCGGGTGACATCATAAATCACAAGAACTCTTCAAGGCACGATCAGAGTGTAGTAACGTGCCTGATCTCGGTGTCTCAAAGTGAAAGGATGAATTTTAATCCTTGCGTTTGATAACAAACACTCTTTATGAATGCTTAACAATCTCTGTCTCAAGACCCCTCTTCTTCCACCTTGCCTTCGGTCACCATCCTACCCCCACCCTGACTTCCACCCCTCCTGATCTCAACTCCCAGCTCGGGTGCAAATTGCTCATTGTCCAGGACATATTTTTGTCATGAAAGGTTCTATATAAGTGCAATTTATTGTTGTCATTGTTGTGTGCATTCCTCGTATTCACTGCTCGAACATTGACCAAAGTCAAGTAATTTCTTTTTAACGCAGGGTTTTCCTGGCAAAGATGGAAAGCCAGGCATTCCTGGGAATCCTGGGACAAAGGTAATGTATTAACTTTGTTATTATGAGTGTTGCACTTACCATTGAGTTTGTTATTTTGAGTGTTGTGCTGGTGATGGAATCATAGAATTAATTGCAATCGACAAATCCGTTATTGTAGCAGGCGACTGACTATCACGATGGTAAAAGGTGAACGAGATGGGCCTTGGTCTTTTTTTGTCTTGCAATTCCTATGTTCCTGTGATAGTATTACAAATATCTAGGAATCTCTGACTGCATACAATCGTTAGATCTCAGATAATCTTTTCTGAACACAATAACATTTCGCCCTCGTCCTTTTGGCTTAACAATGGGATGGTGAATAAATCACAAGAATGGTTTAAAATGGTTTAAATCAAGAAGGCCCTTCTGCCCATCTGATTCCATTGTAATAACTCCAGTCCACAACTAAGAATTCTTGCAACTCAACAGCTGGCAACTTGTTCCAGCTGTTAATTATCCTCTGAATAAAGCTAAACTTCCCTGCATCCATCCTGAAATTGCCCATCACAACTGTAAACCTACATCCCCTTGTTCTATTCTTTTGGTGCATCCAAAAATATCAGTGAGAGTTTATTTGTTAAATCCCATTTGAAACTTAGAACATAAGAACATTTGTTTAAATATGTGCCTCCAAAGACTTTATTCTAAACATCAACAATGTGTACAATATTTAGAGGCTGCTAATTTAAATTTTTGTTATTATGCTTGGAATTCTCTACCCCAGAAGGCTGTGGCTGCTCAGTCCTTGGACTAGGGTCCATTGATATGGAAATTTTCTGATTTAGATATATCGATGGGCTCATATCGAGATATACCAAAATATCGATATTTGGAGGGTTTTCATACTGCGCATGTGCGCGCGTCGCTAGGTGCGCGTGCATTCGGAGGTGCGCGCACATTTGGGGCCTATCTCCTCAGGAGGTAAATATATATCTCTCTCTGTGTCTCTCACACTCACTGTCTCCATCTCTGTGTTTTTCTGTCTGTGTCTCTCTCCTCTCTCACACACACCCCCACATCTCTGTCTGTCTGTCTGTCTGTCTGTCTGTCTGTCTGTCTGTCTGTCTGTCTGTCTGTATATTATCACATCCCCCCTGTCTCCCGCCGTCTCTCTTCCCCCCCCCCCCCCACCCCCCCCCCCCCGCCACCGGCTCTCTCCCCCCCGCCTTCTCTCTCTCCCCCCCCCCCGCCGTCTCTCTCTCCCCCCCCCCCCACTGTCTCTCTCTCTCCCCCCCCCCGCCGTCTCTCTCTCCCCCCCCCCGCCGTCTCTCTCTCCCCGCCCCCCCGCCATCTCTCTCTCTCCCCCCCCCCCCCCCCTCCCCCGCCGTCTCTCTCTCCCCGCCCCCCCGCCGTCTCTCTCTCCCCGCCCCCCCGCCGTCTCTCTCTCTCCCCCCACCGCCGTCTCTCCCCACCCTCCCCCTGTCTCTCCCCCCTCACTCCTTGCATACCTGTATATTGTATTCAAGGAGTATGAATACAATATGGCGGCTTTGCACCTCGGTCTGTGGATTGTGTATAGAGATGAGCATTCTGGGTCTTGTAGTTCAGTGCGCGCGCATTCCGATTTTTTCGATAGATCGATTTTTCGATATATCGATTTTTTAAAATTCCTATATTGGCATATCAATATGAAAATTATATCGGGTATAACCAATGTATCGATATATCGCCGGACCCTACCTTGGACATATTATCTATCTGCCTGTCCATTTATCCTCATTGGCAGAAACTGCTGGAATTTACTTCAGGAGAGAGTCAAATAGGGAGAAAGTGAGAGAACGATTGGCAAGTGCGATCTGCTCACAAATAGATCGTGTTTTGTTAGTATCTCATAACTCTCATCCAACTTCCACATCAGTTAAATGGACCGGTGGATAACTGGTACACATATAGCCAGGGTTTTATTCATTTAAACCCTAAGGAGCTGCCCAGTGACAATTAAACACCTTAGGGAACAATATTTTCATTATCACTGGCATCAATTTGCCATTTGCTTGATACCCAACTATTTTGATGCCTGTTTGCTTATCTGCAATGGGAGGCATTTCCAATTAGGATAGGCCAAATCCTTTTATACCAGAAACAAGTTCATGTCACAGACTGATTTAATTGTATTTCTTAAGGTGACATTGGACATACAATCGATTGGACATACTATCGATTAACATTAATTGATCTACCAAAGTAAATGAATAGTTAACCAGGAAGCCGGACAGGTGAGGTGACCTTGAGTGGGATTTGAATCCCATGCACACCAGGACTCGGTGCTTGAATAGATATTAGCTATAGATGAGCTACTGAGCAGCTCGACCAATTTCTGCCCCCACCCCAGCACTGCTCTGTCTCGCCAAGTCCTGCTAATGAGCCGTTCTGGCTGGGCTGTCATCAGCAGTGACCCCGTTTCTGCGGACTTGCCTGGCTCAACAATGGCAACTTGCATTTATATAGCACCCTTAGTAATAATAATCCCTGCATTTGATATAGTGCTTTTCACGTTTTCTAGACGTCTCACTGTACTGTAAAGTGAATTGACTGTCTATTTGTGGGCGAAACGCAGCAGCCAATTGCACGCAGCAGGGTTCCACAAACAGTCGCGCATTGAAATGACCAATTTATTATAGTTTTTTTGGGGGACGGATTATTATTAGGCATGTGGACTAAGGAAACTTGTCTAAGGTTTCGCGAGCTCTTCAAGGCAAGTGAAGGCGAGTGCTCTAATCATTGAGCTAACACGACTCCACACAGGATAGTGTCTCAGAGTGCTTACCAACCAAACTAGGCTCAAGAAACATATGAGAGACCACCACAAAGGATTGACACCATTCTGACATTCCAATGACAAACATGTCACGTTCAAGCCAGTTCAGATCCAAGGAGTCCCTAATAAACCTACCACTCTCCTCACCCCACCTCCAGGAGGGTAATCTCAAAAGTTTTTAATCACAATTCCCCACCCTTTCACTGTACCCCTTAATATCTCTACTACCCAAGTCTCCATTGATCCCTCTTTTGAATGTCCGTGTTGATTCCACCTCTACAGCTTTCTGGGGGACAGCATTCCACATCATCACACCCATCTGCATGAATCCTTCCTGACCTTCAGTTTTAACTGCCTTGGTTCTGGTTTCAAAGGGTTGCTCCCCAACTGTAATGGATCCTGGTCCCAGAGGGAAGAGTTCCCCCACTGTCTAACCTGTCAATTCCATCCAAAACCCTGTCCGGTCTCCTCTCAGCCTTCTCTATTCTGGTGAAAAGTGTCCCAGTTTTTCTAGTTTCCACTCGTGAGTAAGGTCTCCCATCCCAAGTAACATCCATAGTGAATCTTCTCTGTACCTTCCCAATGGCCTCAGGGTCCGTCACTGTGAGACTTCTTGTGTTCCATAGGGTGACTCCGGAGTTGCTGGCAAGGATGGATTGTCTGAGAAGCCTGGTGAAAAGGTAACAACAATAGTGATATTAATCCTTGCATTTGATACCGAGCCTATAATAATCATAGTAGTAATGGTAACAATAATAATCCTTGCATTTGATATAGCGCCTTATCATATCATCTCTCAAAGGGTTTCATAGAATATATATCCTACTGACATGAAAGGCGCTATCCAAATGTAATTTGGTAGTTGTTGTAAGGTGAATTGAATGTATATTTTGTGGGTGAAATATCGTCTAGCAATTCTTATCTTCTTATGTGATAAATTATATCGTTTGGGACATGACATGTGCATGTGACTGAAAGGATGGTGGAAATTGAACTGGGTGGACCTTTCATCCAGCCATTATTGTCTGTTCTTAGGAGAGTGACAGAGTGTCATGCGCTTTGCAGAATTTTACTGTATCATTTCTAGGCAAACATGGCAGCAAATCTGTGCACAGCAATGTCCCACAAACAGCTATGAAGTGGGTGACCAATTTTATCTGGAGGATTGTTGGCCAGGACACCAGGAGAGATTCCCTTCTCTTTTCGAGTAGGACCTTTGACATCTACCTACATCAAGGAGATGGGACCTTGGTTTAACATCTCATCCAAAGGACAGCAGCCACCAACAATTGTACTGCATTATGACTGATCATTATCTGTCGCAAAAATTATGGTGCTCACACCTACCTTCTAGATTTGTAGAGTTAAATAGAGTTAAACACTTGTGCCATTCCTGTAGACTGTGTGAGGATAATAATTATAATAATAAACAAAACACAAAATACTACAGATGCTGGGAATCTGAAACAAAAACAGAAGTTGCTGGAGAAACTCAGCAGGTCCATGGAGAAAGAAAAAAGAGTCAACGTTTCGGGTCTACAACCCTTCGGCAGAACTGGGGCTTGTTTGGAGGGAGAGATTTCTTAAGGACGTTAAAGGGGGAGAGGCAGGACATGGAAGACAAAGGAGACAAGAAGACAAAGGAAAAGGGAAAAAAGAGTGTGTTAACTGATGAGTGGAATATGTGATAACGGCTTCAGGGGGAGAAACAGAAAGGGGCTGGTTTAAACGAAACTGGGGAGGTGTTTAGTGGTGATAGAACAAACAAAACACCAGAGAGGCAAGGGGTGTCTGGAGTTATGATTGTGATGAGGGAGTGGGGGAGGTTGGGGGGAGGGGGGGTGGGGTGGGGAAAGCTCCCATGACCTGAAATGGCTGAAATCAATGTTGAGGCCAGATGGCTGTAGTGTCCCCAGTAGATAGATGAGGTGCTGTTCCTCAAGCTTTCGCTGTGGAAATAATAAGACTTGCATAATAAGCCTTATAATAATAAGCCTTGCATTTGATATAGCACTTTTCACGTCTTCTAGACGTCAGAATGCTTCACCAAATATACTGTAAAGTGAATTGTATATTTGTATATTTGTGGGTGAAATGCAGCAACCAATTGCACAAAGCAGTGTCCCACAAACAGTCATGGATTGAAATGTCCAATTTATTATTGGTTTTTTTTGAGGGATTATTATTAGGCGTGTGGAGTAATAAAACTTGTCCAAAGTTTTGCCCTGTCTGGAATTGAACCCAGGTGTCTTGCTTCTAAGGCGAGTGCTCTAACCACTGAGCTACAGGGCTCCGCGATCTTCTAACTCTAAAGTGAAATTGTAATGAACTGAACCAGGCTGTTGCCTGTGAGTTAATGTACCTTAATGACCATGTCTTTGTTATGAGATGATTGACTCAATCTTTGTCTTTGCTTGTTTAGGGAGATCCTGGTGAAAAGGGAACCTCTGGATCTCTGGGAGAAAAGGTAAATCACAAAAAAAAGATTGAACCATGAAACGCAACCACTGTTGATGGCTCTTGTAATCCAGGCTGCAGTTTATCCAAAGTTTCCCAAGTTTTCTTCACCTGTACCAAACACTCATGGACCTAGTGATCTCCTAGGCCCAACTCACTCCCGCCCCTCCTAACTCTCTTCCTCCCCATCTACCCTGCCCCTCTCCCTTGCTCGGGTTCCGTCCTGACTGTTCAGCGCCTTGGGACGTCCTCCCGACATGAAGATCCTCACCCTCACCTGTAAATCCCTTCACACCCGAGCACCTGAACTTCTCCTAAACTCACTCTACTGCTCATCCCCCCACCATCCCAGCTAACCATGGCTTGCTTTGCATCCTTTGGTCCTTCCGCTTCACTGTCGGTGGAAAAATCCTAATATCTGGAACTTGCTCCTTTACCACTCCGTCTTGCAGTGTCCCACAAACAGTTGTGGATCAAAATGACCAATTTATGATAGTTTTGTTTTGGTGGATTATTATTAGGCGAGTGAAGTAAGGAAACTTGCCCAAGGTTTCGCCCTGATCTGCCTGGATTCGAAACAGGTCTCATGCTTGTAAGGCGAGTGCTCTAACCACTGAGCTACAGAACTCCACCTTGGGTTATCCTCTGTGCAGAAATTTTCTGTATTGCACACAAAATAATCTTTCTATTATACTTTGCTTGTTGAGTACCAGGCTGTGTTCATAAGGTTTACATAATAACATGAGAATTAGGAGCAGGCGTAGGCCATTCAGCCCCTCGAGCCTGCTCCGCCATTCAATAAGATCATAGCTGAGCTTCTATTCTAACTCCACCCACCCGCTTTATCCTCATATAATATCATAAGAACATAAGAATTAGGAGCAGGAATAGGCCATTCGGCCCTTCGAGCCTGCTCCGCCATTCAGTAGGATCATGGCTGATCTTCTCACCTAACTCTAATTACCTGCCCTATCCCCATATCCCTTAATCCATTTATCCACAAGAAATCTATCAATTTCAGTCTTGAATACGTTCAAGGACTGAGCATCTACAGCCTTCTGGGGTAATGAATTCCATAAATTCACGACCCTCTTAGTGAAGAAGTTTTTTCTCAACTCAGTGTGAAAGGGCTGACCCCTAATTTTAAGACTGTGACCCCTGGTTATAGTTTCTCCAACCAGGTGAAACAGTCTTCCACTATCTATTCTGTCGTGCCCCTTAATAATCTTATAGGTTTCTATAAGATCCCTTCTCCTTCTATATTCTAGAGAATATAGTTCTAGATTGCTCAACCTATCCTCATAACTCATCCCTCTTATCCCAGTTACCAACTTAGTGAATCTACGTTGTACCCCTTGCAAGGCGAGTAAATCCTTTCTTAAATAATGAGACCAAAACTGCACACAGTGCTCTATAAATGTAATTTTGTTGTTGTTGTTGTATGTGTGGTCTTACCAGGGCCCTATACAGTTGCAGCAAGACTTCCCTACTCTTATTTTCTAACCCTTTTGTAACGAATGCCAACATACCATTAGCCTTCCTAATTGCTTGCTGTACCTGCAAACTAACTTTTTGTGACTGGTATACAAGGACACCCAAGTCCCTCTGAATGCTAACACTATCTAGTCTCTCCTCTTCTAAAAAATAATCTGCTCTACTGTTTTTACCACCTAGGTGGATGACTTCACACTTCCCTACATTATACTTCATCTGCCACCTACTTGCCCACTCACCTAGCCTATCTATATCACATTGCATTTTTTTAATGTCATTCTTGATTTACTCTCCCTCCTAGTTTAGTGTCATCAACGAATTTGGATATTTTAAATTTGGTGTCTTCATCTAGAACGTTGATGTAGATTGTAAATAGTTGAGGCCCAAGCACTGATCCTTGTGGTACGCTACTAGTCACATCCTGCCAATCTTCTTATGGATAAAGGGATTTAAAGGGATTTGTTTCTGATTCTCATTTGACGAGTTACTGCATCTCATCACATACATTTGTTGTGGAACAACGGGTGTGGAGCAGCAATCTGCTGCCATCTGGCGGCAGCCATACACCCGGCAGTTTGCTTGACTGCTGTTTTTGTGGATTGTATCGTTTTAAGGGATGGGAATGAAAGAAAATCCATCATGTAAAAAAAAGGCCCATTTTAAATGAGTTGGAAACACCCATTTTTCCGCACCTTATTATCGTTCGATAAATGTATCATCCTTCGGATGAGACGTTAAATCAAGATCCCATTCACCTACAACGTTGATCTACAGCAAATGTATCTGACCATAAGAATTAACAACAACAACAAAATTAAACTTATTTAGCGCCTTTCACGTCAGGAGGATGTCCTAAGGAGGCCCAGACCCTCCTGTAGTTTCTACATTTCTTTTTAAAACCTACTTAGAAACCTCCTTCTTTATCCGTACCTACGATCACTGGCCCTTCCCTTAAATACACAGTCAATCCACTTCACAGTATATTCTGTGAAGCACTTTGAGATGTCTCAATGACATAATAAGGTGCTATTTCAAATGCAAGGATTATTATTCTTCCTACTACCTCGCTGAGTGTCCGATCCCCTTCATTGTAGAGCACTCAGAGAGGTTACCCTCCATGTCAGGTGCTCTACAAAGGCAAGTTGTTGTTGTAGTTATTGAATACTGTGTTTTCCAGGGTAACAGAGGAGATCAAGGTGATCCAGGGCAACAAGGGATGAAAGGAGCGAAAGGCGAAACTGTGAGTTTTTTTTTCCAATTAAGCAATTTGATTGACTCTTCGATTTAATCTGTGATGGGTACAGTACATGAAAGGGCGTAGGTTGTGTATGGTTTAATATTGCATTGTGTGCTTTGCAGGGCGAATCTCGAGAAGGCCCAAGTGGTGAGAAAGGGGATAAAGGCACAAAGGTAAGGACTTGTTCATGATGTAGCTCTAAGCCACAGGTGGTCAATCTCATTGGTTGACCAAGAAAATGATTGTTTCTTGTTTGAATGTGCTGTTTGGTTATTTCTATGATTATTTGATAGGCCCACCAAAAAGGTCGGCAACAGTCTTAAGGACTGGTACACTGGTCACCACCAGTAGATTATACATTGGTCACCATCTTGAACCCACATCATAGAATCATAGAATCGTACGGCACAAAAAGGAAACCATTCAGCCCATCTGTGCCGGCTCTTTAAAATGAGCAATTTAATCCCACTCCCCAGCTCTCTCCCCATAACCTCACAAACGCTAATATATACAGTAGCTGGATGAACCCAGGGTATATGGAGAGCTAACGTGATATCAACTACAACAAATTGCATTTATTTTGCGCCCCTCCACCCCTTTTCGGGCGGCGTCTCAAAATGCTTAACAAAGGTGGAACCCAAGGCCGAGCCAGGGGAAGGAGAAAGGTGACGAGAAACGTCTTCAGGCTCGACCTGAAGATGGGGAAAGAGTGGGCGAGGAAAGGGGTTAAAGTTCTAGGGTGAGTGTTTGAAAGCATGGCCGCCGATGGTGGAGCGAAGGATTCAGGGGACACGGTGGAGGCCGGACCAAGCAGAACGGTGGCACTGGGTACTGCTGTGAGGAGAGAAGTTAACAAGGTAGTGGTGCGCAGAAGAGTGGAGGGATTTAAACACAAGAGTGTTTAGAGACATCAAATCCCACCTGTTCTTCAGCCCTTTAAAGTTTAAGATAGTGGAAAATTTACAAACATTTTGAAAACCGTGAAACAGCAACTTCCAAATTACAATAACAGCAACAACTCACACTGTATAGCGCCTTTTATGTCAGGAGGAATTTGAGACTGAACTGAACTGAAATTTGTTCCCATATTTCCTCAACAGAATATCAAAGTTTAAGTCATTCACTTTATAACTGTTTGTGGGACATCGCTGTACGCAGACAGCATTGTCAGTAGCGATCTGTGTGGTTTAGTTGGTTAAACGGGGGAGCTCTTGTAGCTCAGTAGTTAGAGCACCTGCCTTACAAGCGTGAGACCTGTGTTCGAATCCAGGCAGATCAGGGCGCAACCTTGGGCAAATATCCTTACTCCACACGCCTAGCAATAATCCCTACAAAACAATGACCAAAAAAATGGGTCATTTTCAATCCACGACTATTTGTGGAACACTGATATGTGCAATTTGCTGCCGCGTTTCACACACAAATATACAATCAATTCACTTTACAGGATATACCATTCCAAATTCCATGACCATCTCCCCCATCCTTGTCT
This sequence comes from Hydrolagus colliei, assembly GCA_035084275.1. Classification (NCBI taxonomy): domain Eukaryota; kingdom Metazoa; phylum Chordata; class Chondrichthyes; order Chimaeriformes; family Chimaeridae; genus Hydrolagus; species Hydrolagus colliei. Next base: position 37,908,277 of record CM068744.1, read on the forward strand.
GACTCCATTGGCTCCCCATCATCCAGAGGATCCAATTCAAGATCCTGGTCCTCACATTTAAAGCCCTCCACAACCACACCCCATCCTACATCCTTGACCTTCTATCCTCTTACCAACCTGCCCACCCCCTCCGTTTAGCAGACTCTGGCCTGCTGTATGTCCCCCGACCCACCCGCCCAACCATTGGCGGGCAAGCCTTCAGTCACTCTGCCCCCAACCTCTGGAACTCCATCCTGAAGTCCCTACGCCTCACACCCTCCCTGACCTCCTTCAAGTCTCGCCTCAAGACTCTCCTCTTCGATGGACACATCGGCAACTCCTTCCACCCCCCAACCCCCACCCTCGTCCTCTGCTCGGGTCTGAAGCAGTAACTGTCCAGCGCCTTGGAACGTCCTCCTGACAAATGTAATTTTGTTGTTGTATTCTGTGAAGAGCTTTGAGACGTCGATAAGATGAAAAGCGCTATATCAAATGCAAGGATTATTATTATTATTATTAAACCTCCCAACACACACTGTGGGGTTTCCAACCCTTGTGTCTCACCAACCTGCACCTAACCCTTCTGCAAATTAGCTCTGCAGAATGCATCCCTCCAGAGAGAGAGAGAGATCGAGAGAGAATGCACATTCCAATCACAGACACAAGGAAATATCAATGTGTGGGTGGTATTTTATTGAACTCTCAGTTTGGTTTGGAGACTCTTAAGCACGTTGATGGGTTTCCACATGTGTCATGACACCCAGTTGACCAAAAAAAAGCAACAGCCCACACAGCGAGACAAGCAGCCACCTCCAGGGGTGGGGAAGGGGGCGAGGGGTTAAGCTCTTTAGTTTGCTTTTAAATGACAGTATTGAATGTCCACCTCAAGGGCAAAAGACCACAGAAAAGTAAAGCAGTTTGTTTGTGCTTTGTGGGCCAACCCAAAAGGTAACTGTTGATGGTTGGGGGAGCTTTCCCTCTTATGGTTTGTGCTTTGCTTTTTCTCATGAACTTTTTCTTTTGATTGTTTTTAATATCCAGTTTACTGATTTTTTTGGTCAGCCATGTGTTTGACACATCCGGAAACCCATCACCGTTGCTTAAGAGTATCTAAACCAAACTGAGAATTCCATGCATCCCACCTACACATTGAAATCCCAGAGGTAGATTATTGGAATGGAATGCGCTCTCTTTCCCTGAAGGGACACATCCTGCTTACCTAATTCCAGAGAGTATTAGGCGCTGGTTGCAAAGAGCAAAGGCTTGTTGACCCCAGAGCTTGTGTTGGGGGTGATTCCTAGAGTCTAACCAGCTAAAACTGCATAACTTTCCATTGATAACACTGTGGTAAGCTTTCCCACTGGTTGTCAGCTAGGACCACCCTACCAAAGGGTTCAAGTAGACTGAAGACCTTTCTCACATTGTGAACGTGCTTCTGAATGGCACGACTGACCTTTGGTTGAGGAACAGCTGCAGTTCCCTTGGGAAACGGAGAGGCAGCTGTCTTATGAGAAAGGCTGTAACTGTCCATCTGTCCACCTCTCCCTTTCTCCCACCGCTCCCCCGTCTTCGAACTCCCATTAGTTTTCACTGACTTGAAAGGCACTATGTCAAATACCAGGATCATTAGTGTGTCAGCCTGGCGCAGTGGCAGCATTCTCTCAATGTCAGAAGGTTGTAGGTGCAAGCCCCACATCAGGACTTAGACTGTGGAGTTCTGCAGCTCAGTGGTTAGAGCACTCGCCTTACAAGCATGAGACCTGTTTTCGAATCCAGGCAGGTCAGGGGCGAAACCTTGGGCAAGTCTCCTTACTCCACACGCCTAATAATAATCCCTCCAAAAACAAGCATAATTAAAAAATTGGTCATTTCAGTCCACAACTGTTTGTGGGACCCTGCTGTGTGCAATTGGCTGCCGCGTCTGGCCCACAAATATACAGTCAATTCACTTTACCGTATATTCTGTGAAGCGCTTTGAGGCATCGATAAGCTGTGAAAAGCGCTATATTAAATGCAAGGATTATTAATATTGTTATTATTACACAGCACAGACTAGTCGGGCCAAGTGGCCTGTTTCCGTGTTCTACAATCTCTGTGATCAACAAAATAAACAGTTGTGACACTAAAAAGAAAGCTCTGTGACACACAGCATCAAATGCAAGGATTGTTGTAATCAACATTTTATCTCCAGTTGACAGATCGTCAACACCTTGGACTCAATCAGCCGCCTAAACTCACTCTGTGCTGTAATTTCTATGATTTGTCACCGGAAGATATGCAGTGCAGTCAATTCACTTTACAGTGTATTCTGTGAAGCACATCAAAACGTCTCAAAGATGTGAGTGGTGTGATATCAAACGCAAGGAATATTAATTATTTTACGATTGAATGTTTTTTGCAGGGTAACACTGGATCGATGGGCCCACCTGGTCCACCAGGAATGGTGAGTAATTTTCAAAATATTTAATAGCGTTAACCAAAAGTTATTTGTGGAGTCCTGTAGCTCAGAGCACTCACCTCGCAAGCGAGACACCCAGGTTTGATTCCCAGCAGGGCACAACCCTGGACAAGTTTCACGACTCTGCACACCTGATAATAATCCTTCAAGAAAAAAAACAATAATAAATTGGTTACTTCAATCCACGACTGTTTGTGGGCCACTGCTGTGCGCAATTGGCTGCCAAGTTTCACCCACAAATATACAGTCGATTCACTTTTAGTATATTCTGTGAACTGCTTTGAGACTTCTAGAAGACGTGCAAAGCGCGATAGCAAATGCAAGGATATTATTATTATAAAAATGCTGATGAGCATGATAGAGAGGTGCAAGTCAGCCAGTTGTGCTACTTACAAATGTTACGCAGTGATGTTGTGTGTCTGTGAGTCTGAGGGGTTTAGGGAATTAATTTATGGTGCATTCAATGAGCACAGATGCCCAGGAGACATTGTTCTCAAAGCCCAGCATTGGATTTTAGTATCAGCCTGGTGCAGTGGTAGCACTCTCACCTCTGAGTCAGAAGGTTGTGGGTTGAAGCCCACAAGGAGACTTTGGGCTCTTTGTTTCTGGCTGACACCTCATTCCTGTGCAGAGAGAGAAGGAATGGTCAAAGGTGTCAGTCTTTCGAGGAGACTTTAAACCAAAGCCCCATAAGGGCTAATCAAATAGTGAAGGGAGTTTATCCCAATATATAGAAAAGGCCGTATATTGAAGGGTACGGGAGTGAACGGGAGAGTGGGATTTGTGACGTGACTGTTTGTGGGATGGCTTGTGCGCAGAGAAGCACCGATGGAAGAAAAACACCTGTGTCCTTTATGTTTCATTTCAGGGAGTGCCTTCGGAATATGCCCTGAACCAATTTGTAAGTCATTTGCCTCAAATTGCTATAAACTGCGGCTCTGTAAGAGCAGCCTCTTATCAGTTACAGAATCCCCAGTGGATAGCACCATCGGAATCACTTGCCGTTCTCCACTCTCAGTGACTCTATCTTACATTTTATTTCATTTTTAAGGGCAATATATCATTGGAAAGTGAAAGTGCACACGTAAACAGTCACCACACTTCACAGAAGATTTGAGAAGCACTTTGAGATGTGCTTGATGTTATACAAGATCAAATAGTTTGGTTTGGATAAAGAAGACCCACCTGATCTCAAATGTCCAGACACCCATCCTACCTTCCTTCCATCACTGCGTCAAACTGCATTTTAAACGAGTCCCATTATCCTAGCCTAAACACTTTCCCCAGCAACGATGTTCTAGTCGTTGATTATGTTACTGTTACTGCCGTGTATGTTACAGGCCGCCACCACCTAAGCTGCTATGGAGTCCTGTAGCTCAGTGGTTAGACACACGGCGTATAAGCAAGAGACCTGGGTTAAATTCCCAGCAGGTCAGGGTAAAACCTTGGGCAAGTTTCCATACTCCACACATTTAATAACCATCCCACAAAAAAAAACAGAAAACAATAGTTTGGTCAATTCATGACTGTTTGTGGGACACTGTTGTGCGCAAATGGTTGCTGTGTTTTGCCTGAAAATATGCTGTTAATTCACTTTACAGTATATTCTGTGAAACGCTTTAAGATGTCTGGAAGATGTGAAAAGCTCTATATCAAATGCAAGGATTATTATTATTATTACCCTCTCAGTAAAGAACAAACAAGGGAATTGGGATAAGAGTAGAGATATCCAGTGAGGACTTGACACTAGCATTGTGGGTTCAATGCCCTCTTATTGCACAATAAACACTGTATATGCTGTCCATCATATAGTTGCATGTTGTCTACATTGGCACACGGTGCTCCAACGAATGCTTGACACAGACTCTGCCATTTTTCAGCAGGCTAAGCTTGGTGAGAAAGGAGCAAAGGGAGACAAGGGAGCTATAGTGAGTATCCTACACCTGGGATTCGCCTACAAAACACACAGTCACTACACTTTACGGCAAATCCTGTGAAACACTTTGAGGCTTCCTCCCATCGTGAAAGACATTATTTAAAATGCAAGGTTTTTATGAAGCTTTCTGATGACTGCGATCCAACAGCGTGATATGGGTTGATACAAATAGCAATTTTGGAAAACAGGAGTAGGAGGAGGCCATTCAGCCCATCAAGCCTGTTCCATCATGTTACTAGATCTTTGGAGATCTCAGTGCCCTTTTATCCCCTTAACCCATTCATCCACAAATATACAGTCAATTCACTTTACAGTACAGGGTATATTCTATGAAGCACTTTGAGACGTCTAGAAGACATGAATAGCGCTATATTAAATGCAAGGATTATTATTTTTATTATTATTAACACCTCAACTACCAATCTCCTTGAAAACCATCCCATTGATTTTGCCTCTAGAGCTTTCCGCTGCCGCGTATCCCACACCATCACACCCTCTGAGATGAAATGCTGACACTCCAATGCAGTGCTGGGGGAGGTGATGCATTGTTGGAGATGATGCACCCTTTGGATGTGATGTTAAACTGAGATCCCATTTGCCTGTTTAGGTGCACGTTAAAGCTGCCCAAGGCACAGTAACTGTCCAGCACCTTGGGACATCCTCCTGACGTGAAAGGCGCTATACAAGTGTAATTGTGTTGTTGTTTTCAAAAAGACAAGGGAGTTTCTCTCTACCTGCGTCCTGGACAACAATGCATTAAATAACATTGGTTACTCACTCTATGGCTGTTTGTGGGACACTGCTCTGTGCAAATGGTTGCCGCAGTTCACCCACAAAAATATACAGTCATTCCACTATACAGTGGATAGACTTCCTGTGAAGAGCTTTGAGACATCTCAAGGATATGATTATGCGTTGTATCAAATGCAAGGATTATTCTGATTGTGAACACCTATGCTTGCCTCCTTGTAGGGACTAAAAGGAGATAAAGGAAGCCTTGGATTCCAGGGTTTAAAGGTAAACTGGCCACTTTGATCTGTATCCCTTTGAGTTACCTGTTCGCCCACAAAATACAAAGTCACTACACTTTACTGCAAATTGCTATGAAAGCGAAGCCTTTGAGAAGGCCTCCCAACATGAAAGGAGGTTTATCAAATTTGTCAAAAGATCACTTTTTATGTAAGATCAGTGTACGAGGACTAACATTTCATTCGTCTTACTCTGTCGCACAATTTTCTGTATAAAATTGAAGGCGGCTCAAAACTGCGGGAAGAAACAATCTCAGATTTGCTAGTCCTTATTTTTTTTCCTCGCAATTCCTAAAAAGGAACCTGTATCCAAGTTCCGGTTACTCACACCTCTGCTATGTAACTGTTGTAATTCTACTTTTCTTTGTAGCGCTTTACGTAGATTGCACAGCATAGAAACAGACCACTCGTCCAACCAGTCCATACTGATCATTATACTCCACAGGAGTCTCCAACCAACCACTCCTTACTCCCTCCCACACCCTATATTCCCCTCTCCTTTATGTGTGTCTATTTTTGCTTCCAAAGGGTGACATGGGGGAGCCTGGACGATCAGGACTCACTGGAAAACCAGGATTAGAGGTAATTATCACAGGAACCTTCTAGTTTTAACTCAGAGTATGTGTCCTGTAGCTCAGTAGTTAGATCAATCGCCTTGCAAGCGAGACTCCCTGGATTCGATTCCAGGCAGGACGAAAGCTTGGGTAAGTTTCCTTACGCCACACTCCTGATAATAATCTCTGGGAAAAAATTGTCATTTCAATCCACAACTGTTTGTGGCACACAGTACACAAATATACAGTCAATTCACTTTATAGTATATTCTGTAAAGCGCTTTGAGATGTCGAGAAGATGTGAAAAGTGCTACATCAAATGCAAGGATTATTATAAGATTGCCAGTGTTAGAATATGCATACATCAATGCTAGCTATTGAGGTATGCAAATTGGCTGTTGCATTGATCTATAAAATACACTACAGTTTACACTGTATCCTGTGACGTGTTTTGAGATGCTCTTCTGATGTGATAGAGACTACATTAAATACAAGGGTGATTTATGTTTAGTTGTCTCTGCATTGCAGGGCCGGCCAGGATTACCAGGTCCTATGGGACCCAATGGAATAAAAGGAGAAATCGTAAGTCTTTGAATGTTTGTGTGGATTACTTAAATAAGCAATAGAACTAATCGGATGTGTAAGGAGCTAAATGGGATGGAGAATGGATACTCAGAGCCAGTACTTTCAGGATTGTGAAGGACAATTTTAGACACCAGGAAGTATTTCTTTATCCCGTAATTGAAGGACTGGGACAGGTTACCAGGTGGTTGATACAAAGACGCTGGTAGCACTTACACAGCTGGATACCGTGATGGGAGGACGTTAGACAGGTATTTCACGATGGTGAGATAAAACAGGCCAAAAGGGGCTTCTTCATCGAATTGCCACCTTAAACTCCAATGTGTAAACCCTCACTTCAATGACCACTCACGGTGTATCACTGTGCTGTTCTGCAGGGATTGTCAGGAGAACCGGGAATGCCAGGAATCCAAGGCAGAAAGGGCGACAAGGTAATGTCTTACTTTATTTATGCCTTATTTCAAGGCACGCCTCAAACGTTCCTCTTTCATTGCGCTTTCGTTCATCTTCCTGGCACAACGCACACTCTGTCTTGGCTCTTGCCAGGTTGTGCCTCGTATTCTCCGAAATGAGACGAGCGGGAAAGGTGTCCCTCCAGGGAGAGAGTGAGCACGCATTCCATCCATTCCAATACACGTAATATCCAAGATGCAGACGCGTGGAATTCTCAGTTTAGTTCGGATACCCTTAAACAAGGTGGTGCTTTCCGCATGTGCCAGGCAAACCCTGTTTGCAAATATTTGCGAGTCCCGGAGATAGATACCTAATTCCAGAAGGTATTACTTGCAGGTTGGCAAGAGCCAAGGTTTGGGACATGTTGCAAATACGTGCGATGCATTTTAGGCTTTGGAAGACTTGGAGATTAGAACGCAGAGGTTAGCTAATGCCAAGGCTGCATGTGCTTGGAGAGAGCCATATCTTGCGTGTCTAGGAATTCAGTCCCAGTCTCATGAGTGACAGACAGAGATACTCATCACAATGACAAAGGAGAGCTCTGTAGGAATGACACAAGCAGTCACTGTCACAATCTCATGGCTGGGTCCTGTGGTCAGGAACATAGTTAACAGAAGTAAGGTATTCAGCTTTTCGAGCCTGTTCCGCCATTTAATTAGATCACGTTCTAGGGAGATTCCGGTGGAGTAGTCGGTCCTCGCGGGGAAAAAGGATTCAAAGGAAACCCGGGAACTCCAGGAACATCCATCCTTGGAAAGCAGGTGCGTTTGTACCATGAGAGATGTAAGAATGTAACCGTTTCAAGTATTCACCTGCTCCTCGGTAAACACAGGGCGAGAAAGTTCCTGACTCCGCTAAGTACAGCGACTTTGATAGCGCACGTCTAAACATAGGCTGTTGCACACCAGAAAGTAGAGAGTGAGCAGGGCTGGTGTTTTTTGTTTGCTTTGTTATTTGGCAGCCGGCGTTCAATGTAACCCACTGTTACGTTAGAGTTCACTTCGTGAAGCTTTGCTGGGCGTAGGTTGGCTGCTGTGTTCGCCTACAAAATGCATGGTCACTTTACTGTACGGTAGTGGTGGCTGAGGTTTTATGCCTCTAATCAAGAAAAAAAAATTGAAAGGCATTGAAGGATTGATTGAACATGGACTTACCTACGTTAGTGCAAATGTTCAGGGTGGAGCACATTATTTGACAGTCCTGGGGGCCACTTCAGGTTGGCCCTCAGTGCTTTACAATATGTTCTATGAAGTGCATTGAGACATCCTCCTGATGTGATAGGTGTTGTATCAATTGTAAGGATTATTGTTATTATTAATAATAATAAATTTAGAAGTATTAAACAATACTAAATTGGTCATTTCAATCCACGATTGTTAGTGAGACACTGCTGGCCGCAATTGGCTGCCACGTTTCGCTCACAACTATACACACAATTCATATTACTGTATATTTTGTGAAGCGCTTTGAGATGTGTAAAAGACATGAAAAGCACCATATCAAATGCAAGGATTATTATTATTATTATTATGGCATTGACAACTCCCAGTGTAGTGTCACTGGGAAGCGATCACAGTGGCTGTGCTTCAGGGATTAAGAGTCTGGATTAACCGCTGTTTTCTCGTTACATTTAGGGTCAGATTGGTCCTCCTGGTTCCAGAGGATCTCGAGGTGCCAAGGTACAGTAAAGAGCTTGTCAATCACTGTTTAAGACAGCCTTAGGTGACGAATTGGCTCAGTCTCATATCTGAGTCTCCATCTGGAACTCAACCCTGTGGAACTCCATCCTGGAATCCCCTGCTTCTCCCCTTCCCTTGCTTCCTTCAAATCCAATCTCAAGACCTTACTCTTGGCCACCCTCCCAACACTCCACTCCCACCCCCCCTCCACACACCTAATAATAATCCCTCCAAAAAAACAAACAATAATAAAATTTTCCCCACGCTTTGAAACTCCTATCACACAATGGCACACACTCCCTCCCTTCAAACTCTCCTTTTCGACCGTGCTTTTAGCCTCCATCTTATCTCTCTGCTCTTCCCCATCCCTACTTCCCCCCTTCCACCACACCCACCGGGCTTGGGTCCTGACCCCTGAGTGTTCAGTGCCTTGGGACGTCCTCCCGACGTCATAGCTTGTCCAGAATAAAGATGGGTCCTCTGAGGAAAGTGTGTGCATTCCTTTCCAACATATTTGAATGTCCATGTATAGGTACTCTTTGGTACTCTTTAGCTTGTGTCACACATCCATCCAACCCACCAAAATAAGAGCTCAACAACAACAAAATTACATTTATAGCACGCCTTTCACGTTGGGAGGACGGGACCCGAGCAAGGAAGAGGGGCAGGATAGTGGGATATATATAAGCTCTGCCGTGATTTAATAGACTGTAGTCCCTGAATGTCCTCCTGCTCTTGTCTATGTTCCTGACGTTGTTTTGATCCTCTCAGGGTGAGCGTGGGCATCCTGGTCTTCAAGGTTTGCGGGGAGAGAAGGGGCCACCAGGATCCGGAAGACAGGGGCCTCCGGTAAGTGTAGCAATTCCAGCTGAATTACCATCCTGTGCCTTGTGGGGACTGAACGGGAAAGGAATAGAGGATCAAGGGCTGGTCCTAACAATCGTAGAATGTTGCAGCAGAGAAGAAGGCAATTTTACCCATTGTACATATGTCATCTCATTGAAAGAGCTACTAACTAGACCCACACCCCCACTCTTACCCTGCATAGCCTCACTGCACACTAGCCCTGCACTGGCTCCCTGTCATAAAGCAGATTGACTTCAAGATCCTCACTCTCGTGTTTAAATCCCTCCAATCCTCTGCACCCCTTACCTCTCTAACCTCCTCGCTCCTCACAGCAGTACCCACTCCCACCGCTCCAGTGGGTCCAGCCTCCTCCTTGTCCCCTGAATCCTCAGCTCCACCAAAAGGCCGTGCAGTCAGCCACTACACCCTGAAAATTTGGAACTCCCTCCCTCAACTCCTTTGCCTCACCTCCGCCTTCCCCATCTTCAGGTCATGCCTGAAGACCTTTCTCTTCGACAGCGCTTACAGTCACCTCCCCCCTCCCCCTGGCTTGGCCTTGAGCTTGGCCAATGTGGAGGGGGCTATATACTTGCAAGTTGTTGTTGTTTTTAAGTACCTATCCCTTTTGAAAGCTACTATTGAATCTGTTTCCATGACCGTTTCAGGCAGTGCATTTGAGATCATAAAAAACTCTCTGAGTAAATAAATCTCTTCTTGTCTCCTCTCTGGTTCTTTTGCCAATTATGGTAAATCTGTGTCCTCTGATTACTGACCCACCTACCAGGTGAAAGCATTTCTCCCTATCTACTGTATTAAAACTCCTCATCATTTTGAATGCTTCTATTAAATCTCCCCTCTACCTGCTCTGGTTTAAGGAGAACAATCCCAGCCTCTCTAAGGCCCTAAACACTTCCTAAAGTGTGATGCCCAGAATTGGACACAATACTCCAGCTGAGGCCTAACCAGTGGTTTGTAATGGTTCAACATAACTTCCTTGCTTTTATATTCTATGCCCCTATTTATAAAGTCACAACAGCTTTGTCAACTTGTCCTGCCACCTTCAAAAATTTGTGTATACAAACACCTCCTATAAAGTTGTACAATTTACTGTACATTATATTGTCTCTCCTCATTTGTCTTCTCTTCTCGCTCTACAGGGTCCTCAGGGCTACCCAGGCAATGCGGTGAGATTCTGTTGATATTTGCTGTCAGCACAAGTGACAAGTTTTAGTGCAATAGCTATTTTTTACATCACATGTATATATTTATTCGGCAATATTGCTTGTCACCTGAGCTGAGGGTGAGAGTCGAAACAAGCAATTTAACATTGATACAGCCCCACTGTTGTAAGAAACTGAAGAGAAAAGGCTTTCTTTCAAGTTAAACTGAATTCGACAATATAACAAATTCTGAACACTCTGAAAAGCTCCATAAAGATAGACTCTGATGGAATTTCTTCCCTGTAGATTGGCAATAATATATATTTTAGGGTAATTTGTAGCAATAGTTCAAATGATCTCCAGTGGTCTTTTCCAGTTCTGAAAATTCCTATATTTCTATAATAAACCCTCCACAAACAGGGTAACAATCCAGGACTGTTTGTGGGACACTCGTATGCACAATTGACTACGCAAAATACATACTCACAAAATCAACTTTACAGTCTATCCTGTACAGCACTTTGAGACTTCTCAACGGTGTGATAAGATGCTCTATCATATGCAAGGATCATTATTATTATATTTGCTTTAAAAATAAGAGTTATAATCCTTACGTTTAATTCACCTCAGAAAAACATCTCAAAGCACTTTGTTGGTCAAGCTTCTCCCTAGAAATATTGTTCAGTTATTTCATTGCTGTTTGTAGGACATCAATAGATAAAATTGGTTGCTGCATTCACCAGCAAAATATTCAGAAACTTACCCTATACAGTAAAACCTGTTAAGTGCTTTGAGACCTTCTCCCTTAACTCTCTACCTTAACTCTCTACTCTTAACAATTGTAGGGTCTGAGAGGCTTGCCGGGACAAGAAGGAATGCCTGGCACTAAAGTGAGTAAGATACACAAACGCACAACCCAGCAATTTACTATAACAAATCTTTGTGACCACCTCACTGCTCACCCTCCTCCCTTTGATTACAGGGCATCGCTGGAAGTGAGGGCAAAGAAGGGGTGCGAGGCCCACCTGGGGAAGCAGTAAGTAGAACGCGAATCCAAGGTGGAGATGCTCATTGTCTAAGAGGTGCCGTTTCCTCTGCTTAAAGCTTTAGAGGATGGGTAACTTTACTGTGTTCACAAGCACATGCATACAATGAGGACCTCAGAATTTCACCCTCAGCTCGGTCTCAAGACCCTCCTTTTCAATCATGCCTTCTGCCTCTCTACCACCTCTCTCCCTCCCCTCCTCACTACCATGCACCTCCCCTGTGCTCGGGTCCCGACCCCCGACTGCTCAGCGCCTTGGAACGTCCTCCCAACGTGAAAGACGCTCGATAAATGTAAATTTGTTGTTGATGCTGTTGTTAACGTCACTCCTCGCTGTCCTGAATTGCACATCAGTCCATTTTTACCTGCCACACACACGTACCCACAAACTGCTATCATAATCTGCGGAGCTAAAGGAGTGATATCTTGGCATATGGAAACCCATGGCGTAGTGTTTAACTCCCTCACCACACAAGTCAGAGGACCTCCCTAAAGTGGGAGTAACCTAAGGTGGCCAAAACAGGACATAATGTGCTCATCTGTGATTCTAACCAACAGCATATCTGTCTCCTTTTAGGCTGCACTTCCTCTCATGGGAGATATTGGTGCCTTCTTAAAGGTAGGTGCACAGTTCAGCTATGGTGTGACATCATTAAACAGTGAGGCAAAAATCACGGGGAATAATTTAAGAGACAGTTGTGTAAATCCAAGAGGCAGCAGATCCAGGGCAATGATCATAACAATCCTCCGCTCCCATACATTCCTACAGGTCAAGGCCTAATCCACGGGATGTTTCCCTCCATTGATCCAATAAAATCACGCCCTGCGCCATAACAAGGTGTGATGGCCGAGATTCTATACAATTGTAATTTTGTTGTTGTTCTCGGTACATACACCAAACAGGTCAGCTTATGGGACATTGCTGTCAGTGAATTAGTTGCTGCGTTCACCTACAAACATACAGTCATTACTCTTCACAGTGTGTCCTGTGAAGCTCATTGACACGTCCACCTGACGTGAAAAGTCCAATACCAAACATAACAATCATATTTATTAACCATAATAATTGATCATTGCCTTTGATATAGTGCAATTGGCTTCTATGTTTTGTCCACAAAATGTACAGTCATTCACTTCACAGCATATTCTGTGAAACGTTTTGAGATGTCTCAGTGACATGATAAGGTGCTGTATAAAATGCAAGGATTATTATTATCATTATCCTCACCAGGCTGTAACCCCAGTCCTCCCATTACATCTATCCCCTGGGCTCCAATGACTCCTGACTTCCAGTATCCCCCGACCATTGGCTCCCCATCATCCAGAGGATGCAATTCAAGATCTTGGTCCTCACATTCAAAGCCCTCCATGGCCTCTCCCCACCCTACATCCACGACCATCCTAACCCTCTACCAACCTGCCCACCCCCTCCACTCAGCAGGCTCTGGCCTGCTCCATATCCCCTGCCCCACCCACCCTACCATTGTAAGGCAAGCCTTTAGCCACTTTGCCCCCAATCTCTGGAACTCCATCCCACAGTTCCTCTGCCTTGCCCCCTCCCTGGCCTCCATCAAGACTCTCCAATGGTCGGCAACTCCTCATCCCCCCTCTTCCCTCCCCCCCAACCCGTCCCCCCCATATCCCCAGTTCAGGTCTGAAACAGTGATTGCCCACGCCTTGGGGCGTCCTCCTGACATGAAAGGCGCTATACAAGTATAATTTTATTGTTATTGATGTTGTTCTAGCGACCACTTTATATATTCATATTACGTCTTCTCTTCTCTCTGTTTAGAATGCCTGCAGCAGCTGTTTCTCTGGGCCTAGAGGAGGGGGGTCAGGATTACCTGGAATGAAGGGAGACCGAGGTGTGCCAGGGCTTCCTGGCACTGACGGGAGTGACGGTGGTCAGGTAACAGAAACTTGCACTGGTCAACCGCATTACAGGCTAGTGTGTGACATTAAAATAACAAATTTCCCAATGAATAACTCGACCCAAACATTCTGTAAGTCTTTTGAAAGAAATGACTGTGTATTGGGTCCGATTTGTAGCAATGGAATTTCTTAATATGGTTATATCTTTACAACAATTCCACCATGTATAAGTTGGTCAGTCACTTCTTGGCTGTCATTCCAACATTCGTTCAACTTCTACATATTGTCAAAACACAGTTATAATAGTGCATTATGGGGTGTCAGCCTGGCTCAATCAAGCCCCTACGTTGGGCTTTGCATTCAACTGTCGAGGCTGACACTCCAATATAGCGCTGGGGTTGCATTGCATTGTTCGAGGTATAGTAATTCAAATTCAACATTAAACTGAGGTCCTGCTTGCCTGTTCAGGTGGACGTTAAAGATCCCATTGCACTGTTTGAAAGAGACAGGAGTTTTGCCTGGTGTCCTGGCCAACGATACACCAAATCAAAATTTGTGCTCTGTGTGTTCAAACCCCTAAAATGGGGTTTGAACCCACAAATACTTTACCTGATTTGGGCAAGAGATAACTAACTCTAAAGTGAGATGTACAATACAGTGTTTGTATTGTATTTATTGATTATGCTACACTGGCCATTTGCACTCCTTGTGACTTGTTGAAAGCCATGAGCATCATTCTGTGCCAGAGCAGCTGATGTAAACTTTTGGAGTTGACCATTCTCAGATCAGACTCCTGTACCGTAGAGGTTAGTGCTCTTGCCTCACAAGTGACCCAGGTTCAATTCCTGGATGAGGCGAAACCTTAGGCAAGTTTCGTTACTCCATACACTTAGTAATAAGTAGAAACGCGGTTGTTATTCGATTGGTGGATCATTTTCCAGGAGGTAATAATCCCTCAAAAAAAGGTTTTGTAACTCGATCCATGAGTGTTTGTGGGATGCTGCTGTGAGCAATTGGCAAACAAAATATACAGTCAATTCACTTTACACTAAATTTTGTGAAGCGTTTTGAGACATCTGAATGACGTGATAAGGCACTATATCAAAATGCAAGGATTATTATTGGGATTATATTGGCCTTCATAAATCTACGTTTAATTTCAGGGCAGCCCAGGGCCAAGGGGACCACCTGGAATTCCTGGCTTAGATGGTAAAACAGTAAGTCTCGGCAACCAAATTCCCAATGGCAATTCACTGTGTCGAAACACAATTCTACAACCCAGAATGAGGCCATTTGGCCCATCAAGTCTCAGAACAATTTGTTTATTCAATCCCACTATCCTGTCCTATCCCCACACCCCTTCAAGCCTCTCAATAAATCAAAATAAACAGTGGGGGTAAACAAGTAATGTACTTTAGAGATAATGCTATTGTGATAACTGTTGCTAGCAATTGTCGGCTGCACACTAATTATTTAATTATAATCAGTTATTGCCAGTTTTTTATATAACCCGGCTTTATACGTCCCACCATTGGTGGGCGGACTTTCAGCCTATCTGCCCCCACCCTCTAGATCTCCATCCCGGAATCCCTCCAACTTGCTCCCTCCCTCACCTCATTCAAAGTCCGTTTCAAGACCCACCTCTTTCCCCTCCAAGCCTCCCGCCCTCAGCTCAGGTACCCAGCCAGTAGGTACCCAGTCAACTGGCTCAAAGAGCCAGTTGAGCTCTTTGGGGTGTCCTCCCGAGATGAAAGGTGTTGTGTAAATGTAATTTGTGATGTAAACCCATCGCTGCGCTTAAGAGTTTCCAAACCAGACTGAGAGTTCCATGTTCGTACATCACCTACACATGGAAATTAGCCGTGTCGCTGCTCTTAAACACAGTGATGGGTTTCCACATCTGTCAGACACCGATCCTATTGGATCAAAAAATATAAAGAATGTGATGAATGCCTCGCCTCCTCCCTGGCCCTCTTCAAATCCCGCCTCAAGACCCTCCTTTTTCAATAATCCAATCGGTCACTACAAATCCCCCACTTTCCCTCCATCCTCCCTTTCCCCAGCTCGGGTCTGAAACAATGACTGCACAGCACCTTGGGATGTCCTCCTGACGTGAAAGGCACTATATAAGTGTAATTTTGTTGTTGCTTAATAGCTGCTGACTTTTTAACATTCTCAGGGTTTATGTGACACTTGGATGATGCGAGACTAGGGATTAGCTACCAGTCATTCACACATAATATATTTCTGTAACCCATGTGTTGTATTTTTGGAAGGGAGGCAAAGGTGAACGTGGATTTCCTGGTCCTACTGGAGAAAACGGCGATAAGGTGAGTGTCTCGATCTCCTGGTACAAGTTGCACAATGCTATCACCACTGGCTGACAACATATGTAATCAACCTGGTGTCAGCCTGGCTCAGTTGGTCGCATTCTCAAACCTGAGTCAGAAGACAGTGGATTCAAGCCCTATGTCCACACAAAAACCTTGAGTTTGATAGTGTAGGCTGACACTAGGGAACGGCGATATATCGGTATATCGCTAAAACCCGATATGATTTTCGTATCGATATGCCGATATTGACATTTTAAAAATACCGATATATCGAAAAACGAGGTAAAAAATCGGGATGCGAGCACAATCAACTGCAAGACCCAGAATGCTCATCTCTATACACAATGCACAGACCGAGGTGCAAAGCCGCCATCTTGTATTCATAGTCCTCGAATACAATATACAGGTATGCAAGGGGTGGGGGGAGAGAGATGGCTGTGGGTGGGGGGGGTGAGGGGGAGAGAGACGGCTGGGGGGGGGAGTGAGGGGGAGAGAGACGGCTGGGGGGAGGTAGACGGCTGGGGGGGGGAGAGGGGGAGAGAGACGGCTGGGGGGGTGGAGATGGGGAGAGAGACGGCTGGGGTGGGGGAGGAGAGGGGGAGAGACGGCTGGGGGGGAGAGGAGAGGGGGAGAGAGACGGCTGGGGGGAGGAGGAGAGGGGGAGAGAGACGGCTGGGGGGAGGAGGAGAGGGGGAGAGAGACGGCTGGGGGGAGATAGACGGCTGGGGGGGGGAGAGGGGAGAGAGACGGCTGGGGGGGGAGAGAGACGGCTGGGGGGGGAGAGGGGGAGAGAGACGGCTGTGGGGGAGAGGGGGAGAGAGATGGCTGGGGGGGAGACGGGGAGAGAGATGGCTCGGGGGTAGAGGGGGAGAGAGACGGCTGGGGGGAGGGAGAGAGAGACAGCTGGGGGGGAGGGAGGGAGAGAGAGACGGCGGGGTGGGGGGGGAGGAGAGGGAGAGAGATGGCTGGGGGGAGGGGGAGAGAGATGGCTGGGGGGGAGGGAGAGAGTGACGGCGGGGTGGGGGAGGAGAGGGGGAGAGAGACGGCTGGGGGGAGGGGGAGAGAGACGGCTGGGGGGAGGGGGAGAGAGACGGCTAGGGGGGGAGGGAGAGAGAGATGGCCGGGGGGGGGGGGGGGAGGGAGAAAGAGACGGCTGGGGGGGTGGTGGGGGAGAGAGACGACAGGGGTGGGGGTTGCGAGAGAGGGACGGGCGGGGGGGGGGGGGGGGGGGAGAGACGGGGTGGATGTGATAATATACAGATAGATAGAGATGGAGGGGATGTGAGAGAGGAGAGAGGGAGAGAGACATAGAGAGACACAGACAGAAAAACACAGAGATGGAGAGAGTGAGAGACACAGAGAGAGAAAGATATTTACCTCCTGAGAAGATAGCCCCCGAATGCGCGCGCACCCGGAATGCGCGCGCATTCCGATGCGCGCGCACATGCGCAGTACGAAAAAACGGAAAATTTTGGTATATCTCGATATGAGCCAACCGATATATCCATATCCGGAAAATTCCCATATCGCCGTTCCCTAGCTGACACTTTAATTGGGAAATGCTGTATTGCTAGATGTGATGTCCTTCGGTTAAACTGAGTGTCTATTCAGGTGGATGTTAAAGATCCCGTGGCACTATTCAAAAAGAGAAGGCAAATTCTCCTGGTATCCTAGCCAACAATGCCCCAAATTGGTCGCTCACATTGTGGCTGTTTGTGGGACACATTGCTGTGTATATTCGCTGCCACATTTCCCTATGAAATACACATGTGAAAGGCTCTGTATCAAGTGTGAGGATTGCTATTGCCCTTTAAATTGAATAATCTTGTTTTATTTTTCAGGGAGATCCAGGAGTTCCGGGATTTCCTGGCCCCACTGGTACGACAGGACCTCAAGTACGTACTAATACCACTCATTACTCCACAGAAACATTCATCCTTCTTCAGGCTTGTAGCTTTCGGTTTCTGTACCTTCTTCTCCGGAGATAAAGGGCAGGGTCGAGATGAAGGAGGTGGGGGGCGGTGGAGGGTAGGGGATGGAGGTTTTAAAGCCTGTGCTGCCTAATATTGCAGAAAATGTCTTCTAAGGTGAGGCATCAAGCCATAAAGAAAGGGAACATCATCAAAGTTGCAAGGAATAGGTAGATAGGATAAGATCCAATACAATACATTTTACTACTGTTCAGTGCCTTTCAGATTAGGGGAACTTTTGAGTACTGGCTGGGTGGGCACCTGAGCTGGGGTTTGGAAGCTGAAGGGGGTTGCAGAGGGGAAAGATTACTTAAAATGCTGTCACAAGATAGGTTTTGAGGTGTCTCTTGGAGAAGTGGGGGAGCCAGTGAGTCGGAGGGTCTATGGGATGTAGTGGAGCACAGTGGGGTGGGTGCAAGACAAAAAGTGATAGTTTGGCAACATCAAAGCTGTGTTTTAAGATCTACATGATTGAGTAGAGGAGGGGTGACTGAGGGTCTCGCTAGTCTTGAGATCCAGGGAAAGAATAACCTTCCTCTTCAATTGTGCCAATGGTCAGCTCCCCTCTCTCCCTGGCTTGGCGTAAAGCTGCCACTGTTCAGGGCTATGAGACCCTATCAATATAAAGGGCACAATGTTATTGCAAGTTCTTGATGAGTAGCAGAGTCTGATGGACACAGAGGATTGTGAGAATACAGAGCAGGTGAAGCAGGCACGTCTGGCCAAACCAAGTTCAGCCTGCTGTAAATCCAATGGCAAGTCTGATGACTGACCAGACCATCTGGCTCACCTTTCCTTCAACACTGAGAGCCAGTAATATTCCGAGACACTGTCCTGCATGACGAGCGCTCCATCAATGTAAACTGTTGTTGATGTTAATGGTTGTGATAATCCTTGCTGGACAGAGACCCAATAATACTTGTTATTGTTGGAATGTTGGCCTGACTCACAGGGGAGTCAATTAAAACTGTTGTTTCCTTTTGTAGGGTCCTGTGGGAAGACCGGGTCAATCAGGCTATTCAGGACATAAGGGAGAAAAGGTACAGAATGACACTGGATAGACTAACATTGACAGTGTGAGGATCTTGAAATGGATTGATTTCAAGATCCTCACACTCGTCTTCAAATCCCTTCATGTGCTGGCATCTCCCTACCTCTCAGACCTACTTCATCCCCAATCCACAACCCGCTGCCTCCGCTCATCTGGCTCTGGCCTCCTGCTTGTCCCTGGTGCCCCCCGTTCTACCATTGGTGGCTGTGCTTTCAGCCACTGTGCCCCCAAACTCTGAAATACTCTATAAATTCTCCCACCTTTTCCCTTCCTTTCCCATCTTCAGATTGTGCTTGAACACTTTTCCCTTCAAGCGTGCTTATGGTCACCTCCCCCAACCTCGGTGCAGTGTCAAGCACTCTGGGACTTTACCCTGTGAGAGGGGTATTATATCAAAACACAACTAGTTGGTATAGTGATCGGTGGATCTTCCAAATCAGAGTCATGTGCATGGCAGAAAGGATGGACTGGCACAGTGTGATGGAACACAGCACTGGATGACCGCAGGGAAAACATGCTCACAGCATTTCAGACATAAGAAAATTGCTATGTGTATAGTATTGTGGGACAGTGCTGTGCGCAATTGGCTGCCACGTTTCGCCCACAAATATACAGTCAAATCACTTCACAGTATATTCTGTGAAGCACTTTGAGACGTCGATAAGATGTGAAAAGCACTATATCAAATGCAAGGATCATTATTATTATTATTGCTATGTGTATAGGAACATATAAAATGCTAAACAAAAAAAGACCAAATTCCATCCAGTTCACTTTCCACCATCTTGGCAGCCGGATGCATGTGTCATGTCCTTAAAGAAATCTTATCTGATTTGCATTTCAAAGAATCAACACTTTCTGTTTCCACCATCTCCTTTCGGGAGCCTCTTCCATATGCTCTCTAATCACTCACTGACGTAGTGTTTCCGCAGAATTTACCCCCATTCAATCGCAGGCATCGAAATGTACTGATGCTGTGATCGTGTATTGCAGGGCAATAAAGGAGCATATGGACAACCAGGGCCTCCGGGACCTCCAGGAACTACTGTAAGTCACAGTGACGTTTTCAGATAGAAACACTGGGGCCAAATTCGTAGCGTTCCTCAATGCATTCCTTAAATTAGCGCCAGCATAAATTGACTAAATCAATGTCCTGGGCCCTCCAACCTCAATTACAGATAAAGATCTGTAAAAATCTTTGAATTTGTCTGTGCATTTCGCAATAATCAATTGACATAGAGACATGATTTATAGGAAAGGTCTTGCAAGGGGGGAGTGTTATTGGCATATTTATTTGGGGGATCTCTTTTCGTTGATGAGCTATGACCTAAACAATCTCATCACACATGTATGGGGTTTGTATGAAATATACATTCCATATTGGATCCTCTGGTTAGAAGGAAAAGTGCAATGGGCACAGGTAGTATCTAATAAAAAGAAACAGTTTTCAGGGGTATCGTGGAGAGAGTGTGGAAGGCAAGTAAAGAGACAGGTAAATGTGGATTGCACTTTTACAGCGCCAGCAAACAGATATGATGGGCCACTCTTCTTTGCTGTAAGTTTGTGTGGTTCTATTTGCTAGGCCAAGGACAGTGTGATTTTCATCAATCACCCAAAGTTTTGATGTTTTGATTTCAACAGCAAAGATCATTCTTAGGATTATTTTCCCCCAGTCTGACTTGTATACAGGTAGACCCCACTTAACATCACCTCAGTTAAAGATTTTTCATTATTACATTGCGGATACATTGGGAACATATAGTCTATTCATTTAATGTTGCAATGTTCGCTATTACGTCGTTCGACAGCGCTTGGACCTGTTTAACGTTGTTTTGCTTAAAGTCACACTTTGCAAGAACCAAACTACGACGTTAAGCGGGGTCTATCTGTAGTCTTAAGCACGGATTTCTGCATGTGGGTTTCTGGCACCTAACTGACCAAAGAAAATTCAGTAAAGCAAGCTTTGCATCAAGCTTTTGCTGAAGTGTTCCATTATGTCTGATGTTCCAATTTGCTGTTCTGTAGATCACCAACGGCCAAGAAGTGAAAGGAATGGGCAGCATGTACAAGAAACAGGTATGACCTTCTGTGTAGCTTGTTCACAAACATTTGCCTCGATCAGTGCAGCTATTTGTATCCCATAGAATCCCGCCGCAAAGTGGTTACCACACTCGCCTCGCAAGCGAGAGGGCAACGGGGTCAATTTCGAGGCAGGGCAAAGCCTTAGGTAAATCCCCTTACTCTGCATGTCTCTGCTTGCCAAGCAGTAGGAATTCGGTGGTTAGTAAATGGATTGCTTTCCGTGGCTAATAATCCCTTCAAAAAATTAATTTAATTTTGGTCAATCAATCCACGATTGTTTGGGGATACTGCTGCGCGCAATTGGGTGCTGAATTTCACCCACAAAATACATAGTCAATCCACTTTACAGTACAGTAAAACCTCGATAATCCGGCACGGTTGGGCCCACTCACCTCCCGGATTTCGGAGTTTGCCGGTAATTAGAAACCTACCCTAGACATGGCTGGGGAAGCCTCACCCCACACACCATGTGAGCTGTAAATACAGCACTGAAGCCAAACAATGTCCTAGCTTCACACGCAGCACCGAGTCACACAGCGACCACACTGGGAACTACAAGCAGCTGTTCCCAACTTCGGTATATTTGCCGACATCAGAAAAAAAATCAAATACTGTATGTATTTTGAAATCTTGCCAGTTTTAGGGAGTTGCTGGCTTTCAGAATAACGGATTATCAAGGTTTTGCTGTATGTCCTATGAAGTGCTTTGAGATATCCCAATATGTGATTAGGAGCTATATCAAATGCAAGAATTATTATTATTACTTATTATTGATTATCCTATGCAGTACTCACGCAACCATGTTAAAACACTGCCTTTGCACTGCCTTTGCAAAGGCCTCTGTTTGTACAGGTGGTGCGGTAAACAGTGCAAATGTACCTTGTACTATTGAAATAAAACTTCTATTTTATGAACTGATCTTGTTTTTATCAACCCCACATTGACTGAATATGTTCAGGTGTTCCCCGGTCCGCCAGGTCCCCCGGTAAGTCCAAATCTCCATGAGATGTTCTTGGGATTTGTTTTCTGTGATGAGATTATTAGTAGGGTTCACTGCCTGCTTTCAACGTAATTACACAATTGTAATGGACACCATTGGCTGCCGCGTTTCGCCCAGAAAATATACGGTCAATTCACTTTACAATATATTCTGTGAAGCGCTTTGAGACGTCTCAACAACATGATAAGGTGCTACATCAAATGCAAGGATTATTCTTATCTCAAAGCAGAACTAACTGGGCATCTGAGATTCAGGAGGGAGCATGGATCTGCCAAGGGTGGAGTGGGGGAGAGGGAAATCTTTATCTATAGCACAGCTGAAAAGGTAGGTTTCAAGATAGTCTTTAAAGGTGAGAACCGAGGGGGCAAGGCACAAGGACACTGGATGGATTTCCAGAGAGGGTAGAAAGAGGGGGGCATTTTGGCTAGAAGCTTACTCATTGTTGGTGGAACGGAGTAGGAGACAGGAAGCTGGCTGGTGTTGGCTGAGCAGTGGGAATAACCGGAGCACTAAGCAAGATGTAGAGGTAGGATAGAGTGAGGCATTTGAATATGAGCATTGAGCCATGCAGAATGAAATCCCTGGGCTGAATGGTACTGAGTTAACTGATCACAGCCTGCACACAAGTATTTGAGTATCAAAAATCAGATGGTTTGCACCTGAGCTGGAGTTCTGCCATTAATCGCGATGCTTCCCAATCAGGCCCTTCAATCCTATCGGGTAGGGGGATTTGCTGAGGAATTACCTTGGCTTTAATAGACATGTGACATGGATAGTAACCATCTGCAAGAAGATATCGACAAATTGGTAAAGTGGGCAGACACATGGCAGATGAAGTTTAATGCAGAGAAGTGTGAGGTGATGCATTTTGGGAGAAGAAATGAAGGGAGGCAATATAGGCTAGATAGTACAATTTTAAATGGTGTGAAGGAACAGAGAGACCTGGGGATTTGTGTTAGTGACTCGTTGAAGGTGGCAGGACAGGTAGACAAGGCTGTTAAGAAGGCATATGGGATACTCGGCTTTATAAATAGGGGTATAGAGTACAAAAGTCAGGAAGTGCTGACTAACCTCTATAAAACTTTGGTGAGGCCTCAGCTGGAATACTGTGTTCAATTCTGGTCACCACACTATAGAAAGGATATGAAGACATTGGAAAGGGTACAAAGAAGATTTACTAGGATGGTGCCAGGATTGAGGGACTTCAGCTATGAGGAGAGGCTAGATAGGCTAGGGTTATTCTCTCTGGAACAGAGAAGATTGAGGGGAGACCTAATAGAGGTTTATAAGATCATGAGGGGTTTCGACAGGGCAAATAGAGAAAAACTATTTCCACTCGTGGGCAAATCTGTGACTCGTGGTCACAGATTTAAAATAGTTTCAAAGTGAAGTAGAGGGGAGCTGAGGAGCATTTTTTTCACTCAGCGAGTTGTTTGAATCTGGAATGCATTGCCTGAAAAGGTGGTGGAGGCTGATTCGATAACAACTTTTAAAAGGGAATTAGATCTTTATTTAGGGAGAACAGGTCTATTAGGCTATGGGGAGCGGGCAGGGGGATTGAATCGCTCTTTTCAAAGAGCCGGCACAGACTAGATGGGCCAAATGGCCTCCTTTTGTGCTGTAAAATTCTATGAATCTGTGAATCTATGTCAAGGTATCCACGTATCCACTTGAGCAAGGTGCCTTTAGAAATGCAACCACAGTTGAAAGAAAAATTAGTCAAACTTCTTCAGACAGACTAGGGTGAGGGGAAATTAGACAGATAGACTTAAAGGGAGCAATAAATGTCTCTTTGCAGGCGCATTAAACTTCCTAAGGTTTAAAATAACAGGGATTTAAGTGTGAAAAAATCTGCTCTCAGTTTTGCTTATCTACTTTTCACAGGGCTTAAAAGGAGACCCAGGGGAAATGGTAAGTGTTTAAAATTATAAAAGTGTTTGTTGAGATTAGCATAAATATGATATCCCCACTTGTTGGGGAGTACACAGCTAGGGTACATAAACATAAGACCACAACTAGGGGGATCTAAAAGACAATTTAGGTGGAACTAATTTATGCAGAGGGTAGTGAGATTGTGGAATTCATTGCCTAAAGTGGTGTTTGTATCAGATGGTGTAGATGGATTCAAGAGGAATCTAGATCTTCACATGAGGGAGAGGGGAATAAAAAGGTGTGGGAGCGAGTAAGGAATGGTGTGGATGAAGCTCGTGTGGAGTATAAACACGGCACAGATTGGTTGGACTCCAGCTTTGCTCCTCAACGGACACATGGAGGGATAGTGCGCATTCTATTCCAGGCACAGTAACATTCCCATGTGTAGATAGCATAGATATGTGGAACACTCAGTCTGGTTTGTATATCCGTGTGTGTTTTTATATATATGTACAGTATATGTAATGTCCTGCAGCTCAGTGGTTATAGCAATTGCCTTCCAAGCGGGAGACCTGGTTTCAATTCCAGGCTGGTCAGGGAGAAACCTTGGGCAAGTTTCCTTACTCCACATGCCTAATAATAATCCCTCCAAAAAAATAAAGAATACATTGGTCATTTCAATCCATGACTGTTTGTGGGACACTGCCATGCGCAATTGGCTGCCGCATTTAGCCCACAAATATAGTCAATTCACTTTACAGTATATTCTGTGAAGCACTTTGGATGCAAGTTTTATTATATATATTTTTTGAACTTCCTATTGTACTGAAATTGCCCTTCACAATCATGAACCAATTAATCTCTGCTGCCTGGGTTTATCTGAATGTATTGACCTGGGTTTACTTTCCGAATCCCCTTTAGAATTGTATACATCTACAAGGTCCCCTCTGAGATGCCTTTTCTCAAAGCTGAAGAGCCCCCAGGGTATTTGGTTGTTCCTCATTGTTCAAAGGTTCTCGGTGTCTACTATAGATGTAAATAACCAGGGTGATGGCTCAGTTCACTTTAGTGGTTGTTTCTAGTTGTCTATGAGGGGGATGAGAGGTGATGGTGTTGAGAGAATTTACCTGTAACATGAAGACTCACTGTAACATTATTTCAGGGAGAGATCGGTCCAATGGGATTGCCAGGATTAGAAGGTCTCCCAGGAGAAAAGGTATCTCTCTCTCTCTCTCTCTCTCACTTGCTCTTCCTTGAACCAGTGTAATTCTTCACTTGGCAATAATTCATCACTTGGCTGTTCCACTGTGTGGGAGGTAATTAAATGGAAGGATTGCTGGGCAGGACATTCCCAAAGTCATGGAATATTCACATCCTCCCACCTAACATCTCAGCTGACGAATTCCCTAGTACCTCACTGACAAGTCCGGCTAGAATTTGGGAGCTCAAGACCACACGAGTCACAAAAGCTATAACCTTTTGACCCGGAGGGTTGTGTGCCAATTTCGCCAAGCGGTCTCCCAGAGCACCCCAAGCTTCAGAAGATCAAAGCCTTTGAAAGTTACAATATTGGAGTAAGGGATGTTGGCATTAGACCATGGAGCAGACATTGTATATGCTTAATGTCGCAGTTGTGTTTGCAAAAAGTGCAACTTTAAGCGAAACAATGTTAAGTGAACATGCGTAAGAATACCGGACATTTAGCCTTTATGTACACCTACCCTACCCAAAGTAGCTTGTTTCTACCCGCTGGCGAATGACGTAATAGCGAACGTCGCAACGTTAAATGAATACCGTATATCTCCGCGTATAAGGCGCACTTTTTTTCAAGGTCGGAAGATCTCGAAAGTTGGGGTGCGCCCTGTACGCAGGTACAAGCAATTTTGAGCCTCGGAGATACAGTAAACAGGAGGGGCGGCCGGCGCGCTGTCAGCCGGGGTTTGGTCAGTGTCCGGCGGGGGTTGGGAGGAGCGGGTGACGGGGCTTCGGCCTCGGCCGCCCGGGCAGCGTCAGCAGCAGCGGACTTCAGTGCTGTGCTTACCTTCTGCCGAACCCAGTCTGCCTGCCTCACTCCCTGGCTCCCTCCCTGCCTGCGTGCCGGCCTGCCTCTCTCCCTCTCTCTCTCCCGGGCTGCCGACCTGCCTCTCTCCCTCCCTCCCTCCCTCCCGGGCTGCTGGCCTGCCGCTCTCCCTCCCTCCCTCCCGGGCTGCCGGCCTGCCGCTCTCCCTCCCTCCCTCCCTGCCTGCGTGCCTGCCTGCCTCTCTCCCTCTCTCTCTCCCACGCTGCCGGCCTGCCTCTCTCCCTCTCTCTCTCCCTGCCTCCCTCTCTCCCTCCCTGGCTGCCTGGCTGCCTGCCTCTCTCTCTCCCTACCTACCTGTCTCTCCTCCCTTCTGCCGGCAATATCATTGAAAATGCTTCCGTTTTTTTTCACCAAGAAAAGGTCAAAAACGGGGGGTGCGCCTTATACGC
The DNA here is from genome assembly GCA_035084275.1 of Hydrolagus colliei. Lineage (NCBI taxonomy): Eukaryota > Metazoa > Chordata > Chondrichthyes > Chimaeriformes > Chimaeridae > Hydrolagus > Hydrolagus colliei. The sequence continues at coordinate 37,934,646 of CM068744.1, forward strand.
GGGTGCGCCTTATACGCGGAGATATACGGTATATGTTTCTCTGTGTATCAGCGATGTAATAATGAAACAACGTTAAACAGGGTCTACCTGTACTGAGAGGAATTGATTGACTTGAAATGCCACCTACTAATGCAGGATTGAGATCTGTAGATTCTGAGCTCGCGTGTGTGTGTAAAAAATAAATAAATAATAAAAAAATATATAAAAAAACAAAAAAAATAATCTTGATTTATTTCTAGGGAGATTCAGGAATGCCCGGTCCACCTGGACTCCAAGGACTCCCTGGCCAACCAGTAAGTGCATTGGCAGAACAGAGGAGAACTTCTATTCAACAATGCAACCGTTTATATTCAGCCGTGGTTGCGTCTTGGAGCGTTTAACGCACAATAGGAGTGAGGGGAGAGCAAAGAAATCATCAGAATACAATATGCCATAATGATTATCACGTTGATTAGAGACTCAAAATGGGTCCTTGAAATACTTTGTGTCCTCAAAAAGGCCCTTTTGGCTTAAGGTTGCCACCTCTGAGACACATTTTTTAAAATGGCTACCGCCACTCTGTGAGGGCCCCACAGCTGCCAACTTGGTAGAACTGATCTGTAATGTTGGTGAGGGGGAAAGGTGGCCATCTTGGTAAAGGCGGAGCAAGCAACAACAACAAAAACAACAAGATGTTCGATTTATATAGTGCCCTCCATGCCAGACGGCATCTCAGATCGCTTCAGTACAATGCATGGTGGTGATGGGGGGGCGGTAGGGGGAGTGGAGGGGGGCAGGGGGAAGAGAGAGGGATTTGCATATGTATTCTGGTATGGACACTGTAAAAAATAAAAAGTTACATTCAATATTTTAACCAGTGACCGGCAATAAAGTACAAAATCATCCAGGCCAGGTAGCAATCATAACTAAACTCAGGTTTCCTCTTCATGAAATGTTTTGAGACATATTTTCTACAAGAAACATGCAGTTGTAAGTGCAAAGTTTTCTTGTTGTAGGCCAGGCTCTCAAGAATCTCCTCTTCAACCATGCCTTCTCAACTCTCTCCCTCCCCTCCTAACTCTCTCCCGCCCCTCCCCCCTACCCTGCCCCTCTCCTTTGCTTGGGTCCCAACCTGACTGTTCAGCGCCTTGGGACATCCTCCTGACGTTAAAGACGCTCTATAAATGTAATGTTGTTGTTGTTGTTATTGAAGATTTTGAAAACGAAGAAGGAAGGTTTTCTTTTCATGATGGATAGGACATATTTTAGTTGCAATTTTCATCCATTTGATAATGATCATATCACATACTATACCTTTTGTTCCACCCCTCACTAGCCCTCATACACACACATACATGCAATATATTGACAACATAGCCAATTGGTCCTTGAGCTGGACTGTGCAAGATGTGAACTGCACGATGCAGATTACCGACTGCCTTGTGTCAACTGGGATTGTTCCAGAGTAGAGTGGAAGTTTGAGGGGATTTAATAGAGGTGTTCAAAATGGTGAGATATTTTGATAGAGTAGATAAGGAGACAGTCTTTTCATTGTTAGTAACCAGAGAACACGGGTTTAAGATAATTGGCAAAAGAACTAGAGGGGGACGAAGAGAAATATTTTTACCCAGAGAGTTTGGGATGCACTGCCTGAAACGGGGGTGGAAGCAGATTCGATAGTAACTTTCAAATGGTAATTGGACAGGTATTAAAAAAGGAAATATATCAAGGAGCTGGCGCAGGCACGACAGGCTGAATGGCCTCCTTCTGTGCTGTAGATTTCATGATTCTTTGATGTGGTCTGCAGACTGGAGCATTCAGCCCTATGTTTTGGTAAGTAACATAACAAAGTATAGACCTGTAGGGTTCAAGAGAGTCCAGCATAAGGGGGAAAACAAAACGGCAAATGTAATCTAACAGCAGAAAAATGTCAGAAGCGATCTAACAATTTTCTTTGTTCTTTTCTCTTTGTGACCCAAAGGGGAGGAGCGGTCCACCAGGCCTGAAGGGATCCAAGGGCCTGACCGGGGAGCCTGTAAGTGAGGCCATCACTATTATCCTAGTCCGCGTAGCACATAACATGTCACATGTAGAGGCCAATTGCCATGATTGACCATATCCAAACCATACTGAGAGTTCCACCGACCCCATAGTATTTTCCCTGTGTCTGAATTGGAATACCCATACACTCTCTCGCATCCACACCACCAGTAACTAATGGGATTTCACCAGTTTAAGCTGTGCAGCCTGCCATTGCAAACATCAATCTCACACTGTTTATTGATAATAATTTTTAAAATCCTTGCATTCCATGCAGCACCCTATCAGGTCATCAAAATGACTCTGAAGTACTTCACAGGATTTTACCATAAAGTATAGTGACTGTGTATTTGGAAGCCATGCACCAAAGTGCACATGATAGTGTCCCAAGACACTATCAAAACCTTGAAAAACAAGAATCGATTTGCTCTGGGGGATTGTTGGCCAGAACATCAGGAGAAACTCTTCTCTTTTACAAATAGCGTTCATGGGATCTATATCGTCCACCTGAACAGCCAGACAGGACCTTTGTTTAAGGTCATCTGCCTGATGACACCTGTGACAAATAGAGAGCTCCCCAAGCCTAGACTATGAACTCTTTATATACCTCGCCAAACTGCTGTCCCCTTATGAAGCTCCCCGCACCCTCCGTTCAGCGGGTTCTGGCCTGCTCAGTGTTCCCCGCCTTACCATTGGCGCATGGGCTTTCAGGCTCTCTGCTCCCACACTGTAGAATTCCATCCCACAGTCCCTTCGCCTCGCTCCCTCCCTCTCCTCCTTCAAGGCCAGTCTCAAGACTTTCTTCTTCGATCATGCCTTCTGGTGCTCTCCCAATTCTCTCCCTCCCCTCCTAAATCCCTCCCGCCCCTCCCCTCTGCCCTGCCCCTTTGCCTTGCTCGGGTCCTGCCCTGACTGTTCAGCACCTTGGGACGTCCTCCCGAAGTGAAAGGCACTCTATAAATGTAATTTTCTTGTTGTTTATGTGGACTTGAACCCACAACCTTCTGACTTAGAGATGGGAGAGCTGAGCCAGGCTGACATCCTCTTACATGTGTATTGTTTCAGCAACTTGGATGTCATCCTGACATGGAAGCCTCTATATGAATATAATTTGTTGTTGTTTTCTTGCTATAGGGATTAAAAGGTGAGCGAGGACCACTGGGAGAAACAGGCTTCCCTGGGCCAGAAGGACCCACTGGAACCCCCGTATGTACAAATAACTTTTCTTTACTGCTCCAAGCTCCGTGATCCCATCTCCCCCATTCTTGCCTGACTCTATTGGCTCCCCATCACCCAGAGGATTTAATTCAAGTTCCTGGTCCTCATCTTCAAAGCCCTCCATGGCCTCACCCCACCCTACCTTTGTGACCTCCTAAAGCCCTACCAACCTGCCCGCCCCCTCCGCTGAGTGGGCTCTAGCCTCCTCCATGTACCCAGACCACCCACACCATCGTTGGCAGGCGAGCCTTCAGTCACCCTGGTTCTAATCTCTGGAATTCCCTCCTGCAGTCCTTCCACCTCACCCCCTCCCAAGCCTCCTTCAAGTTCCACCTCAAGAACCTCTGCTTCGACAGTCCCATCAGTCATCCTAAATCCTCAATTTCACTCCACCCACCCCAATCCCAAGCCCAGCTCAGGTCTGAAATATTGACTGTCCAGCACCTTGGGACGTCCTCCCGCCGTGAAAGAAGCTATACAAATCTAACTTTATTGTTATTGCTGATTTGTTTTATTTTGTTACAACAAATGTAAGTTGAGGGTTGGAGGGGCTTGATCAACTAGATGCCTGAGACACAATAACTTATGTCACTGTTTTTAAGAGTTTTGAAACTAGACTGAGAGTCTCAGATACGCATACCACCTACACTTGGGAATTCCCCTGTGTCTAGAATGGAAAGTGTGCTTTCCCCTGGAGGAACACATCCTGCTTACCCAATTCTGGAGAATATTGTGCGCAGGTTTGCAACAGCGAAGGCCTGGGTTAACCCAGAGGGTGCTTTGGGGTACCTTCTGGAGTTTATGCAGCTGAAACCACATAGCTTGCCATTGATGATGATGATAATAATAATTCTTGCATTTGATATAGCACCTCTCATGTCTTCTAGATGTCTCAAAGCGCTTCACAGAATCTATTGTAAAGTGAAACAAAACATAAAATACTGCAGAGTGAATTGACTATGTATGTGGGCAAAATGCAGCAGCCAATTGCGCACAGCAGCGTCCCACAAACAGTCGTGGATTGAAATGACCGATTTTTTTTTGTGGAGGGATTATTATTGATATTGCTGTCTGGCAAGCTTTTCCACTGCTTGTCCAGCTAGCTATTAGCAATTTGGCTTGCAGAGGTCTGAGAATGATTTCCTGCCCCCAGTGACTGGTCTGGCCTTCCAAGTCCTGCCAATGAACCAAGCTGGCTGGGCTGTCATCAGCAGTGAATGCCCTGGAGTATTGTGGAGCCATCTAGCTCAGGAGCTACTGAGACCTCCAAAGAGAGTTGACTCAAGTCCGACATTCCATTACCAAGCATGTCACCCAAGAGCCAGATGAGGTCAATGGAGGCCCCCTTACCTCCCTCCACCCCCCTTCTCGAAGGCGAATATCTCTGGTTGGCCATTTGACATCTGAGACTCATGAGGTATGCAGCATTGTCCTCAACACTCAGCTTTGAATGAAAGGACCTAATGTTGGCTCTCTGAGTATCTCAGCTCTTTGAGATTGATAGCTGCCATTCATAGGAATTCCGCCCCCCTCTGGTTGGTATTACTCGAACACTCCAACTCCACCCAATGTTATCTTCACGTTTCCCAAACTGAGATCATAAATAATCCCAGCTCTATCACTGCAGAGTGATAGGACACAGAGGGTTTATTCCACTGAGTGCAGCATGCATTCATCCTTGAAGAAATATCACTTTATAGATATATTTCCAGAATTCCACCAAACCATTGCTCCCATTTTATCTCCAACAGGGGAAACCCGGAGGACATGGATTCCCAGGAGCAGAGGTAAGGAACTATACCAAGTCATTGATTCCTTGCTGAAAGCAAACTCTGTATTTGTTAATGACAAAATAATGCACCCAATTTAGATATTAAACAATTAAGAACATAAAAATAAGGAGCAGGGATAGGCCATTCGGTTCCTCGAGCTTGCCCTGCCATTCAATAAGATCATGGCTGATCTTCTAATCTTACTCCACCTGCCCACCTTATCCCCATATCCCTGAATCTCTTTATCCATAAGAAATCTATCAATTTCAGTCTTGATTATCTTGAATGACTGAGCATCTACAATCTTTTGAGGTAGAAAATTCCATAAATTCACTACTCTCTGAGTGAAGAAGTTTTGCCTCAACTCAGTGCAAAAAGGCTGACACCTAATCCTAAGACTATGACCCCTAGTTATAGTTTCTCCAATCAGGGGAACAGTCTTCCACTGTTTACTCTGTCATGCCCCTTAATGATTGTATAGGTTTGTATAAGATCACCTCTAATTCTTCTTTAATCTAGAAAATATAGGCCTAGATTAATCAACCTATCCTCATAGCTCAACCCCCTCATCCCAGGAACCAACCTTGTTTCCTTTATTATAGTTCAGCTGTCAATTATGATACAAAGAGCAACAACCCACTATTGCAAGACAGGATAATGGTTGTAACCAGGTTTCAGCGAATAAAGTATTGATCAGTCACCTATCACTGGGAGAGTATTAGGCATCTTGGATTTACATCTCACTGACACATCCTCAATTATACCCCAAAATCGGAATCACATTTGTGCATTGGTTAGCAGTGTTCCCACCACAAAAATGCTCCTTAACTTCAGAAAACAAGTGAGGGTAACTCACATTCTTGCTCCAATTCTGTTCCTTGTACAATTACAAGACAACAAGTGATATATAGTCACCAGATGTCCTTCACTGTTTCCACTGAAAGCAATTAGCATTTTATTGTAACTCCTTACACTGGCTATTTGCCATATTCTGCCTCTCTCCTGGTTAAGTGAAGCATGATGAAGTATTCCCTTTTTATACAGAGCGTTGTTAACATGTGGAATGCCCTAGCTGGTTGTTGAGGCAGGTTCCATATTAGCTTTCAAGAGGGAACTGGATATAATAATATAATAATAATTATAACTGGATAGATATCTAAAAAGGTCAATTATAGGGATATGAGAGAGTAAATAGGCCTCAAAGGATTGTTTTTTCAGAGTCATTAGAGATACGATGGGCCAAATGGCCTTAAACGCACTATACAAATGTAATTTTATTGTTGTTCTCTGTGCTCTACATTTCAATGGTTCTATATTTCAATGGTTTTAAAGCAATTCTAAATCTTTAAAGTGTTTTCATTAACTACACTGTAAGGATTATTAAGTGCACGAAGATTAATAGAGATAAATGCAAGGGTTTTCTCTCCTCTTTGACCATAGTGTTGGATGCACCTGGATTAGGACCCAAACCTACTAATCCCAGCAGTGCCCAGTGCTCAACCACGAAGGGAACTAACTGCAATGTGATTTATTTGAATGTTGCAATCAGTAACATAACTATATATTGATATGCTCAATATTTCAGGGCTCACCGGGCAAATCAGGAGACCGAGGTTCCAAGGGGGAACGGGTAAGTCATCGTTTTCCTTCACTTGCGAATGACACCTTTGTGCAAAAGTGGGTTGCAGTGCCCTGTTATAGGAGTCCTGTAGCTCAATGGTTAGAGCACTCGCCTTACAAGCGTGAGACCCATGTGTGGATCCAGGCAGCACCTTGGGCAAGTTTCCTTACTCCACACGCCTAATAATAATCCCTCCAAAAAAAACACAATTATAAAATTGGTCGTTTCAGGCCATGACTGTTGTGGGACACTGCTGTGTGCAATTGGCTGCTGCATTTCGCCCAAAAATATACAGTCAATTCACTTTACAGCACATTCTGTGAAGTGCTTTGAGACGTCTAGAAGATGTGAAAAAGTGCGATATCAAATGCAAGGATTATTATTATTATATATTATTATAAGGCGCTTCATTACAACACTGATTCACTTTGGACTCAAGCAACACACGGATCCCATTCCCTGAGCCTACAATATGGCTTTGGCATCCAGTGTGCTGGAACGTGACCAACGTCTAGATTAACAGGTCACATTGAGGTCACTTCCTGTGTGCCAGAAGTGATGTCAACAGTGAACCAGAGGTTGGCCATGTTTTTATTGCGTGTGCTGGCCGGCTGACTACGTACATGTACAGTGAACCCAGTTAGTGTGGCTAAGGTATCGGGCAAATTGGGGATTTTAGACCCCAGCATTCACATTACAATGAGGCTTTGCTGCACCTACATCCTAATATTTGTGCCACTGTTTACACAAAGAATGGGTGGGAAGCAGGGGCAGTTTAGAGAGGAACAAATGGACCGACAGCTGGAGTTCAGCTCTTCTCCCCTTCTCTGAATTTTTCAAAGTCCTCACCTTCAAATCTGGTACCTCTCATCTCTATCCTGTGACTCCACCTATCTCCTCCATTCAGCTAACTCAGGATCTGTACGTACCACTGTCTCTCCTCTGCCCCCCACCCCATCCCTCCCCCAACCCCCACCAAGTTTGTAGTTCCTGCCTCACTAACCTCTGAAGATCCCTCTCTCTACCTATCCATCTTACCCCCTTCTTTGTTTGTGAAGCAACCTCATCTTACCATGAGGGGCAATGTAGTTCAGGTGATCGCTTGGCGCACTAGTCGAAAAGAGAAGGGAGTTTCTCCCAGTGTCGTGGCCAGTCATTCACTTAAAGGCAGTTTGTAGGACATTGCTGTGTGCAAACGAGTTTCTGCAATTTCCCACCAAATATGCAGTCACTACACTTTACAATAAATCTTATGAAACGCTGTGAGACATTCCTCTTGAAGTGAAAGATGCTAATACCAAACGTAAGGAATATTATTATTATTATTATTATTAATATTATTATTGTACAAACATGTTGTGCTTGCGTTCTTTGGAATCGCTCACATGGCAACCTGCCCCAATCAAACACTTTCTCGTGTTCCTTCTCCCGCTGTGCAGGGCGATCCAGGAATCCTAGGAGACCGAGGCCCGCAGGGAGAAAGGGGAAAGATGGGTAACCCTGGATCTCCAGGTTTTAAAGGGATCATGGGACCTCGTGGCCCGATAGGACCCCCAGGAGAGAAAGGTCACCCAGGAACTCCAGGTCACATCGGGACGGCTGGTCGGCCTGGCATACCGGTAAGATCATTAGTGGAGTCCTGTAGTGTAGTGGTCAGCACACACATCTCACAAGCAAGAGGATCTGGGTTTGATTCACATTCCGGACAAAACCTTTCTCGAGTTTCCTTACACCACACGCCTCTGTTTAACCAGCAGTGAGTGGGAACCCAGTTAATAATTGACTGTCGGATCACTTTCTGGGCGTAATAATTCCTCCAAAAGGTACATACAAATTTGGTCACTCAATCCATGACTGTTTGTGTGACGCTGTGGTGCACAATTGGCCAAGTCAAAAACACAGTTTACAGTAGTCTATATTCTGCAAAGTGCTTTGAGATGTCTCAACGACTGATAAGGCACTAAATCAAATGCAAGGGTTATTTTTATTTACTGAAGCTAAGGATTAGTGCGCAACGGGATGGACAGTGGAGTGGTGGGAGAAGGTGGGTTCCCTTGGAGGAGGATTTAAAATGAATGGGTTTTCTGCCCCTGTAGAAACAACCCAAAATAACAGCGAGTGTTTGTATTTTTCAGGGCGGCACAATATCATTTGAGGAAATATCTCAATTTATAAAGCAGGAAGTGGTCAGAGTTTTTGAAGGTAAGCAAGCGACGGAAGGATCAACAACACAGTTACATTTATAGAGTGCCTTTCACGTTGGGAAATGTGTTGAAACAACTGTGATGGGGATTGGGGTGGGGTGGTGGGCCGTGGGTGGTTGGAGGGGTTGCTGTTTGCCGCAGGCACCAAATGGGCTGATTGAAATTTGCATGTATTAGGATGATTATTATTATTATAAATGCAAGTTGCTGTTGTTGTGACAGAATGCCTGCCCCATACTTAGTCGCCTCCTCCTCTCCCAGCTCCAACTCTCCCTTACTCGACATCCAAACCCATCTGTGTAAAGGTCTCAAGACCTTCCTTTTCGACAATGCCTTCTGCTCCCCTCCTAACTCTCCACCCTATACCCTGACCCCTTTCCCTCTGCTCGGGTCCCGACCTAACTGTTTAGTGCCTTGGGACATCTTCCCGACATGAAAGGCGCTCTATAGATGTAATTTTGTTGGTGGTGTTGTTGTTTAATCCAATCAACCGCCTGTCCGTCTGTGTCTTTCAGAGAGACTCGCCCATTATCAGCTTCCCGCTGCCATGTTGGCAGCTCAGTTAAAGCCGGGATTGCAAGGGCCACCAGGGAACGATGGGTTACCTGGGCTGCCAGGACCTAGAGGAGATACAGGACTTCAAGGGTCTAAAGGCAAGATTTATTCACAGACAATAAGCTGGCTGCCATTTTTGTTTCATATATTGTAATAGATTTCCTCGTTCTTATTTAAGATGCTGTCAAATTATGCGCAGGAGTTCAACCCACGTCTTCTCGTTTGTGAGGTATATGCTCTATAGTAAAATAACAGGTGAACACACAAGCACCTTGATAGCAGAAAAGACAACTCTGATTTTCAGACTATTCACTGTTTGACGTGTGGGAGCCCATCACCATGATTAAGAGACAGAGAGGTTTCACAGAGGCTATCATTACAGTGTTATATATATCTGTTATGTGACACTGGTGACAGCTCACCAACACATCCTCTGTGTTTCTGTGGACAGGTTTCCGAGGTCAGAAAGGGGAACGAGGTGAACAGGGCATTGGACTGCCAGGTGGTTATGGTCCTCGTGGGCTTCCAGGTTAGTTGTTGTTGTCGACCCCTTTCCCCTCCATCCCCCGTCTCGTCTCTGTGAAGTTCCTGGAGATGTTGATGGTGTGTGAAAGGCTCTGTGACGTATGGCACAGGCTGGCTGAGTCAGAGTGAGAAGCCTGTAACCTCACTGCACTTCTGCTCTGCAGGTTTGCCCGGATCAGGCTCTCCAGGAGCTCCAGGACAGCCTGGCTCACCAGGCCCTGCGGGTCCGAATGGAAGGTGTAACCCAGCGGACTGTTACTACCCCGCCGGCTTCTCCCGATCACACATACAAGGATAAGGAGGATGGACGCAGCAGAGAATTCGCCTGTTCCACATTGGGGTCCCTGCAGCCCGCGCTGGAGGGCAGACATGGGGGGAAGAGAGGGACCTGTCATTTAACCCAGGGGGAATCGGGGGGGGGGGGGGGTTTGAGGATCACCCCCACCCCCCCCTCTACATACAAATCAAACAGAAAACTCCATCACAGGAAGGATGGGAGAATGCTTCCTGGTGTCTTCACACTGTGGTGTGTGTTGCTCTGAGACAACTCAAATTCCTCTGAAAACATTTCAGCCACTGGAACACAGATGCTCAGACCCATACGTTCTCCAGCTCGACCACCTACAGGGAGAGCTTTCCCTTCAATACCCGTGGGACACTCCTCTCCCACTGTAAATACTTTTCTTTCTTCCACTCATTTTCTCCTCTGAATCTTTGGCGTTTCCCAGCGAGAGAAGTCTGTACGGTTTCGACACAATACTGATCCTCGCCTTCGATACAGCAAGACATTTTTACATCGAGTGTGGCGACTGTATGTTCAGTTGGCAAACACGGCAGCCAAGATTCACACGGCCATGTCCTGCCCACAGCTACGAAGCGAGTGACCAATGTTATCTGGAAGAATTGTTGGCCAGGGCGCTGGAAGAGAGAAACTCCCTTCTCTTTTTGATTAAATTCAGCGGGATCTTAACATCCACCAGATGAGGACCTCGGTTTAACATCTCATCTGAGGGACAGCACCTTCCTCAATGACATGCTCCCGACCAGCAGCCAACCAGTTGGATTGTGTGAGATCAAAGTCCTGACGTGGGGCTTGAAGTACAACCTATTGACGCAGGAGAGTGCTACTGACTGAGCCAGACAAACACTTAATATGGTTTGACAAACATTTCTGATAAACATTTAGTCCCGTCCATTCAGTGGGGTGAACATTGAGACCTGTTGGGGGTTAGGGATATATTTCTCTAGGTCTCCAGCAACACACTGTTCCCTCAGTTACAATAAGACGTGCTCAATTTTAATTTGTGTTGCGTAGTCTTAAACTCAGTCTTAATCTTCGAAGATGTCTCTTTTTTTGTTCTGCAGGTTCATTTAAGAAAGAACAGCAAAAGTAATTTAATGCAGTAAAATTCGCATAGGTCTAATCTGCAATCAACAGATTATCACTTAAATCATATATCTGCCCACGGGATTTCTTTTTACTGTAAGGTATTAGTCACGAATGTGTATGTTTTTTTCTAAATTAACTATTGCAAGGATTTTCATAGTTTGAAAATCCTGCACTTTCTGAACTCATTGAATCATAGAGATTTACAGCACAGAAAGAGGCCATTCGGGCCATTCAGTCTCCACTGGCTTTCAGGGCATGCCATCCATTCAAAATAATAATAATAGTAATAATATTTGTTGCATTTAATTCAATCCCACGACCCTTCCTTATTGCTCTAAGGCTTGCTCTTAAAAGAGCCATCACAGATATGATGGGCTTCTTCTGTGCTGTAAATTTCTATGACTCTATCCCCATACTCTCTTCAAGCCTCTACCCTTCATACACCTCTCTACTTGCCACTTGCAACCCACAGTGACGTGAAAGGATTTACTTTAAAGTGTAGTGACTGTGTAATTTGTAAGCGAATGCGGCAGCCAATTTGCGCACAGTGATATCCGACAGTGAGGCTCACAGCCAGCACTGCGTTGGAGTGTCAGCCTAGATTATAGGCTGCGGGGGCTTGAACTCACAACCCTGTGACCCAGAGGTGAGAGTATTATTGTACTCATACTTCTGTAGGTACGGGTAAGACGGAATTTTCAGTGACGTGATGACTAACACTGTGTTCAACACATCCTACATTGCAATCTTCAGCCTTGTCTTTGCTAAATAATTTTTTCAATTGATCAGTTTTGCTTTACTACAGGGTTTGCTCACAGACTCTTCCTTACTCTTTCTCCCCCTCTCTCTTTCACTCCATCCCCACTCTCCTCCAAAAAATACTTCCCCCTTTTCCCTCTAACTTCTGTAGGCTGCAGCTCTGTGGTTTTGTAGGACCTGTTTACTGTGACACATAATGAACCATCACTGGGAACATAGTGTGGATCTAAGTCAATTCCTAACGGATAATAATGCTTGCTGTATGTCTGTTTTAAGGTCTCGATTGCAGCTGTAGTAGACAGAGAGCTTAACCAATCATTCATTTGCCCCCTGGAGTCGATAGTGTGCTACAGTATGATTTGAACATGTGTTTTTTTGTTTTAAAACAGGGGCAAAAAATACACCTTGTTAGATATTGATTTTTATATAACTGCCAAATTCCTCAGCATTTTATTTTCATATTGTAGAAGGAGTCCACTGTTGTTTCCTATTGGTTTCTTATTTAAACCGGTGCCTGTATTGTTGTTTTGCTTTGTTCGGCCTTTTTTTGTTGTTGAAATTTGGGGCTGTTTCTAGATATTTTATTTACTTGGTTGTTGTTTTTTGCCCCACACTTTTCTGATTTATGTTAACCTAACGGGAAGTACTTTGACAAGGTTTATGTGGAACCATAGACATTTACAGCACTGAAGGAGACAATTAGGCCCATCGTGTCTGTGATGGGTCCTTTAAAGAACAATCCTTTGGGTCCCATTTAGCTGCCCTTTCCCCCCTCCCGGAACCTCTGTCATTCACATGACTGTTTGCCGGTTGGATGGAAGAGGGAGCAATGGAGTCCGGAAAATTCTGGAATAGGTTGGGAATCGAAACAGCCTTAGGGTTCGCGAGTTATTCCCGCATATTATCCTTCTCTCCTTCTCCCCAAATATATTTCAGGAGAAGTTCTATTGAGGCAAAAAACCATGAGTGGATTTCGGGTGTTTTTTGGGGGGTAAATGGACACACAAAATTTTGGAAAAAAAAGACTAGATTTGAGATTTTTCTACAGCTTAACATTTAACATGAAAATAATGATAATAATAATCCTTGCATTTTGATATAGCACTTTTCACATCTTTCAGGCATCTAAGAGCGCTTCACAGAATATGCTGTGAAGTGAATTGGCTGCGGGCGAAATGCAAAGACTGAGTGAAATTCTTAATAACAGAGTTAATAAGAATCTTTCCATTCACACCAAGGCACAGTGTGACTGTGTATTTCCCAGCCAATTTCAGCTAAGAGACACAGTCAAGGTATTTCCTGGTTCCCAGACCAGTGAGCCAGTCACCTCATAGCTTTTTGTGGGACCCACTATCAGTTTTGAAGTGAACAAGATGTATTTTGTAGGGTCAACTGAACCAAGATGCCTTGATTGTATAACATTTTATGATTGATTTTCTTTACAATTTATCCTCAACCGTAAAAACAATTTGGGAGTTCAGTTTGGTTAATGAGCTCGGGAGGAGGCAAAAAGTGGGGAAGAGGGGAGGGTAGATGGGGAAATACCCTTGAACATGTTTAAACCTAATGTGGTGGTGTTTATTATGTTGTATTTCATCGTATCATAGAAGGTGCAAAGTTACTTCCCCACAAAATACACCCGTGCTGCTAATTTGTGGAATTAAGATTTACGTGACATGTTTGAGTGTGCGTGTAGGTACAGTGCACACACATGCTTTTCTTTAATAACGGCATGAAAATCATGTTAAAGAATTGGCTCTCTCTGTATATCTGTCTGCTTGTCTGTGCGACGTTAAGTTGCTGTTGGATTGGTTCAATCCCTTCCTATCAAGGATGTTTGGTGACTCCGATTCAATCACAATAACAATCCTTGTATTTAATATAACAACTTATCATGTCGTTGAGATGTCTCAAAGCATTGCACAGAATGTACTGTAACGTGGATTGACTGTGTATTTTATGGGCGAATTGTGGCAGCCAATTGCCGAACAGTGGACTTGTTTGGAGATTGTAAATAATAATAATAATCTTTGAATTTGATACAGCGTCTTTCATGTGGGGAAGACTTCTCAAAGCGCTTCGCAAAATATACTGCAAAGTGTATTGACTTCTGTTTTTTAGGTGAATGCGTGCATATATTGCGAGTTGTGAATATCTCTCTTTCTCTCTTGTGTTTTTTTTGCCCACAACAATGAACAATTGTCGCTTGGGTGAAGATTTACTCCATTTGTAGAGCTTTTCAGCGAATCCAGAGTTCAACAGCATTAGGAAAATGTTGCCTCTGTTAGTAATTAATGATGACATAATCACTAAACTGTTAAACAGTTGTTTTCTTTATTATCGTTCCTCCGTCAGTCAGATTTTACAAAGAGCGATCGATGACCCTCTATCGCAAGACGCAATAATGGGAGCAACAAGATTATCAGAGAATTAAGTATTGATCAGTTACCCACCCTTGGGAGTGAATCAAGCAGCTGGGAGTCAGTCATATTTTGACTGAACTCGATGTTTTATACCTCATTGATTATTGTGTAAAGCACAGAGTAATCAAAAGTTAAGAGGCCTGATATTGTAGGGCCTGTTTATCAGTAAATGTTCACACCATCATTTGTCCATGTGATCGATGGACAGCAACTAAAATATTTTCTTTCATGTGTATTCTCCTTATCGGAATGCACATTCCTGATAATCAAAGTCAAGGCCACAGTGTTTCCCTGCATCGATTTCTGAAGTTACAATCATATGTTCAGAGAATTAAGTATTGTTCATTTAACTATCTCTGGTAGAGGGACAAGCAGTTAGGAATTTTGCACTTTTCATGCTGAGAGGACACCTCGAAACTTTGAGTTTGAGGCAACTGGAAGTTAATATATTATGTTAACACTTTAATATAGCACTCAATCGAGTCTTAATAATCCTTACCTTTGGTATAGCGCTTTTCACGTCTTCTAGACGTCTCAAAGCGCTTCACAGAATATACTGTGAAGTGAATTTACTGTATTTGTGGGTGAAGCATGACAGCCAATTGCACACAGCAATGTCCCATAAACAGTCATGGATTGAAATGACCAATTTTTTTTTAGGGAATATTAATTATCAAGTGTGTGGAGTAAGGAAACTTGCCCAAGGTTTCGCCCTACCTGGAATTGAAACCAGGTCTCACTTGCATGGCGAATGCTCTAACCACTGATCTACTGGACTGCAGATTCTTAACCTAAGTCTCCACTTCTTGTCAAAAACCGACAAGAAACTGCCTTGGAACTATTGCTTGCAAAACATTCTAGGCAGTATGGAATGCGATATAAATAGAGTAAATCTGGGCCCGATGGAATTTTTACATCTTTGTTCGTTTGTAACACATTTCATCTGAATTTCTTTTTTGTATTTTGATAACCAGACTGATTCTCAGCAATCAGTTTCCTACCTCAGTTGAGGATGGGTGTGTTGATGGGTGTTTTAATGACGTTATTTATTTTATATAATTAATAATCTTGCATTCACACCAAGAGGACGTCTCAAAGGCACTTCAAAGGATTTTTGTGTAGTGCAGTGGCTGTGTGTTTGGTTGGTGAACACGGCAGCCAATTTGTACACCTGTAAAGCAAAATGACCAATTTATATTTCGAGGGATTGTTAGCCATGACATTGGGAGAAACTCCCCTCTGTTTTCAGTAGGGTCACACGATCTGTAATGTCTCATCCGAAGGACAGCTCCTCCGCCAATGCATCGCACCCCCCCACCAGCATTGCACTGGAGTGAAGTGTAGATTGTGTGAGTTCAAAGTCTCAACGTGGGGCTTGAATCCACGACCTTCTGACTTGACCTTCTGAAAGCACGACTGACTGACTTGTTTGCAATAACCCAGCACACCCACACCAGTGTACAAATACCTCCTCCCATACCCCAGCCCTGAACTTTCCCCCACTCTCCCCGCTCCCTGCAACCCGACCTCTCCAGCCAACATCCACAACCTCAAATTGAGAGCAGACCCATAGTCCATAACCAGAGGTTTGTGCCAGATATGATTTCATATCTGCCGGGTTACTAGCTAAACCATCATTGGCCACCGATGGTTTGAGCACAGGGGATGAGGGACATGCAGGAATTTGGAGCTGGTGGAGTGAAGTTGGAGGGTTGGTGGAGAAATGGGGTGTGAGTTGGTCGGAGAGGTAGGGAGATGCCAGGGTGTGAAGTGATTTGGTCGCAAGTGTGAGGAAGCGGGCGAGCCACTTGATTGTTTACTTTGTTTGAATTCAAAAAGTACTGTTACTTTTTTTTGTTGTTTTTTAAAGAAAGAACACAGATTATTTGCAAATAATCTGATCGGTTTTTTTTTAAAAAATTGTTCACTTTCCCTCTTAACCTGCAGTGTACTCTGTACCACCCTCTTCAGTGCTGTGTTGTATATCTCGTGTAATAAAGAGGATTGGTTGCAAATGGTGCTGATTGTTTTACTCCCTGTCCTCGCAAAGGTGGGGGGATTTCTATTATTCTCTATGTAATTTTCACAAATCATACAGGACAAAAAAGAATAACAACAGCTTGCTGCATTGATATAGAACCTTCACACCGATAATAATAATCCTTGCGTTTGATATAGCGCTTTTCACATCTTATCGACATCTCAAAGCGCTTCACAGAATATACTGTAAAGTGAATTGATTGTATATTTGTGGGCAAAACGCAGCAGCAAATTGCGCACAGCAGTGTCCCCACAAACAGTCATGGGTTGAAATGACCAATTTTATTATTGTGTTTTATTTGGAGAGATTATTATTAGGCGTGTGGAGTAAGGAAACTTGCCCAAGGTTTTGCCCTGATCTGCCTAGATTCGAACATAGGTTTCACCCTTGTAAGGCGAGTGCTCTACCACTGAGCTAACAATAGTGTCCTGCCTCAAGACTCTCCTCTTCGATGTCCCCTCAGCAACTCCTGATCCCCCCCATTCACTCCCACCGCCTGTCCCCAGCTCTGGTCTGACACCGTGACTGTCCAGTGCGTTGACACATCCTCCAAACGTGAAAGGCGCTATACAAGTGTACTTTTTTTTTGTTGTTGTCTCAGAGCGTTTAACAGTGGTGGAGTTTGGCGTCGAGCAGGGAAGAGAGGGGAGGTGATCATTGGCACGGGTTGAAGAGGAAAGTCTTCAGATGCGATCTGAAGATGGATGAGGAGTGGGCTTGGTGAAGGGATTGAGACGTGGAGCTCCACTCTGCATGGGCAATGTGGCTGACAGCAAAGCCACCAATGGTGGAACAGAGGTGGCATGGGACGTGCAGGGGGCTGGAGCCAGCTGGATGAATGGGGCGGGTGGGATAGAGTTGGGTGTGAGCAGGTCAGAGAGGTACGGGGGCTCCAGGGCATGAAGTGAGTGCGAGTGTCAGGAAAGGTGGTGTGGTTAGGGTTGGGGTGCGTGGGGGGCAGGCCATGGTTTCAGCAGGATCCCAAGTTAATACTGAATTGGAGAATTTTCCAATTGACATATTTTCAGGCCTCTGACCCTTGCAAACGTTTGGATCAAGATAAAAAAACAAGACCAGTGATACCTGCAATAAAACCTGGCAAGTTGAGTTACATGCAGTACCAAGCTTTAGCCACAAGGTAGTGATAATAAGCTGTGTAAATGGTCCTGCCCATTGAGTGAACGGACAAGACAGGCGGAGGTACTGATATATACAGTATAATAGTAATCTTTGCATTTGATAGAGAGCTTTTCACTTATTCCAGATGTCTCAAAGCGCTTCACAGAAATATACCGTAAAGTGAATGGACTGTATATTTTGAGATGTCTAGAGGACGTGAAAAGCGCTATATGAAATGCAAGGATTATTATTACATTTGTGGGCGAATTGCGTTAGCTGTAGCACCTTTTCACATCAGCGAGACTAGCTATTACTGTAAAGTGTAGTCACTGTGTGTCTTCTAGGCGAACCCAATAGTTAATTTGCACACAGCAATGTCCAGCCATGAAGCGAACAACCAATTTGATCTGGTGATGGTTGGCTGGGACACAAGTAGAGAGAGAACCCACATCTTTTTTTTCAAATAGAGCCAATAGCAGGGGTAAATATTCAGAGGCACACATAGGCAAGAGAGATACACACAGACAGAGATAGAGACACAAAAGGGGAGCCACACACATTGAGAGATACTGAGACATACGCTTAGATTGCAAGAGATGCACTGCGACACACACCCACAGACAAACATCAACAACAAAATTACATTTATAGAGCGACTTTCACGTCCTAAGGCACTGGGAGGACGTGCCAAGGCGCTGAATTGACACATACACATAAATGCACAGACATAGAGCAAGACAAATAGAAACACAGAGAGACATGCAGATAGACAGTGAGAGGCACAGACATCAGGCATAAGATGAGCATTTCAAAGAGAAAGAGAGCAAAAAAAAACACTTAGCTAAATTATTGGCAGATGGCAAATATGGTGTAATCCTTTTAATCCATAAAATCTTTACAAAAAATACCCCAAACGAAAAAAAATAGAAGCTGCATAAGGTCTGCAAATCTCTATCTGTAGCATATCCACCAACGGAAAGCAACACAGTTATCTTTCAAAAGCAAATAAGATCATTTATTTCAGGAAATATTATCTCAGTATACAGTACGTAGTTTGGGACATGACATGTCAAGCGACTGCCAAGAGTATGTGATGGAAAAGAGGAAGGAGGGACATGGGTAAGGAGGGGTTTGAGGTGAGGGAGGGGTGTGGAGAATAATAATAATAGTAATCTTTGCATTTAATATAGTGCTTTTCACGTCTTCTAGACGTCTCAAAGCGCTTCACAGAACATACTGTAAAATTAATTGACTGTATATTTGTGGATGAAACACGGCAATCAGTGTCCGAAATGACCAATTTTATTATTGTTTTTTTGGGAGGGATTATTATTAGGCGTGTGGAGTGAGGAAACTTGCCCAAGGTTTCACCCTGACCTGCCTGGATTCGAACACAAGGTCTCATGCTTGTAAGGTGAGTGCTCTAACCACTGACCTACAGGAGCTCCACGAATGGGTGACGACCCCAATCCCCGAACAGTTTCAAGTGGCCACTGATAAGAGAAAAAATAACATGCAGAGGTTTATCAAACGTGTGTTTATTGTGTCGTCGGTTCTTTCTCCCTTTGAAGTACAACAAAAAAAAGTCGCCTTGACGCGTTCAAATAAATAATGTGATCTTTAATCAGTGACAACAAGAGCCAAAGAAAAAAAAAACAAGAACATTTCCCTTTACTTCTGGTTTCCACTTTGGGATGTTATGTATTTGTTAAAATAATTCCAAAAAACTTTGAAAATGGTCGCCTTCTGATCGAAGGTGGGGAGTGGAGGGAGGGATGGAGGGAGGGAGGGATGGAGAGGGAGGGAAGCAGGGATAGAGCGGAAGAGAAAGAGGGAGGGAAAGGCAGACTTTAGTGAGTTAGTACCAGAAGCTCTGTTACAAGAGGAATTTTGTAACCCAATGTGTGTGTGTGTGTGTTTGGGGTGTGGAAGCTACACATTTAGAACTGGAAAAAGGTTATCTCGAAAAAGAGAACGAGAGAGAGAGACAGAGAGAGAGAAAAAAATGCTTCCTTCTGTTTTTTTTAACTTTGATTTTCCTTCACGTCCAACGGGGGACACATTCACAGCGATTTACAATGCATGCGAGCGAGCGAGTGAGCAAGCGAGCGAGTGGGCTGACAAATAGTTCTGTACAAGCAGTGGGGCCGGGGAGGTGGGAGGAAGAGGGGAGAAAGGAAAAAACTCCTTATTTCCGGGCTGTTCACCCGCACGTTAGGTCAGTTGTGTGATATCGTACACACACGAGATGGTAACTGGACATAAAGGGTTAATGGCTGGGACTTTCCTATTGTCTGGAGTGGGGCATGTGGGGGGAGGAATGGGGAGAGGAGTGGGGGGTGGTGGGGTGGGGAGGCTTCTTGCTGTAAGAAAAAGTTGCTCTTTCGAGGTCATGGGCTGAGGTAATAATTCACAAGACCCTTGGCTTTTATTTTTGGGGGGTTATTTATTTGTAACATGAAATGGGGGTCCAAGAGGGAGGATCGTGTGTGTGTGTGAACGCACACGTGGGTGTGGGGGGGTATTGCTGTGCAAGGGCGATCTGTAAGAAGCAGAAGAGGAGATGTTGGTTGAGTGGGGAGGAGGAGGGGAGCGCGGTAATAGAGGGAGGGTAATGGAGGGGATAGGGAGGGAGTTTCACGGGCTCGATTTTTGGCCCATCTTCTCTTTCCATTCGCTGATTCTTTCAAGAACAAATGCGATAGATTCCTGTTAGGAAATAAAACCACAGGGATGCAGGGTACAGTTTGGGACACAATATGTGTCTGTCAAGATAGAGGAAGGTGAACTGCAAGGGTCTTTTTTTTCCAATCTGGCAAATTCTTACGTTCTATTTTATTATGTCCCTTGTCAAGGAAGCGATGGGGGAAAAACAGAACAAGGTGATGGGAGGGGAGGGGCAAAGTCCTTGAGATGTCGTAAATTGGGGTTAATTAACACAAGGAAAGGCGTTGAGTAACATCTCAAACTTTAGTTCTCCTCAACCCCTTTCCCCCATTCCCCCAAACACACACACAGCCAGACACACAGACACACACACATACACAGTATAATCACTAAGCACCATCATCAGAGTTGAACGTCAAGAGATTTTTCTCCCCAGCATCCGGCCTTGGGTTGAGAATATTTTCTTTTCTGTCAAAGTCTCTTTTTTTTTTCCACCCCCCCCCCCCCCCCCGCAGATTGAAGCTGTCTTGGATTGTCCGTTCCCTCCTCCTGTTGTGGGACCTGGCTGCCCACTCCCCTTCTCCCCACTCGCTCTCCACTCCCTGCGAGGTGGAGGAGGAGAGGAGAGAGCTGGGGGGAGGTGGGAGGAGGAGAGGTTGCAGTCAGTGTCGAGGTGCTAATGATTCAAGGTCCCTTGATGTTTTCGGGTGGAGGTGCTATGAGAGCCTGCACACAGGTATCACAATAGCCCGGGAGCCCCGCTCGGCCAGGAGTACCCGGAATTCCATGCTGGCCAGCCTTTCCTGGAGGACCTCGCTCACCGTCACGCCCATCTTTGCCAAAGCTGGGCTTTCCGGGTTCACCTGTAACACAGCAAAAGAGCCTTAAAAATCCTTTTAATTTGATACGCCCCCTCATCACGTTGGTGAGACGTCTCAAAGTGCTTCACAGAATGTACAGGGAAAATAATATCGTGGGATACAGTGTATAGTTTGGCACATGACATGTGCAAGTGACTGACGGCATGGTGAAAGGTGAATTGGATGGACCTCGGTCTTCTTTCATTTAGCAAGTCTTGTGTTCTTACATACTGTAAAGGGAATTGACTATATTTTGTAGGAAAAACAGCACAGCCAATTGCGCACACGAACATCCCACAAACAGTTGTGGATTGAGTGATCAAATTTAAAAAAACATTTTGGGGGATTATTAACCCCAGAAAGTGATCTGGCAATCGATTAATAACCAGATTCCTACTTACGTTTGTTGTTGTTACTATTGGGTAAACAGAGGCGTAAGGAAACTTGCCTAGGGTTTTATCCTGCCTGAGAATCAGACCAGGATTCTCTCGAGTGCGAGGCGAATGCTCTAACCAATACTATTTTAACCCATAATAATCCTTGCATTTGATTCAGCGCCTTTAAATGTCAGGAGGATGTCTCAAAGCGCTTGACAGGATTTTACTGTAAAGTGTATTGACTGTAAATGCGGCATCCAATCCACACACAGCAATGAGTCCCACAAACAACCATGGAGCGAGTGACTAATTGTATCTGGGGGAATGTTGGCCAGGACATCAGGGGAAGAGAGAAACAAAAATAGGGACAATGGACAACAACCCAACCAAGATAAATTCCTGTGTATTTTTTGGTTTATTTCCATGCTCCTACCTCCTAGACCATATTGTCCCGGGTGACCTCTGGGCCCTCGTCCGGGTAGCCCTCGGTCGCCCTTTTCACCGGGCTCACCTGCAGCATGAAGCAAACACAGACAGACACACAGAGGGGAAAGACAGGTTAGCACTAACATTCTGCTCTTGTTCTCACGCCCAGTTTAATTCATGTGTGCGATACAGTGCCTTTTCACTTTGGCAAAGATATTGTTGAAAGCTTCTCCTCACTCATCTCCTTACTCTGGATTTGTGCGGTGTCGTGTAGTGACTATAATTTTTAGGTGGGCGAAAATGGCAGGTAATTTGGGATGTCCTGCCATAGTGAAAGACACTACACGAATCTAATTTTATTGTTGTTGTAACTTACGCACAACAACATCCCACGAAACGGGGGTGTGGATGGGCGGACAAAGTTTTTTGCGATGCGTGATGACTTTGAGTTAATTAACATTAGGTGCAGTCCCATTTATTGGGTACAGAATATCACTGAGCAACTGGTAATGTGTTCTCAAGATTGCACATTGGGAAAGTTAGCTTTCTTTCATTTCTTATTCCAGAAACCTGTTATGAAATATCGTAAATCGGATCTGGCTCTGTGAGTGACAACTATCCTGTACCACTTATCCGCTTGCCCACTTGGGCAGGAGAAAGGAGAGCTGAGGATCGAACCGGATGCTAAGAATAATAGCAATAATAATCCTTGTATTTGATGTAGCGCCTCATCACATCGTCGAGCTCTTCACAGAATAGATTGCAAAGTGAATTGACTGTGTATTTTGTAGCCAATTGCGCCCAGCAGTGTCCCACAAACAGTTGCGGATTGAGAGACCGCATATTTTTATTGAAGGATTATTACCTCCCACTCACCCCCAGAAAGCGATCCACCAAATCGACAACAAACATAATTCCTACTGACTGCAAGGTAAACAGGAGCGTGTGGAGTATGGAAATTTGCCAAAGGTTTCGACCTTCCTGGGAATCGAACCCGGGTCCTTTTGTGTACGAGGCAAGTGCTCTAACCACTGAGCAGCGCTTAGAGTTTCAGGCAGAGGACGGTTGTGGGATTCCCACAAGCTGAAGACTGGGTGGTGTTTTCCGACCTTACCTTTGAGCCCTTTATAGCCAATGATCCCAGGAGGGCCTTTGAGGCCATTGAGGCCACGGGGGCCAGGGTGTCCAGGGAAGCCATTGTCTCCTGATTGTCCAGGAACTCCAGAAGGGCCTGGGCGTCCTGGCATTCCCATCACACCAGATTCCGGTCTCCGGAGGCTGGCAGCCAACTGAGCCAACTGTTCTGTAAGCGGATAGCGCACATCAGCCATTGCCTTCGCACCACACACACACACGCACAAACACGTCTCCCCTGTAGTCAGTCCACATCTGAATAATAATAATAAAATGCTAATCCCTGCATTTAATACAACGCCTTAACACTTCATTCAGCCATCTCAAAGCACTTCACAGGATATATTGTTAAGCAAATTGATTGTGTATTTTGTGGATGAAATCAGGGAATGAAGAGATTCCACTTTACTAATCCCTTCCTTGTTTTTGTCAAGCCACTGCCCTCCAACTCCTCACCAATTAAAGGATACTTTAGGATGCATCAAGTAGGTAGAACAAGAGGCCAAGGGTTTTGAGTTCTGAAGGGGGCGACACCAAGAAGTGTTTCTTTACTCGGAGGACAATTAATCACTGGAACAGGGTTGGCAGGAAGACACCAAGGACTCACTTATAAACTAGCTCAATGCTGGGAGGAAGGGAGGCTGACTGCATTCTGGAGAGTGGATGGGTAATAGGGACGGATGAAATTGGATGGGTTAAAGGGCTTTCTTCACCCGAAGTAACCTTGTGACCTAGTTTACACTACTATCTACTCTGTCATGTGACCTATGAGGTATATGACTTGCAAAACCCAGTCACTTAATAATAATAATAATCCTTGCATTTGATACAGTGCTTTTCACGTCTTCTAGATGTCTGAAAGCATTTCACAGAGTAAACTGTAAAGTGAATTGACTGTATATTTGTGGGTGAAACATGGCAGCCAATTGCGCACAGCAGTGTCTCACAAACAGTCATGGACTGAAATGACGTTTTCTTTTTGAGGGATTATTATCAAGCGTGTGGAGCAAACTTGCCCATGGTTTCGTCCTGTTCAGGAATCGAACCCAGGTTTGTCGCTTGCGAGGCGAGTACTCCAGTGAGTGAGCTACAGGACTTACCTTGCATTACTCTCATGCAAACTTGCCTGATGTGCTGGTCGGTGGGTCCTTTGCCCTAAATGAGAACATTGTACATGAGAGAACAACACGTTAAAAGCAAGCGGTTATAAAGTGTTGGTCAACACAATCAGACCATGGCTATGGCGCAGTGGCACTGGGTGGGGAAGGGGAGGAAAAGGCAGGGTGGGAGGGTCCATAAAATCAGATCCCGAGTGACTTATAACAGGTCAAGTTACAAAAATGTCTGCAGGGCAGCACTTCCAGGTTAGTCAGGTCACTCGCAGGAAGCCTAGACTAAAGGGCAGGGTCTGGTAAGCTTTCCCACTGCTTGTCCAACTAGGACCACCCTACACGTTGGGGCTTTGGCTTGCAGGGTTAACAGGAGTTGAGTGGGATCCCCAGTGGCTGGTCTGCCCTTCCATGTCCTGCTGATGAGCTGAGCTGGGCTGGGCTGTGAGGTCAACAGCAGCGTCCTGGGATACTGCGGACCCACCAGGCTCAGGAACCAGATTATCGATGAGGTTTGACTGCGACATGAGGAAAGGAGGAGGGTCTAACTCTTACCGCTGGGCCCTGCCTCCCAGGAAGGCCAGTCGATCCACGCTCCCCTTGTAAACCACGGGTTCCAGCAGAGCCTTGAGGACCTTCTGAGCCAGGAAGACCCCGAACTCCTTCTTTACCTCTCAGCCCAGGATCCCCCGCTTTACCAAGCTGCAGGACAGGAGGAGAGGTGTGTCTGGGCAGCAGAGATACGTGTGTGGATACTTATAATAATAATCCTTGTATTTGATATAGTGCTTTTCACATCTTATCAACTTCCCAAAGCGCTTCACAGAATATACTGTAAAGTGAATTGACTGTATATTTGTGGGCAAATCGCCCATATATGTGTGTGGGTGTATGTGTTTGTGTATGCGTGCTTATGTGTTGGTATATGCGTGGTGTGTGTGTTTGTGACCATGTGTATTGATGTATGTGAGCATGTGTATGGGTATGTGTTTGTTTTGATATATGAGCTGTTGTTGTATGTGGATGTGCGTGGATGTATTGGTGTATGTGGGTTTACAGGAAGGAGCATGTGTGTGTGTCTGTGTGTTAGTGTATGTGGGTGTATGAGTGTTATGTGGGTGTGTTGGTCTATGTGGTGTGTTGGTCTATGTGGTGTACTGGATTGCATGTGGCTATACAGGAGTATGTGTTGGTGTATGTGGATATATGGGAGTGTGTGTGGGTGTGCTGGTATAAATGAGTGTATGTGGGTATGTTGGTGTATGAGACTATGTTGGTATATGATGGTGTATATGAGTGTGTGTGGGTGTGTTGGTGTATGGGAGTGTATGTGGGTGTGACAATGAGTGAACACGAGCTTGCACAATACTCACTATGCCCTTTGGGCCCGGCTCTCCTAGAACACCCTAAACACAAAGAAAAAGCAAAGAAATGATGAGCGAAAGACTAACCCTAACCCCAGGCTGGTCAGTGACCACATTCACCAAGTTTAGTACATCAACACCACACTACAGATGGACAATTCCCTCAGCCTTCAAATCACAAACTTCAGCAATAAAACATGCACACTATGTAAAATAACAGGGTTATTTTAGAAACTTGTGAAAACAATAAAACAACTTTATTTGAATCTAAAAAGTCATCCCATTCCTTCCCCATGTCTTAGTGGGCAATTATTAATAATGAATGTATTAATTATTGGTGTATGATCTGTGTGTATGCATATGTGTCTACGTATGAGTGTTGGTAGTATGGTTTGTGTATGTATAGTATTAGTAATTATAATATTAGTAATTGGGGTAATATTGGTAATACTAGTAATTGGAGTTGGGGTAGACATCAGCCATGATCTAACAGAATGGTGGAACAGGCTTGAGTGGCTGAATGGCCTCCATTCCTGTTGCTATGTAACTGCAGTCACCCATAAAGATAGTTCATACCCCGACTGTTCCACCAGTTAGCTGATGTCAAGTGGGCAACAAGTAGGGACATAGGAAAACAGAAAGAGGTCATTCAGCCCATCAAGCCTGTTCTACCAGTTGTGATCCTGACACAACTTTGAATCCCAATGCCCTGTCCTTTTGCTATAACCTTTAAGCCCTCCAGTCCCCACGTACCTATCTGTCTTTCTCTCTTTTAAACATTTCCATTGATTCCACCTCTACAGGTTTCTGGGATTAGAGGGCTCCACATCCTCCCAAGCCTCTGTGTGAAGAAATGCTTCCTGACCTCAGTTCTGATCACCTTGGTTCTGATTTTAAGACTAAATTCCCCTCCTCCACTGTAATGGATCCCTCTACCAGAGAGAAGAGTTAACCTGCTAATTCCTTTTACTATTTCAAACTCCAAATTAAAGCATGACTTGACCACCTCTGTTCCAAGGAACACATCTCCAGTTTCCCCAGCCCCTCATCATAACTAAATCCCTTCAACCCAGGTACCTGCCTAGTGTAAATCAAACTTGGTAATATCACAGCATCAGGATGTAGGAAAGCATGGGACAATGTGTGTATCATTATTTTAAGGGATCACTCTCCAGTGAATTAATATCCCATTCCATCATCACCACCGCAGGATCCATGTTGCCCCAAAGGATCTGTTGAAGAAGGCCCTTTGGCCCATCCAGTCTCATCCCTCCGACAGTGTCCTGGCCTCAACCATCTTTCCTGTCGTGAATTATTATCCAATGGGTTAAAAATGGCACACTTCCTGGTGTCTGTCCTGAAATTGTCCCTCGCAACTCTAAAATCACTAGCAATCATACTCGTTGTTTACAAGAGCAATAAGAGGTGATTGAATGGCCCACAACTAGTGGTCACCTGCTCTAGATACCAAAGTGGACCTTCCACGGCCTGATTCCTCTCTACCTCTGTGAATTATTACCACGTTACCAACCTGTGCCTTCCCTCCACTTGGTGGGTGCTGGCCTGCTTCATGTCCCCCATCCTGTCTGCCTCACTATTGGCAGTTGGGCATTCAGCTTTTCTGCCCACACCCATCAAGACTCCATCCCAGAAACCCTTTGCCGGGCCTCCTACAAGGCCCATCCCAAGAACTTCCTGTGCCTTCAGTTATCTTCCTCCTCCCAGCCTTCTTGCCCTCCACCCTCTTGGATCCAACCCCCAGCTTCGGTGCAAATGCATAACTGTCCAGTGCCTTGATAAAACTTCTCCTGATGTGATAGGTGCTATACAAATATCATTTGTGCTTGTGGTTTATTTAAACCTAAATGTCGATTCGCAAAATAGTGTCTTACCGGCTCACCCTTTCGGCCATCAATGCCCTCTCCACCCGGGGAACCCTACAGAGAATGAAAACCATGTTTAGAAGCAGAACAATGCTGTGGCAAGTTTTACATAGACACCTCCCTCCCTCCCTCCTTCCCCTCACTATGAATGAATGAAAAACAACGGGTGTTTTTTGTAAAATCGTAAGTGTACTTTTTTTTGCCTTTCTCTTATCAAGTTGCTCATTGGCTTGTTAGGCATCCCTCGTCTGACCCGCGCCCCCCACCATCAGCGGTGAACTTTCACTCTAACCTCCCCCATCCCCTCTGAAACTCCATCCCAACAAATCCCTCTGCCTCGCTCCCCACCTCCCTCCATTGTCACCTTTAATAAAGCTGGACTTCAGACCTTTCTTTTCAGTCATTATTTTGTTTACCGCTCTGCCCAGCACCCTCACCAGCACCAATTTCCTCAACTCCCCAGCTCGGGCTCTGTCAGTTCTGGGGAGACATCCTCCAGATGTGAAAAATTTTCATGTACAGTAAAAACCTGTTTATCTGTGACCTGATCAACCGTAACTTCCATATAACCGGCACCTCAAAAAAAAAGTCCCCATTCGATTAACCGGAATTTATCCGGCACAATGTATTTTTTTTGTGTGTGTGTTTTCGGCCGAATATCCATCACGCACCTTAACCGGCATTGGCCAGGTCTTGAGGGTGCCGGATAAACAGGCTTTTACTGTACAATTAAACGTAGAAGGAACAAGAAACCACCACAAGGCTACTGTAGCCTCACGCAAACTCCAAGCATCGCAGTGACACACTGACACTTGACGAAGTGTCATTTGATATCACCCCAAATCAAATTCAACCTTTAATCTTGTGCCCCTGATCCCGACTCCAATTTAGCAGATTCTTAAACCAAAAAGAAAAGAACTTACTATTTCACCCTGAGGTCCTGTTTCACCCACAGATCCCTGAATGAAATGGGGAAGGGGAAAAAATAAACATTAATCCAATGCACTCGCAAAATGTATTCATGATTCCTGTTGTGTAGTGGTTAGAATGCTATCCTGCAAGCGACAGGACTTGGGTTTGATTCCCAGGTAGAGTGAAACCTTAGGCAAGTTTCCATAATCCACATGCCTCTGTTTACCTGGCAGTAAGTAGGAACCCGGGTGTTAGTTGATGGCAGATTGCTTTCTGGGGGTAATAATCCCTTCCACCAAAAAATCTGCTGTGCAAAATTGGCTGCCGTGTTTCACCAACAAAATATACAGTCAATTAACTTTACAGTATATTCCATGAAGCGCTTTGAGATAATAATAATTCTTACATTTGATATAGTGCTTTTCAAGTCTTTGAGACATCTCAAAGTGCTTTATAGAATAAAGTGAATTGACTGCATATTTGTGGGCATCTAGATGTCTAGCAGACGTGAAAAGCATTATATCGAATGTGAGAATTATATTATTACTATTATCAGTGAATACTCTCCCACTGGTTACTTCCATATCACAACATTAACATTCACATGTCCATGTAAAACACATTGTGAAAATGGCCGCCAGTCTCATTTCTTGTGAACAAAGCAGGAAGGGACACCCTCCAGTTTCTAAAATAACCCTGTTATTTTACATTGGGTGTCCTCCCTCTGGCAAGCTAACTGGCTGACTTCCAAGTCATCAGCCAGTTAGCTTGCCAGAGGGAGGACACCCAATGTTATGACTCTCAGCAAAGCTTTAATAACAGGGGCTGCACAGCAGCCGAAGGTTTATCGATATTATAAAGCAGCAGCTAATTTCCTGGACACTGCTGATAGAGGGATCTGGTAGATCCCGGGGAATTCTCAAAATAAACCCTGAAAGGTGATTCAGATTTATCCCGAATCTTAGCTTCTCTGAGGTTTCACACACACCTGAGGACCCTTGAAATGTCAAGGTATCACGTGCTTGTCACCCTCTCAACTATTTTACTAGTCCACTGGTGCTGGGACTATTATAATAATAGTAACAATAATCATCCTTGCATTTGACATAGTGCCTTATCACATCTTTGAGACATCGTTGAAAGCACTTCATAGGTTCACTGTAATGGGAATTGACTGTGTATTTTGTGGGCAAATCGCAGCCGACAGATGCGGAGGAAGTGACATCGATGGTGACCTGAAATTTGGTCACTTTTCTAGCCCAGGGAGAGGTGAGACGCACACTCCTTACCCTGTCGCCTTTCTCGCCGATCAGCCCTGCGGGTCCGGGGAGTCCTGGATATCCATCATCACCTTTGGAGCCCTGGAGAAATGAGAGAGAATAAAGCATTGGGACAGGAGTAGACCATTCAGCCTCTCAAGCCTGTTCTGCCATTCTTTGAGGTCATGGCTGATCAGTAGCTCAACTCCACTCACCCAGCTTTGATACCCTGACCTCACAAGTATCTATCCACCTCAGTCTTGAAAGTGTAAATGGAACCAGCCTCCACTAAACACACAGCAGGGTGGCAGAAGAAGACACCAGGACAAAGAGCACAGACATGGACCTCGTCAACCACAGCCATCGTGGCTTCAAAACTTCATTGCATCCCTACTTTAGAGTTTGCGTATTTGTAAAGTGAATTAAAAAAAATTATGCATGATTTTTTTTGACGAAAATGGTTTACATCAAATTTTCCACACCTGATTTGGTTAGAATGAATGCACTTAAAATGGCTGCCACTGAATGAATTCTAGAAGCATTCTAAAAATGCTACCTGCTTTAAAGTCATTTTTCCCCTCCCCATCGCTTCCTGGATTTCACCCATTCCCCCCCACCCACCACCACCCACCTCTCTCTCTGGCAGAGAGTGTGTGGGGGTGGAGGAATAGGTGAAATCTGGCTTAAAGCAAACAAGGACGATGGGATGGAAGCTTCTAGAGTTCAACGGCAAACATTTTTCGGGACGTGTCCTGGCTAATTTCTTCCCGCTCTCTATCTCTGAACTCTGTCTCCTGCTGTACTCCTGGGGAACAAACACTGGTGTCTTTCAGCTCAGCCTCTCTGGTATGCTGACTCTCCAATTACTGAGCAAACAGGAGACTCAATGGAGCCATTGATAGCACCTTTCCCGTTCATTCACCTCCTGCACCCCCCATTCCCAGTCTACACTCGATGTTACTCTTTCTCTCCAGGACTCAAACAACCTTCAGGATTATCACTGCGTTGAATGTTTTATTCTGAAAATCATTCGACTATTCCACATTGATTGAAGCAATCGTCCTCTCCCCGTCCCGTCTCCCCCCTCCCACCCTGAAACCTAGGCCGCAGACAGTATCAACATTCCCTGCTCGATGAGAAGTGTTAAGAGGAAAAATGTACCGCATTGATTCAGAGGCACGTATTGTACATGGTGAATGTACATATCAGTAATGTGCCAGTGTGTGTGTGTGTGTGTGTGTGCGTGTGCGCGCGTGTAGATATATATATACACACACAATCAACACGAAGTTCAGTAAAATACTCACAGAAGGGCCCGGAGGACCATGGGGGCCAACGGAACCTGTTGCACCAGCGTCACCCTTTGCAAATCCAGAAAAAAGAGAACAGAGGAAGTGAGTTCAGCACAGGAATTCCCCAGTTACCAGGAAACCATTACTACACCTCAAAGTAACTCATTGCCCTTTGTGTCGTTTTGATATGGTACAGTGCTATGTGAAACACAACCAAGACTTTAATCATTTCTTTCTCTAAGCTGTTTTATATGTAAGTGATTTTTTTTTACAATACAATACATAATAATCCTTGCATTTGATATAGCCCTTTCCACGTCTTCTAGATGTCTCATAGCGCTTCACAGAATATACTGTAATGTGAATTGACTGTATATTTGTGTGCGAAACGCAGCAGCCAATTGCGCACAGCAGTGTCCCACAAACAGTCATAAATTGAAATGACCAATTTTATTATTGTGTTTTTTTTGGAGGGATTATTATTCGGCGTGGAGTATGAATCAAAACATATCTTTGCACTTGGTATCATACTGTTGAGACATCTCAATGTGCTTCACAGCTTTTTATTGTGAACTGTTGTGACTTTGTATTTTGCAACAGCCAATTTGCTTACAGCAATGTCCCACTAACAGCCATGAAGTGAGTGACCAATTTTTTTTCAATCTGGGGGTGGGGAAAGCCAAGAGACTGGAAGAAACTCCAATCTCGTTTTGAATCATGTCATGGGATCTTTAACCACAAAACGTTGCATTTATTTAGCACTCACGCAGTGTAGGGCAGGGTAAATACAAATGCAAGGATTATTACTCCCAGAGTACTACATCTGCCGACCCTGGATACACATTTTATCAGAGTGA
Source organism: Hydrolagus colliei (assembly GCA_035084275.1). Lineage (NCBI taxonomy): Eukaryota > Metazoa > Chordata > Chondrichthyes > Chimaeriformes > Chimaeridae > Hydrolagus > Hydrolagus colliei. Next base: position 37,966,432 of record CM068744.1, read on the forward strand.
CAGGGTAATGATGGCACCCCCACCCCCCATCTTGTGCTCACTTGTCCTCAAGGCCATTCACGGCCTTGCACCCCCCTGACCTACTGTCTCCCTATCAGCTGTCCTGGAATATCAGCGGAGGCTGAGATCAAAATGCCGACGCTGGATTTGAACAAAGAACCTGCTGACTCAGAGGCAGGAGTGGCTACCAGCTGAGCCAGGCTGACACAGAATAAGGCTTTGTTGTTACATTAATGTCCAAGGCATTTAAAAAATGTTTTAAAAAATAATCCTTGCACTTGATATAATGCCATATCAAATCTTCGAGACGCCTCAGAGCAAATATTCTCACAAAATAATTTTTGAATCCAAAATAACCTCAGAATTTGAGAGCAATTTCTTGTTCGGGTTGGCATATTTCATACTTCATTACATATAATATGATTTAGTGCCTATATTTCATACAGGCACTAAATCAAATACGAGCGCTATTATTATTATTATTACTTGATCCCAAATCACTCCCCCAAATACCAATGGGAATTATTATTATTAATATATTTGGATATCCTCTCGATGTGAATGGCGCTCTACAAATATAATTTTGTTGTTGCTGTTGTTAATATAATCATGATTATTATTCAGTTTGATTCCCTAGTTCTTTGTGCTATTTTAAGGTTGAAGAACATGGTTATGTTTCATTGTTTCAGTCTCTGCACCATCACAATCTCCTATGGCTCTTGGAATGTTAGCTCATTAATGCATCACTGGAGTGAAATTCCACCCACAGCTAGCTTTAGTGTCTTTCACTCCTCTCAGTATTTGGGAACTGGATGAAATGTGAGACGTTGCTGTGTGAAAATTGGCCCACTGTGTTCACCTAAACAATACACAGCCACTACACTTTATAGTCTATGTTTTGAATCTCTCTCCCTCAATCACTTTGCCTTGTCCCCTCCGTCACCTCTTTTAGATCACAACTGAAGACCTTCCTCTTCAACCGTGCGTACGCACACCTCCTCTCCCCCCCAGCTCGGCATTAAACTCCAACACTGTTAAGCGCTCTGAGACATTGTATAAGTGCAAGCGGTTGTTGTTGTTTGTAACCTGTGAAGCGCTTTGAGACATCCTCCCATGTAAGCTCCCCAGCTCCTCCCTTCACAGGCTGCAAATCATTCAGAATTCTGCAGCTCATGTACTCTCCCGTACCAGGCTTCGCGATCACATCACTCCCACCCTCGCCCGTCTCCACTGGCTCCCCATCCCCCAGAGGATTGAATTCAAGATCCTTATCCTCACTTTCAAGGCCATTCATGGCCTTGCCCCCGCCTATCTCCCTGACCTGTCTCTCTACCAGCCTGCCCGCACCCTCCGTTCAGCAGACTCATGCCTGCTCCGCGTCCACCGCCCTAACCGCCCAACCATCGGCGGCCGGGCTTTCAGCCTCTCTGCTCCAACACTGTGGAACTCTATCCCGCAGCCCCTCCGCCTTGCTTCGTCCCTTTCCTCCTTCAAGGCCAGTCTCAAGACCTTCCTCTTCAATCGCGCCTTCGGTGCCCCACTAACTCTTCCCCCTATCCCACTCTCAATCTATTCCCAGATGGAATTTCTACCCAAAAAACACACCTTGCCTTTCCACCCACTTGGAAATTATTTCTTCCAATTTAATTTCAGCTTTAAATTAATATGTTTAAATCAAAAAGTTATTTATCCAGATCAGGATGGGATGGGGAGGGCAAGGCAGAAGGATGGAGGGAGAGTGATCCAGTGTTTCAGGGTGTAGTGGCTGAAAGCGGGGCCGCTGATGTTGGAATGGAGGGCACGAGGGACTTGCAGGAGACCAGAGCCAGTCGAGCGGAGGCAGCGAGTAGTGGAATGAGGAGAAAGGTGGTCTCAAGGCACTTCACAGGAGCCAGTTGATCACAAAGCACAACGTAAAGGCGATTGTGGTAAGAAAGGAAAGTATCTGAATGCACGGTCAAAGAGATGGGTTTTGAGATGGCCCGTTGAAAGCAGGGAGCAAGGAAATTCCTTTTCATGCAACTGCCAGGCTCTGTCAGCAACAGTGAGAATAATCGAGTTAATGAATCCAATCACCTGGTTGAGTGATTAACCCTCACAGCAGTGGTGCCTGCAAACTGTAGACACATCTCAGGCTCTCTGTTGGGAGCGCTCATCCTTTCAACTCACGTCACTCCACCACCTTTGAAAAGGCCCCCACTCACCAGACTCACATCCGTCTCTCTCAAACCTCAAGAACTGGCTTCCCGGCACTACCGCCACTGGGGCTAAGTGAGTACTGTGAGTGCACTCTCAACAACTTGCAATTATACCTTTGGTCCAGATAAAAGTAATAATAATAATATTGCAAACTTGAACCTGTGTCCTACTACATTGGATAAGTATCGTTCGGAGTTTATGCGCTGCTTGTTGCTCTATGGCTGGGGATAATCCTTATCCTTCTCCCTGAACTTATACTGTAAGTAGTATTCTAGGTGCGGTCTGATCAGAGCTCTGTGCAGCTGGAGCAATGAAAGTTATTCTCTCAAACTCACACTCACAAACTCTCAAACACAAGGAAATTAATACATTTACTCAAACCTAAGGTGGATTTTAGAGCCAAGAAAAAAAGCTGAACTGTAATTCCAAGCAACTCCCTGATTTTCTTTTCTGTGCCAAACCTTTGCCTTAGATCCAAGTAAATGATTATTATTATTTTGCATTCACCTACAAATAGCGGTTGAGGCCAGAACACAATTAAACAGTCATTAGGCTTTACAGTAAAACCTGCAAAGCACTTTAATATTTTCTGGTGACTTAATGTCAGAGTTTAACTGTTACAGAATTAGTTACTTACCGGAGGGCCAACAAGCCCAGGCTCCCCGAGGTCACCAATAGGTCCCTGCTCACCCTGTTGAGGTTAAAACAAAAGCAAGAAGCACCTTAAAGTCACAGAGTTACAGGGTGTATAATTACACATTAACTGGCAGGAACAAACAAGGGCCCAGTGCAGAGATATGTAGGTGTATGAACCCGACTAACAAAACCACCTGTATTTTTTACATCTAGGGAAATTCAGGTGAAGAGATTTAACTAGTTTCATAATATTTTGTTGTGGTCAGTGGGGTCTCTGACACATGCAGAAACCTATCACCGTTGCTTGAGAGTATCCAAACCAAGCTGATACTGCCATGGATCCCACCTACACTTGGTAATCCCAGAGATAGTTGGAATGGAATGCGCTCTCTTTCCCTGGAGGGACACATCCTGTTTACCTACTGCTGGAAAGTATTACGCCGAGGTTGACAAGAACCAAGGCTTCGGTTGGTATTGGGATACTGCTGGAGTCAAACCAGTTGAAACTGCATAGATTGCCATTGGTATTGCTGTCTGGCAAGATTTCCCGCTGCTTGTCCAGCTAGGACCACCCACCGTACTCAATAGGGCTTTGGCTTGCAGGGATAACAGGAGCTGAGTGGGATGAATCCCTGCCCCCAGTGACTGGTCTGCCCTTCCAGGTCCTGCAACAGAGCCAGGCTGGGCTGTGCCTTCATCAGCAGTGCCCTGGATTACTGCCCCCCCCCCCCCCCCACCGCCTCAGGAATGGGTCAAACGAGACAGCTACAGAGGGTGGACTCAATTCCAGCATTCCTTTGCCGAGCACGTCACGTGTTATTACATCTGGGGATATGCAGGTGAAGAGATTTGATCGGTTCTGTAACCTACTGTATAACTCCTCAACAAGTCCAATCGGCAAAGCTTTGTGAAGCTGAAGAATGACTCACAATTCTGCCTGGAGGCCCAGGGAGGCCGACTAAGCCCACAGCACCTGCATCTCCCTGTCACAGAGGAAACACAAACACAGGGTTAACAACAATCCAGGAACTCAGAATCAAACAGTCTGTTTCTCTAGCAAACTCCAGTTCTAACAGTGGAGTTCAGTTAACAATTAAACCACCCTGTATGAACAGCTTTTGTTTAACTTGCTTATATAACAGAAAGCCCCCTTCCTATTCACACCAGTTCCTTCTCCCCCAACTCTCTCCCCACTCCTACCCCGAACATCCCTCTCTTACAAACCCCATCCCCTACCAGGCCCCCACTCCCATAAAATCCACCATCTACACTTCACTCCATCCAACCCAATTGGTTCCATAAGAAAAGATTCTGCAATGTTTTTACGAATTGATTCTCCCAATCCACTCAAACTAATGAGAGTAGACAAGCAGTACTAGAAATTAACACTTGATAGAGTCACGGGCAATGGAGTTATTAAGGAGACATGGGGACTTAAAGATCTGTCCAAATCTAACAAAGTGGTTGAACAGACACAATGGGCTGAATGGCCCCCATCTTTTTCTGTATTGCTTTAAGTAAATCTAAGTCACCCCAAACAATGCTGGTAAAGACATCAATGTCACGTACCTTTGCACCAAAAACACCCTTTAATCCTGGAGCACCAGGCAAACCCTAGATTAAGGAAAAATAAAAATGAAAATTAATATCCATTTATGAATAATAATATTTTTATATTATTATTCACTATTAATGTAACATCTTGTCTGGTCAAACGTCCCAAAAATGCGTAGCAAAAATAGTCACTGTAAGTTATAGCAAATGTTCTTCTGCGGATAGATATCTAACAAACAGTATGGAGAGGAGTGTGATACGTAATGGTAATATTAACCATTGCATTTGATATTTGTTTAGGCCTTGGAACTTATTTAGTGTAAACTGGTACTCCATTACAATCCTGGGGATGTGCTGCATTGTCAGATGTGCTATCCTTCAGATGATACATTAAACTGGACCCCTTCTGCCTGTTCAGGTGGACTTTAGAGATCCCATCGTACCACTCGATAAGAAAAGAGAGTTTCTCCTGGTGTCCTGGCCAACAATCCCCTAAATAAAATTGGTCACTCAGTCCATAGCCAATGCCTTGCTTGTCGGCCTTCCCAACTCCTCCCTCCATAAGCTGCAGATAATCAAGAACTCTGCAGCCCATGTCCTCTCCCGTTCCAAGCTTCGTGACCCCATCTCCCCATTCTCACCCGACTCCATTGGCTCCCCATCACCCAGAGGATTGAATTCAAGATTCTGGTCTTCAGCTTCAAAGAAAGCCCTCCATGGCCTTGCCCCACCCTACCTCTGTGACCTCCTACCCCCCTACCAACCTGCCCACCCACTCCGTTCAGTAGGCTCCAGCCTGCTCCACGTGCCCCGACCCACCCGCTCCACCAATGGTCAGCGAACCATCAGCCACTCTGCCCCCAACCTCTGGAACTCCATGCCGCACTCTGCCTCATCCCCTCCCTGGCCTCCTTGAAGTCCCACCTCAAGACTCTTCTCTTCGACTGTTCCATTGATGACCCCAAATCCCTTCCTTTCCCTCTACCCTCCCCGTTCCCGACCCCAGCTCGGTTCTGAAACATTGACTGTCCCACACCTTAGGACGTCATCCTGACGTGAAAGGCACTTTACAAGCGCAATTTTGCTGTTGTTGTAGCCTGGATAGGGATGAGAGCTACATAGTTCTGAAGGGTGTGGAGGATAGGTCTAGGGAGACCAGTGAGTTTGCCATTGGAAAAGTCTAGTCCAGAATCTTGGGAAGGATCCCACTGCTTTCGGGGGGAGGTAACTGTGGAGGCAGGAAATGTTGCGCAGGTGGAAGAAAGCAGGCTTGGATATTACAGTATATGTATTCCAGGACTTATTGTCATCAAAAAGATCCCTGTTTTGGGGTTAGAACAACAGCACATATCAAGAGGAACAAATCATCCTGACATTACTTTCGCTGTGACTCACATCACTCTGTGCACTAGTTATACAACAGACTTTTTGTTGCATTTCAATCACATACTCACGACCAATAACTGCTCGCCACACATAGCATTTGATATAGCACTTTTCACGACTTCTAGTCGTCTCAAAGCATTCTACAGAATCTACTGTGAAGTGAATTGACTGCATATATTTGGGAGAAACGTGGCAGCCAATTGCGCACAGCAGTGTCCCACAAACAGTTGTGGATTGAAATAAGATCTATTAACAATAAAAGCTAACGGAATCATATATTAGTCCTTTGTAGATGGTCAGTCCAAGGAGCTAAACCTACAAAGTTTTAACAACAATTACAACAAATTATATTTGCACAGGGGCTATCACATTAGAAGGATGTTCCAAGGCACGGGAAAGTTGAGGGTTTGTACCCAAGCTGGGGGATGGAATCAATAGGATTGGAGGGTAGGGGAAGCAGGGGTGGGAGTATGACCAAAGGCACATAATGAATATTGCTTGATAAACTCCACATAGAGTATGTACATACCGCCAAACCCTGAAGTCCTGTTTCACCGGGTGCTCCAGGCTTACCAGCCTCGCCCTGTAACAACAGCAAGTTATTAACCTCATGGAACAGAATAAAGGACAAACAGTTGTCATCCAATTCAGTACACAAATTCACATACGTAGACATACAGAAACCCATCGCCACACTCAAGAGCATCCAATCCAGTCTGAGTTCCATATATGTACAACAACTGCACATAGAAATTTCCCTGTGACTAGAATAGAATGTGGACTCTCTCCCTGGAAGGACGCATCCTGCTTACCCGAATTCCAGAGAGCTTTACTCGCAGATTGACAAGAGCCAAGGCTTGGGGACCCCAGAGTGCTTGGGATAACTGCTGCAGTCTAAGCACTAAAACCATATATTTTTTCAGTGAGAACATTGTCTGGCAAGGTTTCCTTCTACTGCTTGTCCAGCTGGGACCATCCTAATCCATTTAGACTTTGGCTTGCAATGGAAATACTCCTTGCCCCCAGTAAAGAGATGTGGAGATGGGAGAAGGTGGCCAAAAGCTCAGAAAGTAGGACATCATGTAGGAATTGGAAGCAGAGAGGGAAAGAGGTGGAAAAAGAGGGTTTGAGAGAGAGTTCCAGAAGGTGGGGGCAAAATGGCTGAAGCTCACCGATGTGGAGGATAGGGGAAGGTAGGATGAGGTAGGAGCCCTCACAGTCCTCAATCCAATAATGTGCAGGTACACAAAAAAAGCTTAGAATTCTTTATGTTTACCTTTGATCCGGGCATCCCAGGGATTCCATCGCGTGCATCCAGGCCGGGCAAACCCTAGAGCAAGAAAGACAAAGCTCTCAAACCACGAGACAGATATCGTGCCTGAACACGTCATTGAGATGTCTCAAGGCGCTTGACGGATGTAAAGTGGATTGACTGTGTATTATGTGGGCGAAACCTGGCAGCCAATTGCGCACAAACAATCTTGAATCGAGTGGCCAATTTTAGTTTCCCTCAAGGGATTATTAAAAGAAAGCAATCTACCAATTGACTAACAACTGTATTCCTGCTTACTGCCAGTGACACAGAGTCGGTGGACTAAGGAAACTTGCCAAAAGTTTCACCCCACCCAGAAATCTAACCTGGGTCCGCTTGCTTCTGAGGTAAATGCATTAACCATTACATTATCAGACTCCTTTCCATTTTCTACCTGCAGTGTTTCTCACCCTGCTCTTTAACACTGCGCTCAACAATACAATTATCAACACCTATTGCTTTCTTCTTTAAAGCTGTGGTGGCTGATGATGGTGCAGGTGGCTACACTGACCAACCTTCTCACCCCTCTTGCCTCTCCCATATTTACTGCAGCCTTCACTCCAAAAACCCACAATGAACATGCACCCATGCACACACAAGCACCAAACCATCTCACAATACCATGAGAAGTGCAAACCTAATTTGCTTTGCATTGATTTGGGTTTAGCCGAATATTTTGACCCATCACAACATCGACTTGAATGAAGAAGGCCATTTAGCTCTCTTGATCTTAACTTTATAATAATACTAATAATAATCATCCTTGCATTTTGATATAGTGCTTTTCACATCATATCGACGTCTCAAAGCGCTGCACAGAATATACTTAAAGTGAATTGACTGTATATTTGTGGGCAAAACACGGCAGCCAATTGTGCACAGTAGTGTCCCACAAACAGTTATAGATTGAAATGACCAATTTTATTATTGTGGACGAATTATTATTAGGTGTGTGGAGTAAGGAAACTTGCCCAAGCTTTTGCCCTGACCTGCCTGGATTCAAACACAGGTCTCACGCTTGTAAGACAAGTGCTCTAACCACTGAGCTACAGGAGAATCCCACCCTACCTGCTCTGGTATCACAACATCCAGCTATTTTCTATGAGATACAGGACATATGGTAAGTGAAGCAGCTTGGATGAACCAGGCAAGTTTGGATCTAAGATTCCCAAGCCTTTCCATTTAGTCGTAGGCTAACCATACAGAATTAAGTGGTATAAACATCTCCATCATTGGAGCATGTGATTACCAGGATAGTAGAAGGCAAAAGAGTTGGTACTTTGGTATTTTTAAGTCTAAGCAATTCCTGCATTCTAAATGAGTCCAGTGCCCTGACTTCAACCATCTCTTCATTGACAACTTTAAACCTGGGTCCTTCTGCCTTGGCACATCTGAAAGTTTTGTTCTAGGTTTACTTCCTTGACCATTTATATACCTCTATAAAGTTCCCCCTCTGATGCATCATTTCTCAGACTGAAGAGCCTTAGCTTGTCTTCATCTTATCGCTGCTCAAAGCTCATAACACTGGCCATCATCCTCATTGCTCATGACTCTCAGCACAATAAATTGTGGCTGACTGGACCACAGCTGGTTTAATGCTAGACATAGATTCATAGACAGTACAGCTCAGAAATAGGCCATTCAGTCCATCCAGTCTAGCTGGTGTTTACATTCCACATCAGCACCAGCTTGTCCTCGATTCTATTCCTAGCCTTTTCTCCAATATCAACTTTACAGGTTAATGGGGAGAGAGATATGGAGTGGGATTGATTCGGACAGCTCTTTTCAAAGAGCCAACACAGACATGATGGGCCGAATGGCTCCTTCTGTGCTGTATAATTCCATGATCCCTGCACATTCACGCTCTGTGCATTTTATTATGTGTGAGCTCCCAGTCAGACTGGTTGTCAGGTATGCAATCAATACATAATTTTGTGGGGTGTGGGAGGAAATTTTTTTCACCCAAGTGGTGGAAGTAGTGGTAGGGAGTGGGTGGGTGGAAGAAAGTATATAATCACCGGTTCTCCTTTAGACCCAGGAGCACCTGTAATTCCTCTGGGGCCTGGACGTCCCTGGAAAATCAAAGTACACAACAGATTTAGAACAATACCAACAACAAAATTACATTTGTATAGCACCAAGGCACTCGACAGTCAATGTTTCAGAGCCGTGCTGGGGATGGAATCGGGGAGGGTAGAGGGAAAGGAATGGGTGGGGGTGTGCGATGGGACAGTTGAAGAGGAGGGTCTTGAGGTGAGACTTGAGGTGAGACCCAGGGAAGGGGCGAGGCAGAGGGATTGCAGGATGGAGTTCCAGAGTTTGGGGGCAGAGTGGCTGAAGGTTCACTGGCCAATGAGGCGGGTGGGTCGGGAGACATGCAACAGGCCGGAGACCATTGAGCAAAGGGAGCGGGCAGATTGGTAGAGGGATAGGAGATTGCAGAGGTAGGGTGGAGCAAGGTCATCAATTGCTTTAAAGAACATGGGTACACAGAGGCTTAAAGAAGTAAGCTACATTTTGTTTTGTTTCTTCAAAAGACTGTGGAGGCTGTCGAGGAAACAGTACAGGGACCGAGTGCCCATCTATCTTCACTAGAAATTACAATGCTACACATTGTAACTCCCGAGCAGAAGTCGAGTAGGATGGACAACATTAAACAGGCCAGTGCCTATTGAGAGAAAGGAATGGCCTTGTCAGTAGGGCTGAGGTGGGGAATCTGTAGAGATGTTTTCTATTGCAAACTGCAGAGTGATGTGTGGTGAGTATCACAAGTGCATTCTGTTGTTTGTTTCCTAAGAACGAAGCACAAAAGAAGGGGCTTTTAACCCACACTTTACGTTTAACACACAAGGAAGTTATTGTGATTTGCTCAAAGAGGGTCTCCTCAGTGATGGGTTGGGGAGGGTGGTGGGGAAGGGAAAGTTTTCCCCGATATGGCCATCGGGTAGTGATACACAGGGGTTGGCACGTGACTCACAGCATCGCCTTTAGGGCCAGGTTCACCCAAAGGACCTCGAGGACCAACATCTCCCTGTAAAGAGCGAGAAAGTCTCAACATTAAACGTACAGAGAACACTCACACCTTCACAAAACGCCACCCGCCAATAGTTCTTGAATGTCATACAGCGCCTTTCATGTCAGGAGGATGTCACACAGTGCTTCATTTTACTGTAAAAATGTAGTGACTGTATTTTGCAGCTGATGTACACAGATCCAAAGAGGGAGGGCGGGGTAAGAGAGGCTCAGAGAGAGAGAGTGGGAAAGAGAGTGGGAGAGAAAGAGAGCGGCAGAATGAGAAAGAGAGAGATAGACAGAGTCGGAAAGAGAAGCAGCGTGAGGGAGAGAGAGGAAATGAGAGACAAAGTGGAAGAGAGAAAGAGTGAAAGTGAGAAAGTGAAGGGCTGGCACAGTGCAGAACTGCAGTCAAAGTAAAACTGCTGATGGAACAGTTTATAGTTTCTAAATGTAATCAATTTATATTTTGCGTGATCTCCAATTAACCACACATGGCAATCGCTGACAGCTCGCTCAGAATTACGCTTGTCAAGCCTGTGGGTGGGGGTGAGGTTTGTGGTTGTGAGGGTGGTGGGGTGGGATCGTATGCGCAGTTGATTAAACAGAGGAAGCCTCATGTCTGGATGCTTGATTGAGCAGGAGATTAATACGTTCACTTTCAGGAAGAAGGACCGTGAAAAAGCTGATCTTATTCTGAGTTTTACACAAAAGCAAATCAGTCATGCTAGGATTGTACAAATCATACTAACAATCCTTGAATTTGATACAGCGCTTTTCATGTCTTCTAGACATCTCAAAGCGCTTCACAGAATATACTGTAAAGTGAATTGACTGTATACATGTGGGCAAAACGCGGGAGCCAATTGCATATAGAAGTATCCTGCAAACAGTCGTGGATTGAAATAACCAATTTATTATAGGAACAGAAGTTGCTGGGGAAACTCAGCAGATCAGGCAGCATCCATGGAGAAAGGAAAAAGAGTCAACGTTTCGGGTCTACAACCCATTCTGACGAAGGGTTGTAGACCCGAAATGTTGACTCTTTTTCCTTTAAGAACATAAGAACATAAGAATTAGGAGCAGGAGTAGGCCATTCGGCCCTGCTCCGCCATTCAATAACATCATGGCTGATCTTCTCACCTAACTCTGATTACCTGCCCTATCCCCATATCCCCTAATCCCTCTATTTTTCAAAAATCTATCAGTCTCAGCCTTGAAAATGTTCAAGGACTGAGCATCTACAGCCTTCTGGGGTAGTGAATTCCATAAATTCACTAACCTCTGAGTGAAGAAATGTTTCCTCAACTCTATTCTAAAAGGCTGACTCTTAATTTTAAGACTGTGACCCCTGGTTATAGATTCTCCTACCAGGAGAAACAGTCCCTCAGTACCTACTTTATCCAGCCCTTTAAGAATCTTATATGTTTCAATAAGATCCCCACTAATTCTTCTGAACTCTAGAGAATACAGCCCTAGTTTATTCAACCTTTCCCCATAGGTCAGTCCCCTCATCCCAGGAACTAACCTAGTGAATCTACGCTGCACCAGCTCTAAGGCAAGTATGTCCTTTTTTAAATAAGGAGACCAAAACTGCACACAATACTCTAGGTGCGGTCTCACCAGGGCCCTATACAGTTGCAGCAAGACTTCCCTACTCTTATACTCTAAACCTTTTGAAATGAACACTAGCATGCCGTTCGCATTCTTAGTTGCTTGCTGCACGTTCTCCATGGATGCTGCCTGACCTGCTGAGTTTCCCCAGCAACTTCTGTTTTTGTTTCAGATTCCCAGCATCTGTAGTATTTTGTGTTTTGTTTTAATTTATTATAGGTTTCTTTTGGACAGATTATTATTAGGCATGTGGAGTAAGGAAACTTGCCAAGGTTTCACCCTGACCTGCATGGATTTGAACACAGGTCTCACGCTTGTAAGGTGATGCTCTAACCACTGAGCTACAGGACTCCACAATCATTGGTTAGGCCACAGTGGGAGTATTGCATTGAGTTTTGGGCACCTAACTTCAGGACAAATGTTGAGGTCTTGGAAGGAGATGCAAAGGATATTTACGAGAACGATCCCAGTGTTCAGGGTCTTTAGTTATCATGAAGAAAAATTTGAAAAGTTGGTCTGTTTTCATTGGAGTAGACAAGGTCGAGGGGAACCTGATAGACTTGTACAAAATGAAGACGGGTTTTGACAGGATAAATAGGGAGAAACTATTTGCACGGGTAATGGAGTCAGTGACTAGGGCACATGGTTGTAGGACAGTAAAGAAGTATCACACAGATAGTCAGCGCAGGTAGTAAGGGGTCATTATTGTTTTCAACAGGGAAGTGGACAGGTATGCTATATATAATATAGTATAATAATAATAAACCTTGCATTCGGTATAGCACCTTATCACATTGTTGAGACTTGTGAAAGCGCTTCACATAATATGTTGGAAACTGGATATTTTGTGAATGAAACGCGTCAGCCAATAAATTATTTTTTAGTGGAATTATTATTCTCGGCAAGTGATCCACCGATCGAATAACAACCACATTCCTATTCTCTGCTAGGTAAATAGAGGCAGAGGGAGGAGGGAACTTGCCAAAGGATTCACCCTGCCCTGGAATCTCTCTTGTGAGGTGAGTGCGCTAACTAATACATTAAGGGATTTTGTAGAGACAGGTTTGTTACTTACCAGTGAACCAATGGGACCTACACCTCCTGGCACCCCGTCAAGGCCCCGTATCCCCTGGAGGAAAACAAACCCAGAGAAGAGATCAGTAAAGTAACATCCCAAACAACAGCAACAACTTGCATTTATGGACCATCCCTCACGCAGGGTAATATCCTACAGTGCTCGACAGTGGTGGAGTACAACGCGTGAGCCAGAGGGAGGTGGTGGGGGGAGGGGAGGTGACCATAGGCAAGGTTGAATATGAATGTCCTAAGGCATGAAGATGGGGGAAGGAATGAACAAAACGCAGGTATAGAGCAATAATGTTCCAGAATTTCAGGGCGCAGTGGCTGAAAGCGCGGCCATCAATTGTGGAACGGAGCGGACGAGTTACATGGAGGAGGACGGAGCCAGTCAAACTGAGGCAGTGGGTTGTGGGCTACGCAGGTCGGAGAGTTAGGGAGATGCCATGCCATGAACGGATTTGAAAACAAGTGTGAGAACTGTGAAATTGATCTGTTCAGCAATAACGAACGAACAAGTGTTTCGACCGCATCTAGGGTAAGGTACAGGGCGCGGTCAGAGACAGGCATTGTGGCGGAGGTGGAAGAAGGCTTTCCTCATCAGGGACTTAATGTGGGGAAAGAAAGGCAGTTGTGGTGCGAATCTGAAGCCCAGGTTGTGTCTGAGGGAGATAGGCCAGAGAGGTTGAGGAGGTCAGACGTCCCAAGGCATTGAACAATGTGTTTCGAACAAGAGCTGAAGGTTCGGATCAGGGAGGGTGACTGCAATAGTGGAAGGAATGTCAAAGAGGAGGGTCTTGAGATGGCTCTTGAAGGATTCAAGGGAGGGGTAAGGTGGAGGGACGGAGTTCCAGAGGGTGAGGACAGTGTGGCTGAAGGCACCAATGGGCTGAAGGCACCTGCCCCACCTTACAGTGGGGCAGGCGAGGCAGAGGACGTGAAGCGGGGCTTTGAAAGTGAGGACCAGAATCTTGTGCTGTGTACTCAGTGTGATGGGAAGCCGGTGGAGTCCGGCGAGGGTGCGGCTGATAGGGTGGCGGAACCTGTTGCGGGAGAGGAAGCAGTATAATCTCGCCTGACGGACTACAATGAACAACAAAAAATACATTCGGGTAGCGCCTTTTATGTTGATGAGCAATGCATTTGGTTTCCAGCACCCGACAATGGCCAGTGAATAGTGAGTTACTATGACAACTCTCATTCTGCCCACCTCCCATTGGCATGGTGCAGAGTCTATCCTCAGCCTTTCCACTGGGCCAGAATGAAATCAGGAGGGGAGCAGGTTAGGAGGCCTGGAAGGTCCAAACTGGCCCAGCCCATCTACCATCTCACCACCTTCAGCCATGTGTAACTGGCAGGCTAGGCTAGGCTGCCCACAAACCACCATCTCAGACCCAACGACTTACTGTGTCTCCTTTTGGTCCTTCCATGCCAGAGAATCCTCTTGTGCCTTGACCACCCTAAAGTTGAAATAACACCTCTGGTTAAATAGGCAAACGATAAAACAGCAGAATAATTCCTATCATCTTTGTGACCTACAAAAACACTTGTCACCTCCACCTCTCCCCTGACACACAGACATCTAATATAGGATAACACTTGCAAATTACCATCCTCTACATTCACTCCATTGGTTGACACCGTGTTCCCTCAAACTTCTTCCCTCCCTCTCACCTCTTTCAAGGACTGCCTCAAGACCTAACTAGTTGACCGCGCTTTCGGTCACCTTTCTCCCACCCACCACCCACCCACTGAAAAAATGTATAAGTGTGTCACGGAACACGCCATATCACGGAATACACCATGTCACACGGAACATGCATGTCACGGAGCACGCATGTCATGGAATTCCTGAACTAAACATTACGGTTTTTAACCTTATAATATCTGGATAAAATAGCTTCCTTCTTGAAACCCTTGAACCCATAATAGTGACAGAAATGTGTGTGGGAAGAAAATAGCTAATAATGATCAAGTGCATTTGATGAGAAAAATACTTTACTGGAGGGCCTTGTGAACCTTGCTCTCCAGGAGGTCCCTGTTCACCTTCTACACCCTAGAAAACAAGAACAAACAGAATAAAATAGATATTACTACTACAACAACCACAACAAATTGCATTTGTTACCACGTTTCACATCAGGAGGATGTCCCAAAGCGCTGGATAGTTTAAGGTTGTGCAGCTGAGCAGAAGATTAGGATCAGCAGGTGTGGAGGGCAAGGAGGATGGGGGTAGGAGGATGACGAAAGACATGGTCAAAGAGGAAGGCCTTAAGAAATTACTAGAGCATTAATGATAGGGCAGAATGGAATTAATTTCTCACACTGGTTTAAAAACAAGCTTAGCAATGATTAGACAAGCCAGGGCTCTTCACTCTTCAGAGAAGACAACACAAGAGGAGAGCTCACTGAGGAGCGCAACATTTTAAATGGGATTGGAAAAGTAAACCCACAGCAACACTTTGAGACTCACCAAGACAGCAGAGTAAGAGGGCATATAATAACTACAAACTGCATTCATATAGTGCCTTTCATGTGGGGTAGTGTTCCGCAGTGCTTAGGACGTCCCAAGGCACTGGGGTTTGTTTGTAACCAAGTTGTATGTTGGGATTTCGTGACATGTTGGGTGGCAAGTGGGGGTGGAAGAGGGAAGATGCAGCCCACTGAATGTGGCAGAGACTAACAGTAGGCAGGGGGTGGGGGGGTGTCATGTGGCCTGCCAGTGAATCTGGGCAAGGGTGGAGGTGATCAGCACAGGGTTAGAGATGTAAAGGGGAAATTTGAATACAGATATTCAAAAGTGTTTCTTTATCCAGAGAGTAATTAATGACTGGAACAAGGTTACCAGGAAGCAAGTGTAGGATTTGAGATCAGGTCACTGGGACTTAGTTTGATGATGTGTCGGGAGGACCCACTTCAGGATGGGTGTTCTGGAAGGATGAGTTTGATCATTGCAATTTTATGGAAAATAATCATTAACCTTGCATTTTGATATGGCACCTGATTACACCTCAAAGGATTTCAAAGGATGTACAGTAAGGTGGTGTGACTGAGGCAAATACCTCAACCAATTTAGTTATAGCAATCTCCCACAAACATGGAGAGACTGAACAATTTTATTTGTTGGCCAAGATACCAGGAGAAACCAGGACAATGATTATCTTTTCGAGTGATTACCACGGCATCTTTAGCATCCTACTGAACAGGCAGGCAGGACCTCGATATAAAGCCTCATTTGAAGGATGGAGCTAAAACAATGCAGACACCCCCAACAATGCAATGTCAGGTAAAATATATTAGTTCAAACATCCAGTGTAGGACTCAAACCCACAACCTTCTTATTCAGTGACGAGAGTGCAGCCAACTGAATCAGGCTGACACATAAGTCACTGAGTCCCTTGCATATTGTTTGTGGACATACACTGATTATTTGGTCCCAGTAATACAGGAACATAAGACTTTTTTTTCAGATATCAGTTGAGGGACGTCCTCCCGTCGTGAAAAGCGATATACAAATGTAATTTTCTTGTTGTTGATATAACTCAATATCATCTGCCTCCGATGGATTAACAGGGAAGATGGATAGATACTTGAGAAGTGAGGGTTTTAAGGAGAATAACAACAACTTGGATTTATATAGCACCCTTCACGCCAGACGGCGTCTCAGAACGCTTCACAAAGCAGATCCAGGCAGAGGGGGAAAAAGGTGACCAAAAGTGCGGTTGGAAAGTGCGGTTTAGGCGCAACCTGAAAATAGGAAAGGAGGGGCGAGGCAAAGGGAGTGAGAAAGGGAGTTCCAGAGCCTCAGGGAATAGTGGCTGAAGGCACAGCAGCCGACAGTGGAACAGAGGATTCAGGGGACAAGGAGGAGGCCAGACCCAGTACAGCGAAGGCATCGGGTTCTGTTGTAAGGAGAGAGGAGGTTGGAGAGGTAGGGGGGTGCAGAGGAGTGAAGGGATTTGAGTACAAGTACCAGGGAAATGCGGAGAATTTAAAGATCTCTAACTGTCAATAAATTGGAGGAACAGGCTCAACCCATTGGAATCCTATACACATTGATTGTGGCAGAGCCCATTGTGGCTTCCAGTGAACAAATCGGGAGCCCCAAATTTCACACATTCTTAAGACCATTGTCTTAATTGCTTAAAATGAATTTCAGAAAATATTAACCTGAACCAGGAATCTAATTTTTCACAGTAGCGCTGAGGAAAAAACAACTTCCAAATAACAAAGGCTGAATTAAAGACTATTTAACAAAACATCACACAATGATACACTTTGACACAATGGGTCTTGAGGCTAAGATCATGAGAAATTGGGTCCTCACTACCTCACTCAGGTTTAATATGTCTATTAGAGCTTCTGGGTGCAAGCCCCATTTCGGGACTTGGAACTCATATAGTCAAAGCTAACACTCCAATACAGTGCTGGGGATACGTTACATTGTTGGAAGGTGCCGTCCTTCAAATGAGACAGTAAACATGAGATTCCCCATCTGGCTGTTCAGGTGGACAATAAACAGTTATATTGGAAAGGAGAAGGGAGTTTCTCCCAGTGTCCTGGCCAACAATCCCTCATATAAAATTGGTCATTCACTTTATGGCTGTTTGTGGGACATTGCTGCATACAACTTGACTGCCACATTCACCATAAAACACAGTTACAGCACTTTACATCCAATGAAACACTTTAAGATGTCCTCCCGACGTGAATACACTGTCCCAAATGTAAGGAGAAAGGCAGGAAAAATAGAATAGGGGCATTTCTATTTTATTATTTTTATCATTATTATTGTTTGCACGGTACAAAATATTCTCTTACCGTATGCCCTTGTTTCCCTGGTTCACCAGGTTCACCTTTTACACCTTTGTGTCCCTGGTGATCGAAAGAGATGGAAAAAAATGTTCAACGGCAAGCTCTCGTCCCGTTGCATCAGGCAAGACCATTTGTTCATCACGCATTTACAGTGCAGTTCCATTTCATCATGCTTCATTATAACTCAAAATCTGATAAAACTCCATATCCCATTCACAGCATATGCACACAGCTGGCCTGTGTCCGCACACAGGAAAATCTCCCGAGCTAAAACGGCCGACTTCTGGGAAATTGGATCATCAGCGACATTACTTCCTGCTTTACCAGGAGCAAAATAGGAGGTGATGTCGTCCACAACCCAACAACATGGAAGTCTGACAATATTGTTTTACTTTTAACACAGAAACAAGCAAGTAAGTCATGTTCGTAGTCAAGATGTTTCATTTAAGCGCGAATTGAGATTTCATGGATCGAAAACACTGCATTGTCGCACAACTTTCAGTCATCGAAAGCAAAATACTATACTTACTTTCATTCCAGGGAGGCCAGTGTAACCTGGCAGGCTGGGAGGACATGAACTGGCGCACTGAAAGCAAAGAAATACCACAGTTAATAACCACATTGTGGGGCAATCAATGCCCAGGTTCTGGGCAAAAGCGCAAATATTCCTGAGAGCTGTGAGCTGTTCTTCCTGGAGGTGAGACAAATGAAAGTGGATCTGATTCAGGTGTTTAAGATTGTGAAAGGATTTGATCAGGTGGACATCGACAGACTGTGCGCTTGTTGGTGAGTACAAAACGAGAGAGTGTAAATTTAAGAAAAGCCAATGAGAGACCGAATAAGGAGTTAGGAGGAGGAACCTAAAAAAGTATATGGGATACTAGGCTAAATAAATAGGGGCATAGAGTATACAAGTCAGGAAGTTCTGACTAACCTCTATAAAACTTTGGTAGGCCTCTGCTAGAGTACTGTGTTCAATTCTGGTCACCACACTTTAGGAAGGATGTTAAAGAATTGGAAAGAGTGCAGGGGAGATTTACCAGGAAGGTACCAGGAATGAGGGACTTCAGCTATGAAGAAAGGCTAGAGAGGCTAGGTTCATTCTCATTGGAATAGAGAAAGTTACAAGGAGACCCAATAGAGGTTTTTAAGGGGATTCATGAGGGGATTCGACAGAGTAAACAAGGAAAAACTGTTTCCACTGGTGGCCATATCAGCGACTTGTGGTCACAGATTTAAAATAGTTTCACAAAGAAGGAGATGAGAGGTGAAGAGAAATTTTTTCATCAGCGAGTTGTTCAAATCTGAAATGCATTGCCTGAAAAGGTGGTGGAGGCTGATTCAATAACAACTTTTAAAAGAGACATTTATTTGGGGAGGACGGGTTTGTGCGGTTATGGGGAGAGAACTGGGGAATGGGATTGAATTGCTCTTTTCAAAGAGCCGGCACAGGCTCAATGAGCCGAATGGCCTCCTTTTGTGCTGTAAGATTCTATGATTCTAATCTCTAAATGCAGTGGGGGAGGAGAATGTGAAACTCGCTGCCATAGGATACGTTTGAAGCAAAAAGCATCGCTGTGTTTAAAAGCAAACATGAGTGAGATGGGAACAGAGTGATGAAGAGGAGAATAAGAAGGGTGGGAGCTTGTGTGCTCTGAGACGCCGTCCGGCGTGGAGGGCGCTATATAAATCGAAGTTGTTGTTGTGTGGAAGTATAAACACAGGCATGGATTAGTTGTGTTGAATGGCCAGTTTCCATGCCATATCTCTTTATGTAACTATGTATTCAAGAGGAAACTTGATGTGTGCCGGAGGGAGAACGGAATAAAGAGGTGTAGGAGGCTCATGTGGAGTTTAATCACTGGCACAGACCAGTTATCCCGAATCATTTATTTCTGTGGTGTAAAGTCCTGCTTAACTTACCAGGACATCACCACTGCTGTCACTGTGGAGAATTCCAGGAAGCCCCTGAAAAGATTTACAGATTGAGACAGAGTCAAAGATAACAGGCAGGAAAGGGAATGACAAAGACAACTTGCATTTACGTAGCTTGAGGTAGCGCCTCAGTGCATTTTAACAGTGGCGGAGCTCAACTGACGAGGTTGATCTTAAGTACAGGTAACGAAGAAGGTTTTCAGTTTTCAAAGTTTCCAAGTTTGCAGATGACACTAAGTTAGGGAGAATAGTAAACAGTGAGGAGGATAGTAGCCATCTGCAAGAGGATATAGACAAATTGGTAAAGTGGGCAGACACATGGCAGATGAAGTTTAATGCAGAGAAGTGTGAGGTGATGCATTTTGGGAGAAGAAATGAAGGGAGGCAATATAGGCTAGATAGTACAATTTTAAATGGTGTAAAGGAACAGAGAGACCTGGGGATTTGTGTTAGTGACTCGTTGAAGGTGGCAGGACAGGTAGACAAGGCTGTTAAGAAGGCATATGGGATACTAGGCTTTATAAATAGGGGTATAGAGTACAAAAGTCAGGAAGTGCTGACTAACCTCTATAGGACTCTGGTGAGGCCTCAGCTGGAATACTGTGTTCAATTCTGGTCACCACACTACAGAAAGGATGTGAAGGCATTGGAAAGGGTACAACGAAGATTTACTAGGATGGTGCCAGGATTGAGGGACTTCAGCTATGAGGAGAGGCTAGATAGGCGAGGGTTATTCTCTCTGGAGCAGAGAAGATTGAGGGGAGACCTAATAGAGGTTTATAAGATCATGAGGGGTTTCGACAGGGCAAATAGAGAAAAACTATTTCCACTCGTGGGTGAATCTGTGACTCGTGGTCACAGATTTAAAATAGTTTCAAGGCGCAGTAGAGGGGAGCTGAGGAGAAATTTTTTCACTCAGCGAGTTGTTCGAATCTGGAATGCATTGCCTGAAAAGGTGGTGGAGGCTGATTCGATAACAACTTTTAAAAGGGAATTAGATCTTTATTTAGGGAGAACGGGTCTATTAGGCTATGGGGAGCGGGCAGGGCAGTGGGATTGAATCGCTCTTTTCAAAGAGCCGGCACAGACTAGATGGGCCGAATGGCCTCCTTTTGTGCCGTAAAATTCTATGATTCTATGATTCTATGCAATCTGAAGATAACAACAACAAAATTACACTTTTGCACCTTTCACATTAGGAGGACATCTCAAGGCGCTGGACAATCATGGTGTCAGATCAGAGCTGGGGACGAGGGTGGAGAGGGAAGTGGGGGATTTAGGAGTTGCTGATGGGACCATCGAAGAGGAGAGTTTTGAGGCGGGACTTAAAGGAGGGACTTAAAGGCCAGGGAATGGCCGAGGCAGAGAGACTGCAGGATGGCATTCCAGAGGTTGGGGCAGAGTGGCTAAAGGCTCACCCGCCAATGATGGGGCGGATAGGTCGGGGGATGTGGAGCAGGCCAGAGCCTACTGAGCGGAGGGTGGGTTGGTAAGGGGTTAGAAGGTCGCGGATGTAGGGTGGGGAGAGGTAGTGGAGGACTTTGAATTGAGGATCAGGGTCTTGAATTGGATCCTCTGGATGATGGTGAGGTGCTTACAGTCTGGGCTGACGTTTACTTTCAATCCATAACACTTTGTCACATCATCAAGATGTCTCAAAGCCCTTCAGAAGATCTCAACAAAAGGGCTGCGACGGTGTGTGTTTTGTGTCATTGTTATTGTGCAAAAAGGGGTGGGGAGTGAATGGCGCACCAGTCTCAGAGGAGTTGAGGGAGTTTCTGATATTTGGAGAAGATTCCAAGATTGATAGGGTTGGTGCAGTTGAGTCCACATGAGGAGTTGAAGAGCAAGCAAGAGCAAAGTGTCAATCTTATAATACTGTAAAACTTACATAGGTCTGAGTCATAATAAATAATAATAACAAGCCTTGCATTTGACATAGTGTCTTATCACATCTTCAAAACATCTGAAAGCGCTTCACAGAATATACTGTAATGTAAATTGACTGTATATTTTGTGGGGGAAACGCAGCAATCAATTTCTCACAGCTGGGCCCAATTTATTATTGTTTTTGTTTTTCGAAGGAATTATTAACTCCAGAAAAGCGATCTGCCAATTGAATAACAACTGGGTTCCTACTTACTGTCGGTAAACAGGCATGTGAAGTAAGGAAACTTGCTCAACATTTCGCTTTGCTGGGAATTGAACTTGGGTCTCTCGCTTGCGTGGCGAATGCCCTAACCACTGAGCTACAGGACTCCGCAATAATCTTTATAAATCATATGAATGCTTAAGTGGTATACTCACTCGAGTCCCATTTAGTTTCCTGTCAAAACCACTTTGATTTCTTTACCCTACTCATATTATTTACCTTCAAATGAAACAATGCTCTCCTACATTCTATTCTTTAATGTGATTCCAATGCTTGCAGGTAAATGATGGGAAATGTTGTCGTAACCTAGCACCCCATGTGCACTTACTGGCTGCATTTAATTACACATGCACAATAATAAATAATAATAAGCCTTGCATTTGATATCGTGCTTTTCACGTCTTCTAGACGTCTCAAAGCGCTTCACAAAATGTACTGTAAAGTGACTTGACTATATTTGTGGGCGAACAGCGGCAGCCAATTGCGCAAAGCAGTGTCCCGCAAACAATCGTGGATTGTGTGACCAATTTGTTGTTGTTTTTTGTCTTCAGGGATTATTATCAGGTGTGCGGAGTAGGGAAACTTGCCCAAGGTTTGGCCCTATTGGGAATTGAACCCAGGTGTCTCACTTGCAAGGCGAGTGCTCTAACCACTGAGCTACGGACTATGTAAGTGTAGATTATTAATTAAATCAGGTGATATACAACGTCTACAGTTTGTGTACAACTCAGACTTCCCCTAAAAAATACTAAATGTTATGGTCTCAACTGATGCAACTTATGTAAGGTTTCACTGTAGTCAGATCATGTGCAGCGGAAAATAGTATTCAAATAATATACGAATAGTGAATGTCACAAACCCTGCGGCCAGGTGGCCCTGGTGGTCCCGGTGGTCCCGGAAACCCTTGATCTCCCTGGAGATATAAACAAGGGGAGAGGTCAACACCTATACACAGCATTAGACAGTACAGCTCAGGAGGTCAACATTCAACCCATCAGCCCATTGTGGTGTTCGCTTCTCCCTCCCTGCCATCACCCATCCTATCTGGTGACCCCAATTTGCATCGATTATAAAAATAAATCCTTGCATTTTAATATAGCACTTTTCACGTCTTCGAGGCGTGTAAAGGAAAACATACCTAGTGCCTATCCTTAACCAATCCATAATTTCTGACCAGTAATGACACTGCACATAGTACTCCAGGTGGAGAGAGAACAAGCAAAGAGAATATCACACCCAATAAACATGTGGTGGGTTCCTCACCACTCCTAGCTTGGCTAGCTATTGACTGCCTTGTATTCAGACTTTGACGACTTTGGCAACAGCAATCCTCATCACAAATTTGGCTAAAATGTAAGCCGTAAACATGGCGGCTGAAATTAATACAAGGACTCGGGACGGGAAGTCTGCAGATTAGATCCCAATGTGAAAGTGATTATAGGATACACTTGGGGTCAAGATTCAAATAAATGCCTTGTTATAACACAGTGTTTGAGATCCATAAAATCCCAACCAATTCTATAGCTAAAATCCCAACTGGAGAAAAAAAAAGATTCAATTCCGGGGCATCGAATCGAGACGCCAACATCACTTCCTAGTTATAATGTGCCCTACAATAATAACATAGCATACATGATATATGTGGTAATAGCACCTTATTGTGTTGTCGAGATATCTCAAAGCGCTTCACGTAACAACAACAAAATTACATTTGTAGAGCGCCTTTCACATCAGTAGGACGTCCAAAGGTGCTGAACAGTCAGTGGTCAGGATCGGAGCATGTGGGGTGGTTGGGGGTGGGAGGGGGAGAGTGCAGAGTTGGGATGAGAGAGGGCAGAGAGGTAGGATCGTGGCTGAAGGCACAGTCGAAAAGGAGGGTTCTTGAGACGGAACTTGAAGGAGGGAAGGGAGGGAGCAAGGTGAAGGGATTGTGGGACAGAGTTCCAAAGAGTGGGGGCAGAGTGGCTGAAAGCCCAGCCATTCATGCTAGGGCTGGATACGCAGAGCAGACCGGAGCCAGCTGAACAGAGGGAACGGATAGGTTGATTGGGGATCAGCAGGTTAGAGAGATAGGAGGGGGCAAGGTCATGGAGGGCTATAGGACACCATAAAGATCTTCACAGAATATACAGTACTTTAAAAAAAAATATTTAGGTTTTATTACCACCTGGAAGGTGATCCACCAATCGACTAAAAATCAGGTTCCAACTTACTGCTAGCTAAACAGAGGTATAAGGAAACTTGCCTAAGATTTTGCCCAGCCCACGAAATAAACTCGGGTCCTCTCACTTGTGAGGCAGGTGTTAAAACCAATACTCTAAAGGACTCCATCATAGATTTTAAGTAAATGAGAGAAACGAGACGAGTTTTTTTGAAAAATGAGTCTGAAAAGAGACAAAGAGTGAGAGGAGATACTTACAATAGATCCAACTCGACCAATTTCACCAGGAAGACCGGATGCTCCAGCAGGTCCCTAAAGAGAAATGTCACATTAACAACAACAAATTGCATTTACATACTGTAGCACCCTTCATGGGGGCAGCGTCTCGGAGCGTTTAAGAGTCGATCTACTTACAGGTGATCCAGGGAGTCCCTCACCCTGCAAAGCAAAGCAAGACAGCAACAATCAGAATAAAACCAGAGGCTCTTTCTAACAACAACAAAATTACATTTATAGAGTGCCTTTCACGTCGGGAGGACGTCCTAAGGCACCAAACAATTAGGTTCAGGACCCGAGCAGGGAGGAAGGGTCGGGGTGGAGGCAGGGGGAAGGAGAGTAGGAAAGGGGAGAGAGTTAAGAAGGAAGCAGATTGCACGGTCGAAGATGGAGGTCTTGAGACCAGCTTTGAAGGAGGAAATGGATGGAGCAAGGCGAAGGGATTGCAGGATGGAGTTCCAGAGTGTGGGGACAGAGAGGCTGAAAGCCCGGCCACCAATGGTAGGGCGGTTTGGGCAGGGGACATGGAACAAGCTAGAGCCCACTGAACGGAGGGGATGGGCAGACTGATAGGGAGACAGCAGGTTGGAGAGATAGGCAGGGGACGCAAGGCAGTGAATGGCCTTGAAAGTGAGGAAAAGGATCTTGAATTCAATCCTCTGGGGGATGGGGAGCCAGTGGAGACGGGCGAGGTTCGAAGTGATGTGGTCGCATTTCTAAATACTGTACTGACCAACAAAGAAAAGCTCAGGAAACCTCTTGTTTACATGTAATATGATTTAAGCTTACACTACTACTAAAAATAATAATCCTTGCATTTGGTATAGAGCCTTATCATGCCATTATCATTAAGTGAATTGACTGTATATTCCATGGGCGAAATGCAGCAGCCATTTTCACACAGCAGTGTCCCACAAACTCTCATGGAATGAGTTATTATTTTTGGGGAAGGAATTTTTACCCCCTAGAATGTGACCCGAGTAATAATAATAATCTTTGCATTTGATATAGGGCTTTTCACATCTTCTAGACGTCTCAAAGCGCTTCACAGAATATCCAGTAAAGTGAATTCACTGTATATTTGTGGGCAAAACGTGGCAGCCAATTGCATACAGCAGCGTCCCACAAACAGTCGTGGATTGAAATGATCAATTTATTATAGTTTTTTGGGGGGAGGGATTATTATTCGGCGTGTGAAATAAGGAAACTTGCCCAAGGTTTCGCTATGACCTGCCTGGATTCAAACACAGGTCTCACGCTTTTAAGGTGAATGCCACTAACCACTGACCTACAGCAGTTGTACACATGCTGGTTATATCACATTAGTGACCTGATGGGAGTTGAGACCTCAGTGATAAAATACTTTGCTGTGTGCCAGCGCTGACATGGGGAGATCAGGCACAGACTCTGATCAGGAGATAGGTTACAGTCCTGCAAGAACACAAACTATTTGAACCTCTTGCAGCCGATGTTCTTACTTCAAACGTGGGTCTAAGGTTCCCAAAGCTTTCCATTCTATTGTAGACTAATCCAAATAGAAATACCGTAGATACCCGCGTATAAGGCACACTCGCGTATAAGGCGCACGCCCCACTTTTGACGTTTTCTTGGTGAAAAAAAATGGAAGCATTTTCGATGATATTGCCGGCAGAAGGGAAGGAGGCAGGAGAGACAGGAAGGGAGGGAGAGAGGGAGGCAGGCAGGCAGGGCAGGCAGGCAGGGAGGGGGAGAGGGAGGGAGGGAGGCAGGCAGGCAGGCAGGGAAGGAGTCAGGCAGGGAAGGAGGCTGGGAGGGAAGGAGGCTGGGAGGGAAGGAGAGAGGGAGGGAGGCAGGCAGGCAGGGAGGGAGGGAGAGAGGAAGGCAGGCAGGGAGGGAGGCAGGAGAGGGAGGGAGGCAGGCAGACTGGGTTTGGCAGAAGGCAGGCAGCAGGCACTGCACTGATGTCCGCTGCTGCTGCCACTGCCCGGGCGGCCGAGGCCGAAGCCCCATCACCCGCGCCCCCCAACCGCTGCCGGACACAGTGACCAAACCCCGGCTGACAGCGCGCCGGCCACCCCTCCTGCTTATTTCCGATGATCAAAATTTATTGTACCTGCGTATAGGGCGCACCCCCAACTTTCGGGATCTTCCAAAGTGCAAAAAAGTGCGCCTTATACGTGGGTATTTACGGTAATTGCTGTCAACATCTTCACTATTATAGTACATATCCATCCTGGGACAAGGTGAACTAGATGAACCCTGGTCTTTTCCCATGTTCCTATGTCTAGGTTTATTCTATTTTCTTGGCATTTCAAGTACCCAGATTGTCAATCTCTTAGAGGCAGCCTTAATTTTGAAACCCAGTTTAAGTTAAAGTTCTTTATGTACAAAACTAGTGAACCGACTTCAAAAATACAACCGTATTGAGCAATTAGCCACATTCTGGAAGCTCTGAAATGCTCAGAAAACACAGAGCGTCCACAAACTCCTGTCAACCCCATCTTTTTCTTTCTACAGTGCACTGACCAACAAGTGAAACATGCGGAAGGATGATGATGGTTGTATTTAGAAGCACTTCATTGTATTCAGTACAAGTCTTGAAATGTGTTTAGATGTCCAGAGGATTAGTGTGAGTGAGTGAGCAAGTGAGAGAGTGAGTGAGCACCATCATTTTCATGGCCAATGGAGTGAGGAGGAGAAATGTTTCTCTGAAAAGCTTGTGTCAGCTCCTCCGCAATCTCAAATCATCCACTTTGTGTTAGGGAGTGACAGGACTTTGTGAATGCCCTGTACAGTAAAACTAACCCCAGGTGAACCTTATTTCACATGAGGGAGGACGTCTCACTTTGCGTGACACTGGGCTGCGCTTGGCTGGGAATCCAAGGTACGGGATGGAAGCCAAACAGGACAATGGGAAGAAACATAAATGAAATTTGATAGATTCCTTTTCTAAAATAACATTTCTTCCCACCCACAAATAGGTTAAGGAATCTCACAATCTGCAACTTAATCTTTCACGCACGGTTTTGTGCACAATCTTACGTGTGGTCTACACCTGGTTCCTGGATAGTTTACACATGGTTTGCAAATGATTCATTTACCCACACAGGCAACAAGAGCGCAATGATTGAGCAAAAAATCCATTGTGGGTTGGCACTTGATGACCCTGCAACAAAAGGAAGAACAAAGCCTCACATTTGTCTTATTTCATATTGAAAACTGATTTGGACTCACCGCGGCCCCTGGGCTTCCAACTACTCCTGGTTCCCCCTAAAAATAACACACTGAATGAGTGATGATAATAATAATAACAACAATAATAATAATCTTTGCATTTGATGTAGCACTTTGCACGTCTTCTAAACGTCTCAAAACTCTTCACAGAATACACTGTAAAATGAATTGACTGTATATTTGTGTGCGAAACACAGCCCCCCTCCGTTCCACCATCAGCTGCCGAGTTGTGAAATCTTTATAGCATCCACCTGAGCAGGCAAAGACAGGCCCTTCACTACGAAACTCTGCAGCTAGTTTCGTGGGTCAATCCCTCCATCTTGCCCACTCCTTGAGTTTTCTGATTGCACTTGAAGATGTTCCTCTTTTGATTGTGCTTATAGTCCTTTCCCCACATGAGGAACTTTTACTTTCCAACAGGACTGTTAGAATGGAATGCACACACTCACCCTGGAGGGACACATCTTGCTTACCTAATTCCAGAGAGTATTAGGTGCAGGTTGGCAAGAGCCAAGACTTGGGGACCCAGAGTGTGCGTTGGGGTAACTACTGGAGTCTAATCAGCTAAAACCACATAGTTTGTCATTGATATTGCTGTCTGGTAAGCTTTCTCGCTGCTTGTCCAGTCCACTCTACCAGTTATGGCTTTGGCTTGAAGGGTTGACAGGAGCTGAGGGGGAGGATTGCCTGCCCCCCAGTGACTGGTCTGCCCTTCCAGGTCCTGCCAAGAGCAAGCCTAACTGTGCTGTTATCAGCAATGCCCTAGAATACTGTGGACCCACCAGAACAACAACAACAACATGGATTTATATAGCGCCCTCCACACCAGACGGTGTCTCAGAGCGCTTCGCAATAATAGATTGAAGGAGCCTGGGGGAGGGGGATAAAGGTGACCGAAGGCGCGGTCGAAATGAAAAGTCTTTAGCCAAGACCAGAAGTGTTGCAGAGGACAGGTTTCATCCCAATAATCTGTGGCCAGACAGGTGGACATACTCAGCAGTTCACGTACCTTCGATCCTGCAGGCCCAGTGGTTCCCAGTGATCCAATCTCTCCGGTCACTCCCTGTCAATATAAAGTGGAAAGAAAAGAGGTGAGAACAAGGCCTGCTTGTTACTGCTCATCCGGAAAAAGATTGGGAAAGAAAATTAAAAATTCTGGGATGTGGGGAAAAATGCAGTTAAC
This sequence comes from Hydrolagus colliei, assembly GCA_035084275.1. NCBI lineage: Eukaryota > Metazoa > Chordata > Chondrichthyes > Chimaeriformes > Chimaeridae > Hydrolagus > Hydrolagus colliei. Next base: position 37,994,957 of record CM068744.1, read on the forward strand.
AGGATGAAAGGAAGCTTGGCTCTCAAAGTGAGAGGACCTGGGTTCGATTCCTGTGTAGGGCAAAACTATAGGCAAGTTTCCTCCCTCTACATGCCTCTGTTTACTTAGTCGTAAGTAGGAACCCGGTTGTGAGTCGATTGGTGGATTGCTTTCCAGGGTGATGGGAAGCTCATAAAGTAAGGAGTGTGATTCAGCACCCTCGGTGTCCGGTGAAGTCCCATTTTGATCTACTGAGATTGATGATCCAACACAGGGGTAATAATTCCTCCCCCCAATTTAAAAAAAAACATTGTAAAAATAATAATAATCTTGTTACTCAATCCATGGCTGTGCACAATTGCCTGCTGCGTTTTGCAACCAAAATACTGTACACACTTTACAGCATATTCTGTGAAGCGCTTTGAGACATCTCAAAAAATTAAAAACATTTGCGCTATAATATTATTATTCTGTGAAGCACTTTGAGACATCTCAACGTATTGGCTGCAGATTGAGGGCCATAGTTCATCTACAATGTCTAAAGGTAAGGAAAGGGAAAATAATCAACAAAGCATGTCCTAACAGCAATCCGAAGAAGTCTTTTACCCAGCTGTGTGTATGGATGTGTGTGTGTGTCCATGTGTGTTTAAGTGTGTGCCTAGATGTGTGTGTGCATCTGTGTGCCTGGATGTGTGTGCGCACTTTGGATGAGTACAGGGTCAGTCTCCATTGACGTGAATTTACAATGATCATGTGTACATTTGATGTAGAGACTTGCATGTTGAGAAGACACGTCAAAGTTCTACCCAGGTAAAACATAATGTTTGGGTCTTTTGGGATGAATACGGCAGTCAATTGGTGCACAACAATATCTCACAAACAGCCATGAAGCGAATGACCAATTTTATTTGGGGGATTCATTATCTGGTCACTTATTTCACGGCTGTTTGTTGAACATTGCTGTGTGCAAATTGGCTGCCTATTCCCCCACAAATGACACAATCACTGTACTTCACAATATATCCTGTGAAGTGCTTTGAGATATTCTCGCGCTGTGAAGGGTGCAACAACAACAACAAAATTACATTTATAGAGTGTCTTTCACGAGGAAGTCCCAAGGAGCTGACAACGTCAAATGTAAGGGCTGATTTATCCATCCTTCCAACTATCACTCCCACCTCCTACTTATCCTTCCTCTCCCTGTGCCCATCCCTCTCTCCACTGTAATATTCCACTCAAGTCCAAATAGGCTGTAAGCAGGGGGAGCAATGTGTAATGATTTGTAATGAGAATCACAAATATTATTATTATTAATAATAATAATTTGGTACACCACCTTTCATCAGGAGGATGTCCCAAAGCGCTGCACATGATATTCTGTAAAGTGCAGTGACTGTGTTTTCGAGGGCAAATGTAGCAGCTAATTTGCATCCAGCAATGTGGATGACAGTGTGAGACTGTTTCCCCTAGTTGGAGATTCTATAACTAGAGTTCACAGTTTCAAGATTAATGGTCAGCCTTTTTGAACAGAGTTGAGGAAACACTTCTTCTCTCAGAGCGTAGTGAATGTTTGGAATTCTCTACCCCCAAAATGCTGTAGATTCTCAGTCCTTGAACATATTGTAGACTGAGTTGCTAGATTTTTTATAGATATAGCGATTAAGAGATATGGGGATAATGTGGGCAGATGGAGTTAGATTAGAAGATCAGCCATGATCTTATTGACTGGCGGGACAGGCTCGAGGGGCCGAATGGTCACTTATTTCATGGCTGTTTGTTAAACATTGCTGTATGCAAATTGCCTGTCTATTCCCCAAAAAATGACACAGTCCTATGTTCCTAATGTCCCACAAACAGCCAACAAAGTGAATTGGCTCTCTAGGCACCCACTTAAACAATAACATACAGAGCTGCCAGATAACTCCAGGCTTCCATAAAACCATGTATCCCCTCCGCCATGTTGAAGGTTGAAGGCAATATTGGATAAGAGAAAAGATTTTCCTCCTTGCTTCCTGGCCAACAATCCCCAGATAATATTGGTCACTCAATCCATGGCTGGATCAAACCTGTTTGCAGGACACTGCCATCCACATTCTGGCAGCTGTGTTTGTTGGTCTATCAACCCACCCACCCCCTCCACTCAGCAGGCTCTGGCCTCCTTCACATTCCCCGCCCCACCCACCCCACCATTAGCGGGCAAGCCTTTAGCCACTGCCCCATACCTCTGGAATTCCATCCCGCAGTCCCTCCACCTCGTCCCCTCCCTGGCCTCCTTGAAGTCCCACCTCAAAACCCTCCTCCTCAACAGTCCCATCGGTCACTCCAAATACCCCTCTTTCCCTCCAACCTCCCTGGTCCCAACTTGGGTCTGAAACATTGACTGTCCTGCGCATTGGGATGTCCTCCTCGCATGAAAGCTCTATACAAGTGTAATTTTGTTGTTGTTATTACAAATACACAATCACTGTGCTTCACAGTAAAATCCTTTAGGATCCTAAAAGCGCTTCAGGATATTTCAATTATGTGATAGACTATCATTATTATACTATCATATCAACACTATACCAAATGCAAGGATTAGCATCATTTTAAGGTTACCAAAGGCCCAAAGGTTAATCTGGTTTTAGTCTCCAGAACATTCTCTTAAACCAGAAGGGTTGTGGGAACTTGGAAACCAGACTTGTAAATTGAAGGATTTTCCAAATTCTTGCACTTGAATTTAGATTTTAACACAAAGGGCATGACCACATGAAATATTGGGCCCAATTTTCCTGTAGCGCTTATTTCAGTCTGACATTTTTTTTAAATTACAGACTGAGAGTCATATTGTGGAGTCCTGTAGCTCAGTGGTTAAAGCACTCACCTTACAAGAGTGAAACCTTTGTTCGAATCCAGGCAGGTCAGGTCAAAACCGTGGGCAAGTTTCCTTACTCCACACACCTAATAATAATCTCTCCCCCCAATTTTTAAAAAAATTCGGTAATTTCAATCCACGACTGTTTGCAGGACACTGCTGTGCACAATTGACTGCCACCTTTTGCACACAAGTATATAATCAATTCACTTTACAGTATATTCTGTGAAGCGCTTTGAGACGTCTGGACGATGTGAAAAGCGCTATATCAAATGCAAGGATTATTATTATTATTCATAGCAATAATCATCCTTACTTTGATGTAGTGACTTTCATGTTGGGATGAAATCTCAAAGTAATTCACAGAGTATTTACTGTAATATGTAGTGACTGTGTTTGCCGGTGAATGCAGCAGCTAAGTTACACATAATAACGTCCCTCAAACAGTTCTGAGGTGAATGGATAATTGTTCAATTGCTCGCTCTTTGAGCCACACCCCTTTTCAAAATGAATGGGGTTTAACAAGTTGCCTTTTTAAGAGAATTAGAGAGGCAAAGGTGATAATGATAATCCTTTCATTTGATGTGGTGCTTTTCACGTCTTCAAGACGTATCGAAGCGCTTCACAGAACATACTGTAAAGTGCCAATTGCACACAGCAATGTCCCACAAACAGTTGTGGATTGAAATGACCAATTTTATTATTGTTCTTTGTCCTTGAGGGATTATTATTAGGAATGTGGAGTAAGAAAACTTGCCCAATGTTTTGCCCTGCCAGGAATCGAACCCAGATCTCTCGCTTGCAAGGCACGTGCTCTAACCACTGAGCTACAATAGCTAAGTCCAGATGCCCCTTTTAGTTAGTCTCTCTTTGCTAGTGTCTTTCCTGGGTGTAGCACTTTGAGATGTCCTCCTGATGTGAAAGGCACTACATCAATGTTATTCATTGTTGTTGTTGTAACATTGACACAATCCAATGGCTACATAGCCTCACAGTTCAAGAGCCACTCGCGTATCTGGATGACACAACCTCAAGCTCACATTAAAAATCACTGGAAAAAGCAAAAGCCCACTGTCACTACACTTCACTATAAACCCTCTGCAGCCTTCTGAAGTGAAAGGCGTTATATCAAATTCATGGATTATTATTACAATCAGATTTTATATATACAGTATATTTATTATACACAATAATATGCATTATATAACATATCGATATAATGTTACATAATATATTAGAATATGTATAATAGCATTATATATTGCATCTCTATATTATATCTCAAGACCTTTCGTTTAGACCATTGTCTTTGTTCATCCTCTCATCCCTCTTGCCCTCCATCGTTCTTGACTCTGGCCCATAATTCAGTTACAAAACCTCCAATGTCCAGTTCATTTCCTGACATGAAAGGTGCTGTACAAACACAATTTGTTGGGCATAATAATAAAAATAACAATTTTATTTGATATAGCACTTTTCACATTTTCCAGACATCTCAAAGCGCTTCACAGAATATACCGTAAAGTGACTTGACTGTATATTTGTGGGCGAAACGTTTACAATTTTTGTGTTGGCAGCCAGATGACTGCAGAGCTAATAATAAGTTCAACTAAGGTCAGGTTATCAGGGGTTAACCACTCCTCTGCTTACCCCGTTTGCTCAGCTATTACAGCTATTAAATCTTTTCTCTTTTCGAATATTGCCTTCAAGCCTTCAACAGAAATAAGATCCGCAGATGTGGGGTTAACTTCCACATGTATGCAGATGACACCCAACTCTATCTCTCTGCCTTTACCCTCGACTCCAGGACTATCACTGTCCTGACAGACTGTCTATCTGACATCAAGTCCTGGATGAGAGCTAACTTTCTACAGTTGAATGTCAACAAGACCGAGGCCTTACTGATTGGCTCATGCCAAGGGATTCTTGCATCAGGCTCTGGCTGCATCAACCTCCATGGTTGCACGCTCAACCTCAACAAGCCAGTCAGGAACCTAAGTTTCTTGTTTGACCCTCAACTGTCTTTCCTCCCTTACATCAAAGCAATGATTCGCTCTGCCTTTCCCCACCTCCACATGCTATGGAACCTCTCGCTCCATCTCTCCTCATATCGTCTCTGTGCTGCCTCACACCCCATACATCCACTATGCTCCCACATTGAAAAATCTGTGTCCACCACTGGTTATAATAATCCTTGCATTTCATATGGTGCTTTTCACGTCCTCTATATGTTTCAAAACGCTTCACTCTAAAGTGATTTGACTCTATATTTGTGGGCAAAACGTGGCAGCCAATGCACACAGCAGTGTCCCACAAACAGTCGTGGATTGAAATGACCAATTTAGTATTGTTTTTCTTAAGGATTATTAACAGGCGTGTGGAGTAAAGAAACTTGCCCAAGATTTTGCCCTGCTGGGAATCGAACCCAAGTCTCTTGTCTATAAGGCGAGTGCTCTAACTACTGAGCTACAGGATTCCACAAGGTTAAAGGCACTTGCTGTAGAAATTGCTAACCTGAGACCCAATACTCCAAAGCCACTCAATCCCCTAACTCTTCCCTCTCCCCCCTCCGTCCCGAACCCCCATCCCCAACCCCCAACTGAAACCCACACAGTAAAAGGCTGTTTAAAGAGGAAGTCCTGGAATTCACTGCTTGTCGCTCAGAAAAAATCAAGTGCAGAAAAAGTTTTTGTGAAATTTTAGAGTAGGGGGTGTTTGCTCTCTCTCACTCTCTCTGCCCCCTTCCCTCCTCCTCCTCTCCACCAATCCCCCAACCCCCCCCCCCCCCCCGCCTCCTCTTTCCCTTTGTAAATGTGCCAGAGAAAGAAAGACAGATAAGCTTTCTCTCTCTATCCTTCTCTACCCCCCTCAGCACCTTCACCTTTCTCTCTCTCTATTGCTCACTGTGTAATTCTGCGGTGACCAACCTGGGAGTTAAGAGAACAACAGCAATAACAACAACAAAATAACATTTGTACAGAGCCTTTCACATCGGGAGGACGTCCCAAGGAGCAGAGCAGAGCTTGCAATGGGAATGGGGAGATGATTGAGGCTGGAAAGAGGCTTGAGGACAAAGGCAGTCCCTGTTCAGTGAATTATGCTTTTAAGGAGACAGATAACTATTTTCCTTGGAACCGTTCAGTGTTGGCGCGCGCGCGCATGTGAGTAGAGAGTGAGAGAGAGAGAGAGAGAGAGAGGGGGGGGGATAAAGAATAAAGAACAGTTTGTGAGCTCTCACTTACATCAGCTCCAGATATTCCCACTAACCCAGCTGAGCCACGTGCTCCCGGCTCACCTTTCGGACCCTAGAGTTTACAAGAGAGAAGATACGTCAACTCACTGGGCTGGGCTGGGTTGTGCTGGGCTGAGGGCTGTGCTGGGCTGGATTGGGGGCTGGGCTGAGGGCTGTGCTGGGCTTGACTGGGGGTGGATTGGGGGCTGTACTGGCCTGGGGCTGTGCTGTGCTGGGGGCTGGGCTGTGTGTGCTGGGCTGTGTGTGCGCTATGCTGCGTGCACTGTGCCTGCTGTGTGAGCTGGGCTATATTGTGTGTGCTGTGATATACTGTACTGTGTATGCTGTGTTGTGCTTTGTGTATGTGTGTGTGTGCTTGACCGTGTATGTGCTGCGTGTGCTGTGCTGGGCTGTATATGTGTGCTGTGTGCTGTGTTGTGTGTGTGCTGTGCTGGCCTGCGCTGTGCGTGGATGGGATGAGAAGGGAAGGATATCAGCTTTAAGAATGAACCTTAGGGAACAAAGATGGCGAAGAGGGTAGAGGAATGAATACCTACCAGTGGGCCGGGAGTGCCGTCCTCACCTCGCTCTCCCTTAAAGACAAAATGAAAGAAAATTCAGATTGTGTCTGACTGAAGATCTTCGTCTTCAACTGATCAAGCTCAGGCTCACCTCCCCTCCCTCCCTCCTCCAGCCCAGCTCAGAGTCAGACTCCGCCACTGTTAAGTGCTCTGAGACATTACCCACCGTGATGGGCGCTATATAAATGCAAAGTTGTTGTCGATGAGAGAAAATTTAGATTTTTTCATCCCCCATTCCGAAAATATACATATATATATATATCCATGTAGATGGACTCATATCATTGAAGCAAAACTGATTTTTTTTTAAATGCATGAAGCAAAACAAAACTAAATAAATCCAGGTTAATGATAATGATAATAATAATCCTTTTGATATAGCGCTTTTCACATCTTATCGACGTCTCAAAGCGCTTCACAGAATATACTGTAAGATGAATTGACTGTATATTTGTGGGCGAAACATGGCAGCCAATTGCGTACAGGGTTTATGCAAAACAATTATCTTCCTCTTTCTCTCTGATAGATAATAATACTACTAATATTATTATTTCAGATAAGTTCATCACTTAAAGCATGATATAACGCCTTATCACGTCATTGAGATGTCTCAAAGCGATTTTATGGGTAGAACGTGGCAACCAATTGCGCACATCAATGTCCCAGTCCTGGATTGAGTGAATAATTAAAAAAAGATATATAATATATGTAGCAAATATACAGTCAATTCACTTTACAGTATACTCTGTGAAGCGCTTTGTGACGTCCAGAAGATGTGAAAAGCGCTATATCAAATGCAATGGTCATCATCATCATATATGTAATATGTATAAATACACATATAATATGTTTACATATATATAGTTTCAACTTGCAAATGCTTCTTATGAAATAATAAATGTGAGTTTCTCCTTGTTGGGTTGTTGTGGTTTTGGGGGGAAGGAAGCGGGGAATTAGAAAGAGAGAGAGAGAAACTAGATTCTCGACAGAGTTTCTCCTCACACTCCCCCCCAACTTCCACCCTCATTGTCCCAAGAAAAACTTAAACGACTTACATCAATCCCGTCCACTCCTGGAACTCCTGCCACTCCAGGGGAACCCACTGGCCCTGGGTCTCCGGGTGGACCCTGTCATTTCATCAAATAAAACCAATAAAACAGACTGTGTGTGAATTCACAGGGAGACTGTGAAAGCCAACACACCTCCTCGTCCATATAGTACAGCATTATGATTTTATATCCCAGGTAAACACTTTAACAAACTGGATTCATATCTATTGAGCGATATCGAGAACGCTTTCATTTTAAAAAATTAAATTAAATCAAAATTCAAACACTCTAGTCCTGGTAATTATTTGGTGCTTTCCTGTCCAGCCCCCCCACCCCCAACACACACACATTCTCTTCCTTCTTCATTCTGCTCACTCTCTCTCTCACTCTCTCACACACACATACACACATACACACATCAAGCCCATTCATTAGCAAGAGTTTAACCCAGTCAGTCAAGCTTGACTCCCCTTTTCAGACAAAACGCCTTTATATTATTTTCTTGCCCAGCGACCAAAATGAACACGGGAAACTGCAATTAACTATTGAATCGGGGTTAGAAAATAGAACTGTAGTGAAATGACAGATTGTCATTACCCCTAATTAAAAGAAAAGCAAAGTACTGAATTATTTTGTGTGGGGATAATTTTTTGTTGGCAGCAAAAGTTCATTAGAATTTGCAAAATCCTTCCTATGTCCAGTGAATTTAAAATGCAACAAACTAAAGTCCTCCAACTTTAGTCACTAACTTGCCAACCTCACTGTCCTGATTTGAAAGAGTTCCTGTGACTGGGATTGAGAAAGCTCAGAGGAATTATTTTTTTGAGGGGAAAAAAAAAGAGTATGTTCAATGTCCGATTGCTGTTTTTTTTCTTAAAATGTGAGGCATTAAAGCGGAGTGATTTTATAGTGGAAGAGCAATATTCACGGCAGCTTTGCTTTATAATATTCACAGCGCAGAGAGACAGAGAGAGAGGAGTGAAAGAGTGACTTGTTCAGATTTCAGCTAAATCCACAAGGTACAGAAATAACAGGAATTAAAATGTAAATCTCCAGCCGTTGAGGTTTGCCTTTTTTTAAAAATAATAAAACTACAGTACATGGAATAAAGAAAAATAACATTTTATTTTTCACAATGCAGTGAATGACTGCATTGGCTGGGGTTGCTGTAAAGTTGAGCTCTTCATGAGACGAGGCAGAATTAGAGACGGGACGGAAACAAAAAGCACCTTTACCTGCAATCGAGACACACTCATCTGAAATGGAATAAACAGCGTTAGCTACAGCAATAAGAAAGGTCTACTTACTTGACCTAAACCCAGGCACAATATCTGCAGAAAAACCACCAAACACACGAGTCCCGATCGCCTTAGGAGAGAAGGGCTCGCCATGGTTTCCCTATGGCTGAGATGGACTTGCTTTCCTCTGCTCTATGGGCTGAATAACAGGGCCCCCCCCTTCCAAGCCCGGATCCCCTGACACTGAGTGAAGACTAGCCCTTGTGTTTATTCACACACCGGTGGCAGGGAGAGCAGGCGATTGGAGAGCCCAGGGGTTAGTGAGGGAGGGACAAGCAAGTAGAACATCCGTCTGCCCTTTGCATCACATCACACAAGCCTGTAGACTGGCTGCCGATCAACCAGGTGGGTAATTCAAACAGTACACCATCATTCACAAAATTAATAAAATCGTACAACGTATTATATGTTATAAATATAGGGAACGGCGATATGGGAATTTTCCGGATATGGATATATCGGTTGGCTCATATCGAGATATACCGAAATATCGATATCTTCGGGTTTTTCGCACTGCGCATGCGCGCATTCCGGGTGCGCGCACATTCTGGGTGCGCGCGCATTCGGGGCCTATCTTCTCAGGAGGTAAATATCTTTCTCTCTCTGTGTCTCTCACTCTCTCCATCTCTGTGTTTTTCTGTCTGTGTCTCTCTATGTCTCTCTCCCTCTCTCCTCTCTCACATCCCCCCCCATCTCTATCTATCTGTATATTATCACATCCACCCCGTCTCTCCCCCCACACCCACCCCCCCCGCCGTCCCTCTCTCGCACCCCCCACCCCCGTCATCTCTCTCCCCCACCCCCCACCCCCGCCGTCTCTCTCCCCCTCCCCCCCTCCCCCCAGCCGTCTCTCTCCCCCTCTCCCCCCTCCCCCCCCCCGCCGTCTCTCTGTCCCTCCCCCCCAGCCGTCTCTCTCCCCCTCTCCCCAGCCGTCTCTCTCCCCCTCTCCTCCCACCCCCCCAGCCGTCTCTCTCCCCCTCTCCTCCCCCCCACCGCCGTCTCTCTGTCCCTCCCCCCCAGCCGTCTCTCTCCCCCTCCCCCCAGCCGTCTCTCTCCCCCTGTCCTCCCCCCCACCGCCGTCTCTCTCTCCCTCCCCCCCCAGCCGTCTCTCTCCCCTCCCCCCAGCCGTCTCTCCTCCCCCCCCCCAGCCGTCTCTCTCCCCCTCTCCCCCCACCCCCCAGCCATCTCTCTACCCCTCTCCCCCCCAGCCATCTCTCTCCCCCTCTCCCCCACAGCCGTCTCTCTCCCCCTCTCCACCCCCCCAGCCGTCTCTCTCGCCCTCTCCCCCTCCCCCCAGCCATCTCTCTCCCCTCTCCCCCCCCAACAGTCTATCTCCCCCTCCCCCCAGCCGTCTCTCTCCCCCTCTCCTCCTCCCCCCAGCCGTCTCTCCCCCCCTCTCCTCCCCCCCCCGCAGCCATCTCTCCCCCTCTCCTCCCCCCCCAGCCGTCTCTCCCCCCCTCTCCCCTCCCCCCCCCGCAGCCATCTCTCCCCCTCTCCTCCCCCCCCAGCCGTCTCTCTCCCCCCCTCTCCCCCCCCAGCCGTCTCTCTCCCCCTCTCCCCACCCCAGCCGTCTCTCTCCCCCTCTCCTCCCCCCCACCGCCGTCTCTCTCTCCCTCCCCCCCCAGCCGTCTCTCTCCCCTCCCCCAGCCGTCTCTCCTCCCCCCCCCCAGCCGTCTCTCTCCCCCTCTCCCCCCACCCCCCAGCCATCTCTCTCCCCCTCTCCCCCCCAGCCATCTCTCTCCCCCTCTCCCCCACAGCCGTCTCTCTCCCCCTCTCCACCCCCCCAGCCGTCTCTCTCGCCCTCTCCCCTCCCCCCAGCCATCTCTCTCCCCTCTCCCCCCCCAACAGTCTATCTCCCCCTCCCCCCAGCCGTCTCTCTCCCCCTCTCCTCCTCCCCCCAGCCGTCTCTCTCCCCCTCTCCTCCCCCCCCCGCAGCCGTCTCTCCCCCTCTCCTCCCCCCCCAGCCGTCTCTCTCCCCCTCTCTCCCCCCAGCCGTCTCTCTCCCCCTCTCCCCACCCCAGCCGTCTATCTCCCCCTCCCCCCAGCCGTCTCTCTCCCCCTCACCCCCCCCACAGGCATCTCTCTCCCCCTCACCCCCCCCCCAGCAGTCTCTCTCCCCCCTCACCCCCCCCACCCACAGCCGTCTCTCTCCCCCCACCCCTTGCATACCTGTATATTGTATTCGAGGACTATGAATACAAGATGGCGGCTTTGCACCTCGGTCTGTGCATTGTGTATAGAGATGAGCATTCTGGGTCTTGTAGTTGATTGTGCTCGCATCCCGATTTGTTACCTCGATATATCGTTTTTCGATATATCGATATTTGTAAAATGTTTATATCGGCATATCGATACGAAAATCATATCGGGTTTTAGCGATATACCGATATATCGCCGTTCCCTATATAAATATATAATAATAATCCTTGCATTTGATGTAGCTCTTTTCATATATTATCGACATCTTAAAGTGCTTCACAGAATATACTGTGAAGTGAATTGGCTGTATATTTGTGGGCGAAACGCGGCAGCCAATTGCGCACAGCAGTGTCCCACAAACAGCCGTGGATTGAAATGACCAATTTTATTGTTGTGTTTTTTTGGGGCCGGATAATTATTAGGCGTGTGGAGTAAGGAAACTTGCCCAAGGTTTCACCCTGACCTACCTGGATTCGAACACAGATCTCACGCTTGTAAGACGAGTACTATAACCACTGAGCTACAGGAGCTCCACAATATACCGTTGTGTGAAATTGACTGCTGCGCTTGACCACCAAATATACAGTCAATTCACTTTCCCTGAATTCCCTGACTGTCCAGCACCTTGGGGCATCCTCCCAATGTGAAAGGCGATATACACATAATATTGTATTGTGTTGTGTTCTATGAAGCTCTTTGAGACGTCTCAACGGCATGATAAGGACCTATATCAAATGCAAGAATTTTTCTTATTGTTATTATTAATTAGGAGCCATGTGGTGGAAGGAGGATGAGAGTGTGTAATGTATGTGAGTAGGTCTGTCTGTCTAACCCCATGAAGCGGGAAGCAGCAGAGGATATGAATATTGGCTCAGTTACCTGTAGATAAAGGCAGCAGAATAATAATAATTAATAATAATCGTAGCATTTGGTGTAGTGCCTTATCATGAGTCTCAAAGAGTTTCACACAATTTAATGTGAAATGGAGCGACTGTATTTATAGGCAACAAAAATACAATCAGTAAATAAATATAGACAGAACAATAACAATAAATTACATTTGTACAGCGATATTCACATCCAGAGGACGTCCCGAGGCACTGGACAGTCAGGGATTTACAAACAAGGTGGGGGTTCGGATCAGGAAGGATAGAGGGCAGGGAGGTTGGAAGGGTGGCAGTGTTGGGGTGAGGGAGGGCACTGAGGTAGTAGGGCAACTGAAGGCACCATCGAAAAAGAGGGTCTTGAGACCGGTCTTGAAGAGGCAAGGGAGAGCAACAACAACAAAATTACACTTTGCCCACAAATATATACATTTTGCCCACAAATATATACAGTCAATTCACTTTACAGTATATTCTGTGAAGCGCTTTGGGACTCGATAAGATGTGAAAAGCGTTATATCAAATGCAAGGATTATTAGTATTAATATTTGTATATAGCACGTTTCACATCAGGACGACATCCCAAGGCTCTGGAAGGGTCTTCACAACCAGAGTGGCTTTACTTACCGATCTTCCAATGGAAAGTTCTGGACAAGATTCCCGCTGGGCTCTATAGGGATCGCAGTGAATTATCATCCATTGGACATCAAACTGCAAAGGAGAAAGGCATTCATTCACACACTTTATATTTGATGTAATAATAATAATTCTTGCATTTGATATAGCGCTTTTTGCATCTTCTAGACGTCTCAAAGTGCTTCCCAGAATATACTGTAAAGTGGATTGACTATGTATATGTGGATCAAAAGGTAAGCCTCGTATTATTACAAACACACAGTTCACAAGGACATAAAAGGATACGACTAAAATATAATTCTCAATTCTTGCTGGAGATCCATTAACTCTATATCCCCCAGTGGGTTCGGTGGTCCTAGCTGGACATGCAGCAGGAAGCTGATCACACAGTGATATCATTGATATTCTGGGCAGCTTTAGGGTCAAATTCCAACAGTAAAGGACATACTCAGGCTCCAAACCCTTGGCTCTTGCCAATCTGTGCTTAATCCTCTCTGGAATTAGGAGAGGGCGGAGCGCCAATTCCATTTCAGCCATAGAGAAATTTTCAAGTGCACGTTTCACATACAATAAATAATAATAATCCGTGCATTTGATATAGCACTTTTCACGTCTTCTAGATGTCTCAAAGTATTTCACTGAATATACTGTAAAGTGAATCGACTGTATATTTGCAGGCGAAACACAACAGCCAAATGCGCATAGCAGTGTCCCACAAACAGTTGTGGATTGAAATGACCAATTTTATTATCGTTTTTGAGGGATTATTATTAGTTGTGTGGAGTAAAGGAACTTGCCCAAGGTTTTGCCCTGTCTGGATTCGAACACAGGTCTCACTCTTGTAAGGCGAGTGCTCTAACCACTGAGCTACAGGACACTATACATACACATATATATGGAGCTCTCAGTCTGGTCTGAATACTCAGATGGGTGATAGGTTTGTGCATGTGTCAGACTCCCGGCTGACCAACAACAGCAACAACAACAAAGTTACATTTGTAGAGCGCCTTTCATATCGGGAGGACGTCCCAAGGCGCTGAAAATATCAAAATAACAAGGGTCTGCACATATTTTAATGTTAACATCAGCACTAAGTGGACATGAGACTGAAAGACACTTTACAAGTGTAATTTTGTTGTTATTGTGTTGTCATGCTTAAGTGTCTCTAAGCATGTAGCATACACTGTGTTTTGTGTTTGTTCAGGTTAAAAGTTCCCTTGGGAAAATTAGCTTATGTCACCTCATGATACTTTTAAATGTAATGCAATCATTTCATTCAAAGTTTTGATAACATATTTGGACTTTAAGTATAAGACCAGCCCATCCGTCCAATTTCCCACAAGATCCTCGTCTCTGATTGTGGGTTCAAGCCCGCGTCAGGACTCTGAACTAATAGTCTAGTCTGACACTCCAATGCAGTCGTGGGGGAGTCTTTCTGACGAGACATCAAACTAAGATTTTATTTGCCTGTTTTGGTGGAGGTTATGGCACTGTTTGAAATGGAAGTGAGTTTCTCATGGTGTCCTGCCTAAAAATACCCCAGATAAAAATTCCTCACTCATTTCAAAACAGTTTGAGGGTTACTTATTTGTGCAGAAATTGGCTGCCGCATTCGCCTACAAAAATAAGAAGTCACTGCACTTTGTAGTAAATCCTGTGGAGCGTTTGAAGACGTCTCGATGGTGGATAAGAATGAAATGCAAGGATTATTCATATCAAACCACCATTAATCCTTTTGGCTGACTATACAATTGACCAATTCCTTATTGAAACCTTTCACAGCTCTCTGATTCTACAAATGCTACTGATGGGACCGTCGAAGTGGAGGATCTTGAGTCGAGACTTGAAGGAAGCCAGGGAGGGGGTGAGGTGGAGGGACTGCGGGATGGAGTTCCAGAGGTTGGGGGCAGAGTGGCTGAAGGCTCGCCCGCCAATGGTGGGGCAGGTGGGTCGGGGGACATGGGGCAGGCTGGAGCCTGCTGAGCGGAGGGGGCGGGCAGGTTGGTAAGAGGTTAGGAGGCAGTTATAGGGTGTCCCAGAACTACCATAGACACTGATGTGCGCAATTGGCTGCTGTGATTCACCTATAAAAATATATCACCAATTCACTTGACAGTATATTGCCTGAAGCGACATGAAGATGCAACAAGACGCTATATCAACTGCAAGGATTATTATTATTATTATTGTTGTTATTATTATAATAACCAGGATAAAACGCAGTGAGGTGACCCTACAATCTACCAACGCTTTTATATGATAGCGAAGAGCAGACTGAAATGAAATTGGAAGTAAGTGGAATGTCCGTGACTGGGCAAAGTGGACACTGTCCTTCTCTCAGTGAGGGTATCTGCTGTGTACATGCCACATTTCACAACACCTCGAAGAAATGAAACGAAGCTCCCTCTCTCACTTGCCCTCAGGCTTTCCTGTGTGCATGGGTGCAAAGCACCTTCACATCTATCAGACTGATAATGGCCAGGGGGGAGCTTTAGAGACAAGAAGTAGACAGATAGAGATGTCTATTCACAGGGAAATCTGGTGGGGAGGAGTGGGTGAGGGCAAAATAAATTGCTGAATGGGATTATTGTGGAGACCTGTAGCTCAGTGATTAGTGCACTCGCCTTGCAAGAGGCTTGGGTTCTATTCCAGGCTGGATGAAACCTTGAGTAATTTTCCTTACTCCACACATTTGATAAAAATCCCTCCAAAAAAAATTGGGTCACTTCATCCATGACTGTTTGTGGGACACTGCTGTGCACAACTGGCTGCCGCGTTTCGCCCACAAATGTACAGTCAATTCACTTTAATGCAATGATTATTATTATTATTTCAAAAAAAGTCCGGAGATATACTGTACTGTACTTGGAATATTAAGATATTTGGCTCCATCTGCTGGACTGTTTTGGAATTTTCTCTGTCCATCTCACCAGTGAAATGTACAGTCGATTACATTCACTTTATACTATATTCTGTGAATAGCGTTGAGACGTCCCAACAATGTGATTAGGCACTGATTAGGTTGCATGGCTGCTTGTGGGATGCTATGTTGTGTGCAATTAGCTGCCACATATTGCCCACAAAGTAACGCACAGCCTGTACAGTACTGTATATCACATCGAGATGTCTGCCACTATACAAATGCCATTAGTTGTTTGTTGTTGTTATATCCTGTGAAGCGCTTTGCGATGTCTCAATGACATGATAACGCAATCTATCAAATGCATTTAATATCAAAGGATTAATATTAATTCCTCCACAAAGGACTTGAAAGTCCTCATTTGCTAACGGATGCAAAAGTACATGGAATAACTTTTTTGGGGGGAAGGAATTATTACTAATTGACTAACAGTCAGGTTCCTACTTCCTGCAAGGAAACAGAGGTTTGTGGTACAATGAAACAGGCCCACCAATTTGCCCTACCGGGAATTGAACCCAGGTCTCTCACTTGCGAGGCGAGGGCTCTAACCACTGAGCTACAAGAATCCATGTTTGTGGAATTCTTCACAGTATATCCCATGAAGCGTTTGTAGATGTCTGAACAATGAGATCCAGTGCTAAATCAAATTCAAGGATGATTATTATTATGTCAACATTTTGACTCAATACCAACCTCTCCACTCCTATTCCCCTCTTCTATTTCCCTCGATTATTTTCTCCCTCAGGTATGCAACATGTTTCTTCTTAAACGCATCAATGCTTGTTACTTAAACCACAGCTTCCTACAGTGAGTTCAACATTCTCATTCGAGACATCTTTATATAGCAGTTTAGCAGGTCTCAATGAAATGCAAGCATTGTTATATATTATGAACAATAATCATTTGGTCATTTCAATCCACGACTGTTTGTGGGACACTGCAGTGCACCATTTGCTGTCGCGTTTCGCCCACAAATATACAGTCAATTCACTTTACAGTATATTCTGGAAGCACTTTGAGATGTCCAGAAGACGTGAAAAGGACTATATCAAATGCATTATTTTTATTATTACAGGTATACCGCCCCAACCGCGTATTTTTTTACCGCTAATTTCACTTATCCACGGTTGGCTCACTGTGACTATCCTTGCTAACCACAGCAATGGGTTTTGCTTATCCATGGGTTTTAACACTAACACTAGCGTTTGGCGCTAGACCCAGTTGCATCAGCCAGCCACAATGTCACTTCGCGCTAGCATTTAGCGCTAGGACCTAGTTGCGATGTCGCAATCAACCAATGACGATGTCACTTCTCTCTTAGGATTAAGGTAAATAACATGAATTTATTGTCACTTCTCCGCATCCACCCACCTCGGTGTCACCCACAACAATAACAACTTCGATTTATATAACGCCCTCCACACCGGACAGCATCTCAGTCTTCTCAACCACACTACCTTCTCCACATCCCCTCCCCCACTCGGTGTCACCCACCACACCACTTTCTCCACATGCCCCCACCTCCATGTCACCCACCACACCATCTTCTCCATTGATTTCTCTCTTTCTGTCTGTGTGTAGATCAGTCAGTCAGACAGCCTTGCAGATTGCTGCAGATCCTGGCAGCCAATGCTCCCAAACTTATTCCCCCTATCCCCATGTTTCCCATAGGACCCTGTATTTTCCAACCACGGCTTTACTAAAGTTTTCAGGAACATATCCCCCGCGGTTGGGGAGGGGGTACCTGTATTACCATTTGCATGACAAAGTTCCTCCTAAACTCCCTATAAGATCTGTCACGCACTATCCTACATTTACGACCACTCACTTTGAATTTACCAACGTAAAACCGCCTATCATTCACTCATCTTCTCAAATTCTTTCACAGGCTAAACTACACAAGAGCTCAGCTGGCTCTGGCCTCCTGCTTGTCCCTTGTCCCCTCCGCTCCACCATCAGCGGCCTCACATTCAGCCACTATGCCATGAAGCTTTGAACTCTCTCCCCAAATCTCTCCGCCTTTTCTCGTCCTTCCTCTCCTTAAGATCATAACTGAAGAACATTCTTCTTCAACTGTCCTTAAAGCCATCTTCTCCTTCCACCCAACTTGGCTTGAAGGAGTCCTGCAGCTCAGTGGTTAGCTCCCTTGCCGCACAAGTGAGAGACTCTGGATCGATTCCCAGCAGGGAGAAACCATGGTCAAGTTTCCTTACTCCACACACCTAATAATAACCTCTCAAAGCAAACCAATAATAATTGGGTCCCTCAATCCACGACTATTTGTGGGACACTGCTGTGTGCAATAGGGTGCTGCATTTCACCCACAAAATATACAGTGAATTCACTTTACAGTGTGAAACAAAAACAGAAGTTGCTGGGAAAACTCAGCAGGTCAGGCAGCATCCATGGAGAAAGGAAAGTGAGTCAACGTTTCCATGACTCTTCATCAGAACTGACAAAGGGTTGTGGACCTGAAATGTTGACACGTTCCTTTCTCCATAGATGCTGTCTGACCTGATGGGTCTTCCCAGCAACTTCTGTTTTTGTTTCAGGTTTCCAGTATCTGCAGTATTTTGTGTTTGTTCACTTTACAGTATATTCTGTGAAGCACATTGAGACATCTGGAAGATGTAAAAAATGTTGTATCAAATGCAAGGATTATTATTAAATAGGATTATAGAGAGACACACAAGTACTTTCAATTGCTTGGAAAGATAAGGGAGACAATGTCAATTGTGCACAGCAGTGTCCCACAAACAGTCATGGATTGAGTGACCAATTTTTTTGTTTGTTTTTAAGCGATTATTATTAGGTGTGTGGAGTAAGGAAACTTACCCAAGGTTTCGCCCGGCTGGGAATCAAACCCAAGTCTTTTGTTTGCAAGACGAGTGTTCCAACCACTGGGCTATAGGATTCCAGGATATGATCTATCCACCTCATGTTAATCGGATAAAATCACTGGCTCAGTGGTAGCGCTCTCGCCTCTGAGCCAGAAGGTTGTGGGTTCATATCCATATTGTCTAATCTAATCTGACACTCCAATACAGCGTCAGAGGACCTTAAACCAATCGCCCATCTGCCTTGATGTTGAAAATCCCATGGCACTATTCGAAAAGAGAAGGGAGGTTCTCCCAGTGTCCTGGCCAACAATCCCTCACATATTATTCCTCGTTAATTTCGCAGCTGTTTGTGCGACACTGCTGTGCGCATTCTTGCTGCCGTGATTCGCCTGCAAATATGCAGTCACTACACTTCACTGTAGGGAACGGCGATATATCGGTATATCGCTAAAACCCGATATGTTTTTCATATCGATATGCCGATATAGACATTTTAAAATATCGGTATATCGAAAAACGATATATCGAGGTAAAAAATCGGGATGCGAGCACAATCAACTACAAGACCCAGAATGCTCATCTCTATACACAATGCACAGACCGAGGTGCAAAGCCGCCATCTTGTATTCATAGTCCTCGAATACAATATACAGGTATGCAAGGGGTGGGGGGAGAGAGACGGCTGTGGGTGGGGGGGTGGTGAGGGGGAGAGAGATGGCTGGGGGGAGGGGGAGATAAACGGCTGTGCGGGGGAGAGGGGGAGAGAGACGGCTGGGGGGGGGAGAGGGGGAGAGAGATGGCTGGGGGGGAGAGGGGGAGAGAGACGCCTGGGGGGGGGGACAGCGGGAGAGAGACGGCTGGGGGGGGAGGAGAGGGGGAGAGAGACGGCTGGGGGGAGGGGGAGAGAGACAGCTGGGGGGGGAGGAGAGGGGGAGAGAGACGGCTGGGGGGGGGGGGAGAGAGAGACGGCGGGGGTGGGGGGGAGGGAGAAAGAGACGGCTGGGGGGGTGGTGTGGGAGAGAGACGACGGGGGTGGGGGTTGCGAGAGAGGGACGGCGGGGGGGGGGGGAGAGACGGGGTGGATGTGATAATATACAGATAGATAGAGATGGGGTGGATGTGAGAGAGGAGAGAGGGAGAGAGACATAGAGAGACACAGACAGAAAAACACAGAGATGGAGAGAGTGAGAGACACAGAGAGAGAAAGTTATTTACCTCCTGAGAAGATAGGCCCCGAATGCGCGCGCACCCGGAATGCGCGTGCACTCCGATGCGCGCGCGCATGCGCAGTACGAAAAAACTGAAAATATCGATATTTCGGTATATCTCGGTATGAGCCAACCGATATATCCATATCCGGAAAATTCCCATATCGCCGTTCCCTACTTCACAGTAATCCCTTGGAGTACTTTGAGACGCCTCAATTTTGTGATAAGGCATTATACCAAATGCAAGCATTATTATTATTATTATTATTATTATTATTATCCGCATCTGCTTATCACATGGCACTTATCAGGTCGGATTACATTGATCATTCACTTCATGGTTATTTGCAGGATGTTGTTAATTAGTGCAAAATTAGCTGCTGTGCACACCTACAAAATATAGTCACTCCACTTCACAGTCAATGTATATGCAGTGCTTTGAGGTGTTCGCTCAGTCCAAAAAGAGCCACATCGAATGAGAGCATTATTATTAATATTATTATGTTCAAAACGCTTTGGGTTTGCACTGAATCATGCCTGCACAGTGTAGACTATTGGTTAAATCAGATTTGCTACAATTTCTACAATTTGCCTGAAACTTGGATTTTGCACAAGTTAAATGAAATGTTATGGTCCCAACTGTGTGAGTTTTACTGCGGAAGTTTCCTTCTGCCCTTGGTTGAATGTAATCTCTGATACGTTGTTGTATTCTGTGAAGCTCTTTGAGACATTGATAAGACGTGGAAAGCGCTACATAAATGTAAGGATTATTATTATTATTATTTCAGCAGCAAATCTCTAAAAGCGGAAAGGGCAGAATGCATTCCTCAGCAAATTCAGCGTTCCCGAAATTAGATTAAACCCACTTTTTCCTGTTAAGAAATCTGACAGGAAGCAGCACAAGTTAGATCCCAAGCTAGGACCCGTTGTGTGGCGCTCGTTCTGTTGTGTGAGATGAACTGATGTGAATTGTTATAATTCTATTCCCTTGATTTGCAAACCCCAGGTGTCTGTGGATGCCACTCAGATATTAGTCTGCAATACCATTCCGCTACATTAATATTAATAGGTATTTTGTGTCAAAAAAAATCCTTATCATGGCCAAGTAAGTGCCATTTCCCCAAACCCAGACTTCTTTCCGTGACAGATTGCCAGCGTGAAACACATCCTAAATGAAGTCAGCTGATTTCCAACCTATTCCCTTTCTTCTTCTCCCCACCTTTTCCAGACTGGTGGATCCTGAAATGTAACATGAGGCATTCGCTGCTTGTGCCAACGCCTTGGGACGTCCTCCCGATGTGAAAGGCACTGTATAAATGAGATTTTGTTGTTGTTGCCAAACCCAGGTTTAACTCTGTGAGGCTCTTCTGCTGCTTTTTGGAGTCAGTGGTTAGAGCACTTGCCTTACGAGCGAGAGGCCTGGGTTCGATTCCCGGCGGGGCGAAACCTTGGGTAAATTTCCTTACTCCTCATGCCTGATAATAATCCAAAAATAACCTATAATAAATTCGTAATTTCAATGAACAACTGTTTGTGGGACACTGATGTGCACAACTGTGTGTTTCGAATCCAGGCAGGTCAGGGCGAAACCTTGGGCAAGGTTCCTTACTCCACACCCCAAATAATAATGCCTCCCAAAGTAACCTATAATAAAAAATTGGTCATTTCAATCCACGGCTATTTGTGGGACACTGCTGTGCGCAATTGGCTGCCGCGTTTCGCCCACGAATATACAGTCAATTCATTTGACAGTATATTCTATGAAAAGTTTTGAGATATCTAGAAGATGTGAAAAGCACTATATCAAATGCAAGGATTATCATTATTATTAACCAAAGGTATCAGAGATTACATTCAATCAAGGGCAGAAGGAAACTTCTGCATAAAACTCACACAGTTGGGACCATAACATTTCATTTAACTTACGCAAAATCCAAGTTTCAGGCAAACTGTAGAAATCATAGCAAATCTGATTTAACCAATAATCTACACTGCGCAGGCATGATTCAGTGCAACTGGTAAGAGCTACATCGAATGGGAGCATTATTAGTATTATTATTATGTCCAAAACAATGTGGGCGGCTACAGCAATGAAACACTGGGATCTAAATTGCGGGATTTCTTAACAGATTTCTTAATAAGAAAGGTTACGTGTCAAGACTTGTTGTCCCGCGATTCCATGCATCTCTCGACCCATATAGAATCACAGGACTTAGGTGAGTATATGATATATAAAGATAAAATTGAATGGAGTTTCACTATATTGCCGCTCGTAAAAATAGCTCACATCAGACACATCACGCTACAAGTTTAAAGTAGAGGCATAGCGAGGAGACTGGAGGGACTGGGATTTGTTTCTGCTGGAACAACGATTTTCAATAGGGAGAAAGTAATATTTTTTACCCACAAATATACAGTCAATTCACTTTACGGTATATTCTGTGAAGAGCTTTGAGACATCCAGAAGACGTGAAAAGCGCTATATCAATTGCAAGGATTATTATTATTTTATCATAAGTATTTCCACCAGTTGGCGAATCAGACACTAGAGACAATCCAGGGTCTGACGAAGGGTCATGGACCCGAAACGTTGACTCATTTTCATTTCTCCATAGATGCTGCCTATCTTGCTGAGTTTTCCCAACTCTTTCCGTTTTTGTTTCAGATTTTCAGCATCTGCAGTATTTTGTGTTTGGTTCACTAGAGAATATCCATTTAAGATAGAATAAAGTCCTCATATCTTGACCCTGGTTTAACTTGTCACTACCACTTAAGTCATCATGTTGTCATTATCCCGGCTGTATTTATTGATGTATTTATATATATATATCTACTTAAATTTCTACTCTGGTTATTGTGGAAACCATGTTAAACATCGGCAACCATGTTAGCTGTTTCTTAGCTTCCCCTGGACATTGTTAGCTGTTTCTTAGTCTCCCTTAGAAATTCCAGAGGTCAATAGGGGTATCAGCAAACGTCAGTTGTATGACATAGTCCAGACCAAGAAGGGAGAAAGGCTTGTGTTTGAGTAAATTAGACATTCCCTGCTTGTTATTCTTTAGGTGTTATCTCTGAGTCCTTCTCTGTAAGATTGATGAGTTAATAGGTGTTTTATTGTAGTTAGCCAACAAGTGAATGGGGAGATTAGGGCAATCATTTTCACCCACAGATATGGACTCAAAGGGGAACTACAGTATAATAATAATAATAATCTTTGCTTTTTAACAGCACCGTATCACATCTTCTAGACGTCTCAAAACTTTTCACAGAATATACTGTAAAGTGAATTAACTGTGTATTTTGTGGGCTAAACATGGCAGCCCACGTTAGTGGGCTGCCATGTTTAGTGGGCTGCCATGCCACACAGTAGTACCCCATAAACACTCGTGGATTGAGTGACCAAATTTTTTGAAGGGATTATCATCGTCAGAAAGCAATCTGCCAATCGACTAACAACTGGGTTCCCACTGATTGCTGGGTAAACAGACGTGTGGAGTAAGGAAACTTGCCTAAAGTTCTGCCCTGCCTGCCGGGGGGAATCGAACCCAGATCCTCTCACATTCGAGGCAAGCTCTCTAACCAATTCGCAGCAGAACTCTGTAAATTGTAGTGGCTGCATATTTGATAGGCAATTGGTGCACCTAACATATGCAGAGTGGATTACAGCCACCGATAGATAGACAAAAAACAGCAAAGTTTGGCTTACCGGCACAGAAACGGTGGGATCATCGCTGAGTGTCCCCAGAAACGTATCTCCTTTGGTGTTGATGATCCCTCGGGG
The DNA here is from genome assembly GCA_035084275.1 of Hydrolagus colliei. Lineage (NCBI taxonomy): Eukaryota > Metazoa > Chordata > Chondrichthyes > Chimaeriformes > Chimaeridae > Hydrolagus > Hydrolagus colliei. The sequence continues at coordinate 38,018,418 of CM068744.1, forward strand.
ATTGATTCGTTGAGTTTCCAGCCTCTCACAGTCAATGAAGAGGGTCACGGTGTCTGTCTGCACACTGATCAAAACTTTGTGCCATTGGGAATCGTAAAGAGTGGCCACAGGGGAAAAGCTGTTGGTTTGGAGGGCACCGTCCTCTCCCACCGCAAAGAACTCCACCGACCTGCTCCCGCCGTTCATCCGAACGCCAACCTGGTCGTTTCCAAGGGGGTCCTTGATTTGCCAAATGTTCCAGCTTCTGTCCTTGGCCCCGCCGTTCATGCGGAAGGTGGTGACAAAGGAATACTCAAACGGCATTCCGTAGGGATAGGCCACGCTGTTGGAAAGACAATTTGGTTTAAAATCACTGTATTGGGAACCAGCTTCTGAAAGGGGAAAAGTACAGGCAGATCTCGCTTAACGTTGTTTCATTATTACGTCGCTGATACATAGGGGAATGTATATTCATTTAACATCGCGACGTTCGCTATTACGCTATTACGTCGTTCTCCAATGGGTGGAAACAAACTACTTTGGGTAGTGTAGGCGTAACATAGATGCTGAACGTCCGGTATTCTTGCACTGGTTCGCTTAATGTCGTTTCGTTCAAAGTTGCACTTTTCGCAAATACAATTGCAACATTAGGCGAGAACTAAGTGTATTGGCAAAACAGTGATCAATTAGTCAAGGACTACACTCCTTGGGTTGGGGCTGGGAGTGAGGTGGAAGTAAAGCAGGGCTTTCTTGGGACCTAAAATGGCTCCAAGGTGACGCACTTGACACCAGAATGTCGCGGTAGAGTCAATCCTCTCTGCCAGTCTCCGTAGGAATTGAGGAAAATTCTTAATTCAGAGGCTGATTGATTCAATCTGAGACTAAATTTGAGAATTTGTACATGGTTCCATGGGTCTGCTCCACGTCTCTCGCCCGATTTGCCCTACCATCGGTGGACGGACTTTCAGCCTCTCTGCCCCCACACTCTGGAACTCAATCCCACAATTCCTTTGCCTCACTTCCTCACTTGCCTCCTTCAAGGCCGGTCTCAAGAACCTCCTGTTCGATCATGCCTTCAGTTGCCCTCCTGCCTCTCTGTCCTCCTTCATCCCAACCCTGCCCCCCACTGCCCCCCTCACCCTTGCTCGGGTCCCAACCCTGACTGTTAAGTGCCTTGAGATGTCCTCCCGACGTGAAAAGTGCTCAACAAATGTAATTTTGTTGTTGTTGTTGCTGTTGTTGTTTAAAAAAGTACAGAAGAAAGGAAGTAAGGCTGTGGTTCAGAAATTTACCCAAATCCTGTCACGGACACCCTGAAACGCTAAGAAAACGAGAGGAGACTAATTCCCTTGACTTGGGTGGAATTTCTCTCTCCATGGGGTGGCGCTGGTCAGCTAATGTTTTGCTCCCAAAGAAGCAAGTGTGGCTTTTTCTGGTTGTGAAAGACATCAATTGGAGGCTCCACTTTACACCCACACAACTGCAGGTCAACAGGCTTGAGTTTTACAAGGTACTTAATTGCCTGCTTCGTCGCAGGTAAGTATAATGGGTCAAAGTCCATTCAAACCACGCGCAAGACAACAAAAGGGCAAACGAATCCAGAGATTGAAACTCTGTACCGCGATCGATTTAATTTTCTCTTATATACATAATAATAATCCTTGCATTTGAGATTGCACCTTATCACTGTAGCTCAGTGGTTAGAGCACTCGCCTTACAAGCGAGAAAACTGGGTTCAATTCCAGGCAGGGCAAAACCTTGGCAAGTTCCCTACTCCATACGCCTAATAATAATCCCTCAAAACAAAACAATAATAAATTGGTCATTTCAATCCACGACTGTTTGTGGGATATTGCTGTGTGCAATTGGCTACCGTGTTCCACCTACAATATAGAGTCAATCCACTTTACAGTATACAAATGCGAGGATTATTATTAATATTATTATCACGTCTTCTAAACGCCTTGAAGTGCTTCGCGGAACATACTATAAAGTGAATTGACGGTATATTTGTGGGCAAAAGTTTTTTTCTTGAAGATGCAATTGTGTAAATGACACACAGGTGGGCTCTACTTTCCTTACTCCACACGTCTAATAATAATCCCTCAAAAAAAACACAATAATAAAAATTGGTCATTTCAATCCACGACTGTTTGTGGGACGCCGCTGTGCACAATCAGCTGCCGCGTTTCGCCCACAAATATACAGTCAATTCACTTTACAGTATATTCCGTGAAGCGCTGTGAGACATCTAAAAGAAATGAAAAAGCGGTATATCAAATGCAAGGATTATTATTATTACCCTAACAAGATGTAGTACAGTACAGTAATGGTTACTCAGCCAGATGTACAGTATTGTACTACCGTAAATACCCGCGTATAAGGCGCAGTCGCATATAAGACGCACCCCCCACTTTTGACCTTTTCTTGGTGAAGAAAAATGGAAGCATTTTCGATGATATTGCCGGCAGAAGGGAGGGAGGCAGGAGAGACAGGTAGGTAGGGAGGGAGAAAGGGAGGCAGGCAGGCAGAGAAGGAGAGAGAAAGGGAGAGAGGGAGGGAGGGAGGGAGGGAGGCAGGCAGGCAGGGAGGGAGAGAGGGAGGCAGGCAGCCAGGCAGCCAGGGAGGGAGACAGGGAGACAGGCAGGGAGGGAGGGAGGCAGGCAGGCAGGCAGCCAGGGAGGGAGGGAGAGAGAGAGGCAGGCAGGCAGGCAGGCAGGTAGGCAGGGAGGAGGGAGAGAGAGAGGGAGGGAGGCAGGCAGGTAGGCAGGGAGGGAGGGAAGCCGGCAGATAGGCAGGGAGAGAGAGAGGGGGAGGCAGGCAGGCAGGCAGGGAGGGAGGCAGGCAGGCAGGAAGGGAGGGAGGGGGAGAGAGAGAGGGGGAGGCAGGCAGGGAGGGAGGGAGGCAGGAGAGGGAGGGAGGGAGGGTGGCAGGCAGACTGGGTAAGGCAGAAGGCAGGCAGCAGGCACAGCACTGAAGTCCTCTGCTGCTGCCGCTGCCCGGGCGGCCGAAGCCGAAGCCCCGTCACCCGCTCCCCCCCAACCCCCGCCGGACACTGACCAAACCCCGGCTGACAGCGCGCCGGCCGCCCCTCCTGTTTACTGTATTTCCGAGGCTCAAAATTTCTTCTACCTGCGTATAGGGCGCACCCCCAACTTTCGAGATCTTCCGACGTGAAAAAAAGTGCGCCTTATAGCGGAGATTTACGGTAATTTAATTACCTGGTGGGTACTCGGAAAAGCCCTCCTTTGCCCAGTCTGTATGCCACCTGGAGGGGTGTGGATCCCAGCACCTTGTGGACTCCACTCCCAGGGGAAGCCACGTCCAAATGGAACTGTGAGATGATATCAAACCCTGCGCCACCACACACATGGGTTTGTTACACAAGCAGAGAACATAGTTACAAACCAATCAGGAAATACAACTGAAGACCTTTCTCCATGCTTACGGCGCCTTGGGACGTCCTCCCGACATGAAAGGTGGTCTATAAATGTAACTTTGTTGTTGTTGTTATAATAAAAATTGGTCATTTCAATCCACGACTGTTTGTGGGTCACCGCTGTGCACAATTGACTGCTGCGTTTCACCCACAAATATACAATCAATTCACTTTACAGTATATTCTGTGAAGCGCTTTGAGACGTCAATAAGATGTGAAAAGTGCTATGTCAAATGCCAGGATTATTATTATTACAGTCACCTCCTCCCTCCCTGCCTCCCATTGTCTCTGCGTTAATCTCCGCCAACATTAAGCGCTCCGAGACGCTGTCCCGTTTGAAGTATGATGTATAAATGCAAATTGTTGTTGTCTTAGAACAATGATTCAAGGCATTTTTTATCACGTGTGATCTTTGAGACTCAAATATTGACAATTACTTGCTGTCCTGTGATCTGACTTAGTTTCAGATTTTCACATTTAAAAAGAAATACTACTCACTATCAGAGATTGGTCAGCGCGGCAATCTTTTTTTACCGGCATTTTTTTAATATGTAACCTTTCGCGAATGTCTTAAAATAAATAACATTTAACTTTGTCTTAAAATAGATAACGTTTTAACATGTTTCTCAAGTAAAGCAGTTTTGGTTGCCAACTACTCAAATCTGCTCCCAATGATGTCCATAAGTGGACGATATCTTTATTATCAGACCCAGTGATTTTCAGGATCTCTGGATGGGTGGGTGGGTGAGTCAGTGTACATAGATAAACAGACAGATAGAGTGAGGAGGAGAATGTGTTGTGTCAGCAACTCCATAGTCTCATATCACTGTTTGGTAACAGGTGGATAGCAGGGCTTTGTGGACAATGTTCCTGATTTGGCTTCAGAAAACACTGTTAGCACTAACCTGGCAAGTCATCTTGTCCGATCTTAATCTGGGGACACAAGCCCCTCTGAGCGGTATCCCCGTTAAACCCTGCGTGACATTTTTTGTGGGGGGGGGGGGAAAGAAACAAAGATTAGTTCAGAGCGATTTTTGACAACAATTTCACAGATAAAACTGGGAGGATTAAGAGAGAGATACAGAGAGAGGGAGAGATCTATTGTATTATCCACCCTTCAGATAAGTTATGAGGAGCGGTTGAGTAAACTAAGCCTATATTCTCTTGAATATAGAATAATTAGAGGTGATCTTATGGAAACCTATAAGATCATTAAGGGTCATGACAGAGTAGACGATGGGAGATTGTTTCCCCTGGTTGGAGAAACTATAACTAGTGGTCATAGTTTTAAGATTAGGGGTCAGCCTTTTTGCACTGAGTTGAGAAAAAACTTCTTCACTCAGAGGGTAGTGAATTTATGAAAGTCTCTACCCCCAAAAGGCTGTAGAGGGTAGTGAATTTATCAAATTCTCTACCCCCAAAAGGCTGTAGATGCTCAGTCTTTGAACATATTCAAGACTGAGATTGACAGATTTCTTATGGATAAAGGGGATTAAGGGATATGGGGATAAGGTGGGCGGATGGAATTAGATTAGAAGATCAGCCATGATCTCATTGAATGATGGGGCAGACTCAAGGGACCGAATGGCCTACTCCTGCTCCAAATTCTTATGCTTTTATGGCACATTAAATGTTAAAGATCCCGCAGCGCTATTCGAGAATGGAGTTTCCCCTCAAATAAAACTGGTCTCTCACTCCATAGTTGCTTGTGGGGCACTACTGTGTGCAATTTGGCTGCCGCATTTCACCCAAAATTATTATTTTATTATTAATACATCTAGTATTACAATCATGCATTACTACATGATTATTACATCTAAAATGTGAAAAGCGCTATATCAAATGCAAGGATTAATATTATTATTACAGTAAAAGCCCGTTTCCCGGCACCTTTGGGACCTAGCCAATGCCGGTTGCAGTGTGGGATATTTGGCAGAAAACACCAAAGATATATTTTTTAAATAATTCATTTTTCCAGATAAATTCCGGTTAATCGAATGCGGTGCTGGTTATACGGAAGTTGCGGTTGATCGGGTCACGGATAAACAGGCATTTACTGTATTATAACCTGTATTTGTGCTGTAACATTTTAAGATTCTGTATTTATAAAGATTAGGAATTTCCAGGTGAAACTGAGCACAGATCTTTGGCTCTGGAATTTCTGAGAAAGTACGGGGTGGTGGTGGTGGGGGGGGCGGGGTGGAGAGCTGGAGAGTTGCACATCAGAATATGAGATTATTTGTAAATAACAATAATAATCATCCCATTTGATACGGCTTTTTATCGCGTCATAGAGCCATCCCAAAGTGCTTCACGGGATACGCTGAAAAATGGACTGACTGTAATTTGTGAGTGAAACGCTGCAGTTAATTTGCGGACAGTAGTGTTCCAGAAACATCCACAAACTGAATGATCACATTTTTAATTTTGTTTCGAAGGGATTATTAAACCCAGAAAGCAATCCACCCATCGACTAATAGCTAGGTTACTACTTACTGTGCGTAATTGGCTGCTGCGTTTCGCCCACAAATATGCAGTCAATTCACTTCACAGTATATTCTGACGTCTAGAAGACGTGAAAAGCACCACATCAAATGCAAGGATTATTATTATCACTAGTATTACTGCTAGGTCAACAGAGGTGTGTGGAGTAAGGAAACTTGCCTAAGGTTTCAGAGAATATGCGAGAAGTAAAGGTGGAAGGTATATTCTTCTGAGTGAAAATTATTTTTATCTTCCTACGTAAACCCAACCTAGGATTATCTCGGGAGATCAGAAAAAAAGACAACAGCATCTTTCACAGACTGCGCCAGCCGCCAATCCATGGCTTTAATGTGAGGTCACCAGAGGTTATGTCTAAGCACATTAGTTCAAAGGTGGAAAGTGGTTAGTTCCACAGTGTACCACAGCTGTGTTATATTTCACACTATGACGCAGCCCAGCTGTGTTTGAACGTTGACCTTCCATATCTGCTGCTCACCCTAAAATGGATCAATTTTGTCCTCACCTTGAAACAAGTCTTCTGTGTCTTCTTGAGCAACTGGGAGTTTTTTAATAAACTGTAATAATGATCCTTGAATCTTGATGTAACGACCGATCACATCATCGTGATGGAGTATCATTATTATATCAAATCAAGGATTATTGGACAGAAAGCATCTCATAGGATTCTACTAAAAACTGCAACAAACTGTGTAGTTGAAATGTGAAACTGTCTGCCACAAGCTGTCTTTAAATTATTTAAAATTTAAAAGGGAATTAGATCGACACTTGGAAAAGAGGAAACTGAAAGGTGGGATTCAATTGAATTGAATTGAATTGGGTGGACCATGTAGAGAAAAAAAATGATGGGCCAAATATGAGCTCCTGTAGCTCAGCGGTTAGAGCACTTGCCTTACAAGTGTGAGACCTGTGTTCGAATCCAGGCAGATCAGGGCCAAACCTTGGGCAAGTTTCCTTACTCCACACGCCTGATAATAATCCGTCCAAAATAAAAGCCACAATAAAAAAAATTGGTCGTTTTCAATCCACGACTGTTTGTGGGACACTGCTGTGCGTAATTGGCTGCCGCGTTTCGCCCACAAATATACAGTATATTCTGTGAAGCGCTTTGAGACGTCGATAAAATGTGAAAAGCGCTATATCAAATGCAAGGATTAATATTATTATTACAGTAAAAGCCCGTTTCCCGGCACCCTTGGGACCTAGCCAATGCCGGTTGCAGCGTGGGATATTTGGCAGAAAACACCAAAGATATATTTTTTAAATAATTCATTTTTCCAGATAAATTCCGGTTAATCGAATGCGGTGCTGGTTATACGGAAGTTGCGGTTGATCGGGTCACGGATAAACAGGCATTTACTGTATTATAACCTGTATTTGTGCTGTAATATTTTAAGATTCTGTACTTATTCCAACTGTAAAATACCTCTGCTTACAAAGGGGAGTTAGATAGACATTTGAAGACTAAATATGTAAGAGTATCAGGAAAGACTAGGGGAATGGGATTAGAGTAGAGAACTCGGGCAAAACTCATTATTATTATCATCAGTGCAAAACAGTAGTCACAAGAGATCACTGCAGCAAGGCCCACATGTACACGCACACACACACACACACACAGCCCAATGGAGAGAGATCAGTCTGCCAGCAAATACCAAGATCTGCAGATGGAAAACCCTATAAGAGTTTTCTTGCATTTCCTTTACAAAAAAAGGGAACTTACTTACCCCTGAAAAACTGTCCTGGTGTGGCAGCAAGGTTGGTTACCAGGGCACTGAGGTAAATCCAACACACTGGCCCTCTCCAACTGCAATCAACAACAGCAAACAAACAACAAAATTACAATTGTACAGTGCCTTTCATGTCGAAAGGAAGTCCCAAGGCACTGGACAAACAATCAACACATTGGTAAGGGTCGGAAATGTAACAACCGTAACACAATTCAGTCGATATAATAAATAATCTTTGCATTCGCCTTGAAGAATCTTCACAGCACTACACAAGCCAATCAGTATAATAATGATGCTTGCATTCACATTGGAAGCAACACAGTGTGAGGAGCAACACAGCTGAATGTTGGGACTTCATGTTAAAAAGAAATACTTTATAACTCTTAAGACAGTTTCAGAATTATTAGGAATGTTTTGTAACCTTTTAGGGAAGTGTTATAACTTTTAACAAAGTCATATAACTTTTAGCAAAGTCGTGTAACTATTATGACTGAGGAGAGTCAAACGCCTAAAAAATGTAAAAGTTATGAAACATTTCCTGTAAAAAAAAACTTGTTTTGCTTAAGTTAATGTTCTGGGACCCTATCCCCCCACTCCCCCGGTATTTCTTTAAAGGGCATCTCCCCCTACCCCTCACCCCATACTCCTCCCACACACCCCTCCATTTCCCTGGAAACCTTACTCCCTTAGCTCCCAATTCCACTGCTGTGTTTCGCCTTATCAAGATCAACACAAAAATAAAGAGAGGTGTTAGGATCCTACCGATTGAACGGTGACCTGGGAATAACCATCTTCATGCGTTTTCCTGCTTGATGACCGATCACGGAGTCTGGATTTACTGTGTTATCTCAGGTGTTTGTTGGCGAAAAAGCGATTCACGGGTCTTACGAGAGAGGGGTGAAATAGCTTTCAACACGCCCTGACTTCTCTCTGTCTCCTCAACTCACGTCCCCAACACAGCAAGGAGTCAACTGAGATTCCAAGGAACCTTCTTCCTTGCTCCCACAGCTCAGAAAGGGCAGGGCTGCTTTTATTTACACTTTAAGAACCATTGCATGCTTGTACAGGAGGGAGGGAGGGAGGGAGGCATTGGCAGCTAATGGTTTGGCTTTCTTTTCACACCGAGGTAAATAAAGTGAGTGTGTGTCTGTGTGGAATTCCTTTGTGTTTCCATTTCCAACCAAGGTCATGGGAAGGTACAATGAAGATTCAAAGCAGGACACAAGGTGCCATTGAAGAGAAGGATTGCTCCTATTTTTTGTTCTGCCACATGTGGAAACCCATCACCATGTCTAAGAGTACCCAAACCAAGATAATCATAATCATAATCATAATAATCTTTGCATTCGATACAGTGCTTTTCACATCTTATTGATGTCTCAAAGAGTTTCATTGAATATACTCTAAAGTGAATTGACTGTATATTTGTGGGCGAAACACAGCAGCCAATTGCGCACAGCAGTGTCCCACAAACAGTCATGGATTGAAATTACCAATTTTTTATTATAGGTTATTTTGAGTGGGATTATTATTAGGCGTGTGGAGTGAGGAAACTTGCCCAAGGTTTCGCCCTGATCTGCCTGGATTCGAAACTTAGGTCTCAAGCTAGTAAGGCGAGTACTCTAACCACTAAGCTACAGGACTCCAATTTGATTCATGCAACATTGAATAAAACATCAGCTAATTGCAGATTTGTGTACATCAGGGTACTGTGATCTCTTAAGTGCTGGTTGATCAAACAAATCCAAAATCACATGCCAGTTACAATCTATTGCTAGCTTTTAATACCTCGAAGGGACATTAAAACACACTAAACTTTATAGTCCTTTACCCTACCAGCCATCACTACACCAGAAAGATAAACACAATGCAATTTAGTCCGACAGAAGAAAAACAAAGCATGAAAATACAATACAAGCTTGGTAGCCCAAGAACAGACATGTTGCCATTATTGTAAGATAATAATAGTAAATATACAAATATTTTCCTACCTGTCAAGCCCTTTACAAAACATGCTTGTGCAGAATTGATGATAACTTAAGTTTGGCAATTTTAACAAACGTTTTTAAGACTGCATTTTCTTAAAACGGCACACGTTTTCATAGCAGACAACAAAATGAAAGTTTCAGTCTCGTAACAGCTCTCTGTGAAGGTCTCTAAGCACTACATTAACCCACCAATACAGAAGGATTTGGGTTTTGTCTTATTCTGTATATTTTGCCCTCTCCTTGCACCGTGAGTCCTGTGATTGGTATTTTTTTACTGGCACAGACAGCCGGGAATCCTTGCCAAATAACACTATTAATCTCCGGTTCACAACTTTGCTTGGCATCCACATGAATGGACACATTACATGGTTGATACATTTCTTTGTATTTGTCATTTACCAATGCGCCGTCTCTCTCTCTCTCTCTATGGTCTCCCCCATATTGAAAAGCCGAATCAACCCATATCAAAAGTAATCAGAAACCCTATAATTCATATGGTGGCTTAAATACAGGAGCATGTTTCAAATTGCTTCATACGATTTTATGTAAAGTGTAGTGAATGCATTCTGTAGATATGGCATGTCACTACATAGGAATAGGAGTAGGCTATTCAGCCCATCAAGCCTGTTCCACCATTTAATTAGATCATGGCTGATCTGTATCCTTACTAACATTTCAAATTCAATTTCCTTTTCTCCCCGTATCCCTTAATACTCCGACCTATCAAACATCTGTCGATCTTTTTCTTGAAGGTGTGGATAGATCCAGCATCCACAATCTTTTGGAGAAGAGAATTCCATATTTCTACCGCCCTTTAAGTAACAAAAATGCTTCCTGATTTCACTTTTAAATGGTCTTGTTCTAATTTTAAGATTATGTCCCCTTGTTTTGCATTCCCCTACCAGAGGAAATAGCTTCTCTGCATTTACCTCATCAAATCCCTTCATCAACCTAAAAACCTCTATCAAACCACCCCCTCAATCTTCTAAACTCAAGGGAATACAATCCAACTGTATGCAGCCTTTCTTCGTAGCTTAACCAGTTATGACAGTAACCATTCTTGTCTCTTTTATTTTCCAAACTTGACAAAGTGATCTTTTTTTCTAAAAAAAGATGTCTTATTGCACGCATTGAAATTCCTTTTCTCAAAGTGCCCATCATTAACCTGTGGTGAAAGGTCACTATATATTTTGACAAATATCTTAGTGACTGGACTCTACATGTGGCATCTCTGTGTCAGATTCAGTGAAAGCAGCACTTTGAAAAGTGTGTTCAGCTAAATATAGTCAAATAGCTATCTGGGGTATAGGGCTGACACTGTCTATCAGTTAACCCTCTACAACACGTATTTCGTCACTTTTTGTCCAACTAAATTCAATGACTATTGGGAGCTCCTGTAGCTCAGTGGTTAGAGCACTCGCATTCAAGTGTGAGACCTGTGTTCGAATCCAGGCAGGTCAGGATGAAACCTTGGGCAAGTTTCCTTACTCCACATGCCTAATAATAATCCATCCAAAAAAAACCACAATAATAAAAATGGGTAATTTTCAATCCACGACTGTTTGTTGGACACTGCACAATTGGCTGCCGCGTTTTGCCCTCAAATATACATTGAATTCATTTTACAGTATATTCTGTGAAGCACTTTGAGACATCTAGAAGACGTGAAAAGCGCTATATCAAATGCAAGGATTATTATTATTATTTATTATTATTTGAAAACTTTCCTCTTCAATCGTGCTTACGGCCACCTCCCCCTGGCTTGGAATCAGGCTCTACACTTTACATAGTGAAGCACTTTGAAACAATCTCACGATATGAAAGGCATACATTATATCAAAAGTAAGGACTATTAATCATAGAATCATAGAATTTTATGGCACAAAAAGAGGCCATTCGGCCCGTCTAGTCTGTGCCGGCTCTTTGAAAAGAGCAACTCAATCCCACTACCCCGCTCTCTCCACATAACCTAACAGACCTGCTCTCCCTAAACAAAGATCTAATTCTCTTTTAAAAGCTGTTATCCAATCGGCCTCCACCACCTTTTCAGGCAATGCATTCCAGATTCGAACATCCCGCTGAGTGAAAACATTTCTCCTCAGCTCCCCTCTGCTTTGTTTTGAAATTATTTTAAATCTGTGACCACAAGTCACAGATTCGTCCACCAGTGGAAACAGATTTTCCTTATTCACCCTGCCGAAACCTCTCATGATTTTATAAACCTTTGTTTTATAAATCTAATATTTTATTATTATTTTGTACTATTATTTAGTAGCATTTTAGCAGTATTATTTGCAATTTTCTGCCTGGAATTCGAATTTCATTTCGTTAATTTATCATTGGAATGTAGTAATTTGCATAATAATAATAATAATAATCCTTGCATTTGATATAGCCCTTTTCACATCTTCTAGACGTCTCAAAGAACTTCACAAAATATACTGTAAACTGAATTGACTGTGTATTTGTGGGAGAAACGTGGCAGCCAATTGCACACAGCAACGTCCCCACAAACAGTCGTGGATTTAAACGACCAATTTTATTATTGTGGTTTTTTTTGGAGGGATTATTATTAGGCGCATGGAGTAAGAAAACTTGCCCTGACCTGCCTGGATTCGAACACAGGTCTCACGCTTGTAAGGTGAGTGCTCTAACCGCTGAGCTGCAGGATTCGTGGTCAGACTGAAGCCAGTGGTATTTTTGCTGCCCTCTTGTGTTAACAGAAGTAAACAAAAGTTTATTTTGTTTGAAGGTTATGCATTATCTTTTGAAGATCATTTTTCCAATGTCCCTTCTTGATCTGCTGATTCATTTCAATTATGGCAAAGAAAGTGGACAGCAGTTTGTTCCCATATCTTCTTACAATGCAGCTCATATCGAAGAGTCATAATAATAATAATCTTTGCATTTGATATAGTGCTTTTCACAGCATATTGACGTCTCAAAGCGCTTCACAGAATATATACAGACTATATAGTGAATTGACTGTATATTTGTGGGCAAAATGCTGCAGCCAATTGCGCACAGCAGTGTCCCACAAACAGTCGTGGGTTGAAATGACCAATATTTATTATTGTGTTTTTTTTGGATGAATTATTATTAGGCGTGTGGAGTAAGGAAACACCCAAGGTTTTGCCCTGACCTGCCTGGATTCGAACATTGCTCCTATAATGCTGAAATCCTCCCACAGTGACTTCACCGGGAATTGCTGTCAAGTATATTACCTATAAGAGTGTTTGTAAGCAAAATGCAACAGTCGATTAGTGCATGTCCCACAAACAAGGAGGACCAATTGAAGGACCAATTTGATCTGTTAGTCCTCTGACAATATGTATTACACTAATTGTTCATACTCCAACACTCTGTATAACATCACCTATTAGTACTGCAATTCTGTCAGACAGAAAGAGACAGACAGATTGATGGACAGTCGGATAGACGGACGGACAAAACTTACTTAAAAAAAAACTTGCTTTCACTTTTTTACAGCATCTAATCAAGTTGAAACATACCAAAACACTTCATTAGTTACTAGTTTGGAGAGAAAATACACAATCACCCAGCTAGCATTCAACTTTCAACCAACGTTCAGCAAACGTTAAGCGGGACTTTTGGTGAACGTCGTCTTACAATGTTCAACCAACGTCAATTTTCACCCTGGAATTACGTTCACTGAATGTTCCGGGATGACGTCAGGGTAACGTTCACTGAACGTTTGCCAAACATGCCATTTAATGTTCAACCAACGTTAAGCAAATATCCAGCAAACATTAAAAGCCCCACAAATCATGTTTCATGCAAAAAAATGGCCTAAAACCCCCCCCAAAAAATGATTTGTGTGTGTGTGTTCATGCGTATTTTTTGTTTTGTTTTGTCCTGCAGTTTGGACTAGATAGGGTTAACAACAAGACAGAAACAGACTTCAAAGCAAAATATACAATACTGATGAAACATTTGAAAACTTTTTGATGTTTTTCATCATTTGTTAATAAATTTTGACATCATTACAATGATTGTCAACTTAAAAATCGCTATGCAAATGATCAGACTCAAATTCAATTTTTAAATGCTTAAAAATCTAACATTTTCCAGGAGAAAACATCTCAAAATTGTTTCAAAATTAGCCCAAATATTTAGCGTGCCTGTAGACAATGCTTTAATTGGTCATATTTTCTCCCAAACTAGAAAATCCAAGAAAGGTGAAATTGTGTTAAAATCCATCAACCACATGATTTGCTTCATTAAGGCATCAGTTTCAATATCCAGAGCATGACTGACACTATCATCAGACAGAATTTTCAGCCACCAACACTTCAATATTTTCACTTCCTTCACCAAATAGGCCTATAGCCCTATGCATTGATCTGTCATTGCCCAAATCCTGATCATGACCTTGTTCTGCAACATGTTCAAGTTCATCATCATCATCATCATCATCAATATTGTCAAATTTCCTCTTGGCAGCAAGGCACGTGTGCCTCCACCGAGTCCATCTTGACATGGACCTGAAATTTGTCGCATTTTAATTTTAATAACGGACACGTATGGGATGGTTTGGGAGAAAGCAGTGATTTTATCCATGAATGATTTTATGAATGCCAATCTACCATAAATAACAGAACATGTGTAATTATGCACAATCGGTAATTTACGGAATTATCACTGAACACGTGCGGTATAACGAATTTGGCAGGAATTTGGTGGCACTTACAACAAATAACAACAACAACAAATTACATTTATAGAGCGCCTTTCACGTCGGGAGCTCAGTAACCAGGATTAATCAGGATTAATTAAGCAGGATTAATCAGGCCCGTACGCAGGGGGGTTGCGACGGGTGAGTACGCACCCCCCCAAATTATAAAAGGTCCACATTTTCCGGGGTAGAGAATTGTATTTTTATCAAATTTAAATACCAAGTAAATTTATTGAGCATTTGTGTAACAATTAATTCTTCAAAACTATGTATTACTTATAAATACACATCTTTGAATGTTTTAGTATTAATATAAAATTACTCGCACACCAGAATCGGCGTCTACCCAAAACATACCGCGTCGATAGACGCGCTAGTCAATGACGCGGCGAGTCTGTGACTCACTGCGTAAACATAGGCGCGCGCCAAGACTCAAATCCATCCTCGTTTGGAAATCATCCCGTATACAGACACAAAGGTAGCACCACTTCTGGAAGTTACAATCATCTTTTCATCTGATCACCGTAAGTAAAAATTATTCAAGTTTTGAGAGGTGTGACTGTAATGCTAGCAAACAATGACAACATATTTACAAGCTTCTGAGAAATTAAAGCTTTTGAGAACCCAACAAAAAAGTTATATGTGTCTGGACGGGAATGCCTATCTTTAAAAAAATACTCATGGACGTAGGCCTATGATTTAGCGCCTATGTCTACGTGGTGTGTCAATTGGAAATCATCCCGTATACAGTCACTACATAAAAAGGTAGCACCACTTTGTGGAAGCTGAAATCATATTTTAATCTGATAAATGTAAGTAAAAATGACTTAAGTTTTGATAGGCGTGTTTCTGAAATATCATGTTTCTTGTTTTGTCTTGATTATCACATTTTTAACCAGATTAATCTTCATATCATGTTCAACTGTTTTTTTAATTGTTTCCTCGGTGATATTTTTACCACTTGCGGCCTCTTTACCAGACGAGGGCCTTATTTACCGGAGCAATTTTACCTACATTCCAAAAACATCAATGTCGCACGACTTTGGCCTAAAAATAGTTTCATCATCATCTGATCGAGCGAACTCGGGCATTGACAACCACACTTCTCCACTGATCCCTTCTCTCCATGCAGCCTGACAACTCCCGCCTGCCAATACCCGAATCGCGCTCCAGAGTATCGATGTAGGTTAGGGCCGGTCGACCTCGTGTTCTGTGACCGTGCAATGGTTCCCATAGGATAGCACTATGGACAGCCAATGGATGGTCTACAGTCCTTCATTAGATGCTGCCTTTTGCATTCACTGTGCACTGATGGTCCAAACACGTGAGAGGAAACGGATGGGGGCATTTGTTAATACACCCTTTACCATGTTCTACAAACTAAACGAGAAGGCGAAGGAACATGAACGAAATGGTTAAAAATAGCTTCACTCTGGGTACAAAATTGAATGTGAAATAAAGTAGCACTGTTTATCTTTGCGGTCATATGTTTTTTGCATGCCAGTGGACGTCTCTAAAAGCAATTTTTAATTACAGGAATACATTTTTAATAATATAAATCAAATGTGATAATCAAAACAAAACAAGAAACATATTTCAGAAACACGCCTATCAAAACTTAAGTCATTTTTACTTACATTTATCAGATTAAAATATAATTTCAGCTTCCACAAAGTGGTGCTACCTTTTTATGTAGTGACTGTATACGGGATGATTTCCAATTGACACACCACGTAGACATAGGCGCTAAATCATAGGCCTACGTCCATGAGTATTTTTTTTAAAGATAGGCATTCCCGTCCAGACACATATAACTTTTTTGTTGGGTTCTCAAAAGCTTTAATTTCTCAGAAGCTTGTAAATATGTTGTCATTGTTTGCTAGCATTACAGTCACACCTCTCAAAACTTGAGTAATTTTTACTTACGATGATCAGATGAAAAGATTATTTTAACTTCCAGAAGTGGTGCTACCTTTGTGGCTGTTTACGGGATGATTTCCAAACGAGGATGGATTTGAGTCTTGGCGCGCGCCTATGTTTACGCGGTGAGTCACAGACTCGCCGCGTCATTGACTAGCGCGTCTATCGACGCGGTATGTTTTGGGTAGACGCCGATTCTGGTGTGCGAGTAATTTTATATTAATACTAAAACATTCAAAGATGTGTATTTATAAGTAATACATAGTTTTGAAGAATTAATTGTTACACAAATGCTCAATAAATTTACTTGGTATTTAAATTTGATAAAAATACAATTCTCTACCCCGGAAAATGTGGACCTTTTATAATTTGGGGGGGTGCGTACTCACCCGTCACACCCCCCCTGCGTACGGGCCTGACTCAAACTGTGTAAAACGTCGGAGCCTCGAGGGGGCTTCGGGGGCAGCCCCCAAGCCCCCGGCCACTGTTGGTCCCATCACTAGCAATCCGCACCCCCCCATTAAGAATCCTGTGTACTGTGTACTGGCCTGTTAATGTGGCAGAGAGCGCCACGACTACCTCGACTCACGTCCGGCCCGGCACGTGGCACGTCCAAATCACAACCTGATTTTTTGGTCGACGCAGGCCCGTGTACTAGTATAATGTGTGTGTGTGCGTGTACCTATACATGTACTAGTATAATGTGTGCGCGCGCGTACGTACTACTTGCAAAACTATGGGGAGGGGGAGGTCGACAATGAAGTTCCTGTGCCGTGGCCTCATGACTCGAGAACAACGCTCGAGAACGACTCTCCCCATATTTTTCGGAAGAGTTATAACGGCTTTCAGTGTTTTTCTGCGGCATCTGCCAGTCATAAAACACATAGAGAAAGAAAGAAAAAATAAACAATGGAAACCCAAAGAAAATCATTTCACGGCCAAACTAATGTTAAAGGGCCAAATCAATTTGGGGGAAGAAATGTTTTTCTCGGACATAACTAAATTGTGTAAGGCCAGATTCCTCGAATTTGGCCGTTTTTTTCCGGCCAAATGGCAAACCCTGAGTGTAACTGTTATCGGAAAATAGCGGGAATTGGCCGCGGGCGCCGCCGGGCCCGTTTCCTCCAGTGACAGTCGATCAAAGTATAAATCTTAATAAAACATGAATGTTCTAGTGGCAATTACAATAACATTAATAACTCCGGAAAAGTTGCATAAACTTATTGAAGATTTAAACATAAAGCACAGCGTCCTCCGCAAACACGATTGACCAACGCGAGAAGCATGAAAGAGGACTCCCCTACATCACTCGGCGGCACACGCGGACAATTATTCCTGCAGGTCAACAATCGGCTCGTGGGGGGATTGTTTATTTTCTGAGTAGTGGGAAAAGTAACTGAACTTAGTCAACTGAACGTTCACTGAACGTCCAGCCGTTGCTTTTTCATTGGTCCCCGAAAATATGGAAAATATGAAGAAAAAATACAAAATGACCTTGACATCCTAACATTGAAGTTGTGATTCAATGTTATTGCAAACACACACACACACAAACAAATCAAGACTATTTAACAATATCAAGACAATAAACATGATGCACAACGTTCAGACAACGTTCAGGCAATGTATTAGCAAAAACTAAATCAAATTCTAAAACTGCCCATCAGTCAACAGTGACACATCATGCTGAAGTAAAAACAATAGACAATCAATAAAAATTGAAAGCAGATGAAATTTACGTTTCGCTGGTAAAAGTTGTTCTCTGAACGTTCAGCGAACGTTGACTGCGAACATTGGACGTTCGACCTCGAGCAGACGTTCAGTCAACGTTTAGTTAACATTTGAATGCTAGCTGGGCAGTTTAATTTAGAGTAAATTACGTGGAATGTTTTGATACATCCTTCCAGTGTGAAAGGCACTATAACAAATAGAACTGTTTAATATTATTATTATTGTTGTTATTATTATTATTGCTATCCAATGTAAGCAAATGGAGAAGCAACAAGGACCAACAAGGTTCCGCAAAGTGCCTTGAGGTTGTCCAGAGACACAGAAATGGAGTTTCCCAAACTTTTGTCAGGCAGGTTTGCAATGAGCTGGAGAAAGGTTCCTGGAGACCTGAACTGTATACTGCTGTCCAGCTATAGCTGTTAGTCAGCCTTTCCGTGAGAAACTATTTATATATTACTGTGAAACACTGAGAAAACTAAGGTTGGGTTTACCTCAAATGGCAAAACTTTAAACTGAGCCGCAGAACACAAACAACAACAAAATTACATTTGTAGAGCACTTTTCACATGGGGAGGTCATCCCAAGGTGCTGAACAGTCAGGGGTCAGGACCTGAGCATGGTGGGAGGAGCGACAAGGTTGGGATGAGGGAGGGCAGCAGTGGTAGGACAGCGACTGAAAGCACGGTCGAAGAGGAGGGTCTTGAGATGGGCCTTGAAGGAGGCAAGAGAGGGAGCAAAAAGAAGGGATTGTGGGATGGAGTTTCAGAGCGTGGGGGCAGAGAGTCTGAAAGCCCATCTACCGATGGTAGGGCAGGTCGGGTGGGAGACAATGTAGTTATTGCCTTCTTCCTCGGTTCACACGCCTAATAATAATCCCTCAAAAAAAAATGTACACACTTCGATTCACGACTGTTTGTGGGACACTACTGTACGCAATTGGCTGCTGCGTTCTGCCCACAAATATACAGTCAATTCACTTCACAGTATTTTCTGTGAAGTACTTTGAGACTTTGAGTCTAGAAGATCATGAATAGCGCTATATCAAATGCAAGGATTATTATTATTATTATGTATTTTAATGTGTTGACATGATTCCGACATTCTATTGTCAAGGAGCCAGTTCAGCACCAAGGACCTGACCGCTTCTCTCCCTCCATCCCCTCCACAAGCCTCAGGAGAAGGACTACATTCATTTCAGGTCCATATCTATTCTACATTGAGCGATGCCAGCAACTCTCCCAGATATTCTTCTAACAACAACAAAATTACACTTGTATAGTGCCTTTTATGTCCGGAGGACGTCCCAATGCGCGGTACAGTTACTGCTTTGGACCCGAACTGAGGACAGTGGGGTGGGAGGGGAGGGTGGGATTAGGAGCTGTCGATGGGTCCATCGAAGAGGGGAGTCTTGAGGCGATTCTTGAAGGAGGCTAGGAAGGGGGCGAGGCAGAGGGACTGCGGGATGGAGTTCCAGAGGTTGGTGGCTTAGTGGCTGAAGGCTCACCCGCCAATGGTAGGGTGGGTGGGGCAGGGGACGTGGAGCAGGACAGAGCCTACTGAGAGGAGGGGCGGGCAGATTAGTGCGGGGATAGGTGGTCACAGATGTAGGGTGGGGCGAGGTTGCGGAAGGCTTTGAATGTGAATCTTCCGATTCTAGGCTGACATCACCAGCCTCACAGTAATCTACAACACGGGTTTTCTGTTAGCAATAAATATGCTACAATAGCAAAAACACCACTGCAAAATTCCAGCGTCATATCGAGTTGTTGCTCTTGCTGAATTTCCCGGAGGAATTCCAACTTTACGGGTGTCGGACAGTCACCAGAGACTCATGAGCTAACACACCCCATTCTGTTTCCATTGGTTCTCCTGATGGAATCCCAATCACATTAATTGCAACAGCCAGTATCGAGTTGTGCAAATGTGCAATGTTGCTAAGTTATTAGGAACATAATTTACTCGGACAGACTGACTATCTCTCCTCTTGTATTTATTGTATCTTAGACACTTGGCTGAGAGTAAGCTGATACATCCCCCCAGCTCTTGGGACGTCTTTCCAACGTGAAAGGCGCTCTATAAATGTGATTTTATTTTTGTTGTTGTTGTTGTAACTCCACCCCCCACCAACGTCAACAATAACAGCACCAATTTGCATTTAGAAGGTGTGATAAACGCTACATAAAATGCAAGCATTTTAATTATATTATTATAGTATAGTGTACTGAATAACAGCCAAGGAAAAAAATCAACTGCTGTGCGCAACTGTTGTTGTTGCATTTGATAAAGACCTTTTCATGTCTTCTAGACATTTCAAATATACCGTATATCTCCACGTATAAGGCGCACCTGCGTATAAGGCACACCCCCCGTTTTTGACCTTTTCTTAGTGAAAAAAAACGGAAGCATTTTCAATTATATTGCCAGCAGAAGGGAGGAGAGGCAGGTAGGTAGGGAGAGAGAGAGGCAGGCAGCCAGGGAGGGAGAGAGGGAGGCAGGGAGAGAGAGAGAGGGAGGGAGGCAGGCCGGCAGCGTGGGAGAGAGAGAGGGAGAGAGGCAGGCCGGCAGCCAGGGAGAGAGAGAGAGGGAGAGAGGCAGGCCGGCAGCCAGGGAGAGAGAAAGGGAGAGAGGCAGGCAGGCAGCCCGGGAGAGAGGGAGAGAGGCAGGCAGGCAGCCCGGGAGAGAGAGAGGGAGAGAGGCAGGCAGGCAGCCCAGGAGAGAGAGAGGGAGAGAGGCAGGCCAGCACGCAGGCAGGGAGGGAGGCAGGGAGTGAGGCAGGCAGACTGGGTTCGGCAGAAGGTAAGCACAGCACTGAAGTCCGCTGCTGCTGCCGTTGCCCGGGCGGCGGAGGCCGAAGCCCCGTCACCCACTCCTCCCAACCCCCCGCCGGACACTGACCAAACCCCGGCTGACAGCGCGCCGGCCGCCCCCCCTGTTTACTGTATTTCCGAGGCTCAAAATCTCTTGTATCTGCGTATAGGGCGCACCCCCTACTTTCGAGATCTTCCGACCTGAAAAAAAGTGCGCCTTATACGCGGAGATATACGGTACTGTGAAGTGAATTGACTGTATATTTGTGGATGAAACCCGGCAGCCAATTGTGCACAACAGTGTCCCACAAACAGTCGTGGATTGAAATGACCAATTTTTTTTTCAAGGGATTATTATCAGGCGTGTGGAGTATAGAAACCTGCCCAAGGTTTTGCCCTGACCTGCCTGGATTCGAACACAGGTCTCACGCTTGTAAGGTGAGTGTTCTAACCACTGAGCTACAGGACTCATCGAGGACTCCTTATATAACAACAACAACAGCAACAGATGAGATTCGTATACTGCCCTTCACATTGGGATGACAGCCAGGGATCCACACCCAAGCTGGTGGTTGGGATCAGGGGTGGTAAGGGCGTGGAGGCTCGTGGCCTTCAAGTGGCAGCATAACTGAGCAATTTGTGGCAAAGAGAACCAGTCAGCTGAATTAAGTGCTTTGACATGTCTTTTCAAGGTAAAAGGCATATCACAAATGAAGCTTGTCATTGTTGCTGTAAATCTAGACCCACAGGGAAATTCTCCCGAAATTATTCATCCACCTTGGGCAAGTTTCCTTACTGCGCACACCTGATAATAATCCCACACAAAAAATAAATCAGTCACTTCAATCCACGATTGTTTGTGGGACACTGTTGTGCACAATTTGCTGCCACGTTTCGCCCACAAAATATGGTCAGTTCACTTAATAGTACATTCTGTGGAATGAATTGAAACATCTGAATGATGTAAGGCACTCCATCAAATGCAAGGATTATTATTACAGTACTATAATCCTTTATTATATTTCTCCTTTATTGAAGAGCTGGGGCTGTAAAAACCTTAATGCACTGAAAGATTGGCCAGGCTTTCAGTGCGAGCCCTCTAAAAGTTGATGAATAAAAGCCGCTCAGATTCATTAACTCCTCGAAGCTCTTACGCCTGTAGGAGTCTTCCACTGAGAACAGTTTTCAAAAACTTGACCTGTCCCATGTCAAGGAGATAACACAAGTAAGTGGATCAGTACGTATTGTTCACGAAAGCATTGTGAATTCAATATAAGAATTATGTTCCAGCCATCACCAAGTTAAAGGCATTCATAGCTCACATGAACCTCACTTGTGAATTGAAGCTGTCAATGTGCTGACATCAGTACGACTTTGAAAAGAAACCTCAACTGATCTATAGGGAAGGGGCATGAATCAGACCGGATCGACTTACAATAAATACTAATAATAATCCTTCCATTTGATGTAGCGCCTTATCACATTGTCGAAACGTCTCAAAGCGTTTAGCAGAATACTGTACATTGTAAAGTGGGTTGACTATTTTGTGGGCAAAGCACAGCAGTGTCCTATGAACAGCACGGTCACAGGAGGGTCTTGAGACCGGCCTTGAAGGAGGCGAGGGAGGGAGTGAGGTGAAGAGACTGTGGGATGGAGTTCCAGAGTGTGGGGGCAGAGAGGCGGAGAGTCAGAGGGGAAGGAGGGCAGGGTTAGGGCAGCGAAGTGTGAGGGTGGTGGGAGGAGGAGGGGTGAGGCTGCCCAAAAGTGTGGTTTGTAGACTGGATTTGAAGGAGGCGGGAGAGGCGGGGGGGGATTGGGGGAGAGGCTGGGGGGGGGATTGGGGGAGAGGCTGGGGGGGGGATTGGGGGGGAGAGGCTGGGGGGGGGATTGGGGGGGGTTTGGGGGAGAGGGGGGTTGGGGGAGAGGGGGGAGGTTGAGGGAGAGGGGGGTTGGGGGGAGAGGGGTTTGGGGGAGAGGGGGGGTTGGGGGAGAGGCTGGGGGGGGGTTGGGGGAGAGGGGGGTTGGGGGAGAGGCGGGGGGGTTGGGGGAGAGGCGGGGGGGTTGGGGGAGAGGGGGGGTGGGGGAGAGGCTGGGGGGGGTTGGGGGAGAGGCGGGGGGGTTGGGGAGAGGCGGGGAGGTTGGGGGAGAGGCGGGGGAGTTGGGGGGGGTGGGGGAGAGGGGGGTTGGGGGAGAGGCTGGGGGGGGGGTTGGGGGAGAGGCGGGGAGGTTGGGGGAGGGGGGGTTGGGGGAGAGGCGGGGGGGTGGGGGAGAGGGGGGTTGGGGGAGAGGCGGGGGGGTTGGGGGAGAGGGGGGGGTGGGGGAGAGGGGGGTTGGGGGAGAGGCTGGGGGGGGGGGGGGAGAGGGGGGGTGGGGGAGAGGGGGGTTGGGGGAGAGGCTGGGGGGGGGGGGGAGGGGGGAGAGGGGGGGGGGTTGGGGGAGAGGCGGGGGCTTTGGGGGAGAGGCGGGGGGGTTGGGGGAGAGGCGGGGGGGTTGGGGGAGAGGCGGGGGTGGGGGGTGGGGGAGAGGCGGGGGGGTTGGGGGGTAGGGGGTGGGTGGGGGAGAGGGGGGTTGGGGGAGAGGCTGGGGGGGGTGGGGGAGAGGGGGGGGGGTTGGGGGAGAGGGGGGTTTGGGGGAGAGGCGGGGGGGTTGGGGGAGAGGCGGGGGGGTTGGGGGAGAGGCGGGGGGGTTGGGGGAGAGGCGGGGGGGGGTGGGGGAGAGGGGGGGGGGGTTGGGGAGAGGGGGGGGTGGGGGAGAGGGGGGGGGGGGTTGGGGAGAGGGGGGGGTGGGGGAGAGGGGGGTTGGGGGAGAGGCTGGGGGGGGTGGGGGAGAGGGGGGGGGGGTTGGGGGAGAGGGGGGTTTGGGGGAGAGGCGGGGGGGTTGGGGGAGAGGCGGGGGGGTTGGGGGAGAGGCGGGGGGGTTGGGGGAGAGGCGGGGGGGGTGGGGGAGAGGGGGGGGGGGTTGGGGAGAGGGGGGGGTGGGGGAGAGGGGGGTTGGGGGAGAGGCTGGGGGTGGGGGTGGGGGAGATGGGGGGGGTTGGGGGAGAGGCGGGGGGGTTGGGGGAGAGGCGGGGGGGTTGGGGGAGAGGGGGATTGGGGGAGAGGCTGGGGGGGGGATTGGGGGAGAGGCTGGGGGGGGGATTGGGGGAGAGGCTGGGGGGGGATTGGGGGAGAGGCTGGGGGGGGGATTGGGGGAGAGGCTGGGGGGGGGATTGGGGGAGAGGCTGGGGGGGGGATTGGGGGAGAGGCTGGGGGGGGATTGGGGGAGAGGCTGGGGGGGGGATTGGGGGAGAGGCTGGGGGGGGATTGGGGGAGAGGCTGGGGGGGAGAGGGGGGGGATTGGGGGAGAGGCTGGGGGGGGATTGGGGGAGAGGCTGGGGGGGAGAGGGGGGGGATTGGGGGAGAGGCTGGGGGGGGATTGGGGGAGGGACAGAGTTGCAGAGTGTGGGGGAGGCAGAGATACTGAATACCCAATGGTGGGGGGAGAGCAACTGAGGGACCCCCAAAACATCATGGGGACACACAGACTCCCTCCCCCCCAATGGGCGCGCGGACATGAGGGAGGGACACACCCTGCGGGAGGGGAGGCTGTATAAACCCCAACTCTGTGCACAGGCGCAGTGAGGGACTCGAGGAGCCGGGATTGGCGCAGGCGCAATGAGGGACTGGAGGAGCCGGGATCGGCGCAGGCGCAGGCAGGGAGCGGAGGAGGAGCCGGGATCGGCGCAGGCGCAGTGAGGGACTGGAGGAGCCGGGATTGGCGCAGGCGCAGTGAGGGACTGGAGGAGCCGGGATTGGCGCAGGCGCAATGAGGGACTGGAGGAGCCGGGATTGGCGCAGGCGCAGTGAGGGACTGGAGGAGCCGGGATTGGCGCAGGCGCAATGAGGGACTGGAGGAGCCGGGATCGGCGCAGGCGCAGGCAGGGAGCGGAGGAGGAGCCGGGATCGGCGCAGGCGCAGGCAGGGAGCGGAGGAGGAGCCGGGATCGGCGCAGGCGCAGTGAGGGACTGGAGGAGCCGGGATTGGCGCAGGCGCAGTGAGGGACTGGAGGAGCCGGGATTGGCGCAGGCGCAATGAGGGACTGGAGGAGCCGGGATTGGCGCAGGCGCAGTGAGGGACTGGAGGAGCCGGGATTGGCGCAGGCGCAATGAGGGACTGGAGGAGCCGGGATCGGCGCAGGCGCAGGCAGGGAGCGGAGGAGGAGCCGGGATCGGCGCAGGCGCCAGTGAGTGGAGTCGGAGGGTCTGACCGGGGCTGTGCGCAGGCGCAGTGAGTCCCCTCCTGCTCAGTCGCTAAGTGGAGTCAGAGAGACGGACAGAGCAGAGAGAGAGAGAGAGGGACAGGGAGAAGGCAGGAGAGAGAGAGAGAGAGTGGGAGAACAACGACTTGGATTTATACAGAGGCCTCCACGCCGGACGGCGTCTGAGAGCGCTTCAAAACAGAAGGAGAGAGAGAAGGAGGGAGAGAGAGGGAGAGGGGTGGGTTTGGTCACTGAGTGACAGCCAGGCCTGGGTGGGGGGTCCTGTGGACCCGGGGGGAGGGGGTTGGTTACCAAACCCCAGGGTAAGGCCCGGGCGTCTGGAGAGACAAAGCGGGTCAGGGAGAGACAGGGAGGGTGAGACACGGGGAGAGAGACACAGGGAGAGACAGGGAGGGTGAGAGAGAGGGTCAGGGAGAGACAGGGAGGGTGAGAGAGAGGGAGAGAGAGACACAGGGAGAGACAGGGAGGGTGAGAGACAGGGAGAGAGAGATACAGGGAGAGACAGGGAGAGAGAGACACAGGGAGAGACAGGGAGGGTGAGAGAGAGAGAGAGGGTCAGGGAGAGACAGGGAGGGTGAGAGACAGGGAGAGGGAGACACAGGGAGAGACAGGGAGGGTGAGAGAGAGGGTCAGGGAGAGACAGGGAGGGTGAGAGACAGGGAGAGGGAGACACAGGGAGAGACAGGGAGGGTGAGACACGGGGGGAGAGACACAGGGAGAGTGAGAGAGAGGGAGAGAGAGACACAGGGAGAGACAGGGAGGGTGAGAGAGAGGGTCAGGGAGAGACAGGGAGGGTGAGAGAGAGGGTCAGGGAGAGACAGGGAGGGTGAGAGAGAGGGTCAGGGAGAGACAGGGAGGGTGAGAGAGAGGGTCAGGGAGAGACAGGGAGAGTGAGAGACAGGGAGAGAGGGGGGCAGAGAGAGAGAGAGACAGGGTCAGAGAGAGATAAGAGAGGGCGAGATACAGGGAGAGAGAGGGTCAGAGACACAGAGAGAGAGAGGGTGTCAGGGAGAGACAGGGAGGGTGACTGTGTGTGTGTGTGTGGCCGGGAGGACGGCGCTGCCCCAGGAGGAGATCACCCCAGTGTATAGCGGTGAGTGATGGACATCTCTGTCTAACAGCCACAGTCAGGGGGGAGGGGGGGCTGGGGATCCTGGTTATACAGCGATGGTACAACTCCCCCCCCCCAATCACCAGGGACTGCATTCCTATTCTCTATTCCCTTCTCCCACACTTTCTCTGCCTCCTTCCCTTTCCCCCTCTACTTGCCTCCCCCTCCCTTTCCCCCTTCCCTTTCCCCCTCTACTTGCCTCCCCCCTCCCTTTGCCTCCCTCTTCCCTTCTCTTTGCCTCCTTCCCTTTCCCCCCTCTATTTGCCCCTCTCCCTACCCTTCTATTTGCCCCCTCCCTTTCCCTCCTCTATTTGCCTCCCTCTTTCCCATTCTTTTTTGGATCTTCTCTCCCTTTCCCCCCCCTCCCTGTTTGCCAATGCATTTCCCCCCTCTCTATTTCCCTCTCTTCCTTTTCACCCGTCTCTATTTCGCTCTCTCCCTTTCCCTACTCTCCCTCTTTCGCTAGCTTTCCTCTCTCCCACCTTCTCCTTTCATCTGTCTCCATCTCCCTTTCCCTCTCTCGTCATCTCTGTTGCCTCCCTCTTTTTTGCTCTCCATCACCCTTTTCTCTCTCCATTTTCCTTCTCGCTTTACCTATTTATTTCTCTATCTCCCTTCTCTCCCCCTCTTTCCTCCCTTCCTCTCTCTTGCCAGTGCATGTTCCTCTTTTTGTCTCTCAAAGCTTAGTAAAACACTGTACTAAACACTGAATCACTGTATGTCTTTTACAATATATTGTACAGTATATTTCGCACAGAACATACTTTACAAGCATGAAGTGGTTTGAGACGTCTCAACAATGTGAGACAACAATAATAATCCTTGCATTTGATAATAATGTTGACAACAACCACAAAATTACATTTACAGAGCACGTCAGGCGGACGTCGCAAGGCGCTAACATCTATATCGCTATAAAAATGCAGGGGTTATTTGATTTAGTGACTGACCAATTTTGTTTGCAGTTGAGGATCAATGCAAAGATTACTATGAATAAATAATAATAATCCTTGCTTGACAAGTGTGGTGGAAGTGTATTTGTGGACGAACGACGCAGCGAGTACTGTGCTCGAGGGACAGCTTGTGCTATAATCCCAGCATAGGTTTTAAACGCACAATCCTGTAGTTTATTGGTGCATGTGCTACCAACTGAGCCGCGCTGACCAGCTAAGATGCAAGTGAAAAGGATTTCACCCTATGCCTCCTTCAACAACAACAACAAAATTACATTTATAGAGCGCCTTTCATATCGGGAGGACATCCCAAGGCGCTGAACAGTCAGGTCGGATCCGAACAACAGAGAGGGCAGGGTAGGGGAGAGGAGCAGGATAGAGGGGAGGGATGGGAGAGAGTTGGCAGGGCAGCAGAAGGCACGGTCAAAGAGGAGGATCTTGAAGGAAGCGAGGGAGGTGAAGGGACTGGGGGGTGGGGTTCCAGAGTGTGGGGGCACTGACAGCTGCTGGTTATAGCAGTTTATGTATTTTTTCAACTTTGGGATTGGAGAGGTGGAATTTAACGACAGATAGAAAGTGCGCCAGACAGGGAGTAGAGGGAGGGAGTTTTAGAGATTAGAGGTGTAGAATCTGAAGGCTTGGAGACTGATAGTGGCGGAGAAGGAGTTGGGGACTTGCAGCAAGCTGAGAAGAGGGAGCGAGCAGAGAAGTGAGGTAGAAGATCAGAGAGATTAGTTTGAGTGCTAGGATGTACAGGGATTTATCGGTGAGGGTGAGGACCCTGAAATTGATCTGCTGGGAAACATGTGGGATGTTGGGTTTTTGCTACTGTATGTTTTATATATTTTATATGTATATTTTAGGAGTACTTTGGTTATTTCGCACATCTGTTTACCAAGCAGGGGGTGGGAACCCAGTTGTTAGTTGATTGGTTGAACGCTTCCTGGGAATAAAACCCCTTTCCAAAAATAACTAATTAAGAAAAAAAATGTTATGGTCACTCAAATCAATTCAGACTGTTTGTGGGGCACTGCTATTGCAAAACTGACAGGCACGTTTTGCCTGGAAAATACAGTCAATTCACAACAGTATATTCTATGAAGCGCTTTGAGACGTCTCAGTGATGTGATAAGGTGCTATATCAAATGCAAGGATTATTTCAGCACTTAATTTTCAATTGCAAGTGCCTGTGGAAACACATGATTTAAAAAAAACATGTAATGATAGTTTTTATTTTAAATTAATTCCAAATGATTTGCTGGGGCCATTTTGAATTTAAAAATTATCTTTAGTGATCAAACAGGTGCCATTCCTCCTACCTGTGTGAATCTGGAGGAGGAAACAGAAGTGTTTGATAAATGTCCCCACAAACCCTGGTGTGCATCATGCAGTAGCAAATGTTTCTCAAAGTTTAAGAATCCAAGACAGCTTTTCTGAAGTCAGCATTTTCACACTGTTATCTTTCAACTCGCGGAGATCAAAAACTTGTTTTTAAAGCTGTCAAATGCCTTGCAAATTAATGATAATTGAAACTCAGTGATGGATTTGACGTGGTGCAGTAAGATTGTATGTGAGGACAGCAATTTGAAAGATTCAACTTGTGGCTTAGTCCTTTGAAATACTTGTCCACAATTGTAAAGTATCTTGGTTTTTCATGTCAGTCACTTTTAATCTCATTCCCCTCCCGTAGTATGAAGATTTCTCATAATAATAATGATAATTCTAGCATTTGATGTAGCGCCTTATCACGTCTTTGAAACGTCTCAAAGCGCTTCACAGAATATATTGAAAAGTGAATTGACTAGTTTTGAATGCTTTTGTGGGACAAACCCGGTGGCCAATAGCACACAGCTGTGGAATGAGTGACCAATTTTAAAATATTTTTTGGAAGGAATTATTACCCTTGGAAAGCGTTCCGCCAATCGACTAATAACTGGGTTCTTACATACTGCAAGGTAAACAGAGGCACATGGAGTAAGAAAACCTGCCCAACATTTCGCCCTCCTTGGGAATCAAACCCAGGTCTCTCACTTGCGAGGCAAGTGTTCTAACCACTAAGCTACCAGACTCTAATATATGAACTTGAGGTAGCGATGGAATTGAAGTTCAAGTTGACCCTATCATACAATTCCATAACTGTTCACTGGGGCTGGTGAAGGGAGGGAAAGGATGAGTAGAACTATCCAAATTCTGTTCATCAGTGAACCAATAAAGAGTTATTATGTGTTCTTTATGACTTTTTGGAAATTCCTGCATAGGGCGAAACGTTTGACAATCAATCAATCAAAATTTACATTTATATAGCGCCTTTCATGTCGAGAGGACGTCCCAAGGCGCTGGGTAGGGACAAGAGCAGGGGGGAGGGGACAAGGCAGGATGAAGGAGAGTAGGAGAATTGACTATATATTTGTGGGCGAAATATAAAGACAAGTATCTTTACTCCAGCCGCCTACCCAGCACTAAGTAGGAATCTGATTGTTGATTGGTGGGTCGCTTCTCAGAGGATAATAAACCCTTACAAAAAGATAATAATTTGGTCGCTCAATCCATGACTGTTAGTGGGACACTGCTGCATGTAATTGGGGAAGAGACGGCTCGACATCAACGATGTCTCAGTGAACTAAAACCGGTAAATTCCATCATTGTGAAGTTGGTGAACATACTTATTAATAAATAGTTTCAGACTAATGCTTAAAAAATCCTCAGAGCTTCTGCTTCAAGCACATTATTTAATTTACATTACATAATTTACATTTACATTTACATTACTAGCCTCTCCTCAGCTATGAGGAGAGGCTAGATAGGCTAGGGTTATTCTCTCTGGAGCAGAGAAGATTGAGGGGAGACCTAATAGAGGTTTATAAGATCATGAGGGGTTTCGACAGGGCAAATAGAGAAAAACTATTTCCACTCGTGGGTGAATCTGTGACTCGTGGTCACAGATTTAAAATAGTTTCAAGGCGAAGTAGAGGGGAGCTGAGGATAAATTTTTTCACTCAGCGAGTTGTTCGAATCTGGAATGCATTGCCTGAAAAGGTGGTGGAGGCTGATTCGATAACAACTTTTAAAAGGGAATTAGATCTTTATTTAGGGAGAACGGGTCTATTAGGCTATGGGGACCGCCGGGCAGGGCAGTGGGATTGAATCGCTCTTTTCAAAGAGCCGGCACAGACTAGATGGGCCGAATGGCCTCCTTTTGTGCCGTAAAATTCTATGATTCTATGATTCTATGATTCTATGATATGTGGAGTCCTGTAGCTCAGTAGTTAGAACACTTGCCTTGCAAACGAGAGACCTTGGTCCAATTCCAGGTGGAGAAAAACTTTGGGCACCCTTCCTTATTCCACACGCCTAATAATAATTCCTCAAAAACATCGACTGTTTGTGGGACACTGCTGCGTGCAATTGGCTGCCACGTTTCGCCCACAAATATACAGTCAATTCACTTTATAATGTATTCTGTGAAGCGCCTTGAGACGTGAAAAGCATTGTATCAATTGCAAGTATTATTATGGATGGAGCAATGTGTTTTGTCAGCTAATGAATCTGAAACCTGTATTAAAATTCTTTAGGGAGGGGAGGAGGAAGGAGAATCAAAGTACTGTACTTATTTTTCAAAGGCAGCTTTGCATGTTAATCCACTCAAAATACCAAGAGGATATAGCTGGGATAAGGTGGCTCAAACGCTGCCTGGTTTCCAGTGTTGCTTTTCTGTGTAAGACTAAATATAATAATATTCCTTGTATTTGATAGCCTTATCACGTCTTTGGGATGTCTCAAAGCACTTCGCACAATAAATACACTGTAAAGTGAATAGCTTGTATTTTGAGGGTGAAATGTGGCAGCCAATTACGCACAGTAGTGTCCCACAAACTGTCATGTGTTGGGAGATCAAATTATTAGTACTATTATTTTTTTAAGGGAATATTACACCCTGAAAGCAATCCGCCAATCCAATCGATTTAACCGGGTTCCTGCATACTGCAAGATAAACAGAGGCATGTGGCGCAAGGAAACTTGCTCAACATTTCCCCCTACCTGAGAATCGAACCCAGGTAGTTTCGCTTGCGAGGCGAGCGCTATAATAATAATAATATAACCAGTAAGTTACTGAACTCCAATATTGAAAAGTTAAAAGCTGGTAGAAAAGTGTTGGGGACGAAAGAGAGAGAACCTTCCAGTTCATTAGGGGTGGATGCCAACATTGGGAAATAAAAGCATCATTCCTCTGGTCTCTTGATATATAACTGCTTGGTTTTCATATCAACCGTTGCTTTCAGGTGTAGACAAGCCAATTGGCCCCTCTGTCTGTCCTAAACTCTGAAGACAATTTGCTACCTCAGTGGTGTGAACTTCTCTATTTCCAATACACCAGCTGTCTGGTGATTTCTGGAGCTGGTAACTTGTGTTGTAAAATGTATAATACTCGCTGTATCCTCTCCCTCCCCCTAAATTTTTTTTATTGTTCATTATGTTCCCATTGGTCACCTCAAATCCCCCACTTCCCTGTTCCCAGCTTGAGTCTGAAACAATGACTGTTCTGCGCCTTGGGACGTCCTCCGGACGTGAAAGGTGTAATTTGTTGTTGTTAAAAAAAATTAAATTGCAAAAAGTTCTAGTTTTTTTTAAAAACAAAAAGTACATTCAATATAATGGCTAATGGTTAAAATTTGGAAGTTTTTTGGAAAAATCTAATCTGAAAATATCCATTTGATAGTACACTCAACCTATTTGTATTATTGCTTACAGTAATAATCCTTGCATTTGATATAGCACCTTATCATGTCATTAAGATGTCTCAAAGGGTTTCACAGAATATACTATAAAGTGAATTTACGCTTCTAGGCAGAGCATAGAGTAATTTTTTTCAAAATACTTGTAACTATTTTAAATTAAATAAAAAGCTTTGTATGCCACTGGGTATCAGATTGTAAGAATGGCCGTATCCATCTCTAGAAGATGTGGAAAGGCACTACATTGAATGCAAAGATTATTATTATCTCTCTTGCTGCACTCAATTCCAGGACTGTTGTTCTTACCAATTGCTCGTCAGATAAAGTCCTAAAGGAGCCTCAATTTCCTTTGATTAAATGTCAGCAAGACTGAAGTTATCTCGCTATTATCTCTAGTTATTGTCACAAGCACTTTCTATGCTCCTTCTTCCTCTGACTCCAACAATGCCTCTGGCAGTTTCCTTTGACTTAAAACAGTCACTTTGCAATCTTATTTCTGCTGAAATCTCAAGTGTGCTTTCAAAACGTGGATTCAATCTATTGCTCAGAACAACTTTCTACGTCTCTGGAATAAAGTCCATTTGTGGCTTCACCTCAACTGAAATAATTATAATAATCCTTGCATTTGATATGGTGCTTTTCATGTCTTCTAGATGTCTCGAAGCTCTTCACAGAATACTGTAAAGTGAATTGACTGTATATTTGTGGGCAAATACGTGATAGTCAATTGCGTGCAGCAGTGTCCCACAAACAGTTGTGGGTTGAAATGACCAATTTATTATTGTGGGTTTTTTGAGGGATTATTATTAGGCATGTGGAGTAAGGAAACTTGCCCAAGTTGATATAACAACAACAACAACAACCATAGGATTTATTTAGAGCCATTGGTTAAATTTATATAGCACCCTCCACACCAAACAGCGTCCCAGAGCGCTTCAACGTCTTTGAAGCCTTACATAGCGTATAATCACATCTTTGAGACAGTTCAAAGCTCTTCACAGAACATACTGTAAAGCGAATGGACTGTGTAACGTGTGGACTGGAATGCAACCTGATCCATGCTTTTCAAAAACCATGATGGAATTCACCAGAACTTAATCTTTTAGCTTCTGAACTTCAAAGATTAGCGACGGTGCATTTCTGATACATTCACATTTCATAGCTTTCCTGATAACCAGCAGCTTTCGGGGTGGGAAACTGGAAAATGCTGAGTTACTGGAACCACAGATGTTTACAACACTTAAGGAAATCATTCAGTCTGAACCAATGGGGCCTCTACCAGAATACTAAATGGAAGTACCTGTTCTGATCACATTTCCCAGCACTTTCCTCATTCTCCTATTACAGAGGAAACTCATTAGAGCAGGTTTGGGCTCAGCAACTGTATGATGAACACACAAAAAAAGTCATGGCTAATGTCACTCACTACTCTCCATACGCAAGAAACGCTCCTGACATCAGTTCTTTGGTGTATGTTTTGGTTTAGAAATTCCATCAATTCTTTCGTGGCCACTGAATCTTACAGGGAGTCCTGTAGCTCAATAGTTAGAGCACTCATCTTACAAGTGTGAGAGCTGTGTTCGAATCCAGGCAGGTCAGGGCAAAACCTTGGGCAAGGTTTCCTTACTCCACACACACATCTAATAATAATCCCTCAAAAAACAACGGTAACAAAATTGGTCATTTCAATCCATGACTGTGGGACACTGCTGTGTGTAATTAGCTGTCGTGTTTCGCCCACAAATATACAGTCAATTCACTTTACAGTAAATTCTGTGAAGTGTTTTGAGACATCTAGAAGGCATGAAAAGCACTATATCAAATGCAAGGATTATTATTATTTATTGTTATAATTGTTTGTGAAACACTGCTGTGTGCAGTTGATTGCTGTGTTTGACCCACAAAATACGCAAATGATCCACTTTACAATATATTCTGTGAAGCAGTTTGAAATGTCTCGACGGTGTGAAAAGGTGCCATATCAATTGCAGCGATTAATATTGTTATGAAGCTTCATGAGTCACTGGTTGATGAACGTCAACTCAATTGTAAATAGTTGGTGTTTAGTTGGTGAAAAATGTAATTAAGGAATCTGTTCATATTCAATTTCAGCCCACAATAAACTCATTATCCTAGCTCACTTGCATGGCATCACTGATTTTGCTTCATATCTTTCATGTGGTATGTACCGTTGTAAGCACCTTGGAATATCAGCTCTCGAAAGGAGGGAGTAGTTGTCTTTGTACTTGGAATGTGCAAGTTTATTGTAACTGGGGATTTATCTATTGAACAAATACAAAGAGAGGAAAATATAGCTGCGATCTTCCAACTGAAATGTTGTGAAATAATAATAGTTCTTGCATTTGGAAAAGCACCTTATCACGTTGGAAGGATGTCTGAAAGCATATCACAGGATTTACTGTGGAATTAAATAACTGCATTTGTAGGGAAATGGGGTAACACAATTGCTTACAGCAATGTCTCACAAACAGCCATAGAGTGAGTGACAAGTATTGTTTGCGGGTTGTTGGCTGCGACCCTTCTCTCTTTGAATAGCGCCGCGGGTTCTTTAATGTCCACCTGAACAGGCAGACAGGAACCTCGGTTCAGTGTTTCGTCTGAAAGAGATGTTCAAAAGTTAATATTGAATGCGTTTCATCTGTTTCCAAAGATTATAAAATGGATTAATTTTGAGGACAAAATATAGCTTATTAAAAACAAGCCATCAGCTTAAGAAATGGTTTCATTTAGAGGAATGCTGAGTGAATTCAAGCTGTGCATTAGTGCACAATTTAATATTTTGCACAGCACAAAATAGCTTAGAAGATTAATGTGGTAAATTTGTAGGTAGCCTGTGAAATTCTTGGCACCTGCGGTCTAAATCTTTTGCAACTGCTGCTATTTTTCATATTTTCTGTCCTTGAAAGCTGCTCCCTCCAAAAGTGCCCCAGTTCTGATGAAGGGTCATGGACCCAAAACGTTGACTCACTTTTCCTTTCTCCACAGATGCTGCCTGACCTGCTGAGTGTTCCCAGCAATTTCTGTTTTTGTTTCAGATTTTAGAAACCTCTCTCGGACTGAAATTACTTTTCTTTTGTTGCACACTGACAGACAAGTGGAGTCACTGCATCAAGATAATAATAATCATCCTTTCTTTTGATATAACGCTTTTCACGTCTTCTAGACGACTCAAAATGTTTCACAGAATGTATATTTGTGAGCGAAAGGCGGTAGTGAGCCACTGAGCCACAGGACCCTACAATAGGATTCCTTATCGTTAGCTCCTGAGAATCATTATGTCTGCTGGGTTGGAAGAAGTAAAGCAGAAACACATTCTGACAAAACCTGAATAAGAAATAGAAAAAAAACATTTTGCTCACAGCTTGAGAATGAAATATATCAGTTTACGCTCTTGTAGCAATTGATTTAATGGGGCAGTTTTCGGATAAGAGTCCATTGTTCCTTCACACAATCGCCACAAAAAAGCAACAGTCTTAATAGATTTTTTCCTCGCGACGCCTTGATTCTGTGATTCTGTTCTGTGACAGATTGTGATTGTTCACCCAAGGATCACATGAGCAATAAAGTGTTTGTGTTCAAATATTTGCGGTGTGTTGCTCACAAACGTAGTGGAAATGTTTGAAGAAGTCAATAACTCGATTTCTTCACGTAGAATCATAGAATATTGCAGGATAGAAGGAGGCCATTCAGCCCTTCGTGTCTGTTGCGACTCTACCCAATCCTTGCCTCTCCCTCACTCTGTTTTCCCAGAGCTTGTTACTGAATGTGTTACGACCAGGCTTTCGGGCAATGCATCCCGAACCGTAATCATTCTTGGGGATAATTTTAACTTTTCAGAAGTCGTCTCATTCTTTTAAGTGAAATATAAGCATGCGTTAAATGCTGGATTAGAGAGGAATTTGGGATGATTACAGACTTTTGATGATAAATAATAAATGCCATTTCTTGCATTTGATAACTGTGCCTTAACACGCGAGATGTCTCAAAGTGCTTCACAAGATGTATTTTGTGGGCGAATGTGGCAGCCAGTTTTACTGATGAGTGATGTTGGGTCAGCTAATTTCTCCTCGCTTCCTCCCTTGCCTCGTTCAAGGTCGGTTTCGAGTCCCTCCTTTTCGATCGTGCCTTCAGCCACACTCCCATCTCTCTCCCTCCTCTCCCCTATATCCTGCCCCTACCCCGTGCTCTGTCCTAACCCCTGACTGATCAGTGCCTTGGGTCATCCTCCCGACGTGAAAAGCGCTCTATAAATGTAATTTTGTTGTTGTTGTAAATAGCTGGTGGTGTTGCTGCAGATGGCAGCCTAGGTTGTGACGGCAACCATCCAAAGTGAATGAATAACAATAAAGTGCTTCACATGATGGACTGTAAAATGAATTGAATGTACATTTTGTGGGTGATACGGGGCAACTAATTGTGTACTGCAGTGTCTCACAATCCGTCGTGGGTTGAATGATCCAATTATTTTTTTAAGGGATTATTACCGCCGGGAAAGGGATTCAACAATTGACTTTAATAAACCAGTCCCTATTTATTACAAGGTAAACAGAGGAGTGTGGAGTTAGAAAACTTGCTTGAGGTTTCACCCTGTCTGGGAATCGAACCTTATTTGTGAGGTTAGTGCTATTATAATAATAATAACAATAATCCTTGCATTTGATATAGCGCTTTTCACTTCTTCTAGACGTCTCAAAGTGCTTCACAGAATACACAGTAAAGTGAATTGACTGTATTTCTGGGTGAAACACGGCAGCCGTAAAGCAGTGTCCCAAAAACAGTCATGAATTGAAATGACCAATTTATTACTGAGTAAGGAAACTTGCCCAAAGTTTTGCCCTGCCTGGAATTGAACCTGGGTCTCTCGCTTGTAAGGTGAGTGCTCTAGGACTGTCACAAGATGGGTTAAATGCACAGCATTGAATGCCATGGATATTGCAGAGGTGTTCTGCACCTTGGGGTGTCCTCCTGACATGAAAGGTGCTCTACAAATGTACTTTTGTTGTCTGATACGATTGTCCAGCACCTTGTGATGTCCTCCTGACGTGAAAACCGCTACACTGTACAATTTTGTTGTTGTGTTTCAAATGGGTGTGACATTTGCAATCTAAAATGATAGAAGTTATGGGCTAACCTTTTTTTTGTCTGCTGGGTATATCTGACACATGCAGAGACCAGGGGGGTAAAGTGAGGAATGAAATTTGATGTGTGGTGAAGGTAAGGCAGTGGTATTCCTTATGAAATCTGCCAATAGTCTCTTGCCATTCCATGTGGCCAGTGAAAGACCATTCTGATCTATGGCTGCGCGCGCCTGTGTATATGTTTGTATATTGCTGTCTCCGCTGTAGGATTTACCTCTATTGTCTCTCCAGTATCCGAGAGAACAAAAACACAATAGGATGTGGAGCTATTTAAACATCTATCTTGCAAATTAAATGGATTACAGAACCTTTATATAACAACTTGCATAATTGTGCTTTATAATCCTTGCATTTAATTTAGCGCTTTTCACGTCTTCTAGATGTCTCAAAGCCCTTCATAGAATATACTGTGAAGTGAATTTAAGAAAGGCGAAACCTGGCAGCCAATTATGCACTGCAGTGTCCCACAAACAGTCTTGGATTGAGTGACTAAATAATTTTTTTTAAGGGATTATTATCAGGCATGTGGAGTAAGGAAAGTTGCCGAAGGTTTCGCCCTGCCGGGATTCAAACAAAGTCTATCGTTTGCGAAGTGAGTGCGCTAACCACTGAGCTACCGGACTCCATAATATCCAGGTCCTTATCAGGGAGGCGGTTGTATATGGTTAAATGTGTAAATGCTTTTTACAATATATAATTGTTATATAGACAAATGAGGCAGCCAATTCCTGTAACTCAGTGGTTAGAGCACTTGCCTTGCAAGCGAAAGACCTGGGTTCGATTCCAGGCAGAGCGAAACCTTGGGCAAGTTTCTTTACTCCACAAGCCTGATGATAATCCCGCAAGAAAAATAAATAATAAATTGATCATTTCAATCCACTGGACACTGCTATGCGCAATTGGCTACTGCGTTTCGCCCACAAAATATACAGTCAATTCACTTTACAGCATATTCTGTGAAGCGCTTTGAGATGTCTAGAAGACGTGAAAAGCGCTATATCAAATGCAAGGATTATTATTATTATCATCCTTCCCAGCGAAGTCCATAAACAGTAAACAGTCCATTTGTGGTGAGGCGAGGAATGTTAGCTATTTATTTGAAATAGCATCTCAATGTCTAGACAGGCAGGTGCCGAAAATTAATAATACAATGAGAAAATAAGATGATAATCTGGAAATGTGTCATAAAAATTGGGTATGAAGGAGTAAGTGGTATGCATGTGTGATGCGTACTGTACATTCATCGCTAGTGATTGGTATTGTTAGTATTTATAATTTTCAGAAATTGTTTGAAAGCTGGCATCATGCCTGAAGTGCCTATATTTTTAAATTCTGCGCCCATGCTGATACTGATTTTTTTTAGAGGGAGCTTTGATCATCTGATTTGGGAGCATTTGCTATTGACTTGTATACAAAAAGTAGGACAAAATGTTCAATTTTCTTCTTCCAATCCATGGTGACTGGCTTCAGCTGCCAAATCCAAGAATGTATTGTTACTATTTTACAGCGTTTTTATGGCTCTCTGACAATCTGCTCAGCCACCTAAATCACCAGATTTTATTGCTCTCAATGAAATAAAATCCATCCACTATATTTCAACCCTCAATCATTTCAAAGCGGCTGGTTTTCCCCCTTAGTACTGTATATTGCTTGGTGAGGTTGCAAAACAGGTCGTGAACAAATGCAAGCCCTTTAAATTCTGCAGTACATCATTTGTGTTCAATGCAAATGTAGATGAGGTTTAACAGAGGTAAGAGAAGCTGGAATTGTTCTCCTTAGAGCAGCGTTTATGGGGAGATTTAATAGAGGTGTTCAGAATTATGAGGGGTTTTGATAGAATGGATAGCGAGAAACAGTTTCCACTGGCGGGTGGGTCAGTAACCCAGGCACCTAGATTTAACATCATTGGCATCAGCGGAGAGATAAGAAATTTTTACACAGTGAGTTGTTGTGGTCTGGAATGTACTCAGTGCCTGAAAAGGTGGTGGAAACAGATTCAATAACAACTTTCAAAAGGGAATTAGATAGGTACAGTACTTGGAAAGGAAAAATTTGTAAGCAATGGGGAAAGAGAAGGGGATTGGGACTGATTAGTCATGTAGCCTCCTTCTGTGCTGTAATATTCTATGCTTCTATGGACGTTGTTGGTCATGAATGATCTGCTGCAGGATGTTGGCTGATCGGCTGCGCCTGATAGACTTTTGTTGAAATGTAGCAATCCTGCAATCAGACTTTTTTCTCATTTACAATAATAATAATCCTTGCATTTGATATAGCGCTCTTCATGCTTCACAGAATATACTGTAAAGTAAATTGAGTGTATATTTGTGGGCGAAACGCGGCAGCCAATTGCGCACAGCAGTGTCCCTACAAACAGTCGTGGATTGAATGGCCAGATTATTTTTTTGAGGGATTATCATTAGGCATGTAGAGTAAGGAAACCTGCCTAAGGTTTCGTCCTGGCAGGGAATCAAACCCATAAACATAAATGTGGTGGTGCATGTGTTCTCAGCCTTTTTACAGTCGATTTTTAATTATCGCAAATAGTTTCTTGACTACTTGAAGATAATCTGCTTTCCAGTGGTCCGTGAAGAAGATTATGTTTGATTTTAAATGAGTTTAATATTTGATTTTAATAGTGGTCTATTAATGGTGTGTTTTATTATTAAAATATTAAATCGTTGGAATGTTTCATTTTACCCTGGCTCCTTGCTTTAATGCATAGAA
Source organism: Hydrolagus colliei (assembly GCA_035084275.1). Taxonomy (NCBI): domain Eukaryota; kingdom Metazoa; phylum Chordata; class Chondrichthyes; order Chimaeriformes; family Chimaeridae; genus Hydrolagus; species Hydrolagus colliei. The sequence goes on from CM068744.1 coordinate 38,058,150, forward strand.
TATTACATCAAAGAAGGAGGCCATTCAATGTTTATGCAGTATGTGTCGGAGATAAATCTAAAGCCGTAGAAATTTACGGGTTGGCGGAAGGAGGCTATATGACTCATTGTACCTTTGCCAGCTCTTTGGGAGAGCTACTCAAATCAGTCCCAATCCCCCACTCTTTCCCCATAGCCTTGCATTTTTCCAGTAATGGAAACGCAGTAATTGCGTTTCCATTACTGAATGCCAGACTCGTTAACAGGTGACTCTTTTTAAAAGGTACTTATCAAAGCCTTTCGTATTTGTGTTCTAAGAAGATGTCTCTTTTTTTTAAACTGGCGCCCTCAATTCATCCAGTTTTAGCTGGTTTCCATGGTTAAGTGCTGATGCAGTGACAGAGATGGGAGTGCTGTTTTTATGCCATACACTGGCAATCGATCAGGCGTCACTATGCCGCTTCCCGAGCTGAAGTGGTTTGTTCCAACTATAAATCCGTTCTTTTTCTTTCGAAGTAGAATTTGCTCGTCTGGCTGCTTCCAGACGTTTGTGAGTTAGGGTGTCCTTTCAAAAGAAGCCAGTCTGAAACAGATTGTGTCCTTTTCTTTCCAGGCATTTACAATGTGCTTATGACAGCAGCCATGAAGCACAGAAAAGGGAAGTCGAGCTGGCTACTAACATGATGCAGTGAAAAACATCTTAACTTGAGGTAAGCACATCATCATGAAACTGATTTTCTTTTCTCCGCGCCCCATCCATTCTATAATCATTTCACCATTGATACATAGAATTATTTCCGGAGAGTCCTGTAGTGTATTGGTTAGAGCATTTGCATCACAAGCGAGAGGACCTGGGATTGATTCCCAGGCAGGGTAAAACCTCAGGAAAATCCCTTTACTCCACACCTATGTTTACCTAGCAGTAAGTAGGAACCTGGTTGTTAGTTGATTGGCAGATCGCTTTCTGGGGGTAATAATCGCTTCAAAATAAATAATCATAATGAATAATTTGATCACTCAATCCATGACTGTTTGTGGGACATTGCTGTGCGCAATTGGGCTGCCACAGTTTGCGCACAAAATATAGTCAATTCTCTATACAATATATCCTGTGAAGCGGTTTGAGACATTTCAACGACATAAGGCGCTATATCAAATGCAAAGATTATTATAATTAAACTGTAATGATAATGGTCTCTTCCAGGCAGCGATGGTTATTCCTTGAACAAAAGTTGATTCTTTCGACAATAAAGATGTCAGAGGTACAAGCAACTGTGGAATTCTCAGTGGAATTACATAAGTTCTACAATGTGGACCTCTTTCAGAGGGGGTAAGTGAACTTTACATGATTTCTTTGTTGGTTCTGTCCGTATCACAATTAATAATAATAATAATATTGATAATAATCCTTGCATGTCAGAAAGACAAACCCAAACCCTTCACTGGATATACTGTAAAGCAGAGTCACTGCATTTTGTGGGCGAACATGGCAATGTGCGTGTATTGCCGTGTATTTTGCACATGGCAATGTCTCACAAACAGCCATGAAGTGAAATGACTGAAAGGTGAAACTGAAGATGAACTGTACAGGTTGTTTGCATTTTTAAATAAAAATGTGAATTATTTCTGTCTAAAGCAAACATGCTGTAAGCTAGCTGCCAAATATAGTTGACACATATCTTGTAAAACACATTTACCAAAGTTTGTAGGTTTTTTTAAAAAATACTGAAGGAGCTCAAAACGGCAATGTATTTTGGTGACATTTACTGTTTTTTGTATTGTAATTTTACTGTGGAAAGATTTGGTACAGTGACAGCAGAAAGTCTTGTTAATTGACACTTTTAAGGTTCAGTCAAAAACTGTAGCTCAGTGGTTAGAAACTCGCCTTACATGTGAGACCCGTTTTGAATCCAGGCAGGTCAGGGCGAAACCTTAGGCAAGTTTCCCTACTGCACAAGCCTAATAATAATCCGTCCAAAAAAACCTATAATAAATTGGTCATTTCAATTCACAACTTTTTGTGAATACAAAACCCACCCTACCATCGGCGGGAAACTGCTGTGCGCAAATGGCTGCCGCGTTTTACCCACATATATACAGTCAATTCACTTTACAGTGTATTCAGTGAAGCGCTTTGAGACGCCTAGAAGACATGCAAAGCGCTATATCAAAATGCAAGGATTATTATTATTAATTGCCAAATTTCTATATTTTTTGTTGCCTTTGTTTCCACGTTGCCTCCAAGCACCTATTTTGGGCGTAGATAAGAAACGTGACTCATCTCATAATGCACCCATCATGCATTCTGTAGCTTGTGTGTTTAGTCTGTACTTGAAACACTTGCCAATAACAAGTGGCTCTCCCTGCTGCACCCTTTTGGTTTAGAAAATGATGGTTCTTTCCTGGTTTTGCAGGTGTACCTCCCACAATGTCATTACATTCCGCATACAGGTCACCAAACCGCTTTTGAAATACGTTTTGCTTGGTATTACAATCACGTTTGTTGTTACGTCTGATCTTAACTTGATTAATGTATCTGATGACTGTGAAGATTGAGTGTTGCGTGTTGCATTCACTTTCAAGGCCATTCACGGCCTTGCCCTTTCCTAGCTCTCTGACCTATGGGCTCCGGTCTACTCCATGTCCCCCGCCTAACCCACCCTACCATCGGCGGATAGACATTCAGCCTCTCTCCTCCCACACTCTGGAACTCCACTCTACAGTCTCTTCGCCTCCCTCCCTCCCTCGCCTCCTTCAAGGCCGACCTCAAGACCCTCCTCTTCGACCATGTCTTCTGCTGCTCTCTCAACTCTCTCCCCTCCTAACACTCTCCCACCCTACACCCTACACCCTACTCTGCCCCTCTCCCTTGCCTAGGTCCCGACCTGACTGTTCAGTACCTTGGAACGTCCTCCCGACATGAAAGCCGCTCTATAAATGTAATTTTGTTGTTGTTGTTCTTAACGTAAGAAATTAAATTTATTGGATAAGAACACAAAGCAGAAATTAGTTTCTGCGGATATAGGGGAATTAATAGGTTCCTTTTTTTTAACGCTCCCACATACATTTATCATAAGGGTTAGTTGTCAATTAACGCTCCCTCTGCTCACACAGAAAGCATTCATACTCCATAGCATCAGATTGGAACAATTATTTTCTCACATCAAGCAACCTCTTGTGTGAGGTGTTTGTTTGTTGAGATGCATTTTAATTCATAGCAAAGGGTGTATTTGAGCCAATCTAGCATCACCACTTGTGAAAAGATATTGCAGTCCATAGTCAGATGACCGTATCAACTTTTGCAACGATAACTTCGTTGTATAGTATCTTTCACGTGGGGTTTTGTCTTGAAGTGCTGGGATAGAAGGAAGGTGACCGTAAGCATGGTCTTCCGGTGCGATGTGGAGACTGACAAGGAAATGGGATTTAGGCAGTGGGTTCCAGTGTTTTTCCAGTGTTTTGGGTTCCAGGGTAGTGGTTGAAAGTGAAGTCGCTAACAGTGGGACAGAAGGGATGATGTGAAGTAACCGTTCCTGTTTAAATGGTTTGAGCCATTCAAGGGTGCAGCCAACTTTTTATTAGTGACTTCACTGGAGTGTCATTGCAGTTGAGGCAGCGACTTCCAAAGATCCAAGAGAAGTGAAGAAATCCTTTCATCATTTTTCTAGAGTTGGACATAATATTGTTATTTGTAAGTGCTGTACTCTCCTTAAACAGGCTAGTTCTGAGTGCCTTGGGTCACCTTCCTGAGGTGAAAGGCGCTATATAAACGCAATTTGTTGTAGTTTTGAGAGAAACCCTTCAAATTTATATTTCTCAAAACATGTTGAAGTCCCTTAGTGGAACGAATGTGTTCTGACAAAATCCTCAGAAATGTTCTCAAGCTAACAATTGAGGTCAATAATTCAATCCATGTGGGACACAGCTGTGTGCAATTGGCTGCTGTGTTTTGCCCACAAATCTACAGTTAATTTACTTCACAGTATATTCTGTGAAGTGCTTTGAGGTATCTTGAAGGCATGATTAAAGTGCTATCAAATACAAGAATTATTATTATATTAACAATAATAAATTGGTCATTTCAATCCACGACTGTTTGCGGGACACTGCTGTGTGCAATTGGCTGCTGTGTTTTGCCCACAAAATATATTGTCAATTCACTTTACAGTATATTCTGTGAAACGCTTTGAGAGGTCTCGAAGGCATGATTAAAACGCTATATCAAATACAAGAATTATTATTACTATATTATGAATAAAGCCAGTTAGGTTTTTAACTCCTAATTGCCATTTCAGAACATTATAAGAATTGCTTGACAAAGAAGACCAGAATTGCTTAAGAAAGAAGACCAAAGTCCATCCAATTTGCCTTCCGCCATCCTGACAGTCGTATGCATATGTCATGTCCCAGACAATATAATGTATCTATCCCACAATATTATTTTCTAAAATACATCTTTCCAATTTGCTTTTGAAATAATCTTTTTGCTGATTTGTTGATGTGTGAATGTCAGGGAAGAACAAATTTGGATTTGGCTTTGGAAGCTCTTGTGGTTGAACTGCTCAACAATACTCACAGCCCAGGATCTTCATAATAATAATCCTTGCATTTGATATAGCGCTTTTCGCATCTTATCGACATCTCAAAGCTCTTCACAGAATATACTGTAAAGTGAATTGACTGTATATTTATGGGTGAAACGCGGCAGACAATTGTGCACAGCAGTGTTCCGCAAACTCTCGTAGATTGAAATGACCAATTTTTATTATTGTGTTTTTTTTATGGATTATTATTAGGCGTGTGGAGTAAGAGAACTTGCTCAGGGTTTCGCCCTGATCTGCCTGGATTCGAACACAGGTCTCACACTTGTAAGGCGAGTTCTCTAATCACTGAGCTACTCTTGGAGACTTATTTGGAGACTAACCATTTCTGGAGCTACGTTGGAAACCGAGTCACCAGCGTGAGGAGGAGGGGAGGGGATTGGGGTTACGGAGGGGGGTATCATAACTAAAGTATTCTGGATGGCCTCTAGAAAGATGTTGGAAAATTACTATGTGGATTCAGTTGTTACCATGAATTTAGTGACTTTATTCTTGCAACAAGATCATTCTCAACCATCTTGGAAATCACAGGTTTTCGTAGCTGAAAATCTGCAGAGACTGATCAAACATTCAGATCAGCATATTTGTATGCAGGCTATCTTTAGTTTTGATGCTCTGCTTCGCAGCTAAGAAAGTTGTGCTTTTGTGATGTAGCTATTTTTAAGCTAGCATTTAAAACCTGGATTGGTCTGGTTTTATGAAATGGGATTGAAAGTTGCATATACCAGAGCAGTCCTTGCATTTGATATAGCACCTTTCATGTTGGAAAGACTTCTCAAAGCATTGTAGAGGATCTACTGTAAAGTGTAATGACTATATTTTGCAGGTGAATGTGGCAGTCAATTTTGTGTGCAGTGTCCCCAAATGCAACGTGAAAACCATGCAAAGCTGCTCGTACTTGTTAATTAAAGCATTTGTTAGGCATTGAGACCACCAAATGTAATTATCTGTACGGTGTCAGAAAATTAGCTGACTTGTTAATGTGCACTGAACAATACCAGTAGTTGTTATCAGAGCAGAATTCTCACATTCTTCGGGGGGAATTCAAAATTCAGGAACTGTAGCTCTGAACTAAGAGTCAGGTTTATTGTACTTGTGCTAGTTTGACTATTCTGAAGGGGACCCATTTCATTTCTAATAGCCACAGAGTCTACGTGGAGTCAGTCCTGTAGCTCAGTGGCTAGAGCACGTGTCTTGCAAGCGAGAGACCTGGGTTCAATTCCAGGCAGGACACAACCTTGGGCAAGTGTCCTTACTCCACACACCTGATAATAATCCTTCAAATAATAATAATAAATTGCTCATTTCAAACCATGACATTGCTGTGTGCAATTGGCTGCCATATTTCGCTCACCAATACAGTCAATTCACTTTACAGTATATGCCGTGAAGCACTTTAAGATATCTAGATGACGTGAAAAGCACCAAATGCAAGAATTATTATTATATGAAATACAGGTACCCTGCCCCAACTGCGTTTTTTTTTCTACCGCTAATTTCACTTATCCACGGTTGGCTTGCTGAGACAACCCGTGCTAACCACAGCAATGGATTTTGCTTATCCATGGGTTTTAACACTAACACTGGCGTTTGGCACTTGGACCCAGTTGCATCAGCCAGCCACAATGTCGCTTCGTGCTAGCGTTTGGCTCGAGGACCCAGTTGCGATGTTGCAATCAATCAGTGATGATGTTGTTTCTTCTTTAGGATTAAGATAAATAACATGAATTTATTCTCGCTTCTCCGCATCCCCTCCCCCTCGTGTCACCCACCACACCACCTTCTCCGCATCCCCCCCACTCCATGTCACCCACCACACCATCTTTTCCACATCCCCCTCCTCCGTGTCATCCACCACTCCACCTTCTCCTCATCACCCCCCCTCCTTGTCACGCACCACACCACCTTCTCCGCATCCCCCCCCACCCGTGTCACCCACCACACCACTTTCTCCGCATCCCCCCCTCTCCCTTCCGTGTCACCCACCAAACCAACTTCTCCACATCCCCCCCTCCATGCTATCCACCACACCACCTTCTCTGTTGATTTCTCTCTCTCTCTCTCTCTCTCTCTCTCTCTCTGTGTGTCTGTATGTAGATCAGTCAGTCAGTCAGACAGCCTCGCGGATTGCTGCAGAACCTGGCAACCAATGCTCCCAAACTTACTCCCCCTATCCCCATGTTTCCCATAGGGCCCTGTATTTTCCAACCGTGGTTTTACTAACTGCAGAGGTTTTCAGGAACTTATTCCCCGTGGTTGGGGAGGGTACTTGTACATTAATATTAACCCTTGCATTTGATATAGCGCCTTACTTTGTTGAGACATCTCAGAGTGCTTCAAAGAATATATTGTAAAGTGGATTGACTATATTTTGTGGGCGAAACTCGACAACCAATTGTCCACAGCAGCATCTCACAAACAAGTTATTAATTGAGTTTAATTATCTACCTTTTAGGTGCAACATTGAATAATAATATTATTAATAATAATCGTTGCATTCGATGTAGCGCTAGTTTGGATACTCTTAAGCATGATGATGTGGGTTATCCACCTGACTTACAAACAAAAACGGAGGGTTGGGGTGCTGGGAATGTAAACAATCACGGATTAGTTGGTCTGAATTGATTATTTCCATACTGCACAGTCTTGTGTAATTCTACGAAACAACGACTACAACAAAATTACATTTGTAGAGTGCCTTTCTCGTCGGGAGGACGCCCTAAGGCGCTGAACAGTGGGTAAGGATCCAAGCGTGGATGGGGTGGGGTGGGTGGGGGCAGGGTTGGATGAGGGAGGACAAAGAAGGTGGGAGGGCGGCTAAAGGCACAGTCGAAAAGGAGGGTCTTGGGACCGGCCTTGAAGGAGGCAAGGGAGGGAGCAAGGCGAAAGCATTTCAAGTATGAAGAAAGGTTCGACTAACACAAGCAATCCATTGTTGACTGGGACCCCCATTGCAACCCTCTGAAAAATGTAAGGAATCTAAATTATTTTCAGATTAGGTTGCTCACTCAGCTTTGATTTGAACCTGACCAAATATATCTGTGCAATTGGAACGTGGGGGTAGCTACATTGTTGAGTGAAACTAGCTATTTTTAGTACTTTAAAATGCTTTAAACCTCTTTGCCTTGTTCTCTAGGTGGCAGAACGCTTAAACATTAATGTCACATTTACAACCACAGTTAACTCCTGATAACTTGGCATTGACATCTTTAACCAAAGACTGTCGAGTTATCAGTTTACTGTATGTAATCACAGCTATTGTTGGCTCTTAAACTCTTGAAAGTGGGAATGTCGCACAAATGTTGTGTCGGAAATAATTGCATTTTCAGCGTTTTCCCCCTCCCCCATGACTCGACCTCGGGCTCCACCATTGTGAAGTGGTTTGAGATACTGCCCGGGATGGAGGGCGCTCTCGTAATGCAACTTATTGTTGTCGTTGTTAAAGTTATATTTAATAAGGACAGTTTCCTAAGGTTTCACCCGGCCCAGGAGTCAAATCACTAACCACTGTACTACACTCCAAAATCACAACACTCCAAAACCATTATGTGCGCCAACACTAAATACAATCAGCTGAGTATAACATCAAACTGGTTTATTTTTAAAATCCTGCTGGCCTTCTGCTCATTTCTACAAGAATTCTTCTTAGAAAGAGCTTTCCTTGCCGCCACCTCCCCCCCCCCCCCCCTCCTCAAGTGTAGCTCAAGCAATGTTACGCTGAGGATGGGGGGAAAGATTAAATGCTCAGTTTGCCATTCCACTTCATCTGATTTAATTGATTGCAGGGCTATCATTTCCTTGTCATGTTGGCTGATTCAAAGGTTCATTGGACGAATTGTTGCCATGAATGTGAGTGTTTGCGGCAACTAGTTTTCATTAGAAACGCTTTTTTGTATCATGGAATATTTGGGGGGTAGTCTCAGAAATAGGAATTGTGGCTCCCTCTATATATGGGCTTTAGAATAAGACACTACAAGATATGACTTCAGCTGGTTAGACTCCCAGCAGTATCCCAATGCATACTCTGGGGTCCCCAAGCCTTGGCTCTTGCCGACCTGCGCATAATACGTTTCAGGAATTTGGTAGCAGGATTCATCCCTCCGGGGATTCCATCTCAATAGACATCTTTGGAATTTCCAACTATCAGTGGGATGCATGGAATTCTCTGATTGGTTTGGATACTTTTAAGCATAGTTGTGGATTTCTGTATGTTTCAGACACCCGGCTGAACACCCCCCCCCCCCCCCCACCCCACAAAATGTTACAACCTTATGCACCCAAGTAGGCCATAATGTTTGTTTTGAATCCCCAGACTCCACTGATTTGGCTAATAATCAATTGGCCTCAGCACCAGTAAGAGAAAGGGAAAAATCATTTGGTTTTGCGTTTTGAGATGTCTCAATGACGTGATAACTGCTGTGCACAATTGGCTGCTGCATTTCGCCCATAAATATATAATCAATTCACTTTATAGTATATTCTGTGAAGCGCTTTGAGATGTCTAGAAGACATGAAAAGTACTACATTATATCAAATGCAAGGATTATTATTAACATCTCAATGACCTTCCTTTTTGGTAGGTGAGGACGAGAGCAGGTTTGCCTCCAGTATGTCCCTTGGAACAGCTAGTTCACACTTTACTGTACCGAGATGTGTGAATAACAATCCTTTGAATGAGATATTGCATGGGAATTGTGTGCCAGTAATCCTACCAATTTTTTTTGCTATAGCAGCTTTTCACTTCGTCGAGATAACAACAATAACAACTTCGATTTGTATAGCGCCCTCCACGCCAGATGGCGTCTCAGAGATGTCTCGAAGCATTTCACAGGTGATACTGTAAAGTGGATTGACTGTATTTCTGTGGCCGATAATGTGGCAGCATGTATCAGACTCCCAGCACTCCCCATAACATGGTGTACCATTTGCTCAGAGCAGTATCGCCTCAGCAGCCACGGAATGAATCACCGGTTGTATTTGGAGGCCAGACACCGAGAGAAACTGCCTTCATTTTTTTACTATTGCCATGGGATCGTTAACGTCCATCCGAATAGGCAGGCAAGACCTTGTCTTAACGTCTGTTCTGAGGGACAGCACCTCCAGCATCCCAGCACTGCAATGGAGTGTCATCTTATGCAATGTGATTCCTAGTCCTGGCAAATTGCCTTAAGGAGGGGTGACATTGACAAAAAATACAAGTCTTCAAGGCGTCAGCCTGGCTCAGTTGTTTCTGAGACAGAACCAACAACAACAAATTACATTTATAGAGCGCCTTTCACGTCGGGAGGACGTCCCAAGGCGCTGCACAGGAGGCGTGTGACCCGAGCTGAGAGGGGAGTGTTTGGGAAGGGGTGAGACACGAAGGGGAGGTAAAAGAGTTTGGGGTGGAACAAAAGGCACGATCGAAGAGGAAAGTCTTCAAACCGGCCTTGAAAGAGGAAAGGGAAGAAACGAAACGGAGGGATTGAGGGATGGCATTCCATAGGGTGGGAGCGGAGAAACTGAAGGCCCGGCCTCCGATGGTGGGGCGGTTCGGGCGGGGGGCTTGGAGCAGGCCAAGTCCTGTTGAATGGAGGGTCCGGGTGGGCGTGTAGGGGGAGAGTAGATCGGTTAAATAAGGCGGGGCAAGGCCGTGTAAGGCCTTGTAGGTGAGGATGAGGATCTTGAACTCGATCCTCTGGAGGATGGGGAGCCAGTGGAGACGGGCGAGGGTGAGGGTTATGTGGTCGTGGAGGCGGGTGCGGGATAGTACACGGGCTGCAGAGTTTTGAATGACCTGCAGCCTTTGAATGGAGGAACTGGGGAGGCCGACGAGGAGAGAATTTCCGTAGTCCAGTCGTGAGTTGATGTATGCGTCCACGAGTGTTTTGGCAGCGCGGGGGGTAAGGTAGTTGCGGAGCCTGGCAATGTTGCGCAGGTGGAAATAAGCAGTGCCGGTCAAGGCGCGGATGTGGGGCAGGAAGGAAAGTTTTTGATCGAACATGATGCCGAGGTTCCTGATTGGCTTTGTGAGGTGGAGAGTGCAGCCTTGGATGTTGAGGCTGGCAGAGCCCGATGTGCGGAGGCGCTGGCTTGAGCCAATCAGGAGGGCCTCGGTCTTACTCACGTTCAATTGCAAAAAGTTGTCCCTCATCCAGGACTCGATGTCGGACAGACATGCTGTCAGAACATCGATCGTCTGGGGGTTGAGGGATGAGGCAGAAAGGTACAACTGGGTGTCGTCCGCATACATGTGGAAATTTACCCCATGTTTGCGGATGACGTCGCCCAGAGGGAGCATGTAAAGGGTGAAAAGGAGGGGGCCTAAAACAGAGCCCTGAGGAACGCCGTGAGAAACTGTGCGGGGGTTTGAAGAAAAACCGTTGGAAGAAACAAAATGTAAACGGTGGGTCAAATAAGAATGGAACCAGTCAAGGACTGTGCCTTGAAGTTGAGGTGGGAGGAAAGACGTTGAAGGAGGATGGTGTGATCGACTGTGTCGAACGCAGCAGACAGGTCAAGGAGGACGAGGAGGCAGAGGGAGCCCTGGTCACAGGCGGTTAGGATGTCATTTGTGACCTTAACCAGGGCAGTTTCTGTGCTGTGGATAGGGCGGAAACCTGATTGGAGGGGTTCAAGGAGTGAGCGAGTTGAAAGGAAAGAGCGGAGCTGGGAGGCAACCACTCTTTCAAGGTCCTTGGATAGAAACGAGAGGTTGGAGATGGGTCGATAACTTGATGGTTGCGATGCATCAAGGGAGGGTTTCTTCAGGATAGGGGTGATGGTGGCTGTTTTAAGGGAGGTAGGTACGGTGCCTGAGGAGAGGGAAAGGTTAATGGTGTCAGAAATGAGCGGGGCTAACAAATGGAGTTGGGTGCGGAGGAGGGGGGTGGGGATGGGGTCCAATGAGCACGTGGTGGGTTTCATGGAGGTAATTGTTTTTGTGACTGAAAGCGGGGTGGTGGTTAACAGTTCCAATCTCACCTCTGGACTTTGTGTTCATGGTATAAAATGACACTCGATTGCAGTCCTGTGAAGTGCTGCATTATTGTAGGTGTCCATTTATTCTCTCATTCAATGGACACCTACAATAATGCAGCACTTCCCAGGACTGCAATCAAGTGTCATCTTATGGCTCTATTTGAAAAGAGAAGGGAGTTTCTTTTGGTTAACTCACACACAGGCTGTTGATGGCACCTTGCTGTGTGTAAATTACTGCATTCATCTACCAAAAGGTCACTATACCTTACAATAAATAAAAGTGTGAAGTGCTTCAGAATAATAATCCTTACATTTGATATGGCGCCTGATCATGTCTTTGAGACCTTGTACAGCGATTCACAGAATAAAGTGTAAACTGTAAAGTGAATTGACTATATTTGTGGGTGAAATGCGGCAGCCAATTGCGCACGGCTATGTACCACAACCAGCTGTGGATTGAGTGACCAATTTTTTAAAGGAATTATTGCCCACTTAAATTGTTACTTTGAAACACTTCTACAACTTGATATGGTACTGAATCAAATGTAAGTGTTGTCAGTATATGTTGCACAATAAAATATAATCTTGTCTAATTTAATTCATAGTATCATATTACTACTCTAAACAGATATTCACAGTCACTCCTTGGCTTTGAGATAATTTTTGGACCTTCATATATTTAAATTCTGGCAATTTTCCCGGAGTTTTGGCTCTTGCTACCAGTAACATTTTATTTCAATAATATTTTTACATGTGCTGAAATGTTTGTTTAGCTGCCTGTCACTAGGAAGGATGAAATAAATGTATTGGGTGTTAGTATAGTTAATCAAGTGTTTTAATGGTTTATAGTGTACAGGATACATATTTTTAGCAAGCTTTGCTTTAATGCATTCCATTCCAATACACATGAATTTCATGTTTAGATGGACTGCATGGAATTCATTTTGGTTTAGATATTCTGAAACATGTTGGTGGGTTTTCACATGTGTCAGATACTCAGTTGACCAATACGTGGAAATTCCTTGCATTGGAATGGAATGCGTTCAAGCACAACTTGCCATCTTAAAAAAAGATCACTCCACCTTTATAATAAATAAAAGTGTGAAGTGCTTTATAATAATAATCCTTGCAAGTTTCCTTATTCCACACGCCTAATAATAATCCATCCAAACAAAAACACAATAATAAAATTGGTCATTTCAATCCACAACTGTTTGTGGGACACTGCTGTGCGGAATTGGCTGCCGCATTTTGCCCACAAATATACACCCAATTCACTTTACAGTATATTCTGTGAAGCGCTTTGAGATGTCCAGAAGTCGTCAAAAGCGCTATATCCAGGCAGTGTCCGGCGTCCAATTGACGCCGTCCGGCGTGGAGGGCGCTATGTAAATTGAAGTTGTTGTTGTTGGTATGTCAAATGCCAAAAATCAATATTTTTTATTATTGAGAGCATTGTCCACCAAGCTTTCCCGCTGGTTGTCCAGTTGGGAACACCCTATTCATTAGGTGGTTGGTTTTCAGGGTTAACAGTAGCAGAGTTGGAACAGTACTTAACGCCAATGACTTGTTTGCCAATGAGCCAGGCTGGCTGGGCTGAGATCAACGCACGGTGCCCTGGAGTATTGCGCTATGCCTGACTCAGATATATTGAATAAAAACTCAATTGGCTGTCTCAGCACAGATCAGGGATTGAACCTATGCCTTTTCTGTAGCTGTGCAATACTTGAGACATTTACCTCCTGAGACTTCATTTCATTTTTAAATTATTTGTTTTTATTTTCCTCATTGTAATTCCTTATTCACTCCTTCCCACATTCCCATCCCACAAACAGTCATGGATTGAAATGACCAATTTACTATTTTTTTTGTGATTATTATTAGGTGTAGAGAAAGGAAACTTGCCCGAGGGTTTGCCTTGCCTGGAATCCAACTCAGGTCTCACCTTTGCAAGGCAAATGCTCTAAACAACTGAGCTACAGGACTCCACAACAAGTTACACAACAAGTAACAACAGAATTGTTTTTTTCACAAGCAACTTGGGTTTCCAATGATTGCAATGCTACACAATAAGTTTATTGGGGGTTTATTTTAATGGTCCATTGGTTGCCAAAATCAAATCTGTGAAATAGTTTCTGGCTAGGGATTATTTGAGCCAAGTACTGTATTTCTGTCGTTTAAACAGCCTCCATTATTACCAGATTTAATTTATAATATCCCCTCTCTGCTCTTTTCAGTGATGTGTGCTGCACCTGATCCTAATTTTCGACTTCCTTGGCATGGAGTACTAGGTCTGGGTTTCAAATTCCTTGAGTAGCTTTGTGAAAGGAAATTGAAAAACTGGGCAGCCAATGGAGAAAATCCCAAAGCGGAGAAAAATGACAGAAAAAAGAGGAAGGAATGACTAGAAAATCTAATCTAATGAACGTAATACTTGCACTTGTTGTATTGCCCTGGTCGTGCCATTGAGCCAACTCAAAGCGCTTCACTGAATATATTGTGAAGGAAATTGACTGTATATTTTGTGTGGGCGAAACACAGCAGCAATTTGCCCACGACAGTGTCCCACAAACAATCATGAATTGTGTGACCAGATTATAGTTATTTTTTAAAAGGGATTACAGTAAAAGCTTTGCTATCCGGCAACCAACCAACTGGCACGCTCAACCAATACAAGTAAAATTTGAGTATACTCAGTTTTCCCCGCGCATATGCTCACTTTGCGCATGCATGTGCATGCACACTTATTAAACTTACCAAACGTGATTTTACCGAGTGCGCTATTTTCCAGGAACGTAATGCCTGTGTTTGACAAGGGTTGACTGTACTATTTATGTATGCTTTATTGGTAAGTATCCATACAATATTCTGTTATTATTTAGTCTATTATTAATATGGTAGGTTTTAAATAAGTACATTTTTTGTGTTGGATTCTCAGCAACTTGCCCCTCAAATATCCAGCATATTTGATTAACCGGCACCGGTCAGGTCCGAAGGGTGCCGGATAACAAATCTTTTACTATATTACCCTCGTAAAGCGATCCGCCAATCAACCAGTTGGGTTCCTACTTGCTGCTAGGCAAAAAGAGGCGTATGGATTCAGGAAACTTGCCTAAGGTATCACACTTTCCAGGAATCAAACCCAGGTCTTCTCGCTTGTGAGGCTAGTGCTTAACCAATATGCTATAGAACTGCCAATATTGAGAAGTTAAAAGCTGGTAGAAAAGTGGTGGGAGTGAAAGAGAGAGAGAGCAAGGGAATCTCCCAGTTCATTGGGGGTTGATATAATAATAATAGTAATAATAATCCTTGCATTTGAAATAGCGCCTTATCATGTCTTCTACATGTCTCAAAGAGCTTCACAGAATTTATTGTAAAGTGAATTGACTGTATATTTGTGGATGAAACGCGGCAGCCAATTGCGCACAGCAGTGTCCCACAAATTTGTGGATTGAAATTACCAAATTTGTTATCGTATTTGTTTTGAGCGATTATTATTAGGCATGTGTGTGGAGTAAGGAAACTTGCCCAAGGTTTTGCCCTGACCTGCCTGGATTCGAACACAGCTCTCACGCTTGTAAGGCGAGTGCTCGAACCACGTGAATTGACTATATATTTTGTAGGCGAAACATGGCAGCCATTTGCGCACAGCAGTGTCCCACAAACAAAAAATTGACCAATTTTTTAAAAATATTATTATTATTAGGCGTGTGGAGTAAGGAAACTTGCCCAAGGTTACGGCCTCCCTGGAATTGAGCCCAGCATCATTCCTCTGGTCTCTTTATATATACCTTCTTGGTATTCATATTAACTGTTTTCTTGTCAGGTGTAGACAAGCCAGTTGGCCCCTCTGTTCTGTCCTAAACTCTGAAGACAATTTGCTACCTCGTGGTGTGAACTTCTCTATTTCCAACACACCAGCTGTCTGGTGATCATACCACAGATTCCACTACAGATTTGTGGCTAACTACAACAGCCTAATTTTACTTTTCGTAGGGTGCCTTTCATACAATCTGCTGACTCAAAGTATTTCACTGAGCTAACTGGAAGCCCAAGTTGGATTTGGGGAGCTGAGGGAGATGGTCGGGGATGGTTGACTAAAAGTGTAAAGAATGGCTCTAATATGGGTCATAAGGTTAGTGGAGATGGAGGGCCTCAAAGATGGAGTTCCATAGAGCAGGAGCAGAATGATTGAACCCTTTTATATTCTGTGAAGTAGAATATTCTGTGAAAGCACAAAAACAATTATAAAATTGATGACTCAATCCACGAGTGTTTGTGGGATATTGCTATGTGCAACTGGCTGCTGCGTTTTGCTCACAAATACGTAAAATCTTTGTTATCTGGCAGCCTCGGGACCTGACCGGTGCCGATTAATCATAAATGCCGGATATTCGAGTGGCAAGTTGCCGAAAATCCAACAACAAAAAA
This sequence comes from Hydrolagus colliei, assembly GCA_035084275.1. Lineage (NCBI taxonomy): Eukaryota > Metazoa > Chordata > Chondrichthyes > Chimaeriformes > Chimaeridae > Hydrolagus > Hydrolagus colliei. Next base: position 38,074,120 of record CM068744.1, read on the forward strand.
TTAACTTATTTTAAAACATACAATATCACAATAATAGTGTAATAGGCTAAATAATAACAGAATATTGTATGGATACTTACCAATAAAGTATTCCAGCACACTTGGTAAAATGATCGGTAAAATAAAAATTCCAGTGTTCGGCAAATTTCCTAAGTGCGCATGCATTCGCAAAGTGAGCATACTGGGAGTGTGCCGAATGGCTCCGCTATGAGATCTGGTTGCTGGAATGGTGAATTGTACTGGGAGAAACCGGTTGGTTGAGTATACTGGTTGGTTGGTTGAATAGGCTGGATAAACAAGATTTTACCATATGCAGTCTTCTTAGGAAGAAATTCCACTGAATAGCAATGTAGATTCTGGTGAAGAATTCCTACAGAGTCTTACAATTGCTTTATTTGAAGTAATTTCAAAATCCAATCCCGTCCTTTCTAGCCAAATCTTAATATATTAGCATCATTATTTGGCTTCCTGGATTCTGCTATGATTCCTGCTGCCTTCTTGATGTTGGTCACCTCTCCTGTTATACTCTCATTCTTCTTATTCCATGGAGTACCTGGCAGCACAGAATACTGAGAGGCAAATCTAAATATTAATGAATAATCCCTGCATTTGATATAGCGCCTTATCACGTCGTTGAGACGTCTCATAGTGCTGCATGGAATATACTGTAGCATGAATTGACTATGGTGTGGGTGTAACAATAAAGAAAAGCCAATTTACAGTACCCGGTAGAAAAGTAGCTAGCATGTTAATAAATGACTCTGAATAGTACACCAGTCCGGTTTCCACCCTGCCCACAGTACAGAGACTGCGCTTGTGAAAGTCACAAATGACATCCTCTCTATCTGTGACCAGGGCTCCCTCTGCCTCCTTAACCTCCTGGATCTGTCGGCTGCGTTTGACACAGTCGACCACGCCATCCTCCTCCACCGCCTGTCCTCCGCCATCCACTTCAGTGGGACCGCACTCGCCTGGTTCGAGTCCTACCTCACAAACCGCCAGCAGTACATCGCCACAAACGTTTTTTCCTCCCACACTCACCCAGTTACCTGCGTGGTACCCCAGGGATCCATCCTTGGCCCCCTCCTTTTCCTCATCTACACACTTCCTCTTGGGGATGTGATCCGCAGACATGGGGCATACTGCCACATGTACGTGGATGACACCCAACTCTATCTCTCCACTTCACTTTGTGACCCCCAGTCCCCCGATGTTCTGTCAGCCTGCCTTTTGGACATCAGGGGCTGGATGAGCACAAATTTCTTGCAGCTGAATGTTGACAAGACGGAGGCCATACTCCTTGGCTCTCATCAACGTCTCCATTCGCACGGCTCTCACCTCCTCCACCTTCCCGGCCTGCCCCTAAAACTCACCGAATCTGCGCAACCTTGGCATCAGGTTCGACCCCCAACTGTCCTTCCTCCCCCACATCCGGTCCATCACCAGCACTGCCTTCTACCACCTCCGACGGATCGCCCGTCTCCGGCAATACCTCACCTTAAAAGTCGCCGAAACCTTGGTCCACGCCCTTGTCACCTCTCGGCTGGACTATTGCAACGCCCTCCTTGCCGGTCTCCCCTCCACCACAATCCACAAAATCCAGCTAATCCAAAACTCTGCCACCTGAATACTCACCCGCTCTAAGCTTCGCTCCCCCATTACCCCAGTCCTTGCCAGACTTCACTGGCTCCCTATCCCAGAGAGGATCGACTTCAAGATCTTCACCCTTGTTTTCAAATCCCTCCAGTCCTCTGCACCCCCCTATCTCTGATCTCCTCTCCCCCCAACCCAGCACCCACTACCTTCGCTTCTCTGGGTCTGGCCTCCTCCATGTCCCCCGAGTCCTCCGTGCCACCCTCGGCGGCCATGCCGTTAGCCACTACGCCCCAAGGCTCTGGAACTCCCTTCCTCACTCGCTTTGCCTCGCCCCCTCTCTTCCCAGTTTCAGGTCACAGTTTCAGACCTTTCTCTTCGACCGAGCTTTTGGTCACCTTCCTGCCCCTGCCCCTGGCTCGGTCCCAGGATCCGCTACTGTGAAGCGCTCTGAGATGCCGTCTGGCGTGGAGGGCGCTATATAAATCGAAGTTGTTGTTTTTGTTGTAGGTTTTTGATCTGGAATATATTTAAATAACATTCTAACCAGTATCAAGTTTACAAGAATATATTACACTTTCTAGTGTTCTATTAAATCGAGCTGATGAATATAGCAAGCGGAATTAAAATGACTCGACTAGTAGTTCGAGGCTGATATTTGTCAGAAGGTTATAGCTATTTAGTGTTGTTTGCCAGACCACTTTGAAAACAGCTTTCTCCATAGATACCATTTGGCTCATTTCATCCATGCTGGTGCAAGCTCCCCCACTGTACTTGTATCATACAGTCATAGTGTAATGTGCATGTTTGTTTTAAATTTCCTTTTCCGTTAATGATTAATTTGAACCAGAGCTGCTCATATGTTAACTTGTACTGTAAATTTGCACACTTTTAAGACAGATGGTGATTATCACGCTATGTCTTGGCAAAAACCATTGTAATAATAATAATGATAATCCTTGCATTTGGTATATAGGGCCTTATCACGTCGTTGAGGCGTCTCAAAATGCTTCACGGAATTTTCTGTTAAGTGAATTGACTGTATATTTTGGGGAACGAAACGTGGCAGCCAATTGTACACAGGAGAGTCCATGTACAGTCATGAATTGATTGAGCGAATTGTTTATTATTTTTTGAAGGGTGCTATCACCCCAGAAAGCTAATCGACTGGGTTCCAACTTAATGCAAGGTAAACAGAATATGTGAAGTAAGGAAACTTGCCTAAGGTCTCGCCCTGTCTGGGAATCGAACCCGGATCCTCTCATTTGCGAGGCGAGCGCGCTCACCATTGCGCTACAAGACTCTACGTATGCTACAAAACTCCACAGGACTGTTTCTATTTGTCTATGTAAAAAAAACAGTGTGGTGAGTGGTGTAATCACTAGGCGTGAGTATCAACAGATGGTTTGCATATTTGAATTTGCTCCATTTCTCGGTCTCCTTGCAATATTCTCCATCCCGTCTGACCAGTTCCTGCTGTTCCTGGTCCTGACTAATCTTTGTTTTTTGGTGATTATCTGAGTCGCTCGAGAGTGATGCTATTTTGTAGTTTTCCTTTGTTCCCTGTGGTCAAGGGACTCCCAAAAGATCAGGGACTTGCAATGTGGAGAATGGTGATTGCGGAGTCCTGTAGCTCAGTGGTTGGAGCACTCACCTTGCAAGCAAGAGACTTAGATTCATAGATTCATAGAATTTTACGGCACAAAAGGAGGCCATTCGGTCCATCTAGTCTGTGCCGGCTCTTTGAAAAGAGCAATTCAATCCCACTGCCCTGCCCGCTCCCCATAGCCTAATAGACCTGTTCTCCCTAAATAAAGATCTAATTCCCTTTTAAAAGTTGTTATCGAATCAGTCTCCACCACCTTTTCAGGCAATGTATTCCAGATTCGAACAACTCGCTGAGTGAAACAATTTCTCCTCAGCTCCCCTCTACTTCGCCTTGAAACTATTTTAAATCTGTGACCACGAGTCACAGATTCACCCACGAGTGGAAATAGTTTTTCTCTATTTGCCCTGTCGAAACCCCTCATGATCTTATAAACCTCTATTAGGTCTCCCCTCAATCTTCTCTGTTCCAGAGAGAATAACCCTAGCCTATCTAGCCTCTCCTCATAGCTGAAGTCCCTCAATCCTGGCACCATCCTAGTAAATCTTCTTTGTAGCCTTTTCAATGTCTTCACATCTTTTCTATAGTGTGGTGACCAGAATTGTACACAGTACTCCAGCTGAGGCCTCACCAAAGTTTTAGTTTGGTGAGGTCTCAGAGGTTAGTCAGCACTTCTTGACTTTTGTACTCTATACCCCTATTTATAAAGCGTAGTATCCCATATGCCTTCTTAACAGCCTTGTCTACCTGTCCTGCCACCTTCAACGAGTCACTAACACAAATCCCCAGGTCTCTCTGTTCCTTCACACCATTTAAAATTGTACTATCTAGCCTATATTGCCTTGCTTCATTTCTTCTCCCAAAATGCATCACCTCACACTTCTCTGCATTAAACTTCATCTGCCATGTGTCTGCCCACTTTACCAATTTGTCTATATCTTCTTGCAGATGGTTACTATCCTCCTCACTATTTACTTGGGTTCAATTCCAGGTCAGGATAAAACCTTGGGCAAGTTTCCTTACTCCACACACACTCACGCCTAATCATAATGCCTCAAAAAACAGTGATAATAAATTGGTCACTTCAATCCTCCACTGTTTGTGGGAACGCTGCTGTGCGCAATTGGCTGCCACGTTTCGCCTACAAATATAGTCAATTCACTTTACAGTATAATCTGTGAAGTGCTTTGAGATGTCCAGAAGATGTGAAAATCAGGTGTGGCAGCCAATTGCGCACAGCAGTATCCCACAAACAGTCATGGATTGAAATGACCAATTTTTTTCAAAAAATTATTAATAGGCATGTGGAGTAAGGAAACTTGCCCAAGGTTTTGCCCTGACCTGCCTGGATTCGAACATGAGTCTCACGCTTGTAAGGCGAGTGCTCTAACCACTGAGCTACAGGACTCCACAGGATGTGCCCCTCCAGGGAGAGAGTGTGCATTCCATCCCAACAATCTGTCTCTGCGATTTCCATGTGGAGGTGGGAGGCAGGGAATTCTCAGCTTGGTTTGGATACTCGTGTACATGGAGATGAGTTTCTGGATGTGTCAGACATCCAGCTGCGTAAATTTACAATTGGTGCATTGGCAAACCTTAAATTCAAGGATTACATTTTTAAAAATCTAATCATTTTAAATCCTAATTTTTGTATTCTTCAAGCTTATTTAAACTTTGAAAAATGCCTCTTCTCTTCCCCAGTTATTCCTGTCCATGTTGTCAGTAATATTTCCCCTTAGGCATTTTCTGTTGCTTTTCATTGAACAGGTTCCATATGTGCACTCATAGGCAAGTATGGTTGCAATTGCTAGCTGCAGGCAGCGGACTAAATGTGTTCTACATCTCTGTGAGCTTGAGCTGCAATGGGAAAGGAATTGTCTTGTTTCAGGCTGGGGGATATTTTTCAATCAGCATTACGGACATTGTGTTGTGCTGTTTGATGCATCAGTTGTGTGAATAGTGTTCCCATTTCTGCCAATATCCTCAAGTGGGTGTTTGCACTTTAATCGGCATGTTCTAATTTGTTGTAAGTTTACAGTATTCTGAGATATATATATACTGTGCAGTACCCAGAACAATTATGTTATGTTAACTTTACATATTGCTGGTAACCCCAAGAAAGTGAATCAGAAAAAAGATAGGGTGTTAAAAGAACAGTAACAGCCCTAGTGCAATTCTATATGACTATTGTGATTTATGAAATATTGCTTGTGAAGTGTAACTGAATTGCTACTAATTTGCAAAGAATTAGTTTAATGGCTATTTCAGTTCTATATGAAATTCTGAGCTATTTTGAGTTCTGTATGATTATAAATTAAAATCTGGGTTTATTGAGTAAGCAAAGGAGGAATTTACAGAAAGATACTGCGAGTTGGAAGTATGGATTACTGAGCATGCTCGGCAGTTGTGGTTACATAAACCGTTGCATCAATCTGCTCCAGATGTTTCTTGAAACAATGCAACGATTCGAAAAATTGACCTGCATACTTCTGAGAGTTTTAATCTGTGGCATTAAAAATCACATTCATAGCTGGTTTATGATCCCAGGATCCATCTTGTACAAAGCGACCTCTGTTTAATGTCAGCAACTAAAAGGGATTATTTAAAATGTACAGTGCCTTGCCTGTGCGGAGGTGAAATTGAGCCTGGAGTGAAAACAGACTGACTTGATTTCCAATATTCGGGAAAAACAAAATGAAAATTGTCCCATGAATAAACCGATGAGATGTTAAACCCAGTGGAGTCCTGTAGCTCAGTGGTTAGAGAACTCGCCTTACAAGCGTGAGATTTGGTGTTCGAATTCAGGCAGGTCAGGGAGAAACTTTGGGCAAGTTTCCTTACTCAACATGCCTAGTAATAATCCCTGAAAAAAATAATTAAAAAATTGATCATTTAAATTCCACGACTGTTTGTGGGACACTGCTGTGCACAATTGGCTGCCGTGTTTCGCCCACAAAATATACTGTCAATTTATTTTACAGTACATTCTGTGAAGAGATGAAAAGCACTATAGCAAATGCAAAGATTATATTTCTCTTCAAAATTCTTAAACCTATCATTTTTACTGTGCCTTTGGTCAACATTAAATTGCCACTCATTTCCTACCGACCTGGTGATCCACCAGTCTTTCAGGTGTTTTAAGACCTTCATTCTGCATGATGGCTGCTACTAGGAATATATCCGTGCAAATTACTGTGGAAGCTTAGATGCAGAAACTATTAATTTTACATTGTAAACACGAGAGGTCACATCCAGATTGGATCTTCCATTGATTTATTTGGGATGAAATCATCTCTACCCATTGTTTGCAAGTGAACCTGCATGTACTGTATTAACATTGTACGGCAACCATGCTCAGTAAAATGGCAAGATTGTTTGGCTTATTAAACCACCTCTTTCTCTTCTTCTCCTCCCACTACTCCCACCCCGAGATTCTTGCTTTACAATAACAACAACAAAATTACATTTATAGAGCGCATTTCACGTTGAGAGGACGTCCCAAGGTGCTGAACAGTTGGTTCGGGACCCGAACGGTGCGGGAAGGATCGGGTTAGGGGCAGGGGGACGGAGAGCAGGAAAGGTGGGAGAGTTAGGAGGGCAGCGGAAGGCACGTTCAAAGAAGAAGGTCTTGAGACCGGCCTTAAAGGAGGAAAGGGAGGAGGCGAAGGGATTGCGGAATGGAATTCCAGAGTAGGGGGCCTATAGTTCGGTTATAGGTTCTGACTACCTTTATCATGTGACAGAGGTGACAAATTTCTTTAAAAATTCTCCCTGAGTTCCTGAACATTCAATTGAAAGTTCCAGTCTAGGTGTCCAGATTAACCAGTGATTCCCTGAACATATTCTCAGTGTCAACACCAAGGGTGTCATAATGTTCAGAGGAATATCAAATTATCTCCATGTACTTGTTCTTGGGGAATCCCAAGGCACTGAACAGTCAGGTCAGGCCCGAGCAAAGTGGGGAACAGGGTAGGTGGGAGGGGAGGGAGAGAGTTTGGAGGGGAGGGAGAGAGTTTGGAGGGCAGCAGAAGGCACGATCGAAGAGGAGGGTATTAAGTCCGGCTTGAAGGGGGCAAGGGAGAAAGCGAGGCAAAGGGACTGTGGGATGGAGTTCCAGAGTCTGGGGCAGAGAAGCTGAAAGCCTGTCCACTAGGGCCCGTCGATATGGAAATTTTCCGATTAAATATATCGATGGGCTCATATCGAGATATACCGAAATATCGATATTTTCGGGTTTTTCGTACTGCGTATGCTCGCGCATTCCGGGTGCGCGCGCATTCGGGGCCTATCTCTTCAGGAGGTAAATATATTTCTCTCTCTGTGTCTCTCACTCCCCCCATCTCTATCTATCTGTATATTATCACATCCACCCCATCTCTCTCTCGCACCCCCCACCCCCGTCGTCTCTCTCTCCCCCCCCCCCACCCCCCGCAGCCGTCTCTTTCTCCCTCCCCCCCCCCCCCCCCGCCGTCTCTCTCCCCTTCCCCCCAGCCATCTCTCTCCCCCTCCCCCCAGCCATCTCTCCCCCTCCCCCCAGCCATCTCTCTCCCCCTCCCCCCAGCCATCTCTCCCCCTCCCCCCAGCCGTCTCTCTCCCCCTCCCCGCAGCCGTCTCTCTCCCCCTCCCCCCAGCCGTCTCTCTCCCCCTCCCCCCAGCCGTCTCTCTCCCCCTCCACCCAGCCGTCTCTCTCCCCCTCACCCCCCCCCCCCCCACCCCAGCCGTCTCTCCCCCCCCCACCCCTTGCATACCTGTATATTGTATTCGAGGACTATGAATACAATATGGCGGCTTTGCACCTCGGTCTGTGCATTGTGTATAGAGATGAGCATTCTGGGTCTTGTAGTTCAGTGTGCGCGCATTCCGATTTTTTACCTAGGCTTGGGGTGGGTTTGATTTAAAAATTGGCCAATTAAGTAATGTCCTGCACTGGTTACCATTTCATTTCAGGATCCTTAACCACATGTTTACAGGCAAAGTGTCTACAGATGTTTATTGAGATCGGAACTTTCCTATGCCACGTATCATTATTCACTTGAGATGTTTGACAGTGGATGAGGGTTCAGAACCCCCTGACAAATGTATTCATGAGCTGGTTTCTACAACAACAACAAAAACACAATTACACTTATAGAGCCCCTTTCACGTCAGGAGAATGTCCCAAGGCGCTGATTCTTGTTGTGCTCTGTTGCTCTTTACGTCGCTCTTTCCTTCCAAGATTGAACTTTTTTTTCAGATTTTACAGTGCAAAGTATCCTAGCTTTGTACCGCAAGATCTGAATAAGCAGTCAGTCTGTTGATTCCATTACACACCACACCACCACAAGCTGCTGTAGGCAATTTGCACTGGCTCAACCTCAATTTTGTGCACTGGCATCTGGAGTCCTTGGTTAAAGCACTCGCCTGGCAAGCAACAGGACTTGGGTTCGATTCCTGGGCAGCGTGAAACTTAGGCAAGCCTCCTTACTCCATATGCCTTTGCTTATACCTAGCAATAAGTAGGAACCTTTTTGTTAGTCGATTGGTGGATCGATTTCCAGGGGTAATAATCCATTCGGTAAATAACTAAATAATTTGGTCATTCAATCCATGACTGTTTGTGGGACGCTGCTGTGCGCAATTGGCTGCTGCGTTCCGCCCACAAAATATACAGTCCATTTACTTTATATTCTGTGAAGCGCTTTGAGACGTCTCAGTGAGATGGTAAGGTCCCATATTAAATGCAAGGGTTGTTATTATTGTAACAAATCCCTGTTTAAGTTTCCTCAACGCCAAACCATTCAATATCAATGCAGCGTCAGTAGGGCATATTTAACAAGTTTTCCATACTATTGCCAACAAATGCGTTTTCTAACGTAGGAATGAATATTGAACTGTTCTCTGTGAATGCCACCCAGCTTACAAATCGAGAGGGCAGCAGCTGTTGGCACACAATGCCATGAGCAGCATCCCTGAAGTAAAAGGGACAATTTTTTTTCAAAAGGAAGTGCTGGAATGACTGAGTCATAAATCTCAAGGCTCCGATCACCATTTATCATGTCACTTGGAGATTAGATTACTGCCTTGCAATTGCTTCAGGCTATTCAATCTCACACGTGTCTTCCTGTGGAGGCAGGTGATTTTCCTTGCACTTAACACAATTAATCTGTGCTTCCTCACCTGAGTGCTTTGTTTTAAGCGCTCTGAGACGCTGTCCGGCGTGGAGGGCGCTATATAAATCGAAGTTGTTGTTGTTTGTCACCCCTCACCGGTTGGGTATTTTTAGCAACGCTTTATTTGGAAAGCGAAGGCAATTGCTTTGTAAAATAAAGGCGCTACTTAAGTGCAAATTGTAGAGTCCTATAGCACAGTTAGCATGCTTGCCTAGCAAGTGCAGGGCAGATACCTGAGGCAAGTTTCCTTGCTCCATAAGCTTCTGTTCACCTTACAAGAAGGAACTCGGTTGCCAATTGATTGGCAAATCGATTTCTGGGGATAATAATAAAAAAAAACTCTCAAAAAAAATAGTAATTTGTCATCACTCCATGATTGTTTGTCAATGTTGTTCTTAATTTGCTGCCGCATTTCGCCTACAAAGTACAACCAATCCACCATGTTCTGTGAAACACTTTGAGACGTCTCGACGATGTGATAAGGCGCTATATCAAATGCAAAGATATATCAAGTTGTTATTATGAGGTACTTATTCGTATTATTAGTAGTAGAAGCAATAGTGGGAACTTGCTTTAGCCTCAACGTCCGTTTCTTTACTGGTACATTATAGAGCAAGTTATTCAGTCTAATCCAGGACCCATATGGTACTGGAGGCTGGAGCCATGCAGCTTCTCGTCCGAAACAGCTCATGATGAGTTGCTGTAATAAATCATATTATCTTTTCAGGCTATCATCCTTTGACTTTGGTACAATAGCTTACAGTGCTCTGATCACAGATGTGGTCTTTTCTCCATATTTATTTTGGCACTGCATTCTGAAATCATTTAGTTGTAAAATTCAGCTGAAAACATTGCTTTGTTTGGGTTTGGGACATAATAATAATCCTTGCATTTGATATCGTGCTTTTCACATCTAGGCGTCTCAAAGCGCTTCCCAGAATATACGGTAAAGTGAATTGACTGTATATTTGTGGGCAAAATGCAGCAACCAATTGCGCACAAAAGTGTCCCACAAACAGTCGTGAATTGAGATGACCAATTTTATTATTGTTTTTTTTTGGTGGGATTATTACGTATGTGGAGTAAGGAAACTTGCCCAAAGTATTGCTCTGATCTGCCTGGATTCGAACATGGGTCTCATGCTTGTAAGGCGAGTGCTCTAACCACTGAGCTACAGGACTCCACTTTAGAGTGAGTGCAAGCAACGTTTCTCTACACAACTGCCTTTGGATGTTCTTTTGGACACCAGGTTATCTTGAAGTCCTGATGGACTTCTTTAGCTCAGTGATTAGAGCACTTGGCTCGCATGCGAGAGACTTGGGTTTGATTCCAGGCAGGGCGAAACGTTGGGTAAGTTTCCTTACTCCACACGCCTCTGTTTATCTTGCAGTAAGTAGGAACCCAGTTGTTAGTTGATTGGTGGATTGCTCTTCTGGGGGGTAATAATTCTTCAAAAACAAACAAACAGAACATACAAAAAAAATTGGTCGCTCAATCCACCACTGTTTGTAGCACACTGCTGTGCGCAATTGGCTGCTACATTTCTCCTGCAAATGCACAGTCAGTTCACTTTGAGACGTACAAAAGATTTGAAAAGGCACTGTGCAAAAGCTTGGGCAAGTTTTCTTACTCCAAATGCCTGACAATAATCCCTCAAGAAAAAAAAATTGGTCACTTCAATTTACAACTGTTTGTGGTACATTGCTGTGAACAATTAGCTGCCTATTAGTAGCATATTGATCGAATTGAATATGGATGGCGCAAGTATAAAAGGCTTCTGGGAAGAGTGACTTGCAGATTTTGAAAGAAGTTGATTTGTAGAGTTCGAATAAAGTACTGAATGAATACACATTGTGTTTTGGAATTACACCACGTTTCGCCCACAAAACATACAAACAATTCACTTTACAGTATATTCTGTGAAGCGCTTTGAGACGCCTAAAATACATGAAAAGTGCTATATCAAATGCAAAGATTATGTTATATATGTATATATCAAATACAAGGATCATTTGTTGTTATTGATTGGAAATAGAAAATAGCTTCAAGTTCGGAATGATGGCTACTACATCTAAAGGAGTAGAATTCGGCTATTTTATTTGCTTTGTGTCTTTGCTTCAATGCACAAGATGATTTATAATTACAGAATATTTTGCTTTGTTTAATTCAATCCGTATGTGGTTTATTGCAGGTTTTACCAGATTCGTGCCACGATGAAGCTGCCTCCTCGGGTTCCACACAAGCTGGAGGCCACCCTACTTCATCCAGCAGGTGGGTGGGTGATCTGCAAAGAGCTCTTTAATAGCTGTAAAAGTGCCACTCGCTTTCTTTGTGTGTTGCATCTAAACAAATTACACTTGTATACAAATTACAGAACCTTCCACCGCCTTGCTCCTACTACAACAACAACATTGCATTTATAGAGCGCTTTCACGTCAGTAGGACGTTCCAAGGTGCTGAACAGTCAGGTCGGGACCCGAGCAAGGGAGAGGGGCAGGGTAGGGGGGAGGGCAGGAGAGAGTTAGGAGGTGAGGGAGAGAGTTGAGAGGGCAGCAGAAGGTACGATCGAAGAGGAAGGTCTTGAGACCGGCCTTGAAGGAGGCAAGGGAGGAAGCGAGGCAAAGGGACTGTGGGATGGAGTTCCCATAGTGTGGGGGCAGAGATCCTGAAAGACCATCTGCTAATGGTAGGCGTTTGGGCGGGGCATGTGGAGCAGACCAAGGCCCGCTGAACGGAGGGGCGGGCAGGTGGGTAGGTGATCCCTACCTTCCTGACCTCCTAATCTTCTTAAGGACTTCCTCTTCAACCTGCCCCCGACCCCTCTTGATCCCAACACCCAGCTCATGTCTAAAGCTCTTGGTTTCCAGTGCCTTAATCGATTGGCGGATCACTTTATGAGGATAATAATCCCTTCAAAAATAAATAAACACATAATTTGGTCATTTAAATTCTCAGCTGTTTATGGAACGCTGCTATTGAGCTACAGGACTGTCACGTGTTATTGTTGTTTTGATGACTTACTGATGAAAGGTTGAGGGTGTAAATTGAGCTCATGTGGTTCCTCCATTGGAGCTAACAACTCTAATCCAATTTTCTGCTTACCCTCCCTTTTATATTGTTTCATGTCAAATATTCATCGAATTCCCTTTCAAATGCTATGGTCTTGGAAACAATAGTTAATTGTAACAAAGCACTCAGTATTCTAGCAATCATTTATGTAGAAAGGTTTCTTCTGATCTTCTCTCCGAATTCCCAGGAGTTTGGGTCACCTCGTGACAGATTAGTCATGCAGCAGGAATAATTTAGTATTTTATTATATTTTAATTATTTTTCAATGATTTGATAAAGAATAATTTCAATTGCAAGGATTATTATTTGTATTCATCTTAACCTTTTAGAACTTTGATGGTTTTATTTGTTTCAGCATCTTGGGGCATCCTCTTGACCTGAAACACGCTGTACAAATGTAATTTTGTTGTTGTTTCAGTAAAAACAGCCCCAATATTTTGACCTTATCCTTGTAGTTGTACTTCAAGGAGATTTACTAGGATGATTCTGGGGATGAGAGGTTTGGCCAATGAGTGGAGGCTGGAGAAACTGACTTTCCGCTGGAACAAAGAAGGCTGAGGGGTTGACCTGATAGATGTTTTTATAGTTATAAGGCATTTTGGTGGGGTCATTAGAGAGAAATTAGTTTGGTGAGTCAGTGACTAGAGGGCATCAATTTCAGATTGTCAGCGAGCAAATTACATTGTTTCACTCACGGAGCAGTTAGCATATGGAATGCCTAGCTGGGAGCAGTGGTTGAGGAAACATTCATATTGGCTTTTGAAAGGGAACTAGTCAAGTACATTAATAGTCACCTAAAGAGTATTGAGAAATGGCAGGTGTATTCAATGTCCCCGTATATAAAACCCAGAACCTCTGTTACTTTTTGAATGGCTGTTTCTATATCCTCTTCATCTTTAAAGGTTGTTGCAGCAGTAAACGTGAATTAGCAACAACAAAACAACAGCAAAATTACACTTGCGTAGTGCCTTTCACGTCAGGAGGACATTCCCAGGCACTGAAACAAACAATACAAACCGATGGCAATCCTTGTACTTAATAAAGCACCTCATCCTGTCACAGAAATTTCTCAAAGTGCCTTACAGGTTTTACAGCTGTACTTTACAGCTGAACACGACAACCAATTTTGGGACATAATGTCCAACTAACATCAATGAGGTAAATGACTAATTTTATTATGGAGTCCTGTAGCATTTCGGTATTGGTTAGAGCACTCGTCTAGTAAGCGAGAGTTCAACTCACGACAGGGCGAAATGTTCGGCAAGTTTCCTTACTCCAAGCACCTCTATTTACCTAGCAGTAAGAAGGAATCCAGTTGTTAGTCGATTGGCGGATCGCTTTTCTGGGGGTGATATAAAAAAAAATGGTTTCTCAATCTATGACTGGGCCACTGCTGTGCAATTGGCTTCAGAGTTTCACTCACAAAATATACAATCAATGCACTTTATGGTATATTCTGTGAACAATTTTGGGACGCCTCGAAAACACGATAAGGCGCTGAATCAAATGCAAGGATATATCTATCCAAGTTGTTGGTATGAGGCATTTTATCGGATGCCTTGTGAAAATTGTACACGTAACTTACCTACATCGTCTGTAAGTATCCTTCATAATTTTTTCTCTCTTTAAGCGGTGGGTAATCTGAAAATGGTGTCCTTTTTTAATCCTATTTGGGCAGCAATTTTTGAAGGAACCAATGTGGAATTACAAAATGGCAGTATGTGAAATTGTAACATCTGAAGTAATTCTCTCGCCTTGCTGGGCACAGGACTTCCACTCAGCTAACAGGTTTTCAATCATTACCACTCATGGTTCAAATGTGAGCAATTATTCCCAAGTAAATGCCAAATGGAAATGTTAGAAGATTGATAGCGCTTTTTATTGCTTTCAGCCCAGAGTCACATTTTGCTGAATCTTTGTTTTCACGAACGTTTGTTTGTTTTATCGACCGCCTGTAAACACTGCCTTTGGTTTTATTGAGTGTAAAAGGGCAGCTCTCGCTAACCTGCCAGACTGGGGGAGTTTGGGATTTTGAAACAGGCTTCTTTCTTTCAGTGAGAGGGTATTTGTATGTGTTGGTGCACAGTGCTAGGAAAACCGCTGTCCTTGTCTAGTTCAGTTCCCATCTGTGGAAACACATTCTCTGTGTAATGTACACACAAGTGCTGTGGGAAGACCAGCTAATTGTCTTTGCTGTGCCAAAAGAGATCTATTACTCATTGTCGGTGGGTCACAGAGTTCAATAGGTTGAAGCTGCTAACTCTTACAACCTTATTATTATAATAATAATCCTTGCATTTGATGTAGTGCTTTTCACATCTTATCGACATCTCAAAGCGTTTCACAGAATATACTGTAAAGTGAATTGACTGTATATTTGCGGGCAAAACGCTGCAGCCAATTGCGCAGAGCAGTGTCCCACAAACAGTCGTGGATTGAAATGGCCAATTTTGCTTATTGTGTTTTTTTTGGACTGATTATTATTAGGCGTGTGGAGTAAGGAAACTTGTCCAAGGTTTCGCCCTGACCTGCCTGGAGTCGAACACAGATCTCACACTTGTAAGGCGAGTGCTCTAACCACTGAGCTACAGGAGCTCCTTATTCTTTAGAGAAAATAACTGGGCTGAATGAAAACCTAACGTGGCCAAACTGCTGTTTTTGATAGTCAAGTCCTGTAACGCATTGGTTAGAGCACTCACCTCGCGAGTGAACGGGACCCAAGGACGATTCCCGAGCAGGGCGAAAGCTCGGGTGCGTTTCCTTAATCCACACACCTCTGTTTACCTAGGAGGAAGTAAGAGTAAGTAAGAACCTGGTTGTTAAATTGATTGGAGGATCACTTTCCGATGGGAAAAAACCCTATTAAAAAAAATCAAAGACTGTTTGTGCGACACTGCTGTGCACAATTGGCTGCTGAGTTTCACCCACAAGATACAGTCAATCCACTTTACAATACATTCTGTGAAGCGTTTTGAGTTATCTCAATGACGTGCTAAGACGCTATATGAATTGTAAGGATTTATCAGATTAGAATTGACTTCAAGTCAAATAATGAGGAGAGCATTTTGAAATTCATCAGTTAATGTTTTGTATTTCCCTGTCTAGGTTCTGATCTTGCTTTCCCCCCTTCTGTGCATGATTGCACAGCGTGCAGCAAAACCTTTCAGATTCTTTATAAAAATGAAGAGATTGTTGTGAATGACGTCTTGCTGTTCAAAGTTAAAATATTGCTCGATGGCAAGAAGGTAATATATTATTCCAGCTTCATCTCTGAATTGAATATCTTTCACAATCTTGTTCGAAATTTTATCAATTTAAGGAGGAACAGAGAAGATTAAGGTACAGATAGACCCCGTTTAATGACTAAGCGAAACTACCTTAAGCAAATACATTTTTCCCATAAGAATGAATGTAAAAACTGGAGGTAGGATCTTTCGGCCATTTTTTTGTCAAAATTTTCTTTAAAAAAACATTATACTCGCTCCCTGACTGCCTGCCCAGCTAGCTCATTCGCACTCACTCGCAACTAGCACAGTTGTAGCCCCTTTCCATCCGCTGGCGAATGACATAATAGTGAACGTCGCAACGTTTAATGAATATATGTTCCCAATGTATCAGCAACATAATAACGAACAAATGTTAACTGAGACGACATTATATCATACTTACAATTACAATATGTAATATGAATATATGAGTAATTTGAAACACGACAAGTGTAGTAAGCTTGGGAGAACCAGGTAACTTTGGATCTAAGGTTTCCAAAGATTTTCACTGATCCATACAGAATTAATTGCCGTCAACAGCTTCATTATTGTAGCTTGGGACTACCAGGATGGTAGAAGGCCAAATAGATGGACCTGGGTCTATTTTTGTCTAACAATTCAAATGTTCCTAATATCACAAACTGAATACTTGTACGAGTTCAGAAAAAAATACATTTGTATTGTACTGCATGTTGTATTTTGGTGCATTGCCCAAATTTCAAACATTGTGGTAGTTTAACACATTTGCTAAGAAATTGAACTGATCAAATATTTCAGTAAAATGCCAATCGTGGCATCAAAGTTATACAAGATTTATATAAGATGTGTGTCCAAAACTCTTGAAATAAAAATTCAGAAATTATGTGAGCAAAATAATAAGGTTGTCATCACTTCAATTTTACACCCAGATTGAAGATTCCCTCAACGAGATGGATTTCCAGTTAACTTTAGATCTCAATTTCACTGACAAAGATTTTACGTGAGTATTTATTAGTCATTCTGGTCAAATATTCACCGAGTTCTGTTTTATGCTGAACATGAAACTCTGCTTTTGATATATGATTGACAGATTACCAATCAGGATCTGAGATCCTCACACTTACTTACTAACTACTTCACTCCCTAGTACCTCTAGTCCTCCAACCTGCTTACATCCTACTCTATTACCCTTCCCCTTCCCTCAGCTAGCTCCGGCCTTCTACTCATCCCTCATATTCTGCGTTCCCCCCTTCATGACTATGGAAACTCCCTCCTCATCAGCCTTCACAAGCAAGATCATCCAGAATTCTGCAGCTCATGTCCTCTCCCGCGTTAAGCTCCGCGACCACATCACTCCCACCCTCGCTTCCCAAGCCCCAGAGGATCGAATTCAAGATTCTCGTCTTCACTTTCAAGGCCATTCACGGCCTTCTATCTCTCCAACCTGCTGTCTTCCTATAAGCCTGCCCGTCCCCTCCGTTCAGCAGGCTCCGGCCTGCTCCATGTCCTCCGCCTTAACCACCCTAGCATCGGTGGACAGGCTAGGCTCTCTGTCTCCACACTCTGGAACTCCATCTCACGGTCGCCTTTGCCTTGGGACGTCCTACCGATGTGAAAGGCGCTCTATAAATGTAATTTTGTTGTTGTTGTTTCCCGCCCTTTCCCCTCCCATAGTGGCTGTGCTTCTCCTGTCTTACCCATCTACAGATCATATCTGAAGACTTTCCTCTTTGACCATAACTACAGTCACCTCCCCTCTCCCCTTCCTCAGTTTAGCATCACAATCCACCACTGTTAAATGCTTAGACCTTACCCTATGCAAACAACACTATAAATTAGAAGTTGTTGGAAAGGTCAGAAATACAAAGCTTGGTGCTACCTCGCTCTTCTATCTAATGCTGACATTTTTTGGCACATGGTGAAATTTTATTTAAAAATGTAGTGTAAATGATTGCTGTTAAGATGGATGTCGCTTTATGAAACCTATAAAGAAAATAAGTTATTTTCTGAGTGTCCGCAGCACTAACCAAAAGCTCTTACCCAATTGTTTTTTTTCCACTTTGCTTTTTACCGGCAAGCACTCCCTATAAGGCGAAGTGAAACTTGGTCAAGTTTGACCAATTCATGACTTAAATTGGTTGTTTCGAGCCAAATCTGTTGCTATTAAAAGTTTATGCAGTATTTGAAAGGGAAATGAATTCCAAAGTGACTTTCTGACATAATCTAATCGGATTACTAGTCACTTAAAATGTTATCTGTTCTGAGCTATCATCTTATATTGGATTCACCCTTCTGCCTCGGGAGAGGAGAGTGCTATTAAATGAGCCAGGCTAATGCAAATGAAGCAAATGTTAATACCTTTTCGAGGCATGGGGAAATTTTGTTTATGTATCTTAAAACATTTTCTGAGATTTGGCTTTTCCGTATCAAAGCAGCAGAGATTTGCTTTGGAAATCTGGTCATGTACTGAACTGGATCTTATCCCCACATGCCTAATAATAATCCTTCCCCTAAAAAAAACCACAATAATAAAATTGGTCGTTTCAGCCACGACTGTTTGTGGGACTCTGCTGTGTGCAATTGGCTGCCGCGTTTCACCCACAAGTATATAGTCAATTCACTTTACAGTATATTGTGTGAAACGCTTTGAGAAGTCTAGAAGACATGAAAAGTGCTATATCAAATGCAAGGATTATTATTGTTATTATCTTGGGTTAGTGCATTCGCTCAGCTGGAGACAACCCTTCTCAGCTAAAGCATATTTTTGGAGTGGCTTTCATTGCAGTGAACAGCTAGCTATATTTCCTTGTAAAGTAAGGACAGCTGCCAATGTTGAGATGTGTGCAGCTGGCTTGTATTAGAGTTCATTATTCAAGTCAAAATGAAAATGTGAAGCAATGCTTCTCTGTGGGAGGGGAAAACTGATTAAACTGATTAAATTGAAGATGTATGTGTTACCAGATAGGGAGGGCGGAACTGTTTTTATTATTGCAGACAGGGATTACTTTGAACGCATCCGTTCCCTTTGGCTTTCCTTTTGCATTAGTCGACTTGTACGAATGCTTAAACTAAATTAATGAGGTTCATTTCCCCCAGTGAGTGGCTTTCTAAATTATTTCAAATTCCTCCCTTCCAGAGCCGATGACCTGAATTCTCTGCAGATGATCAGTAGTCGGACCTTGAAACTGCACTTTAGTTTACATCGGGGACTTCATCACCACGTCAATGTCATGTTTGATTATTTCCACCTTTCCGTTGTATCGCTCACGATTCACGCCTCGTTGGTCGCCCTTCACCAACCTCTGATCAGGTAGGTCTCTCACAACGAGGTCCCTGTCAAATTCGTCTTCGGCAAAATGATTTACAATTCAGTCATTATGACACGTTACTCTAATGCATCATGTCCGCAATTACTTCCCAGGCCTCATTTGGGACCAGCCTCTTCTTCACCTGTGTCCCTTGGCACACTTGCCTTTCCATGTGTTTCTGGGACTGTGTTCACAGCCTGACTGGCCATCGGATGTTGTTAAACCTGGATTTAGCATCCTGTTCCCTGTCCTTCCATCCTGTCCAGCTAAAGATGAATTCTGCTTGGAGGCAGGATTATTCCAGCATTCAAAAAGCAAAGCAAACAAAATCTTTTAAAAATAGAACTAAGAGGGAAAGCACACGCATTTTTATAAAATCTAACTCAATGTCTCAAAGTGATTACAGTATTAACCGTTTGTGGAACACTACTGTGCACAATTGGCTGCCGCATTTTGCCCACAAATATACAGTCATTTCGCTTTACAGTATATTCTGTGATGCGCATCTAGAAGATATGAAAAGCGCTATATCAAAATACAAGGATTATTATTAGGACGCAAGGAGAAACCCTTCTTGTTTTGAATTTTTTAATGGAAGTTTTAACATCAATTTGAACAGCTGACAGGACCTTAATTTAATTTATGATCCAAATGGAGTCCTATAGCTCAGTGGCTAGAGCACTTGCTGTCCAAGCAAGAGACCTAGATTTGATTCCCGGGCAGGGCAAAACCTTGGGCAAGTTTCCTTACTCCATAATAATAATCCCCCCCAAAAAAACAAAAAATGAATTGGTCATTTCAATCCACGACTAGTTATGGAACATTGCTGTGCGCATTTGGCTTTTAATTTTTTTTAATAAAACCAAGTATTGTAGTAATAAAACGCTGTAGCTTAGTGGTTTGAGCATTCACTTCACAAACGAGAGGACCAGGGTCTGATTATCGGGCAGGGCCAAACCTTAGGTAAGTTTCCTTACTCCATACGCCTCTGTTTACCCAGCATTAAGCAGGAACGTGGATATTAGTTAATTGGCAGATCGCTCATCAGGGGTAGTAATCCCTTTTTTAGAAACACCTTAAAAAATAATGATAATAGTAATAATAATTTGATCACTCCGTTAAACACTGTGTCTAAGCTTACATAAGTGTGTAACAGTAACCATTGTTATTGATGTCCAAAAGGTGCTGAGTGGATCAACCATGATTTGGACAATGTTTGTGCTTCCGGTTTGTTGAGAAAGGTATTTCTTGATTTACTTTTGTTTCCTTTTCAGCTTTCCTCGTCCAATGAAGAGCACTTGGCTGAACCGGAACGCACCAGCCCAGAGCAAGGATTATGTAATTCCTTCCCTTGAAAGTGTAGTGTTTGGCAGCACCTACACCAAACAGCTGTCGACTGATGTAAGACAATATTTTAATGCCTCTGAAATGTTTGTTTGAAAGCATGGCTACACAAGAGAACTGTGTAGGGATTATTGACCACACAGTTTGAGGCCATAGTTTTACCACTCAATGTTTGACTTGTCAGAATTTTGCATTAACCTATCCAACAATAACATTCACATTATTTCTGACTTGTGCCTGAAGCAGAACATTTTCAGTCATGTTTGTAATGTGGAGGCCTGTAGAGTATTGGTTAGAGCACTCATTTCTCATGCAAGCAGACTTGGGTTCGATTCCAGGACAGGGTGAAACCCACAAGTTTCATGGCAAGTTTCCATGCACCACACGCCTCTGTTTTAGCAGTAAGAAGGAACCTGCTGGTTGTTAGTTGGTTAGTGAATTGCTTTCCGGGGAAGGTGGATCATAATCCCTCCCTGGGAACCAGTGAAACTGGGTGAGGCTGGGCACGATGGGGTCCCAGAGCCTGTTGCAGGAGAAGATACAAGCTGGCGAGTTCTGGATGCTCTGTGGAGGAGTTATAATAATAATCATTGCTTTTGATATAGCACTTTTCACGTCTTCTAGACGTCTCAAAGCGCTTCACAGAATATACTGTAAAGTGAATTGATTGTATTTTTTTGGCGAAACGCGGCAGCCAATTGCGCACAACAGTATCCCACAAACAGTCGTGGATTAAAATGACCAATTTATTATTGGTTTTTTTGAGGGATTATTATTAGGAGTGTGGAATAAGGAAACTTGCTCAAGGTTTCGCCCTGACCTACCTGGATTCTAACACAGGTCTCACGATTGTAAGGTGAGTGCTCTAACCACTGAGCTACAGGACTCCACAGTTATGAAGGCCGATAATCAGGGAGTTGGCGTAGTGGAGCCTTGATGGAACCAACTGCTGGAAATGCACAGTCAGTGAAGCAACCACTGAAAGGGAAAGGATGAGTTAATGTTTTCGGATTCTGATGGGCTTGTTAAGTTTGAATCTTAATCCCACATGATTGTGTGATTGTGGGCATTTTTGGTTCTGCGTTATTTTTAGTTTCAAGCATTATGTTTGTGTTGTCAGGGTGAAGTCACTTTATCATTTAAATTGGGCAGTCGGAATGACAAAAAGAGGGTTTTATTTGTCTTGAAATTGCGCCATCAAATACCTGCTGTCTCGCCACACGTGTTTGGAATCAAGATTGTCTGGGCAGTTAATCTCAGGGTTTGTTTTGTTAGACTTTCAAATTCCAAGGTGATGAGGAATGGATACGACTTATCTCTGGGTTACTATTTACCTTGGGAGTCCTGATGCGCAGCGGTTAGTGCACTTGCCTTGCAAGCGAGAATTTATTACAAGTGTAATTTTATTGTTGTTGTTGTAATTGCCGATGGTTTTGGCTGCTTAGATTCCAGCACTGTCCTAACACACACACTGGAGTCCTCAAGTTATGGTTCATATCAGCTTGTGTCTGATACTCTCCAGAATTAGATACACAGGACACGTCCCTTCAGTGTGCATTCCATGCCAACACACTCGAATTTCCATGTGTAGAATGGAGAGGTGGGATGCATAGAACTCTGATGTTTTGGATACTTTTAAGCATTGTGATGGGGTTTCTGTATATGTCAAGACACCCAGCTGACCCAAAACAAAATTATAAATACATAGATAGGCTGTCACAATAAGGCTTGCAATCATTATTATCCGTATTATTATTATTATTTCAAGGTGCTGGACAGTCACTGTGTCAGACTCGACCTGCGGACAGTGGGGTGGAATGGGGGGATTAGGAGTTGCCGATGGGACCATCGAAGTGGAGGGTCTTGAGGCGGGACTTCAAAGAGGCAAGGGAGGGGGCAAGGCGGAGGGACTTCGGGATGGAGTTCCAGAGGTTGGGAGCAGAGTGGCTAAAGGCTTGCCCGCCAATGGTGAGGCGAGTGGGTCGGGGGACATGGAGCAGGCCGGAGCCTGCTAAGCGGATGGGGCAGGTAGGTTGGTAAGGGGATAGGACGTCACGGTTGTAGGGTGTGGCGAGGTTGTGGAGGGAATTACAGCAGCTTTCCCACAGCATGTCCAGCTAGATTAAGCCTACCTGGTTAGAGCTTTGTCTTGCAGGGTAAACAGGAGCTGAGTGGGAAGGTTCCCTAGCCACTGTGACTAGTCCACCATTCCAGGTCCTCCTGATGAGCTAGGTTGCCTAAACTGTCATCAGCAGGCAAAGAGAACTTGTTGTCTGTTCTACTGTCATGCTTGAAATACCAGGGCTGAACTTACAATTGTTCTATATAATTAAATGGTGCAGTGAATTTATTAGCTCAATAAATAAAGCCATAGAAATCTACCACAGTGGGAGGCTATTTGACTTATCTCATTGATTAGTGTGTGTGCTTGCTCTATCAATTATACCATTTATTCTCACCCAGATTTCCTCTTCTTTCCCAGTACTCTCTAGCACCCTTCCTATAATGATAATCTTTGATTTTAATATTGCACCTTTTCACATATGTCTCACAACACTTCACAGAGAATACTGTAAAGTGAATTAACTATATATTTTGTGGGTGCCATTACATATACTGTTACTGATGTAATTTCAGTTTTAAATGCTGGAAAAGCAACTCTGGTGAATCATTTCATTTTTTTATTACCTTGTGGGAGTAAGCACCTCTGGGAGTCTGGTAGCTCAGCGGTTAGAGCACTTGCCTCACAAGCAAGAGACCTGGGTCCAATTCCAGGCAGGGCAAGACCTTAGGCAAGTTTCCTTACTCCACACGCCTGATAATAATCCCTCAAGAAAAAAGACAATAATAAATTGTTCATTTCAATCCAGGTCTGTTTGTGGGACACTGCTGTGCGCAATTAGCTGCTGCATTTCGCCCACATATATACAGTCGGTTCACTTTACAATATATTCAGTGAAGCTCTGTGAGACGTCTAGAAGACGTGAAAAGTGCTGTATCAAATGCAAGTATTATTATTATTATCTTCCTAATATTAAATTTTACGCTCCTATTGCACAATCTATGTATAAAGTGAATTTCCACCTTGCTGTACGTTTCACTTTCAGGGAAGCAATTTTGTGGTGCCAGAGAGCTGCGTGCAACATGCCTACAGTTTCCATCACAATCTGTGTGTAAACTTGCTGCTAGCTTACAAGGGCCTCTTTAATTACTTCACCATGGTGACCAAGGAACTTCCCACATCTCGCAGGATGGAGCTGGGTAAGCGCTTTTCGATTCACAATGGACAAATTCATTCTTTTCTGGTTTTGAAACATGAATTTTCAGTGCAACGTTAAGCCTGCGGCAATTGTTTGCATATCACACCTCAATTCTGCCAAATTTAATGTGCTTTTAGGTCGAATTAATTACTGAAAGCCATTGTGAAAATGGCTGGCAATTGCAGAATGCCATGGTGATTCTCGAAGGCCAAATGTGGGTTGAGGGATTTGGATAATGTCATTTTGGTGATGCAGAGATGATTAACGGGACATTGATCAGTCCTTCAAAAATATGTTTTTAATAATTTCAGAAAACTTTCTATTGATTAGTCAGGGATTAATTAACAAATTAATAACACTGAGGATTAACAACACTAAGGATTATTATCAAGGGGGATAAAGACTTTAGACATTTTTACACAGAGGCTTGTTGGAATGTGGAATGCTCAGAATAAATAGCTATTCAACCTATGTACATGATAGTGGTTAAAGGGAAGTGGATAAATACACGGCTTGAACGATACTAGAAATGGCATGTCAAGGGATGGTGGAAGGCGAACTGGATGGACCCTGGTCTCCTTTCGCCTGGTATGTTCTTACGTGGAGTGTTGGAAAAGGGCAGGAAGGTTGGATTAGAATGGAAAGCTCCAGTGGGAGAGCAGGAACCAGCACAGACGTGATGGGTAGAATGGCCTCCTTCAATCCTCTTGGGCTTGCATGAAATGCAACCCAAGTGAGTCATGAGGATGAGAGTTGGCTTTGAAAAACATGTCATTGGCGTAGAGATATAATGCTGCTAATTTATGGGTCGAGGGCGTGTGGTTTGAAATATATTCAGAATTCGCAATGGGACATTTCTGCTAGTGTGTTGTACATCATGCAGATATTAGATATGCAGATATTAGAAATAGTCTTAAAACAAGTGCCTCAGGAGTAATAATATGATCCCTGGATTGAAGTACAGTACGAGGAAAATGTGTTTCGGTTCACATTAAAATGGACAGAGGTTGTCCATTAGGTACAATTAGGATTACAATGTTGATTGGTGAGGTATCTCAGTCTGGCCAAATGGTCATATTCCTGATAGTAGGAATTTTATTTGTTTTATTTTATTTTGTTTTTCTGGTCTGTGCTCCTAGTTTGGAGAGCCTTGAGAAAGTCACTATATAAATACATTGGTTTATCTACCACCCCCCTCCCCCCCGCTACCCTTCTTCACAAAATGCATAAAAAGCACTTTGGATCAAATATGAAGTGACCAGCAACTTATCTGCGCAATTTTAGACTTGGTTTGTGTAGAGATAAGCTGGACACATTTAGTGACACTGTTTGAATCTTGGAAGATTCAAAAATAATCTTATGCATTTTAATTTAAAAAAATTCCGCTGCTTAGGTTTTGTTTCCTCCAGAGAAGATGAATGCACGGAACACAATTAACGCAAATAACATGCAAACGATTATGATTTTTCATATGTCACTCCCAACAGTGCACAAAACCCTAATTTCTCTTCTAGTATAATTCCTCAAAGATGGGGGGAGCAGACAAATCTGTTTATCCTTCTATCGAAGGGCATTGATTTATCCTGCAGTATAACTGCTTAATTGTAGTATAACTTGTGGAGTTCTGCAGCTCAGTAGTTAGTAGCTGTAGATCACTCGCCTTACAAGCGAGTGACCTGGGTTCGATTCCAGGCAGGTCAGTGCAAAATGTTGGGCAAGTTTCCTTATTCCATATGCTTGATAATAATCCCTCAAAAACAATTTGGTCATTTTCAGTCCACGACTGTTTGTGGGACACTGCTGTGTGCAATTGGCTGCCGCGTTTCGCCCACAAATATACAGTCAATTCACTTTACAGTCTATTCTGTGAAGCGCTTTGAGATGTCGATAAGATGTGAAAAGCGCTATATCAAATGCAAGGATTAATATTATATGTCCAGAAGACATGAAAAGTGATGTCAAATGCAAGGATTATTATTATTATTATTAAATACAACTTGCTCTCTGGCCTTGCCCACATAGTCGTGCTCCAAGTGTGACCCAGATTTCAAACTGTGAGCATCAGCAGCCTGTTAGACCATTAGGGGATATTGTACATAGGTAATACGGACATGCCCAATTGACCGCCAGGAAGGTGGAAACTTGGTGTGTTTTTTTGTTTAGCATTTTGTATGTTCTTATTAAGAGTCAGCTGAGCTGAGCCAAGCCCTGATTTTAGTCATTGCGCATGGATTGATCTCAGACAGAGTAGGTTGAAGACTTGGCAAATCTTAGCTAATTGTTGCCCTCTTAACTTCCTCCTTTCTTTCTAATCTTCCCGCTAATGTATTGAAATGTCTTCCACGGTTGTGGCGTCTCCTCTAAGGAGGCGAATGATTTGCAAAGGATATTGGGGCAATGTTTGTTTCAAATTGTTGTGCTGAAATGGAAAAGTATTTTGCACACCCTTATTGCCAGACACATACAATGCCAGAACCTTCGAGGTTTGATGCCAAGACACCCACAGTTACTGACACAGATGTTGATTGGGATAGGAACAGAAATTTGTTCAGTAACAACCCTTATTTTCAGTTGCTGGTCATTGCATATCTTGTTGAACTGTTCTATCACATGCTTTTCCTTGTCGTAACTCATTTTCATTTGGCAACACCTAAAGATTTGGGAAATCTTGCTGCATGCAATACGTAGGTCCTTCAGTCAACACACACTTGCAATGGATGTGTGTTGTTTTGCAACCATTAGCATTAAAGAGACCTTTAGATTAAGAGACGTTTTGCCCACAAAATACACAATCACTTTCCAGTATGTTCTGAGAAGCGCTTTGAAGCATCTCAATAAGGTGATGAGGCGCTAGATCAAATGCAAGTATTATTATTATTTTATTCAAAGATGTAGAACCCTCCATAATGAGTGTGCATTTTGTTTTAAAGAAAAGCTTTTATGTCAATCATGCTAAGGACATTTGCTTGTAGTGTTTGCTTTCCATGTATAAAATGTTAAAACTTTGTCCTTATATTTGTGATTCGGATGATTGTTGCTTGCTCTCTTTGAAATGTTCGATTATTGAAAATGCAAATTTGAAGTGCTCGCTGATCTAAAATAAATATCTGTTCCAGAATCAAGCTGCTTAAAATTGCCACACGCTACCTTCTAAAGAACAACATCACCGTGTGTGAAATATTGATTGTTATCTTGACGACAGGGAGCTATTGTGTGCTCTTTTGTCAGATGCGAATTAAAAGGGTAATTTTGCAACCGGATTGGGCCTTCTTATTTCACTTCAGACCATAATCGCGCCCACCCTCCCACCCCCACCCTCCCTTCCCTCCACCTCTCCTGATCCCAACCCACAGCTCGCTTCCTAACTCCCAACTGTCAGAGCCTTGGGACGTCCTCCCTATGTGAAAGACGCTTCATTAATGTAATTTATTGCTGTTATTCACAAGATTTTCATCTCATTGGTGGCAGCTATATTTGAACCGCAGTGCAACAGGATATAAATAACCCTGCTTGTTGTCTTCTACATGTTAATTCATTCCTTTTGTGGACAATTTTCACATCCTTTTAAGATGAACATGCGTCTGTGTAATTAGGAGTTGTAGTGTATGATTTAAAGAGTAGTTTGGTGCAGTGCTGATAACTATATTTGAATATTCAGGGTCAGGGTGTGATTGTGTTTGTTGTAACTGTTTGGGTGCCTACTGCAGCAGTAACAACAACAAAAATCACTTTTGTATAGCGCCTTTCACGTCGAAAGGACGTTCCAAGGTGCTGGACAGTCAATGTTTCAGGACTGAGCTAAGGGTGGTTAATACTTAATCCATATGTGGAACTTTCATTTGGATACTCAAGCATGGCAATGGGTTTCCATGTACGTCACACACCCAGAAGACGAAAGGAAAGTTAATTGAATTCCTTTGGTTTGAATTGTGATGTTGTTGTAATTTGTGAATCAAAAAGAGAGAGAAGTCTTTGATAGGAGCTCAAGTAGGGCCGTTTAATTGGTGCCGATGATAGTGATTCTTTGATGTTGAGACACTCCTACTCTGTAGGTTGCAAACTGTTCTCAATTTTTTAGCAAGCAGCTTTTTAGCTTAGTAATATTATAAGCCGCTGTAGAAAAGGAGCCTGGAAACACACTGGAGTTAGAATTCTCAAGGCAACTCAAATCTGTTCTAGAAGACGTGAAAAGCACTGTATCAAATGCACGGATTATTATTATTACTATTAGTGTTGTTATTATTATCAACCGTACATGAAATGCTGTATTAGGGTTCCTATTAGAAAGTGAAAAGCAAATTTAAGATTATGGATATAATTTAAAATTCCCACTCCATTATAATAATAATTAATCCTTACCGCGCCCTATCAAGTCTTCGAGATGTCTCAAATTATAAATTCTTTTTTCACTCAGAATAATGGTTACTTATCACAAAGATAATTTTAAAATGGGTTGCGTTGTGCTGCATGAGGTTAGCACTCTTATTCAAACAGAGCAAGCAACAACTTTTTATGATGTGTAGAAATTGTTTTAGATTTTCATTGATTCCATGTGATTTTTTTGTATTTAATGTGTTTAAAAATATATATTTTACTAACGATTTTTGTTGCACATTTTTCTGCAAAGAACAATGCTAAGCAATAGTTTTACTAACTGCTTTTACAGCTTTTGGTAGCTACTTCTGTGCACAGCAAGCGCAATGAGTGTTGAATCCTAATTTATTTATGTTCTACTAATCTTATCCCACATTATTTTAGTTATTGTCTGGCTGCTGTTTTTCTTGTGTTGCATTCAGTATTCAGTCATCCAAAATTTCTCTCAGACTCAGCTTAGATTGTGCACAACTTGAGTCATTCTTAAACCTTAATTTCAGTCTCTTGGTTCTTTTGAAGACATTAAATTAAGGCTGCATTTGAAGAATTTTTCAGAAATTTTCTACGATCCTAAATTTCAAGATCACAAGAAACTTGGGTGTTTCCAGAGAAATATTAATGCGCTGGAAATTGTACTATTAATAGCTTTGTGTACATAGGCTAGAATATACATTACACAGGATGAGATGAGTTTGGGAATGTTAAAAACAGACTGACACATGTCCATGTATTTAACCACTCGTGTTTTATTGCTTTCCATCTCATACCCCTAGTCGCCTGTGACCATTTCTGTTTGAGAAAGGAAACAACATATAAATAGAGATACTGATTATTATCCAATGTTTTTGTGTTGGTCTGGTCAAATATCTGCAGTTACCATGAGATGCTGCTGGATTCTAGGTAACTTTGATATAACCATGGCATTCAAGGGGGCAGGAATTAACCAGTTATGATGTACTTCCATAAAAGAGTGTGACCATTTTTGACTAATACCAGGGCAGCTTGGATGAGTGAAATAAAGAAACTTCTAGTTTGTTAGGAACACCATCTTAATGCACCGAGGTTCACTTCAGCTCCTGTGAAATTAGTCACATGATAGAATCTCTGTATTCTGAGAATTTGGGATCCAAGCTTTCCTGTCTTGTTTCCACATGATTGCTTCAAGTTCTGTTACCTTCGTTAACGATAACATTTTCCGCGATGCTGATAGAATTTAATGTACACTGATGTTCATCAGTCCACATGTGTGATTTTTTATCTCTCGGATGTGCGATCAAATTATAAACGCTGCTATCATACCAGCTTCTTGTGACGCGCACATCAATAGATAAAGCCACGTTCTGGTGCTTGAAATCAACCCAGTCACTCAGCTGTCTGAATAGTAGATCAACTTACATATCGTTCCAAACCAGGCATTGTCCAGGGCAAAATATTCTGGTCCAATATTGTTTGAACATGGAAGTGTTCATATTTTGTACAATTCTAAGGGAATTGTGGAAAGCATAGATATTCTTACTTTATTACAGTCAAAAGAGAGTATAATGAGAAACTGGTACAGGAAGGACAGACTTTGCTGTGTTAGAGCTTTGTTTCAATTTGACTTCTCAATGTCACTTAGTTTTCTTGAATTGCTGAAAAGCTAAAGCCAGGCAAATCTCCTTCGAGCCAGCCACGCGTCAGACAAAAGGCATCTTATCATCTCCCCGTCCTGAAGGATATATGTGTAATCAATCAGGAAAACTCACACAAATCTGATCTATATCAATGGTATAATTGCCTCAGTCATCCAACTGCCCAAGTCCCTATTTATACATTTCATATAACCCATACTTTACATAATTCATATTAAATGTGTGATCCCAACTCATATGACTGGTTTACCGTAGTACAGTAAAACCTCTGTAATCCGACACTCCAAAGCCGGCAACTTCCTAAAACCGGCAAGATTTCAAAACACACACAGTATTAGATCTTTTTCCGATTTGGGCAAATTTCCCGAAGTTGGGAAACCAGCTTGTAGTTCCCGGTGTGGCCGCTCTGTCACCCAGCACTGTGGGTGGAGCTCGGCCATTGTTTGGCTTCAGTGCTGTGTTTACAGCTCACGTGGTGTATGGGTTAGGGCCGTCCAGGCCATTTCTAGGGTAGGTTCTAAATACCGGCAAACTCCGAAATTCAGGAGGTGAGTGGGCCCAACAGTGCCGGATTATCCAGGTTTTACTGAACTAATTTTATTGATCTCAGAGTAACAAAGGACTATTTGGAGCCATTAGGATTCAAGTCCGCAGTTTTCAGTTACTGTGTCTGGTGTTGCACAGGCTGAACTGTCCGGGATAGAGAGGCTTTTACCCCCTGCAGTCTCCTTCCTGAGAAGTCTTTGTGACGCATGATCTTTAGCAGTGATCTTTAGCACTGTTTCTGCTGCAGAAGCAACACTGTTTCTGCAGCAGCTTTGGAATGATTTGAAGATTTCCAGATGTTCTCTTGGCCTAGGCATGGCAATTCATTATCACGTAGATTTTCTTTACTTGGAAGTGGTGTGTCCATGCAGAACCATGGCAATTTAGCACTACTATTCCCTAAATATATTGAATTAGATATTCGTCCCAAAACATATACAGTCAATTCCCATTACATTATAATCTGTGAGGGGTTTTTAGATATCTCAGTCGTATGATAAGGGCACTCTCTCAAATGCAAGGATTATAATTTAATAAAATCGATTTACCAATCTTACTGCGATGAGACAGCGCTGGTGGGTGGAGAGTTTGCAGCCTGGATAACTAGAGCTGAGCAGGAATTCCTTTCCCATCCGTTCTCCCCCATTTCTTCCAGAATCTGGTCTTTCCAGAATCATAGAATTATATAGCACAGCTCAAGATTTGACCAAATCAATCCCTCTTGCCCTCTCTCTCTCTCTCCCCCGATAATCCTGCAAACCTGTCTTCCCCAAATAATCATCTACTTCTCTCTTTATGGTTGTCATGGTGGAATTGACTTCCACCACCGTTTCAGGCAATCCCAACAACTCGTTGTGTGGGAAAAAAAGTCTCACCTTCCTTTTATTTCTTTTAACAACTATTTTAAATTGGGTGTCCCAGTGTTACTGACCCACTCGCCAGTGGAAATAGTTTCTCAGTGTTCACCCTATCGAATCCCCTCATAGTTATGAAAGGAACAATCTTAGGGAAGAATACATTTCAACACTATCTCAGTTGAAATTTTACAACACAGAAAAAGGTCCTGGCTCAATGGTCTAATACATTGGTAGAATGGGCTCTGTGGGTTCAATGATCTATGTTCCTGTAGAGTAGAGCTTCCTAACGAAAATTTTAGGTGTGTTTCGTAAAGACATTACTGCTGACATTTGCTGATGAGAGTGCTTTCAGTGTCTTCTTGTTGTTCATCTCCTTGGGATGTCTTCCCAACATGAAAGGCGTTTTACAAACGTAACTTTGTTGTTGTTGAGTGGAGCTCTGTTATGAGTAGTTTATCCACCCTTTTTGTTAACTATTCTAAACCATATCTTAAACTAATACACAAAATTCATGACTGCTTGATAATGTGCAGAAACGCGGTCCACGATGACACATTTAGCTTCACGCACTGCAGAGGTTTTACTCTTGTTCTCTGTGTTTCTAACAAAAGTCATCACACTAATACAATGCGTTTTTGTTACTTTAACTTCCTTCCTGATCCCTGTCTGCTTTGCTGTGGCACTAAAAGTACGGTGGCCGAAAGCTCACCTCATAATAGAATGAAGTGCTGCCAAACTGCTGAAAGCTTTGCTTGGGGTGTTCTGTAAGTTCAAGTGTTGCAACATAGCTACTAATCTTCAGGCAAGTGATATAGGTTATATAGGTTATAAAAGAAGATACAGTAACAAGGACATGTGTGTACAATCCTATGACTAGCCATGACCAGCATGCAGGTCCTTTATGAACGACTTCTCAGAAGAGACTATCCAAGAACCCAGAGAGACGTCTTAATAGGTATGTCTACAACGTATATTTACACCAGTACACACACACCCTTTCTCTCGCAGTAGATGCTTTTCTGTTAGAGTAGCTAGTGTAATTTCACACAATGTCTTCCAACAATCATGGTGGGTGAACTGAATGAGCTATGCAAGTTACTAGCTAGAAGCCTTTTTATTTTCTTCCATAGAATTGATGCAATAATGATAATAATAATTCTTGCGTTTGATATATCTCCTCATCACGTCTTTGAGACGTCTCAAAGCACTTTGCGGAATGTACCGTGAAGTGGATTGACTTTGTGTTTTGTGAGCCAAACGTGCAATCAATTCACTTTACAGAATATCGTGTGAAGCGCTTTGAGACATCCCAACGATACGATAAGGTGCGACATCAAATGCAAGGATTATATTAGTATAACCATGTAGATAGTTGAGTTCAGACATGTAAGAGGCATGTTCCGATAATACATCCAGCAGTATTTGTTTGTTGTGTAGTAACACATCACTTTTTTTCCTGCACACATGCGTTCTGAAGTAAACTGTTTCCTCATCTAATACTTTGCTGCGTTTTGATGTGGACTTTATGTTTCAGAGGAGATTAATGTTGACGGCCGACTTGCCGAACTTTGTGAGCAGATAAAGGTAAGCTATTGATTAGCAACACCAGCAGTTTTCGCTCCATCGAGGCTATTGTGACAGATGCAGATCAGTATAGGGACTTCCTTTTGGTCTCTGACCTATTTCTGCCATCGGAAAATTCAGTAGATTCGATCTTGAATTTTGTTCGCAGCTGTATTGTGTTGAACTTCAATCCACGGCTGTTTGTGGGACGCAATTCGCCCACAAAATACGCAGTCAATTCACATTACAATATATTCTGTAGAGCGCTTTGAGACATCGCCGCAACAACAACAACCAACGACATGATAAGGCACTAAATCAAATGCAATGATTATTATTATCATTATTATTACCATTATAACTGTATAGATAGTTGGGTTCAGACATGTTTTAGGCATATTCCAATAATACCTACCTCATGGTGCACGAGTATGTATGGGAGAGAGGCTAAAGAGCAATGATCAACACTGAAACTGATGCCTCTGAATTTCTCCATTCTCCTATTCCCCCAGAAGTGAGACTGTCAGCCCTCGGCCGCCATTCCCCAGGGCTGGTTCTCACTGAAGTTTCTTAGTACCAGGAATTCTTCTCCCCCCACCCCACAACCAACAGTTGTAAATGTCATGTCAATGATACCCTGTCTCTGCTCCATTTCCCCGCCCCAAAAAAACACACCACACACACACACACACACACACACAAAAAAAAAAAGGGGGACAGCTGCAAGTCCTGATCTGACTATATTTCGCCCATGAAATACAGTCAATTCACTTTGCAGTATATTCTGTGAAGCACTCGAGATGTCTTGTAGACGTGATGAGGCCCTGTATCAAATGCAAGGGTTATTATTATTATTATTGTTGTTGTTCAGCATTCTCCTATGGCAGTGACTTATCATTGTGATGTGCCACCAGATTGTACTTTAGAAGAAGAAAACCCCCCACAAATGGCTCTGTGGGCAGATGGTGCCCAAAAAGGCATCTAAAAATAACTTGAGATTTTAATTTGACAAAGGATCAGCCAGAATATCCTCTTCAGTCGTTCGCTAATGGACGGCAGAACAGCAGCTGAGACTGCCTGCCCGCCAGCCTGCCTGCAGTTTTCCTATATTGCTGGCTGCAAGAGCTATCAGAAACGCATTCCAGTGATTTCATGCCACTAAAACCACTCATTGCTATTAAAACCGCTCACTGTAGTACGTTAATGTTAATTGCTTATGGGGGAGGATGAGGATAACAACAACTTATATTTTTAGAGTGCCCTTCACGCAGGGTAGCGTCTCCGAGTCCTGTAGCTCAGTGGTTAGAGAACTCGCCTTACAAGCGTGAGACCTGTGTTTCAAATCCAGGCAGGTCAGGGTGAAACCTTGGACAAGTTTCCTTAATGCCACACGCCTAATAACAATCATACCTCAAAAAAAATTGGTCATTTAAATCCACGTCTGTTTGTGGGGACACTATGTGCCCAATTGGCTGCCGCGTTTCGCCCACAAATATACAGTCAATTCATTTTACTGTATGTTCTGTAAAATGCTTTGAGATGTCTAGAACACGTGAAAAACGCTATATTAAATGCACAGATTATTATTATTCCAAGGAGTACTTGGAATACAAGCTAATTTCTCCTCATTTTTTTCTCTCATTTTGTTCTACCTTTGTGTAGATATTTTACGCTGTGATAGTCACCAGCAGCCTCCTTCTCTGAGCCAGAAGATAGTCAGTGCACGGGTTTGTACCACAGTATAGGCTCGTCAGCACAGATTATCCTTTTTATGGGGCCTTAAAAGTAATTTGGCAATTTAATTGCTGAATTAATAAATAACTCTCGGAGCCTCTGTTTGGGAGCGATGTGTACTTTGATACAGACATACTATTCTACCAGGTTCTTGATGCATATGCCAGCATCTTGGGACGTCTTCCCGATGTGAAAGACAATCTACAAATGTAATTTTGTTGTTGTTGTTATTGTTATTGTTGTGTTCATTCAGTAATAATAATTTAATCACTCAATCCATGGCAGTTCTGTGGGACGCCGCAGTGTGTAATTGGCTACTGTGTTTCTCCACAAGATGTACAGGCAATAAACCACTTTTGAGTGTATTCTGTGAAGCGTTTTGGGGCGTTTCAAGGATGTGCTAAGGCCCTATATCAAA
Organism: Hydrolagus colliei; assembly: GCA_035084275.1. Taxonomy (NCBI): domain Eukaryota; kingdom Metazoa; phylum Chordata; class Chondrichthyes; order Chimaeriformes; family Chimaeridae; genus Hydrolagus; species Hydrolagus colliei. The sequence continues at coordinate 38,108,817 of CM068744.1, forward strand.
CACAAGGATTATTACATCTTATTATAATAATAATCCTTGCATTTGAAATAGCGCCTTATCACCTAGTTGAGACGGCTCAGTAGATATTTAACTTGGTGGGTCTCAAACAGAGCACTGGGGGTGAGCCAATGTGGTATCTCCTTTGCTCACAATATGCCGCTGTTAATTATATACTGCAGTATATTTTTATTGTTGGTCAGCTGAAGCATCTGGACACATTACACTGCGTTGCTTTTCATTTCTCCTTATGGAGACCAGACGGAGACCAGACGGTTTCACATGTGTGTGCCAGCTACATTTGTCTGGAATGGAGTGTGCGCTCAGTCCCTGCTCATCTAATCCCACAAAGGAATGGGGCCCGGTTTGGCGAGAGCTATATGCTTGTGACGATCTCGAAGAGGGGGCGCGACTGGGGCAACTGCTGGAGTCTTAACCAACTAAAACTGCGTAGCTTGTCATTGCGAGCATCTGGAATGTTTCCCATTGCTTGTCCAGTAACACAATCCATCTTTTAAAACTAAAAAGTTAGGGCTTTGGCCGGCAGGATTAACCGGAGCTGGATGGGAGGAATCACCATCCCACAGTGACTGTCCTGCTCCCCATATCCTGTGAACCAGAAAGCCTGTACTAATCAGATTTTCTCATATTGTTTTGCTGTGTGTTACTTTGGGGTCGGCTGAACTCCCAACAATACACCTGCTTACCTCCCGTACCTAATAATAATCCGTCCCCCACAAAAACACATGAATAAAAATTGGTCATTTTCAATCTGCAACTGTATGTGGGGACACTGCTGTGCGCAAATGGCTGCCGCGTTTCACCCATAAATATACAGTCAATTCACTTTACAGTCCATTCTGTGAAGTGCTTTGAGACATCGATAAGATGTGAAAAGCACTACATCAAATGCAAGGATCATTATTATTATTCCTCATTCTTACACCCCCCACCTCTCAATAGTTTTTACATTCTCACTGTACATACACTTTATCTCTCTCTCCCCTACCACCGCCCCACCACCCTCCACACACAGTACCACCGCCCCACCACCCTCCTTTTCAGTAAGGCATGTTGTACCATTTGTAAACCATTAGTTAAAAGTGTACGTGAACCATTTGTGTGAGGTCGTTATATAATTCACTGCACTTGTAATTTTCTCAGTGTGCCTATTTTTCCACATAGTTAACTCCATAGTTTTTTTTCCATTTGGGTTAACTCCATAGTTAACCCGTGGAGCATAATATAATAATAATAATCCTTGCATTTGATATAGCGCTTTTCACGTCTTCTAGAATCTAGTCTCAAAGCACTTCACGGAATATGCTGTAAAGTGAATTGACTATATTTGAGAGCGAAACAGGCAGCCAATTGCGCACAGCAGTGTCTCACAAACAGTCATGGATTGAAATGACCAATTTTATGATTGTGGGTTTTTTTGACGGATTATTATCAGGCATGTAGAGCATTTCAGCATTTGAGGAATTTAAGGAATAAACATTATATTTGATATAACGCCTTATCACATCTTCGAGATGTCTCAAAACGCTTCACAGAATATGCCTTAAAGCGAATTGAAACAGTCAATTCGCAAAATGCAGCAGGCAATTGAGCACAGCAGTGTCCCACAAACAGTCGTGGATTGAGTGACCAAATTATTGGGATCGTTAAGTTAAAAAAAAACGATTGAGTGATTGTATAAAATCAAAGTTACTCAGTCAAGTCTCATCCACAAGTATGTATGACATGGTTGCTCTATGTCTCCACCTAAAGGGAATTATGTGACTGTGAACATAAATTGTCTGTGCTGGATAATAATAATTATAATAACCCTTGCATTTGAAATAGCGCTTTTCACATTTTATCAACGTCTCAAAGCACTTCACAGAATATACTGTAAAGTGAATTGATTGTATATTTGTGGGCAAAATGCGGCAGCCAATTATGCACAGCAGTGGATTGAAACAGTCATGGATTGAAATCACCAATTTTTATTACTGTTATTTTTTTGGACGGATTATTATTAGGCGTGTGGAGGAAGGAAACTTGTCCACGGTATCATCCTGACCTGCCTGGATTTGAACACAGGTCTCACGCTTGTAAGGCGAGTGATCTACAGCTACAGGAGCTCCACTGGATACATAATTGACATGCACTGCATATTAGCTGTTCACATAACCCTAGTACATGTCAGTTAAAGTTGTTCCAGTGCTATCTTCACATTCAGTGTGGCACTTTCATAGAGAAAAAACACACTAAAAAATGATTTGTCATCCTTGTTTCAGGAACAAATGAGATAGATTTCAATTAGAAAAACAATATCTCCGGATACAACGCATTGTTTAGGACACGACATGTGCAAGCGACCGCCAAGATGATGGAAGGCAAACTAGATGGACCTTGGTCTTCTTTTGGCTAGCAAGCGCTTATGTGTTTACGCTCCTCTACCATTTCCACTCATTTTATTTCTTTATTTTTATATATGAAGTAACTTGGGGGGGGGAGGAGAATAATAAAAAGAAATAACTCAAATTTAAAAATCAGATGACAGCTCGTCCCCAATGCAACAAAATGTGTAGTTAAATTTGGGGAGAACAGGGAGAAAGGAAAGTAATTTCTCACTAGATGGAACTGTGAGGAGGAATGAGCCCTTTAATGTTTTCTTATGTTCTTCATTCCTGAAAAACAGGATTTATTGTGGTGACATTTTGGGGGATTCCCAGAGCATAGTTAGTACCCTCGCCTTGCAAGCGATAGGACAGTTCCTGGCTGGGGCGAAACCTAAGGCAGGTTTCCTTACTCCATGCACCTCTGTTTCCCTAGTGCCAAGTAGGAACCCAGTTGTTCGTCGATTGTCGGATGGCTTTCCGGGAACAATATTCCCACAATAAATATGTGGTCAATCCACGGCCTTTTGTGGGCACCGCAGTGCGCAATTGGCAGTTACATTTTGCCCACAAAAATGTGCAGTCGATCCACTTTGCAATATATTCTGTGAAGTGCTCGCTTTGAGACTTAACAATGTGACATCAAATGCTAAGGATGATGATTATTATTATACGTGTGTTAACCTTGCACGGTCTTGATGTCCCAATGTACAGCTGAGGGTGGAAACCCCGGATGAGTTGGCGGAGCTTGTAAACATGGATCTGGCTCAGCTCTGTTCTCTGTTGATGGCTCTCTGGGCGCAGTTCATAGAGATTGTGTCGCTGCAAGGAGAAATCACTGCCTTGTTAGCAAAGGAACACCATACACTACGAGTGAGTATTGCGTCTTATTTACACTCAAAATCATTTACCAAGGTGTATGGGATTTACTGTCAGAAGCAGATGGCTTTACATGTCCTACATATGTAATATTTAATTAATAATTGGATAATTGCATACTTAAATGCATTACAAGTAGTTGAAGCAACAACGATAAATGACATTTATATAGCGCCTATCAATTTGTGAGGACATCTGAAGGCACTGGGTAGTAGGGTCCGTCGATATGGATATTTTCCGATTTAGATATATCGATGGGCTCATATCGAGATATACCGATATATCGATATTTTGGGGGTTTTCGTACTGCGCATGTGCGCGACGTGCGCGCGCATTCGAGGCCTATCTCCTCAGGAGGTAAATATCTCTCTCTCTCTGTGTCTCTCACACTCACTCTCTCCATCTCTGTGTTTTTCTGTCTGCTTCTCTCTCCCCCCCCCCCTCTCTCTCTCTCTCCCCCCCCCCCCCTGCCATCTCTCTCTCCCACCACCCCACTCCCCGCCGTCTCTCTCTTCCCCGCCACCGTCTCTCTCCCACCCCCCCCATCGTCTCTCTCCCCTCACCCCTTGCATACCTGTATATTGTATTCGAGGACTATGAATACAATATGGCGGCTTGTACCTCGGTCTAGTGTATAGAGATGAGCATTACGGGTCTTGTAGTTCAGTGCGCGCGCATTCAGATTTTTTCTAGAAATCCATTGAGTTATTGGCACTTTTAATTAAAACGTTTGCACAAAATCCATTCTGATTAGTGCCCCGTTGAAGGCTCTGTATATACAACAACTTATATTTATATAGCGCCTTCCACACCGGACAGCGTCTCAGAGTGCTTCCCAATAACGGATCCCGAGGCCAAGCCAGTGGGAGGGGATAAAAGGTGACCAAAAGCGCGGTCAAAAAGTAAGGTCTTTAGCCGAGACATGAAAGTAGGAAGAGAGGGGGCGAGGCGAAGGGAGCGAGGAGGATGTATAGCACTGTTATAGGCACTGTTGAAGGCACTAGAACTTGTGTTCTGTCCCAATAGGTAAGAAGATTTTCAGAAGCTTTTTTTTGCATTGAACACCCGAGGCAAGCGGCTCTGGCGTATCAGGAACTGCAGTAAGTGATGCCCGGCGCAGAGTATAGAGCGGGAGACAAACACCCCTAACTACTGTACAATGTTAAAGTTTCCGTTTTAGAATGAACTCTTCTCACGACTGATAACATCAGTCGCTCATCACTCCCTCGGGTCACTCTGGGCTAGTGTTAACAATGGTGTTCAGGTGTGGACTGACTTCCTGAAAAGCTTTGGGATTCCCATGGACAAAAAGAGAGGGCCCCAATGGTAGGGGAAGCCAAGGCCACACAGGATAAAACAATGCACACAGGCGTTCACCTTCGCCACCCTGTCTGCCTCTGTGTTTCCAAAAAACATTTGAAGCCATTTTCCTGGGCAAGTTTGGGAAGTGTTCGTGGAGGCACTCCGAAATTTCCTGATTTCCTGATTAGACCTTCTGCCCCTGCTGGCATTCGGTTGCTCTGACTGGAGAATCAGGGTGACTAGAGACTGAGAATATAGTGGTTTCACGTCTCAGACAACGTTGCGTTAACAGTGATGTATCCCGTGGAGTCACAACAACAAAATTACACGTATGGCGCCTTTCATGTCGGGAGAATGTTTGCTGGCGCTGGACACTCATTGTTTCAGATCAGGGAGGGTGGAGGGAAAGGGAGTATATGGAGGGACTGATGGGACTGTCGAAGAGAAGGGTCTTGAGGCGGGACTTGAAGGAGGGGGCGAGGTGGAGGTACTACGGGATGGAGTTCCAGAGGTTGGGGTCAGAGTGTCTGAAGCCTCGCCTGCCAATGGTGAGGCGGATGGGTCGGGGGCATGTAGCTGGAGCCCACTGAACGGATGGGGCGGGCAGCAGGTTGGTAGGGGTTAGGTTGCAGAGGTAGGGTGGATAAGCTGCCTTTCTGCTTTTTATAATCAAGTATACTACAAAGTCTGTGCTCTGTGTGATTATAATTGGCTGCCGCATTTCACCCACGTATATACAATTCAGTCAATTCACTTTTCAGTATATTCTGTGAAGCGCTTTGAGACATCTAGAAGATGTGAAAAATGCTAAATCAAATGCAAGGATTATTATTATTATAATATGACCACATTTGCCCTGAAGAATCGATTTAGACTCGTGCCTCATTTGTTGAGCGAAGAAAACAGCGATTGTTCAATGGGGGAAGCATTTTTATGCATTAAATAATTTGCGGGGATTGGTAACCAACAAGGGGAATCTGATGTCAGGAGTTCAGTTAGCTTCTGGACTCGTTAGTCTTCGCTGTAGGGTCACTAACACACACTGAGAAACAGTCCTCGCTTAAATGTACATCAATAACAAGATTTAGTGCAGAGCAGTCTTTTAGCCAGCAGGAGGACTATTGACTTAATAATAATAATCCTTGCATTTGATATAGCGCTTTTCACATCTTATCAACGTCTCAAAGCGCTTCACAGAATATACTGTAAAGTGAATTGACTGTATATTTGTGGGCGAAATGCGGCAGCCAATTGCACACAGCAGTGTCCCATAAACAGTTGTGGATTGAAATGACCAATTTTATTATTGTGGTTTTTTTTGGAGGGATTATTATTAGGCGTGTGGAGTAAGGAAACGTGCCCAAGGTTTTGCCCTGACCCTCCTGGATTTGAAGCACAGGTCTCATGCTTGTAAGGCGAGTGCTCTAACCCCTGAGCTACAGGAGCTCCACACTTGGTGCCAATATCATGCCATTTCACCACGGATTATTTTTTTTCAGTGCACAAAGTCACGGACAGATGGCTGCAGCTCTGAAGAACTCTGCCTATTTCAACATCCTTCCACCTCTCCCCGTGGAATGTGCCGAATTGGATGGAGACGTCAACTCACTGCCCATCATCTTCGAGGACAGATACCTGGATTCTGTGCTAGAAGGTAAATAGTAAACTTTTGCCCGACAAATTATTTCTCCAATCTATTTGATTTCAGATGGCAGAACAAGGACTTAAGTAAGATTCACTTAAGAATCGTGCTGTCTGTCTTACTTAAGTAAGATTCGTAGGCTTTGGGGAAAATCTAGGAGCTCAATGAGGATCAATGCCTTACAGAAAATAGCCAAGTGACTTTTTGGATTGGCAGAGAATTGTAATGCTTATTACAGCAACAAAACTATATTTGTGGAGTCCTATAACTCATTGGCCTTGCAACTGAGAGACCTGAATTAAATTCCAGGCAGGGCAAAACCTTGGGCAAATTTCCTTACTCCACACGCCCGATAATAATCCCTCAAAAATAAACAAAAGTAAATTGTTTGGGGGATACTGCTGTGCGCAGTTGGCTGTCACGTTTCGCCCACAAATATGCAGTCAATTCACTTTACAGCATATACCATGACGTGCTTTGAGACGTCTAGAAGACTCAAAAAGTACTATATCAAATGCAAAGGAGTATTATTATTACATTTGTATAAGTGCCTTTCAAGTCAGGAGGATGTCCCAAGGCACTGGACAATTACTCTTTCAGACTGTTTACAGCACAGACGGATGCCATTTGGCCTATAAAACCTGGGCTCTGTCCTTGGCCCTCTCCTTTTCAACATCTACATGCTCCCCCTTGGTGACATCATCCGCAGACATCTTTCTGCCTCTACCCTCGATTCCAGGACCACTGCTATCCCGACAGACTGCCTGTCAGATATCAAGTCCTGGATGAGAGCTAACTTTCTACAGTTGAATGTCAACAAGACAGAGGCCCTCCTGATTGGCTTATGCCAGCGCCTCTGCACCTCAGGCACTGGCAGCATCAACCTCCATGGTTGCACTCTCCACCTCACCAAGCCAGTCAGGAACCTAGATGTCTTGCTCGAAACTCAACTGTCTTTCCTCCCACATATCCAAGCCATGACCCGCTCTGCCTTCCCACATCTCCGCAACATTGCCCGACTCCACTACTACCTCAACCCTCAGGCCACTTAAACGCTCATTCTTGCTTTGATTACATCCAGGCTTGACTATGTCAATGTCCTGCTTGTCGGCCTTCCCAACTCCTCCCTCCACAGACTGCAGATAATCCTGAACTCCAAGCTCTGTGACCTTATCATCCTCATTCTCACCCGACTCCACTGGCTTCTCATCACTCGGAGGATTCAATTCAAGATCCTGGTCCTCACCTTCAAAGCCGTCCATGGCTTGCCACACCCTACCTCTGTGACCTCCTAACCCCCTACCAACCTGCCCGTCCCCTCCGTTCAGAGGGCTCCGTCCTGTTCCATTCTCCACCCCAACATTGGCGGACGAGCCTTCAGCCACTTTGCCCCCAATCCTTGGAATTCCATCCCGCAATCCCTCAGCCTTGCCCCCCCCCCCCCCCCCCCCCCCGGCCTCCTTCACGTCCCGCCTCAAGACCCTCCTCTTTGACTGTGCCATCAGTCACCCTCCGTTCTCTCCACCGTCCCTAATCCTGGCCCAAGCTCAGTTCGGAAACACTGACTTTCCAATGCCTTGGGACGTCCTCCTGGTTTTGTTGTTGCTGTTGTGCTGTCTGTCTGAAAGAGCTTCCCATTTCATCACTCTGCACTGCCATATCCTGCTCTATCCTAATATTTTACAGTTTCAGTGCGTATTTTTGTTTTTCAAATATTTGTTCAATTCCATTACTTTAAAGCTATCAGTTTTGCTTCAGCCACTATATCTGATAGAGTCTAAATAACCATCTGAGTGTCAATAATCCTTGGTTCTTTTCGGATGACCCACAACTCCCGACAGGTCACTGAAAAAGCTCAATGTTTCTAACCAGTAGAACAACCCAAGGGATTTACTGACTGCTAAACCACAGCATCTCGTTTAACTGGAGAATTTAAGAGGATATCGCAGGGATTAGTTTCCGTGAACACAGGATAAGGGACTCTAAACACTGCACATTGTACAATACATTTGAGGAGTCCCGTAATTTAGTTTTTACCACTCTCGCCTCGCAAGAGAGAGGACGTGGGTTCGAGACCTTTGTTTACCTAGATGCAAGCAGAAACTTGGCCGATAGTCAATTGGCGGATGGGTTTCTGGGGATAATAATCCCTCCCAAATAAAATAAATCATTTGTTTTTGTTTGTGATGAACAACCACGACTGTTTGTGGGACCCTGCTGTGCGCAATTGGCTGCTGCATTTTGCCCCCAAAACACACAGTGATAACTTAAGGCATTATATCAAAATGCAAAGACCTTCCATTATTATAGCCCTATTAGAAGGCAACGTGGATGCTTTGACGATGTTTGCCAGTCTAACAGTTTGTTTCTTTAAAAAGACTTGGATGTTCCCTGGAGCGGTGGTCAGAGTGTGAGAAGATTGTCCATTTCTACCAAAACGGAGAAGTCTGACTTGAGAGAAAGTGGCGCGTTAGGTTTGTCCAGCCCCGATTTGAAAGGCAGATCGCCTCACATCTCCGGCGTGAAGCAGAGTGACGGCGAGAAGCCGCTGGCCAAGCAGCACAAAGCCAAGGCTGAAGACCACAACAGATCCAAAGTCAAGGTGACCAAAGTCAAGAAAACCACAAAACCAGAGAACTGCAAAAAACTGGTCAAACAAATCTCAAAGGACTCGGTGATCTTGGTGGGTTACAAGTGCTTGAAAAATACTAGCTTGGGAGACGTAAGCAACTACGCCGAATGCGAGCCTTCCATGTCTCCTGACGATGGGCAGGTCCCCACCAACTCAGGAACTGAGAGTCGATCGAAGGTCATCTCCAGGCAGTCAAGCCAGAATAAGGAACTCATACCTCTATTGTCAAGTACAGAAAAGAACTTGGAGTCCATGAGAGCCAAATGCCTTGAGGAATTTGATGGTGGTGTAGACATGGAGAAAGTAGAATCTCCTACCAGCCTGTCATTTGGTCTGTTCCAGGCTGGAACTGGGACCCTGGCTGATTGTGTCGGTTCTGCTGAGTGTTTGTCTGATGGTTTCAGCAGCCAACAAACGACGCCGGTGTCGGGAGTCAAACATATTGAAGTCCAACCGAGAAGCAAAGACCTTTACTTAGGGGAAAAGGTCACCGTAATCATGGCCTCCAGAGCTCCCACCAAAGGTAGAGCACCTCAGGACAGTCATCGGTGTCCTGAAGCTCTGCACCTGGATTCCGGCAACTATTCTACACCTCTGGAGAAAGATACACTGCACAATATGTCTCTTCTGCACCCCACTGCATGCGTGACTGCGCATCCGATAGGATGCGCGAAAGGGGTGAATTTGGTGACAGGCGGAGATACAATTAAACTGCCTGACGTATTCGTCGCTTGTTCGTCCAGGGTTTCGGATTCGGGGATCGAGAGTGAGCCCAGTTCGTTTACTTTCCAAACCGACGCAGACCTGGGGTCCGAGCCAGAGTCGGAGCGAGGCCCACCCCTCAGCGAGAGGCTCTGCTCGCAGCTGCTGCTGAAACCAGAGTCCAGCTTGAGGATTGTGATGGATGGCCACTGTACAGAGAGCACAAGCGCCGTGAGCGAAATACAGTCCTCATTAACGTCGATAAACTCCTTACCTTCAGACGACGAGGACCAGTCGGTTGACAAATGCCCGAAGGTTGCTGCTGCCACAGGGGCACAACAAACTAGCGACCCGCAGCCCGGACTTCCTTTAGACACAGTTAACGCAGCCAATGTCACAGTACAACCAGAAAACGTGACGTTGGGAGGTAATGCAGGGACTGTAGACTCTACTACAATTGGTGTAATTTCAGGGCAAGACGTCCACAGCGACACTGACTCCACCATTAAACGAGACGCCGACTACTGCCACCTACAGGAAGATGCTGTTTCTGTCATTATCGCGGAGGTTGAAGACTCCAGCGACGTTGTTAGTTTAGAGACATCGGCCGGGAAGCACGTCATCCAACTGAACTCCGAAGTCATCTATCTGGACCAGCCCAGCTCTTCAACATCAGGTTCAGGGCAGGTTAGCGCACACGATAGCCCAGGCCAGGGCTCAGAATCGTGTCCAAACGAACTTGTGGCTGAAGTATGTCAGCCACAGGAGGCACAGCCTCTGCCCGAAGGAGATGACGCAGCGATCACAAGCCTGTCGGCTGCCAGCAGCACTGACATCGTCAAGCAAGGGTTGGTGGAGAACTATTTTGGCTCGAGGAGCAACACGGATCTTTCCGATATCAGTCCCGGGGGATGTGGGATGGACAGCTTGTCGGCCAGCCCCCAAAATGAGCCCGTGGCCCTGGCCGTCGCTCTGGCCCAGGAGGAGGAAGATGAGGAGGAGGAGACGGAGATGATCGAGAACGGCTATTATGAAGAGGACGAGGCCGCATACAACGACATCCACACGGTGCAGCTGGAGATGATCAGCGCCGAGCGCGGGAAGGAAGGAGCCAGCCTGCCAGTGGCTTGCACTCCCAGTTGCTTGTCGTTTTCCTCAGGTGCGAAGAACTCACCCTCCAGCAGTGGCCTGGCCTCTGCCGCCAAATTGGACGCCATCACGAAGCAGCCCAGCAGTGTCGTCTTCAGTTCCACTGCTCCCATCTCCTGGTACGATGACGCCACCGCGAAGGGGCAAATGCAGATGTAAGTACAGGTACCCTGCCCCAACCGCAATTTTTTTTACCGCAAATTTCACGTATCCACGGTTGCCTCTCTGCGACAACCTTTGCCAACTGCGGCAGTGAATTTTGCGTATCCACGGGTTTTAACACTAGCGTTCGGCGCTAGGACCCAGTTGCATCAACCAGCCACGATGTCGCTTGGCACTAGCATTTGGCGCTAGGACTCAAATGCGATGTCGCAATCAACCAGCGACGATGTCGCTTCTCCGCATCCAACTCCCTTGGTGTCACCCACCGCACCACCTTCTCCCCATCCACCCCCCTCACACTCATCGGTGATTTATGATCTGGAGGAGGAAGAGGGTGCGCAGGGCCCCTCTTCCATGTAACAGCACATAACAACCACCTCCCCCATCATCGTCATTGGGATTTAGGTAAATGGCATTAATTTTTTTATGTTTAGTTCAAGGACAAACAAACGTGCTCCCCCTATCCCCATGTTTCCCATAGGGCCCTGCATTTTCCAACCGCGGTTTTATTAACTGCGGAGGTTTTCAGGAACGTATCTCCTGCGGTTGGGGAGGGCTGCCTGTACTACTCTGGCGAGGGGGGAAAAAAAGACAGTCGGCCCTGTAGGGAGATGGCAGATTATGTGTGCGTTTTGTTTTCCTCGCGCGTGACTTAACCCTTTGTTGTCCTCCTGCAGTTTGTGACAAAGTTCAGTATTTTTCCCTGTCATCCGTTTTTGTTTCCCCACCTAATACTACATGGTTGATTCACTTTACAGTATATTCTGTGAAACGCTTTTAAGTTGTTCAAATGCTAGACAGTCGCTATGACAAATGCATTGCATTATTATTATTCAGTCACTTCCCATCCTGGTATATAAGCAAAAATAAAATTGCTCATTTTCAATCCACGACTGTTTATGGGACACTGCTGTATACAATTGGCTGCCGCATTTCACCCACAAATATACAGTGAATTCACTTTACAGTACATTTTGTGAAACTCTTTGGGGCGTCTAGAAGTCGTGAAAAGCACGATATTAAATGCAAGGATTATTATTATTATAAATCACACTCTGGGTTCCATGCATATCACCTACATATGGAAATCTCCATATTGGGTTGTGCACTCTCTTCCGAGAGGAATATACCCTGTTTAACAAAAATGTACAAAATAAGAGATGGGAACAGATCAGCTATGAGTTCTTTAATGATTATGTTTTTCCCCTCCCAGAAGGGAATATGCAGAGTCTGTGCTTATTGTCTGTCTATAGCAGAGAGGTTGAAACTGAGAGCTCACTATGAGTAATAATGGCTCTGAATTCTGGTCCATAAAGCAGAGGTGCCAATACAATATGCCACTGCGTGCAAGTTTCTTTAAGCTCCACTGTACCTTGGGACGTCCTCCCGTCCCAATTAAAGTAACCTTTTGCCCCCCCCCCCCCCCGCCCATTTTAAAAATGAAAGTATTAAAATTAAACTATTCCAGTATGTGCTACTATAAACCTTTTGTTGTCAAAGATAGTTTAATTTATTTAATAATCCAGTTATTCTTCCATTTTTAGTGGATTTGCAGAACAACAATTATTTTGTTCAGCTTGATGTCTTCCCCAGTTCTCTGTATGGGTCAAATTGTGAATTTGAGAAAGGCTTTTCAAAACCGACCCAAATCTCTTCATATTGGATAGATTAACTTTTTTGTTAGGACAGATAACTTGTATTTAGACACATGATTTTTCCACTTAGGCAAATGATTAAGGAGTTTGAATGCATAACCCTCACAACCAGCTAAAGGAAATGTTCCATACTTGACAACAACAACAAAATTACATTTATAGCGCACCTTTCATGTCGGGAGGAGGATGTTCCAAGACGCTTAAATGTTTCATCCTGAAAATTATTTCCAATGTGAAGTCATCAGATCTGAAGTAGTTTCATATTTAGCATTTCAAAATCATATACTGTAGTGTCTTATTACATTTCTTTTCATCTTGCTCTCACCACTGATCACAAAATTCCCCCATGAATCCATTTTATTAGTATCAAAGAACTATTCCAAGGTAATAAGGACTTGTGAATAATTTGTGCTTACAAGATTTAACCGGAACAGGATGCGTGACAGTAAATTATTTTGGTATAGCTCCATGTTTCTTTTTGTACACAAATACAGGAAGAGCGCAGCAAGTACAATACAAATGTAACTGCACTGTATCATGGGGGTAAACATATGGAATGAATCGAATGTCATATATAAATCATTAATAATAATACTCCTTGCATCTGATATAGTGCTTTTTATGTCTCCTCAACGTCTCAAAGCGCTTCACAGAATATACTGTAAAGTGAATTGACTGTATATACGTGGGTGAAGCATGGCAGCCAATTGTGCACAACAGTGTCCCACAAACATGGACAATGTCCACATGGATTGAAATGACCAATTTATTATTTTTTTGAAGGATTATTATCAGGTGTTTGGAATAAGGAAATTTGCCCAAGGTTTCGCCCTACCTGGAATTGAACCCAGGTCTCTTGCTTGTGAGGCGAGTGCTGTAACTACTGAGCTACAGGATTAAGCCATTTATAGAGTTAATTGCCCAGAATACAGTAGCAAGGGACAGTTGTATTGGTCTGACACATGCACATGAAAAAAATATCACCATGCATTAGAGTATTGAAACCAACCTCCTCCAGGTACCACATATGCCATGCAAATTTCTCTTCAGAGTTTCTTCCCGGAGGTGTGATCTCATCTAATTCTGGAAAATATTAGTCACAGGTTGGCAAGAAACAACAAACAGCTATAATAATAATAATCATAATCCTTGCATTCAATATAGCGCTTTTCACGTCTTCTAGACGTCTTAAAGCTCTTGACAGAATATATCCCTCTGCAGCCAATTGTGCACAGCAGTGTCCCACAAACAGTCGTGGTTTGAAATGACCAATTTTATTATTGTGTTTTTATTTTGAACGTTTTATTATTAGACGTGTGGGGTAAGGAAACTTGCCCAAGGTTTCGCCCTGACCTGCCTGGGTTCGAAACACAGTGCTGTAACCACTGAGCTACTCTCCCATCACTGAAGTAACCTGTGACGGTTACTAGAGCATCCGCATGAGCAGGCAGACCAGGCTTCAATTTAATGGCATTTTTGACAGTGTTTCCCCAATACTGCAGTGTTAGTGTTGGTGTTATCTGTGCTGGCCTGATAAGAGGCTTGAGTTCACTGCCTTCGTCGCAGAGGCTAAAGTCCTTCCAACTGAACCAAACTCAGGTGATGGATGCTGTGGGAGGTACAACTTAGTGCTAAGATGTCATTATCTTCTCAAACTACGGAGAGAAAGTACAGGGCAGATCAGGAGTTAAACCACAGGATGTGGAAATGCTTAGTAAATAACATTGTCTAACATTGAAGAGAAGTTTGGATGAAGTGTGAGCATAATGTCATCGTGGGAAACATTTCAGTGAATAAATTTTTTTTTAAGGGGTTCTCAAAACCCAAGGAGAAGGGATTGAACACTAAACGCATTCTTGCCAAAAAAAAACAGTGGCGGAGCCTGAAGCCGAGCTGAGGGGGAGGGAGGAGGTGTCCACAAGCACGGTCGAAGAGGAAGGTCTTCAGTAACAACAACAAAATTACAGTTTAGCACCTTTCACGTCAGGAGGACGTCCCAACGCGTTGGACAGTCATTGGTTAAGACCAGAGCTGGGGATGGGGAGGGTGGAGGGAAAAGGGGGGATTTGGGTGACAGTAGAAGAGGAGGGTCTTGAGGCGGGACTTGAAGGAGGCCAGGGAGGGGCTAAGGTGGAGGGACTATGGGATGGAGTTCCAGAATGACTAGGCTCGTCTGCCGATGGTGAGGCTGTTGGGTCGGGTGACAATGAGCAGGCTGGTCTAAAAGAGTGGAAGGCAGAGGGATAGAGGCAATGTTTTGGGGCAATGTTTTGAAAGTGTGACCACCGATGGTGGAACGGAGAAGATAAATGAGAGATTACATGGTTAACTTGGCCAGGTGGAGCTTGTGCTTTCCCTCCAGTTGTGTGCTCTGTTCTGCTTTCTCCGGGCTCTCAATTGAAGACTGGCTTCAAAACCAAAACCAGCTTTAGAATCTGCCAACAAGCTGGTGACTATCACACTAGACTATAAAGTCCCAGTAAATAAAATTTTTGTAAAAAATTATAATCCTTCCAATTGATACAGTGCCGGATCACATCATTGAGACACACCAAAGCACTTCACAGAATACAAAGTGGAGTGACTATACTTTGTGGGTGAAACTCGGCAGCCAATTGTTCACAGCCGTGCCCATTAAATATAATAGTTATAATTATTATGGATTGAATGTCCAATTATTTTTGAGGGATTATTATCCCAAAAAAGCGATCCACCGATCGAGTAACAGGTTATTACTTACTGCTAGTAAACAGCCGTGTGGAGTAAGGAAACTTGCCTAAGGTTTCACCCTGCCGGGAATAGAACCTGTGATCTGCACACTAACCGCTACGCTACATGACTTTACAACAACCTTATACAATGTTAAAACAATTTTGGCTGAAGTTGTCCGAGAGTACGGTGTCGTCCAACCCAATTTCTGTTATTTAGAGAGGTACTGGTGTTTTATAGTGTGTGTGTGTCTATGGCTGAGTGTGAAGCCCTGAGCTAGATAACTGCCAACTGTAAGTGATGAACCATGGTTATTGTTATTGACATGAAAGTAAGTGTTCTGACTCAGCGTCTCAGTGCCTAAAATTAATGGACTTGTTCTGACTGTAGTTTCCTTCAGGCCAAGGAAGAGTTGAAACAGCTGAAGTTTCCTGGTTTCATGTACAGCGATGTGTCCGATTTGGCCTCCACCATCCCCTACTTCAGCATGGAGGAAGATGAGACCCTGGAAGCGGGCATTCATTTGATAGTCTGTGTCCATGGATTGGATGGTAGGTTCGTGGCTGAAATAAACTACAGTGATAACCTAAGACAATGGACTCAACCTGCATTGGCTGTTTTGCTGTGTACTGTCAGGAACTCCATATTGTAATCTCTCCCACACTCTTTCTCGTCCTCACCATTCACCATCCACTCCCCCACCTCTCCGACATACTGTCCCCTATGAACCTCCCCTCCGTTCAGTGGGCTCCGGCCTCCTTCAGGCCCCACCCGCCTGACCCGCACTACCATCGGCGGACGGGCTTTCAGCCTCTCTGCCCCCATACTCTGGATCTCCATCCCACAGTCCCTTTGCCTCGCTCCCTCCTTTGCCCCTTTCATGGCCGGTCTCAAGACCCTCCTCTTCGACTGTGCCTTCTGCTGCCCTCCCAACTCTCTCCCTCCCCCCTAACTCTCTCCCGCCCCTCCTCCCTGCCCCTCCCCCCTATCCTGCCCCCCTCCCTTGCTTTGGTCCCGACCTGACTGTTCAGCGCCTTGGGACGTCCTCTCAACATGAAAGGCGCTCAATAAATGTAATTTTGTTGTTGTTGTCTTTCCCTCTCCCACCCTGGAATATAGAAACTTTTTCAGATTGTAATTTGCTTCTATCGAAACAGGGATAATTCAGCCCAGCGAGCCTGTTACCCAGTTTATTATAACATGGTAGATCCTTAATCATTTATCTTGTCTATTCACCCTAATCCCTAATACCGGCAACGTCCCATCTTAACCCCTTATTGTGAAGCCCAATTGATTCTGCCTGTATGTACCTTTGGGCAGAGCATTCCACTTTCTATGAAGATTTGGGAAGAAATACAAAATGAGAGTCCTGTACTTAATTAAAATAGCCAACATGCGGTGTTTACCAAACTGTAACTGTTGCCTAGCACAGCATTATGGTGGGAATAGACACACGCCTCTAGAATGTGATTTGGTTTGTTTTACATTATTCAGATCTCTGCAGCTTGTGTCCTCTCCCGCACCAAGGCTCTTTGAACCTATCATTTCTATCCTCGCCCGGTTCCACTGGCTCCTTGTCCCCCAGAAAGAGTTCAACATCCTCGCTTTCACAGCCCTCCACGGCCTTACTTCTCCATACCTCTGTGACCTGCTATCCCTGTCCTGGCCTGTGGGACGTCTCATGGGCTCAGCTTCAAGCTCCATTATTGTTACATGTCTGAAGATAATCCTTGCATTTGATATAGCGCTTTTCACATCTTATAGACGTCTCAAAGCGCTTCATAGAATATACTGTAAAGTGAATTGACTGTTTATTTGTGGGTGAAACGCGGCAGTCAATTGCACACAGCAGCGTCCCACAAACAGTCGTGGATTGAAATGACCAATTTTATTATTGTGGGTTTTTTTGGAGGGATTATTATTAGGCGTGTGGAGTAAGGAAACTTGCCCAAGGTTTTGCCCTGACATGGCTGGATTCGAAACACAGACTTCACTCTTGTAAGGCAAGTGCTCTAACCACTGAGCTGCAGGAATCCCATGAAGGGCAACAACAACAACTATATACTTGCAAGTTGTTGTTTCGTTAATCTATACCTCTTATCGCCAAGTAATAATCATGCAGAAATAATTAATATTAGATATCTGGAAAATAACTTGAATAAATTCTGTGCTTTTCTTAAAAAATGTTAAGACCTTTCTGTTCGACCGTGCCTTTGGTCACCTTTCTACCCCTGCCCCTGGCTCGGTCCCGGGATCCGCTATTGTGAAGCAATGGAGGGCGTGGAGGGCGCTGTATAAATCAAAGTTGTTGTTGCTATTGGAAATTATAAGCCATTTTCTCCTTCCTGGTTTCAGGTAACAGTGCAGATCTTCGTTTGGTCAAAACCTACATTGAACTGGGATTACCAGGAGCACAAATCGATTTCCTCATGTCCGAGCGAAATCAGGTAAGCCCTAGCGAGGATTCATCAGGGGAAAATACCTTGTGGTTCATTTTTAACTCAATAATAATATTTCTTGCATTTGACGTAGCGCTTAATCGCATCATTGAGACGTCGCAAATCACTTCACAATCTGCCGTAAAGTGAATTGACTGTATATTTTGTGTGAAAGACGGCAGCCGACTGCACACAGCAGTTATACCACAAACATCGAGTGTTTGAAACATTGAATCTTCAGTCAAGTTATTATTATCAAGTTTTAACAAAAATGCTGAAAGTGTCAACAACATAGGTGTCTCTGTATTTCGCCGCTTCTTTCTGTTTGTGAGAATCCCAGAAGTCATTCAGTGTCAGCTGTACTTTCTACAGGGCTCCCCTGGCTATGGGGAGGATCAAATTAGTTATGTTTTGTGGGACTTTCATTTGAAATTCACGGTCAATAGTCACTACAGTCATTTAATAATAATAATCCTTGCATTTGATATAGCGCTTTTCACGTCTCACAAAGCACTTCACAGAATATGCTGTAAAATGAATTGACTGTATTTTTGTGGGCGAAACGCAGCAGCCATTTTGCGCACAGCAGTGTCCCACAAACTTAGATGTGGTTTTGTGACCAAATTATTTTAGGTTTTTTTTGGAGGGATCATTACCAGGCATGTGCAGTAAGGAAATTTGCCTAAGGTTTCGCCCTGCTGGGAATTGAACCCAGGTCTCTCGCTTGCAAGGCGTGGCTCTAACCACTGAACTACAGGACTATAATAAGTGAAAAGCTCTATATCAAATGATTATTATTATTATATATTAGATGCTGAAAGCCTTTGTATAAATGGCTGTGAGTCTATAAAAATTGTGATGACTTAAAAGGGATGAGGGGTTAACGTTATGTGGAGAGAGAAATGACTGTTATATTTGTCTTAATTATTGTGATTAGCAGAGAAGGTTTAAGGGGAATTGAATAGAGGTTTTCAAAAAGATGGCTTTCCTAGGTTAACTAGATTATTGCTACTGATTGATCATTGAGCAACGAGTAAAAGACAATAAATTGAGGATAATTAGCAGAAGGATAAGGGGGTTAGAAGTATTTTTACACAGCGCGTTGTTGGAATATAGAAGGGTTAGAATTGGAAACAAGTATTTAAGAGCATTTAAACGATCTGGATAAATACATGACTTAAAAAAAAATGGTCGTTGCATTTGATATGACGCCTTATCACATCTTGTAGACGTCTCAAAGTGCTTCATGGAATATACTGTAAAGTGGATTAACTGCATATTTTGTGGGCAAAACCAGCAGTATCCCACAAACAGTCGTGGATTGAAATTATATTTTTTTGAGGGATTTTTTTATCAGGCATGTGGAGTAAGGAAACTTGCCCAAGGTTTCGCCATGCCTGGAATTGAACCCAGATCTCTCGCTTGTAAGGTGAGTGCTCTAACTACTGAGCTACAGGACTCCACATGATTGGTGAAATGGGCTCCTTCTGAGCTCCAAACCTTTTAGGAAATTTCTGGGCAGCAATGACTTACCAGGTGCAATGTTCTGCTACCCAGTCATTCAATAATAAACACTAAACTTTACCCCATTGGCTTTCAGTCAAGTGTCAGCGTTTCAAAGATTCTCACAGTCATATCAATCTTTCTTGGGGAATCCTGTAGCTTAGTGGTTAGAGCACTCGCCTTGCAAGTGAAGGACCTGGGTTTGATTCCCGGCAGGAATCCCAGCAATTTGTTTGTGAAACATTGCTGAAAGGCGCCATACAAATGTAATTTGTTGGTGTTATTGTTTTACAATATATTCCGTGATCCTATGTGCATAGAAGGGATATGTATGGAGAAGTCATTGTAGCACAATATTATATGAAGGCTATTTAATTCATTCATGCCCATACCCCCCACCCCTTTACCACGCACACACACCCACAACATTTAAATCCGAAAATACTTTTTTTTAATGTTTTTAATTTTTATTTGTTGGAGTCCTATAGCTCAGTGGTTAGAGCACTCGCCTTACATGCGGGAGACCTGTGTTCAAATCTAGACAGGTCAGGGCGAGACCTTTAGAAAGTTTCCTTACTCCAAAGGCCTGATAATAATCCCTCCCAAAAAAACACAATAATAAAAATTGGTAATTTCAATCCACGATTGTTTGTGGGACACTACTGTGCGAAATTGGCTGCCGCATTTCACCCACAAATATACCATCAACTCACTTTACAGTATATCCTGTGAAGCGCTTTGAGACGTCTGTCTAGGAGATGTGAAAAGCGCTATATCAAATTAAAGGACATTATTTATTATATTATAATTATTACATATTATTTTATTTTTGTAGAACGACACATTTGCTGACTTTGACTCCATGACTGATCGTCTTTTGGATGAGATCATACAGTATATTCAGATCTACAACCTCACCATTTCTAAAATCAGGTAAGAACCCAGGTGTGTTCATTGTTACTGTGGAGTCCTGGGAGTGTTAGAGCACTCACCTCACAAATGAGAGGACATGGGTTCAATTCCTGAGTAGGGTGAAACATTCGGCAAGTTTCCTTACTCCACAAACCTCTGTTTACCCAGCAGTAAGTCGGAACTACAGTTGTTGGTCGATTGCCAGATCACTTTCTGGGTATAAGGAAAAAAAAATTAACGTTTCACTCTGTCCAGGAATTGAACCCGGGTCCTCTCGCTTGCGAGGCGAGTGCCATAACCAATAGGCAACAGGACTCCACATTTCAATGGGGATTGGAAGCAGATCATCCTTTCAATTCACTTGTTTGATTGTTAGTATTTTTCTAATCTCATCCAATTTATTTTTCTCCAACAGCTTCATAGGACATTCTTTAGGTAATTTAATCATTCGGTCAGTTCTTGCAAGGCAACGCTTTAAATTTTACCTGAACAAGCTGCACACGTTCCTTTCCTTGTCTGGGCCTCATCTGGGTACGTTGTACAACAGCAGCGCTCTCGTCAATACAGGTACGTCAAGTAACTAGTTATAGGCAATGTAGAGTGTAAAATACTGGAGGCATGATAACTGACCTGAGGGCCAGGTTATAAAACAACAACTGTTGCATTTCTATAGTGCACCTCATCCTGACGGTGTCTCGGAGCGCTTTCCGGGGGTAAGGAAACCTGCCTAAATTTTGCCCTCCCGAGAATCGAACCTGGGTCCTCTCCAGTGCTCTAACCAACTCGTTATAGGGCTCTACTTCAATGAGGATTGAAAGGAGATTCAGGAAAGATGCAGTACATCTCTGCAAATGGCTAATCCTCCCACTCTCACCCGGTTACCTGTGGGGTACCCCAGAGATCCATTCTTGGCCTCCTTCTCTTTCTCTACAAGCCCCCTCGTGTTGATGTTATCTGTAGACATGGGGTAAACTTCTACATGTATGCGGATGACACCCAACTCTACTTTTCCACCTCCAGTTGTGACCCACAGTCCCCTGATGTGTCAGCCTGTCTGTCAGGCATCAAGAGCTGGATGTGTGCGAATTTCCTGCAGTTTAAACGTCAACAAGACGGAACCATACTCCGGCTCCCATCGATGTTTTCTGTCCCGCAGTTCTAACCTCAACCTAACGCACCTGTCCTTAAACCTCTCCGAACACGTACACAACTTAGTAGTCAGGTTTGATCCCCCAGTTATCCTCTCTCCCCACATCCGATCCCTTACCAGCACCGCTTTCTTCCATCTCCGCCACGTTGCCCATTTCAGCGCCTTGGGACGTCTTCTTGGCGTGAAAGGCGCTATCTAAATGCAAATTGTTGTTAACACATTTACTAACTGGTGAAGCAGGAAGCTGTGGGCATCACGTAAAACCTCTGAACTATTACAGGTTACATACGACATTTCAGCTGAGGTGTGGAGTGCCTTTGTTAGCCCAGGTCAAAAGATTCTGCACTTTATTACTAGAAAGATGCTGACTTGTGCGTCAACTAGAACAAGCCCTTTCACTATAGATGGCAATAATGGGTGTCATGAAATGAATAAAAATTCATATCATGAGACCTGTGTTTCGACTCCAGATCAGGGTGAAACCTTGGGCAAGTTTCCTTACTCCACACTCCTAATAATAAAATTGGTCATTTCAATCCCGACTGGCTGCCGTGTTTTGCCCAACAAAAATACAGTCAATTCACTTTACAGTATATTCTATGAAAGGTTTTGAGACGTCGATAAGATGTGAAAAGCGCTATATCAAATGCAAGGTTATTATTACAGTAAAAGCCTGTTTATCCAGCACCCTCGGGACCTCGCCAGTGCCGGTTAAAGCGCTTGCCGGATATTCGGCCGAAAACCCAACACAAAAAAAAGATTCCAAATTTTTTTTTGAATTCAATTTAAAAATACATACCATATTAATAATAGACTAAATAATCAGTTATAAGATAATATAATATATAAATAATAATAATCCTTTTACACACAGCGACCAGACAGTTCAGGAGATCTTTAAACTAGTGCAAAAGTTACACGTCTGAATGATACTGTTCTCATTGGGGGCAGAAGAGAGGAAAGCAAACGTGTTTTTGAGAAAGCAGCTGCCGCTGTCACTGTTCAGTTAACTTTCTTTCCAAAAAGCCTTGCGATGCCTGTGTGTGTGTGTGGACTAACTTGCACTCGGTAAAAAAAAATCGCGCATTGCTGGGTTTTTTAATTAAAATAAAAGCTGAGATATGCATTGATCTGCAAGCTTTGCTCAGGATGTGTGTGTTTTGCTGTTTTGTGGCTAAATTATATCTAAATTAATCAACTCATGCTCTGCCTCTCTCAAAGAGTACACTCCGGAGAGTGCAGTGCTTTACAGTACCGGCAGCATTCTGAGCTAGCGCCACCATCAGGAGCAGCATCCCCAAATACTGATGCAACACAAAACACCCAAAAACACCCCAAAAATGCATTTTTCCAGATAAATTCCGTTTTATCGAATGCAGACCTTTTTTATCAGTGCCGGTTATAAGGAAGTTACGGTTGATCGGGTCACGGATAAACGGGCTTTTACTGTATTATAATAATATGGGAGAAGATGCCCTTTCAACAGCTGCCCTTTCACCCGCAGCAGGTTAGAGGCTCGGTTCTGAGCCGCAGTGATGGCGAGGGGAACGTGGAAATGCTCAGATAGTAAATTAGATACAGCACTTGCTTTTAATGAACAGAATTGCCTATAACCGTAACTATAAAGAGACTCTTCAAACAGTCATTGGGATGATAAAGAGATACCAATAGAACTCGGTACTCACAAACATTTTGTCCACCATTAGATGTGGGCGGCAGAAATATGTGGAAACTCTGGAGCAATTTGGGGTTTGGATATTCTTAAACGTGATGACCGGTCATCACGAGTGTCAGACGCCCAACTGACCAACAGCGAACTCTGAGAGATGTAACACGGGCTGAGTATCTTACCATGTGATTATTTTATTGCCTTTTTTTTACCTCACTTTCCTGTCCAGGTCTCTGGTTTATGCAGAAATGGAAGAAGTCTGGATCCCTGCTGCAGCTGACATGCAGAGATAACTCTGATCCGCGACAAACTTTTCTCTACAAGCTCAGCAAAAAGGCAGGTGGGTAGCCCCAGAACCTTCAGTGACATGTCTGAGCACCTGAGAGATTCTGAGACTCTGCCGCGCGTGCAGGCCTCTACATAAATACAAGTTAAGAGTCGGGGAATCTTACAGCGCAGAAGGAGGCCATTTGGCTCATTGTGTCTTTGGAACAGCGATCCAGTCAGTCCCACTCTCTCCCCACGACCCCGCAAATGTTTCGTTTTCAAGTACCTGTCCAATTCCCTTTGGAAAGCTACTGTCGAGTCTGATTCCACCTCCCTTACATTCCAGACTTACCTAGTTGTTGTTGTTCCAAAGCATTTCATGGGCCTGAGGTCCTGGGTACTCAGCGTTCGTTTTGCTTGGGCCCTGGATACCCGGATTCATTTGCAGACAGAAACTTGCGGAGCTCCTGTAGCTCAGTGGTTAGAGCACTCACTTTACAAGCGTGAGACCTGTGTTTTGAATCCAGGCAGGTCAGGGAAAACCCTTGGGCAAGTTTCCTTGCTCCACACGCCTAATAATAATCCCTCAAAAAAAAACTATAATAAATATGTCATTTCAATCCATGACTGTTTGTGGGACACTGCTGTGTGCAATCAGCCGCCGCATTTTGCCCACAAATATACAGTCAATTCACTTTACAATATATTCTGTGAAGCGCTTTGAGAAGTCTAGAAGACGTGAAAAGCGATATATCAGATGCAAGTATTATTGAATTTGTGGTAAATTAGACTTTAGCAGATTCACTTTACAATTCACTCTACTCACTCAGTGGGTTTCTGTGTTTTTTTAGTTGCTTTCTTTGACAGTGACATGTGTGGGTGTCAGTCCAGGAGAGGGGGTGGATTCTGACTTTATCTATGTGTTTGTGTTCAAGGTCTTCATTATTTCAAAAATATTGTGTTGGTCGGCTCTTTACAAGATCGTTACGTCCCCTACCACTCTGCTCGCATTGAGATGTGCAAAACTGCTTTAAAGGACAAACAGTCAGGTAAGAGTAAACATGTTACAGCTAATCTAACCCAAGTATTTTTGGTAGCCAATTCCTGGGGCCTTCATACAGTAACACAGACTTTATGAGAACTTTCCCACTTGTGTGTCAGTCGGCCTGGCTCGTGGTTACACTCTCGCACCTCTGAGTCAGAAGATGTGGGTTCAAGCCTTCAACGTCAGGACTTGGAATCATATAGTGTGAGATCTGCACTGTAATGCAGGGATGGGGTTGAGCTGCATTGTCAGAGGTGCCGTCCTTTGGATAAAATGTTGGACTGAGTCCCGCCTGCCTGTTCAGGTGGATGTGAAAGATCTCATGGCACTATTCGAAAAGAGAAGGGAGTTTCTCTCTCTTCCAGTGTCCTTGCCAACAATCCCCCAAATTAAAAACAAATGATCACTCACTGCATGGCAGTTTGTGAGACTCTGCTGGGCTCAAATTGGCGGTCGCGTTTTGCCCACAAAATACTGTTAAAACTACTTTTCAACAACAACAACACCGTTACATTTGTATAGCGCCTTTCACGTCGAGAGGATGTGCCAAGGCACTTTACTGTATATCCTGTAAAGACGTCTCGACAAAATGATAAAACGCTATATCAAATGCAACGATAAATAATTATTATTATTAAAGAAAGAAAGAAACCACTTGCTTTGACCATACCTTTAGTCAAACAACCTTCAATCTTCCACCCTCTCCTTTCCTGCTCAACGTTTAACAAACAGCCTGATATGAACCGACACCAGTTAGAACTAAAGCATTGATGATCTTGTGATTTTTTTTGCAGGGCCAGTGTACGCCGAGATGATCCAGAACCTTCTGCTACCTGTGCTGGAAAACAAGGAGTGCAATCTGATCCGATATGATGTGATTCACGCTTTGCCCAACACGGCAAACTCTCTCATAGGACGGGCTGCCCACATTGCAGTTCTGGACTCCGAAATCTTTCTGGAGAAGTTTTTCCTGGTCGCTGGCCTTAAGTACTTTCAGTAGGAATCAGTGCCATAAGCTGTTACCTCAACATTCGAGAGAAACACAACATTGCATCCGAGAACGTTGCATCTGCCTAAAGGAAATTTAAAAGACTATTTGTATCTTTTTTGTATTGGAAGTGAACCTACTCCACAATCAGTTTCCAGAGCCAGTGAATGGGTCTGAAGCTGTCTCTGCCTGTGGGTTTCATAGTTGTGCAATACCGGTTTTATATTTTTCTTTTTATTTGTTTTTTTCTACGTACCCGTTTTCTCTCGTTTCATCTTTTTTTTGTGTGTGTGTGTGCGTGTGTGTGTTGTTTTCCCGAGGGTTTTATTTTGCCTTTTTTTTGTTGGAGAAATAGGAGTTCAAATGGTCAGCACTGTTTAATTATTTTTTTTCTTCTTCTTTCTGTAAAGTTAATCTTCAAATATTGAGTGTGAGGTGAAGGGTTAATTTAATGTCCCAAAGAACATACTTACATGTAATCTGACTCGTTGGCCTGTTGTAAATGACTTTGTTGGCGTGTATTTCAACAACTGGAACCCTTTTTAAGAGAAAAAAAAGCTGCTATATATTTATACATTTTTAACATTACTAAATCTGTAGGGAATTTACAGATATTTTTCATTTCACGTAGTCTTTCTGAGCAGACCAAAACACTGTCTCGTTCGTCCATTCGTTACAATACCTTGCCGCCGTCTTCTTCCTTCAAAGACGAGGTCACAGAATATTTGCAATACGGTTTTGTACAGGGATTAAAAATAACACGCGTCCCTCTTGCAACTTGTACTTGGAATCCCTGTGGAAAATCACCTTTTCTACCAATTGATGTGGAAATTTTTTTTTGCAATCAGACGTTTTGGCATCAATGTGACTTTTCAAATCTTCCAGTACTTGTAAAGAGATGGATCGTTCGACCTTCCATGCGAGTCTGATAATCTAGACCTGCTCTTGGATTTTTAACTGTTAACATGGTAGGGACTTGGATACAAGGAGCCCTGCAGTGTACGAGCCATGTCTTACTTAAATTAACACAGTACTTTTACACTCTTGATAGTGGTATATTTAAAAAGAAAGTTTCAGTAATGCTGCAGTTTAATGAACCAGGTCCATTTGCTGAAATTGTCTTTCTACGTCAAGTAGGTTTGTATATAAGCATCCGTCGAAAACAACACTAGTCCCTTGTTATAACTCTTTGGAAGCCATACATCAATGGCCTGGGGCCATTTTATATGGCTTGACAAGGGAGTGAAACACAGCACCACATTTACCACAAGCATCTTGAGTGTTGGATAGGGGGACTACTGTGTTGAGATGGGTTCAAGTCAAATCGAGTGGTGATTTTTAATACAAAACTAAGGAATTGAGATAATTGGACATTATTGTAATTTATAATCAGTTTTTAATGATGGGACGAGAGGAGAGATTCCCAGGGCTTTCTTTATCCTTAAATCATAATTGGGCTGAACTAACGATAGTTGATATTAACATGGTTTTTCGGTTACTGGTGCATATTTGACTGTTTTAGAAGAAAAGAACAACAACAACTTTGATTTATATAACGCCCTCCACGCCGGGCGGTGTCTCAGAGCGCTTCAAAGGAGGGGGAGAGGGCCAGGCAATGTATTGTTGTCATGTACGCTTTTAACCAGTTCGTAAAGCATTTAACCTCTGTGGAAATCGCAACCAAATCCTTGTTCTACGAATCGGTGCATGTATCATCTGTTTGTAACTTTGTTTTCTAACACTTATATAGCACATGAGGTCAGCAAAGGTCAGGGTGCCAGTAACAGTTAAATATTGAGCATATGTTATAATACTGTATTGTGCAGAAATTTAAAATGTTGTACTCTTATTTTTTTGGGGGAAGAATCTTCTGCATTTCCGTGAAGATTTGCAATCTCAGTCTAACACTACGTTTCATTTCACAGGAACCAAACCTTTTGAGACTGTGCCAATAATGAATGTGCTTTGGACCCGTTATTGTGTGTAATAATAGGTTTGTTGGTCACATTTAATGGCATTTTCTGTCCTCTCTTGGTGAACATTGGCTGTTGCGTGTACAACTTTAAAAAAAAATTGATTTGTTTGCTGTTTTACTGTCTAACTTTAATCGAATACATCATGTAAGGTTTCTTTAACATTAAATTGTGTTTTAAAAACTGACGGTGTAAGTTTCAAATTGCTTAAATATAGAAATCTACAGAAAACTTTTGTGCATTTTTCGAGATGGGGTCCTGTAGCGCAGTGGTTAGAGCACTCGCCTTACAAGCGTGAGACCTGTGTTGAGACCTTTGTTCAAATCCAGGCAGATCAGGGCGATATCTTGGGCAAGTTTCCTTACTCCACACTTCTAATAATAAGCCCTACAAAAAAACACAATAATAAAAATTGGTCATTTCAATCCACGCCTGTGTGTGGGACACTGCTGTGCGCAATTGGCTGCCGCATTTCGCCCACAAATATACAGTCAATTCACTTTACAGTATATTCTGTGATGCGCTTTGAGAAGTCGATAAGATGTGAAAAGCGCTATCAAATGCAAGGATTATTATTATTACTCCACACATGCCTCTGTTTTCAACAACAAATCACACCTGTACAGCGCCCTCAAGTCGGAAAGACGTCCAACTGTGCTGGACAGTCAGGGTTTTTTGAACCCGAGCTGGGAATTGGGGTCAGGAAGGGAGGGTGGCTGAAGGCACATTTGAAGTTGAAGGTCTTTAGATGGGGCTTGAAGGAGGCAAAGAGAAGGGGTGAAGCGGAAAGATTGTGGGATAGAGTTCCAGTGTGTGAGGGCAGAGATGCTGAATGCCTGACCTCCAGTGGTGGGGTGGGAAGTGTGGGGAAGCTGTCCAGCAAGCGGAGGGAGGGGATAGCTGATGTAGGGTTAGGTGGTCGGAGAGATAGAGGGGAGCAAGACCACGGAGGGGAAACATTGGAAACGTCTAGTTTGCAGGTGACAACAGCAGGGATGTGGGTTTTGGCTGCTGGAGATGAGGTATTGACTGGGGGCCAATGTTGCAGAGATGGATGAAACAACTTGAATTTAATGGTCTTCATACGGAGTAAAGATTTGGAGAGTTTTACACGGGCAGAGTTGGTGTATTTTGTGGGCGAGATGGAGGTGTGGAGGGATGAGGTTGAGATGCTATAGCTGTAGAATCTAGTCTCAGGCACTGGGTAAACTAGAAGATTGGATTAAAGATTTGAAGGAGATTTCAATGTATTGGGAATTCACACTATATTCATTTTCGTCCACTGGCCTCACTGGCGGTGGCATGATATCAGGATACTTGATTCCATTGGACCCATATGTAACCTCGACAGTGAATGTGGGCAGTTGATTCCTGTAGCTCAATGGTTAGAGCACTCGCTTCGCAAGCGAAAGACCTGGGTTCGATTCCAGGCAGGGAGAAATCTTGGATAAACTTCCTTACTCTACATGCCTGATAATTCTCCAAAACAGCAATCATAAATTGGTCACTTCAATCTACGACTGTTTATGGGACACTGCTGTGCGCAATTGGCTATGGTGTTTCGCCCACAAATATACAGTAAATTCACTTTACAGTATATTCTGTGAAGCGCTTTGAGACGACTAGAAGATGTGAAAAGCGTTACATCAAATGCATGGATTATAATTATTATATCAAATTAAAGGATTATTACCTATATTATTCAAACCTGATGCACAAATATATATTCCCAGCAGGGGTCACGAGAGATATGTCAGGCACGGGAACCTTGAAGAAAAGTTTTTCAGATGGAAGGTTTTTGCCTAGTGTAGCTCCATACATTTTCAAATGAGGCATTAAACCAAGGCTTGTTCAGGAGGATGTTAATGATCCCATGGCACTATTTAAAAAGAGATGGGAGCTTCCCCCTGTGTCCCAGCCAACCAACCCCCAAATAAAAAATACGTTCACTCATTTCATGGCTATTTGTGCGACTGGCTGCCACGTTTCAACAACGAAATTACACGTGTATAGCGGCTTTCATATCAGGAGGACGTCCCAAGGCGCTGGAAAGTCATTGTTTCAGACCCGAGCTGGGGACAGAGACAGGGAGGGACGAGGGAAAGGGTGGGATTTGGGGTGACCGATGGGACTGTCGAAGAGAAGGGTCTTGAGGTGGGACTTGACGGGAGCCAGGGAGGGGGTGAGGCAGAGGGATTGCGGGAAGGAGTGCCAGAGGTTGTGGCAGTGGGGCGGATGAGTCGGGGAATGTGGAGCAGGGCGGAGCCTGCTAAGCGGAGGGGGCAGGCAAGTTGGTAGGGGGGATAGGAGGTCGCAGAGATAGGATGGGATGAGGCCGTGGAGGGCTTTGAATGTGTTTCATCCACTAAATACAGTCACTTTACAGTATATACTGTGAAGTGATTTGAGATGCTTCAATGACGTGATAAGGCGCTATATCAAATGCAAAAGGATCAGTATCCCCTTGAACTGTATCCCGTGTGAAGGGAAGCCAGTGATTGGTGGCTGTTTGTCGATCGGTGGATCGCTTTCCAAACAATAATCCCTTCAAAACAATGTGGCCATTCAATCCACATCTGTTTGTGAGACATCGCTGTGCAATTGGCTGCCGCGTTTTGCCCACAAACATAAATTCAATCCTCTTTAAAGGAAGAGTGCTTCAGGATTTAGCGGCTGAGAGTACAGTCACTGATGGTGGAACGGACAAGCAGGAAGTCAGAACCAGTCAAGAGGAGGGTGTGTTGGGGAGTAAACAGGTGAGAGGTAGAGAGGTGCCGGGGTTTGAAGGGATTTGAAGACAAGTGTGATGATCTTAAAATCAATCTGTTCAGTGATATGGAGCCAGTGGACTCCAACTGGAACTGGTGTGATGCAAGGGTTGGAGGTCTGAAGCAATAATAATTTGCAAATCCGTTTGCACACTGGAAATGTAGTTTTTGTGCGTTAATATCAAATGAACACAATGAACTCAGCATATGTGTAAGCCTCTGCAGAAGACGCTGAACAAAACTAAAAGAGATTCATGTAGAATTGCAAAACCAACAAGAGGGACCAAATAAAGGTACGAGATATATATTTTAATAATAAATCAAAATAATAGCAAGAGCACACCCAAACCATGCTCAAGTTTCTTTAAAGCACAAGCTTGATAATAATCCCTCAAAAAAAACAATCCACGACTGTTTGTGGGACATTGCTGTGCACGATTGGCTGCCAGGTTTCGCCCATAAATATAGTCAATTCACTTTATACTATATTCTATGAAGTGCTTTGAGACATCTAGAAGATGTGAAAAGCGCTATAGCAAATGCAAGGATTATTATTATGTAATTGTATGATAAGTAAATTATTTTACTCAATAGGCATTGCCTCGACAGTTAGTATGAGCACTGTGGAAAGTGTTTCTCTTGAATCAGAGCTGCAATATCAACTTTGAGTTCAGTGGTGGCCAGTCGGAGGCAGCATTCCAGGGTATCTCCGTCAAGCCCGTTGGAGTGTTTGAACTTAACGCGTTTCATTGCTGAAAACGTGCTTTCGCAAATGTATGTGCTGGCAAACATGGAACACATCCTCAGCGCAAAGTCGTTTAATTTAGGAAAACGGTCCTTTGGAATAATTTTCCAGAAGTTTTCGTAAATCTGGTTCTTCTTGGAGAGGAAGGCCGGGCTGCTTTGCAGCCTGTACAGCTCGATCTGAAGATCTTGAGGTTGCTGCTCGATCGAGACCTCCATCGGATTGTTGAACAGCTGGACGCTGGACCTCAAATCTTCAAAGTCAGCAAACCTGACGCTGAATTCATCCGCTAGGCCATTGACGATCTCCGAAAAGCTGCGAAAATCAGCTCCTTCCAGTTCGGTCGCAAGTTCCTTGCATGATGGAAAATGGGTCAGGTCGTTCTGCTGGAGTGAAGAGCTCAACAGCCCCAGCTTTCTGCGGAACCCGTCAACGTTGGCCATGAGGTGCGAAATGTTCTGCTTTCTGCCTTGTAGACGGAGGTTGAGAATGTTGAGGTGGTTTGTTATGTCCGTCAGGAAAGCCAACGAATGCAGGTAGGTCGGATCTTCCAGTTCCTTCTCAAACTGCACCGTGTCGCTCTTCACACGCTCCTTCAAGAATGAAAGAATCTCCTTCCTAAGCGCAAAAAACTGTACCAGGCACTTGTGTGCGCTCAGCCAACGCACTTCCGAATAAAGAGGCAAGTCACCGTATTCTGCATCCAATTCTTCAAGGAAGCTGATGAACTTGCCATGATTCTGGGCTCCATTGCCTCCACGGATAATATGGATGACTTTGATGACGCTGCTCATCACGTGACTCATTCTCGAGGAGCTTCCGCACAGGGACTCCTGGCGGATGAGGCAGTGGAGGGTGGCACATTGAATTCCATTTTCCTTCAGCAAATCCACCAAATCGGTCATTGATTTTGCACCATCCGTCACGATGCAGGAACACTTCTGAAATCCATATTCGCTGATAAGTGAAGTGAGAGCCTGATAAACATCCAGCATGTTTTTCCCGGAATTCAGAGGAAATAACTCGAGTAATTCCTCCTGAATGGTGAAATCTTCATCAATGGTTCTGATGAAAATCAACAGTTGACTGATATCACTGATGTCCGTACTG
The DNA here is from genome assembly GCA_035084275.1 of Hydrolagus colliei. Lineage (NCBI taxonomy): Eukaryota > Metazoa > Chordata > Chondrichthyes > Chimaeriformes > Chimaeridae > Hydrolagus > Hydrolagus colliei. Next base: position 38,140,601 of record CM068744.1, read on the forward strand.
TCGTCTAGAGCTAACGAGAAGTACGAACAGCGTTCGACGATTGCCCTGAGCTTTGCATTCACGTAATCGTTCAGGTCACTTATTCTCCTCGCTACAGTTTGGTGAGACAGTGACACGCTTTTGAAAGTCTTGGCCATTTCATCGTCACCAAACGCACAAGCCATCTTAGCCGCACAATATTTGACCATTTCTCCATCTCGGAATGCCATTGTACACTTCGCTAGCTGGAGAGAGACCTCGTAGGATGCGGTCAGGCTTGGAATTTTGCTGAAAATGTACCTTTTCTTTTGAAATCTGCTTTTCAATTCCTTGACTAGAGCCACCCGCGAGTCTCCAGTGTACCCAGCGTACTTCTTCTTGTGCTGGGAGTTGTAATGCCTGCTGATGTTGAACTCCCTCAACAAAGATATCACTCTCAGGCAAACAAGGCACAAAGGTTTGTCATTGTTTTCAACAAACAAGTAATCCATTTCCCATTGACACTGAAATTTTGCACACCGCAAAACTGCCTTGCCCTTCTTACTGAGACTCATAGTCCTGCAGTTTTACAATTGGTTAGATTTCTGTTAGTTTATTAAAAATGTAATCGCGCAAAAAAACAGTGAAACCAATTTTATATATTGCAATACATATAACGTATCACTTGCAAAGTGCTTTGAGGTGTTTCGGGTTAGGTTGTAATAAAAGCAGGGATTGTTGTTATAATTGAAGTATTTTGAGACGTCTAGAAGACGTGAAAAGCGCTATATCAAATGCAAGGATTATTATTATAAACATATTTAGATATTTGCCTGTCATAGCCCAGGATCACGTCAGCTGCTTCCAACACACAATTAGTTGTGGAGTCCTGTAGCTCAGTGGTTAGAGCGCTTGCCTCACAAGTGAGAGAACTGAGTTCGATTCCCAGCAGGTCAGGGCGAAACCTTGGGCAGGTTTCCTCACTCCACACGCCTGATACTAATTCCTCCAGAAAAAAAGAACAATAATAAATTGGTGATTTTCAATCCACGACTGTTTGTGGGGACGCCGCTGTGCGCAATCGGCTGCCGCGTTTCGCTCACAAATATACAGTCAATTCACTTTACGGTCTATTCTGTGAAGCGCTTTGAGACGTCTAGAAGACTCAGAAAAGCGCTGTATCAAACGCAAGGATTATTATTACTGTTAGAATCTGTTACAGTCACCAGGGCAAATACAACTGAGACTGTCAGCATGGGAGGGAACCCCAGTCACTGACACACAGACACACAGACAGATGTGAGAGCCTGTGTAGACCTATCCACCAACCTTACACAGCTGCTGAGACACAGGACAAATGGTCCCCCCCCTCCCTCCACAATCACTGGCATCAATGGATTCGGGGGGGGGCTGGGGTCGGTTGCTGAGTCCTCGGCTCCTCCAGACCAGAGCCTGACCAGAGCCCGAGGTCCCTCTTGTCTCCCCCCACAATGGCTGAGACCCATTCACTCCTCACCAGGTGGGAACTTCCGCCCCTCACTGGGCGGGGCCTCGCTGCGTTCAAAGCCGCGTCAGGCGATGGATCACGTGGTGGGATCACGTGCTGCTGTGCCTCTGCCTCTGCCTTGACTGGGCGGGGCCACACCGGGGGGGGGGGGGGGGGGCCTTGTGTTGACCAAAGATGCCAGGATGTTGACGGTGGCTGAGCACGTGATGGGACGCCGTCCTGTGACAGCCTCTCTCACCGCTGGCTCTTTACAACCCCCCCCTCCCCCTCCTTACATAGGGTAACATCTCACTAAGATAAGTGACCTTTTGTTAATAAAGACTGCACTAGGTGAGTGACTGATGTGCTGGTAATATTGCAGGTCTGCCCACAATACCAGCTGATGACAGACTCTTGGATATACAAAAAGTGTCTTCAAAGTCAGCAAGGTAACCTTGCCCAATACTGGCCATGGGCAGCTTACACATGCAACTTGGAAGGAAAATCAGAAGCCACAAAACATCTCCACTATTCCTCCACTTCCTCAAGAGACTGCAGCTAAAAATATTACTTGTGAAGTAATACACAATTAAATGTTTTACATTTGCCTGGGTTGGGGGCAAAGCAAAGTGCTTTGGGATTTGGAAACAAAGATCCTTTCTACTTTAAAATGAAATATTTATACACAACTCCACGGGGGAAATATTTTTAAAGGTTGGCTGCAAAGATCGATTTTTTAAATATAATCAGGTCACCACTAAGTTGTTGACAATATGTTTGGCCTTAAATATCCACACAGCCACTCAAAACTGCTTGGGTGCACTTGCTCTACTATAACAGTCTTTGCTGCATTTTCTAAGCACCACACTTTGCATTTCCTCAAGCATGTTGATTTTAATTTTCCCTTCCTTGAAGTATTATCTCCGTTATTCCTTCTCTACCCTTTTTTCTCTTCGCCCTCCTCACCTACTGTCCCTGCTCGACCCTCCCACCGCTTCCCTCTGTTCCAGTATTGGAATCCTCTGTCGGGCTCACCGTGGCACTCGGCGCTGGTTGTCCAATAGCAGTCACACCAAGTGTCCTGTCCCCCACCATCCCCGCCAGCCCCACCGGACACAAACCTGGGGGGTCAACCTCTCCTCCCTTATTCAGATCCCCACCCTCCCCGCCGACCATCCCAACCCCCCCTCACACCCCTCGGCCAACTGCTTTTTCCGCATCGGCCTCCAAAATGTCCGCTCTGTCTGCAACAAGACCCTGGCCATCAACGATCTCATCCTTGATGAGAACGTTGACATCATGGCCCTGACGGAGACTTGGATCATCCCAGGCGACACTTTCCCCCTTGTTGAAACCACACCACCCAACTACACATTCCACCATGCCCCTCGACCCAACCGTCGTGGCGGTGGCGTGGCCCTCATTTCAAAGTCATCCCTCGCCCTATCCCCCTATTCCTCCGGCTCCTTCCCCTCTTTTGAACAGCTCACCCTCTCTCACTCCTCCCACAATTCTTTCAAAATCCTATTAGTTTATCGCCCCCCCAAACCCTCCCCCACTTTCATTTCAGATTTTTCTTCCCTTTTAACTTCCCTTTGTGCCTCCTCTGATCGCCTTATTATTCTTGGCGATTTCAACTTCCATTTCACGCCCTCCTGCCCCATTTCCTCTGAATTTTCCTCTTTACTTTCGTCTTTCAACTTCTCCCTTCATATTAACACTGCCACCCACACCCACGGCCATCCTCTCGATCTGGTGATCACCCGAGGCCTCAACGTCTCTGGCGTCACCATCGCCGACAAGGCCATTTCCGACCATTTTTTCATTTCCTGCAACACCTCTATCCCTCCCTCCTCCACCTCCAAACTCACCACCATCTTCTACCGGCCCTGGAAGAAGATTCCCCCTCAAACTTTCACCTCTGCCCTAGAAACCTCCGACCTCTTCCCACAATGGCATTCTTTTTGTACCGACCCATCCTCGGCCTCCACCGCCCTCCACAACACCCTCTCCACTACCCTCGACACCCTGGCCACCCTCACCTCCAAAACTGTCTCCCACTCCCGATCATCACCGTGGTACACAACTCACCTCCGTTCCCTCAAAAGCCAAGTGAGAGCAGTTGAACGCACCTGGTTCAAATCTGGCCTCACGGTCCACCGGCAAATCTGGCTGGACCGCATCAAATTTTATCGCTCCGCCCTAGCCACCGCCAAATCAGCCTTCTACTCCAGGATAATCCTGGAAGCGAAGGACAACCACCGCCTCCTCTTCGCCACCACCAACCAGCTCCTCCGCCCCCCCCCCCCCCTCCGCCTCACCTCGCAGATCATAAACACTTGGTATTTAATTTGAGGGAACAGAATTAGACCAATAAAGTGCAATCATTGCTGAGCATGAGCGTAAATAGAGTCAGAAATTTAAAGAAATATAATCAAGTGTTTTTACAATGATTTTTTTTACAATAAAATATTGGCAAATGTATTACACAGAATTATGTCACATTTGGCATGTCACTTAGAAGCATTTGGAGCTCATACAGTCCAATCTAGGCTGACACTCCAATGTAGTACTGAATTATTTTTGAGGGGCTGATCTTTGGCTCATTAATCCGAGGTCTAAGCAAACTGCTTAGGTCAACAATCTCTCAATAAAATTGGTCACTTACTTCATTGCTGTTTGTAGGACTATGCTGTGTGTAAATTGGCTGCTGTATTCACCAACAAAAGTCACTACACTTTATAACACAACCACAATAGATACAATTAGGACAATTACAAACACAATACGTCACATCCATCCTTCATGCAAGGAAAGGAGTAAATTTGATGAACACTCCCAACTGAACAATCAAATCAAGGAAGAACTCAAGCACAGTATTTTGATGGCAATAAAAAGTTCATATTTACATGGGTGGCACTGGTTGGTTCTTTTACTATGTGATGAAAATACTTTGGCTTAGAAGGTCCTGTGGCATTAATCATTATGGGCCTAAAAATAAAAAGAATCAAGTTAAACTATATGCAAAATTCCTTACAGACATCTACAAAATCAGGCACACAATAATATAGAATAATCTTGCATTTGATACAGTGCTTTATCACATGTTTGAGAAGTCTCAAAGCCCTTCACAGAATATATTGTAAAGTGAATTGATTGCATATTTTGTGGGTGAAATGTGGCAGTCAATGGCACACAGCAGTGTCCCACAAACATTCATGGATTGAAGTGACTCATTTCTTTTTGAAGGAATTATCCCTGGAAAATCTACTTACTGCTAGGTAAATGGAGGTGTGTCGAGTAAGGAAACTGGCCCAACATTTCGCCCTGCCAAGAATCAAACTCAGGTCTCTTGCTTGCAAGGCAAGTGCTCTAACCACTGAGCTGCAGGACTCCAAATAGGCACATATGATGAAATGTTATTCAATAATTGTGACTACAAAATATAGCAATTCATAAGGTCAGCACAACGATTTGGAGAATCTATGATTGTTTAAAATAGTATTTAAATATAATAATTTAAATGCATTATGCGAGTAGTAGATTAAATTCTCAAGATGGAATTATTATTAAAATTAAGATTTTTCAAGTAATAATTACAATTGAACGTTTTACTCTATTTTAGCATTAATAATCTGGAAATGGAATGACAATAAATTAACTTGTGAATATTCTTGCCACATATCCAATAACATATCAATAATGGCATTTATTTCACTACAACACTGCCTGAAGAGTGAAATAACATACTGGTTTATACAAAACCAAAATCTATGATACCCAAGCCACTGAATTTTATTGGACAGTAATGGTTACATTTGGTGGATATGGTGATATAAATAACATTAATTCCAGAATGCATTGCACATTTAATATCATATTACTTTCAGCGTTTTAAAACACAACCTAATATGAACTGTATTTTCAAGATATTTTAAACAATGTGTAGGCATTTGAAACGTAGCAAAACCTAAGAGAAACTTTATTCTGTATTCACTCTCCCCTTGGCCCCTCAACCAGTCCCTTTGGCTCATTGTCAGACTCCACCTCCATGAAGCGCTCTGGGACACTAACCACGTGAAGGGCACTATAAAAATGCAAATTGCTGTTGTTATTCTTGCTGCAACTTCAAGCTCCAAAGTTTTAAAAACAAACAACGTGAGAAAATCCGCTCTGCGGTTTCCTCCCCCCACCACTCCTCCACCTCCGCGCCCTCATCAGCTACCTCAACCCCTACTCACCCCCCATTTCAAACTTTCAACCCCACCACCCCGCTTTCAGTCACAAAAACAATCACCTCCATGAAACCCACCACGTGCTCATTGGACCCCATCCCCACCCCCCTCCTCTGCACCCAGCTCCATTTGTTAGCCCCGCTCATTTCTGGCACCATTAATCTCTCCCTCTCCTCAGGCACCGTACCTACCTCCCTTAAAACAGCCACCATCACCCCTATCCTGAAGAAACCCTCCCTTGATGCGTCGCAACCATCAAGTTATCGACCCATCTCCAACCTCCCGTTTCTATCCAAGGTCCTTGAAAGAGTGGTTGCCTCCCAGCTCCGCTCTTTCCTTTCAACTCACTCACTTTTTGAACCCCTCCAATCAGGTTTCCGCCCAATTCACAGCACAGAAACTGCCCTGGTTAAGGTCACAAATGACATCCTAACCGCCTGTGACCAGGGTTCCCTCTGCCTCCTCGTCCTCCTTGACCTGTCTGCTGCGTTCGACACAGTCGATCACACCATCCTCCTTCAACGTCTTTCCTCCCACCTCAACCTTCAAGGCACAGTCCTTGACTGGTTCCATTCTTATTTGACCCACCGTTTACATTTTGTTTCTTCCAACGGTTTTTCTTCAAACCCCCGCAGTTTCTCACGGCGTCCCTCAGGGCTCTGTTTTAGGCCCCCTCCTTTTCACCCTTTACACGCTCCCTCTGGGCGATGTCATCCGCAAACATGGGGTAAATTTCCACATGTATGCGGACGACACCCAGTTGTACCTTTCTGCCTCATCCCTCAACCCCCAGACCATCGATGATCTGACAGCATGTCTGTCCGACATCGAGTCCTGGACGAAGGACAACTTTTTGCAATTGAACGTGAGCAAGACCGAGGCCCTCCTGATTGGCTCAAGCCAGCGCCTCCGCACATCGGGCGCTGCCAGCCTCAATATCCAAGGCTGCACTCTCCACCTCACAAAGCCAATCAGGAACCTCGGCATCATGTTCGATCAAAAACTTTCCTTCCTCCCCCACATCCGCGCCTTGACCGGCACCGCTTATTTCCACCTGCGCAACATTGCCAGGCTCCGCAACTATCTTACCCCCCGCGCTGCCGAAACACTCGTGGACGCGTACATCACCTCACGGCTGGATTACGGAAACTCTCTCCTCGTCGGCCTCCCCTGCTCCTCCATTCACAGGCTGCAGGCCATCCAAAACTCTGCAGCCCGTGTACTATCCCGCACCCGCCTCCGCGACCACATAACCACCACCCTCGCCCGTCTCCACTGGCTCCCCATCCTCCAGAGGATCGAGTTCAAGATCCTCGTCCTCACCTTCAAGGCCTTACACGGCCTTGCCCCGCCCTACTTAACCAATCTACTCTCCCCCTACAAGCCCACCCGGACCCTCCGTTCAACAGGACTTGGCCTGCTCCAAGCCCCCCGCTCGAACCGCCCCACCATCGGAGGCCGGGCCTTCAGTTTCTCCGCTCCCACCTTATGGAATGCCATCCCTCAATCCCTCCGTTTCGTTTCTTCCCTTTCCTCTTTCAAGGCCGGTTTGAAGAGTTTCCTCTTCGACCGTGCCTTTTGTTCCACCCGAAAAAATTTTGACCTCCCCTTCGTGTTTCACCCCTTCCCGTACACTCCCCTCTCAGCTCGGGTCACATGCCTCCTGTGCAGCGCCTTGGGACGTCCTCCCGACGTGAAAGGCGCTCTATAAATGTAATTTGTTGTTGTTGTTGTTATTATAATAATGAGATTCCTTGCATTTGATATAGTGCTTCTCACTAAGATAGTCTCAAAGCGCTTCACAGAATATACTGTGAAGTGAATTGACTGTATATTTGAGGGCGAAACGCGGCAGCCAATTGCGCAGAGCGGCGTCCCACAAACGGCCGTGGACTGAAAATGTTTTATTTTGGAGGGATTATTATTAGGCGTGTGGAGCAAGGAAGCTTGCCTAAGGTTTCGCCCTGACCTGCCTGGATTTGAACACAGGTCTCATGCTTGTAAGGTGAGTGTTCGCACCACTGAGCTACAGGAGTTCCACAAATTAGTGCAGTTATATAATGGCAGTTATATAATTGCAAACAGACAAAGTGCACTTGTTTAAAAGTACATCGCTAAAAGCTCCTTAAATTCCTGTTTAATAAAATGTATTTCTGAGGAATCAAATTGAGCCCAAGTCTGTGTTTTTGATCCCTGGTCTTTGTAGCAGAACTCACCAAGGCGGGAGATACAAAGAGACGAGGGTGACACAATTGTCCACAAGAAGGAATACGAAACGCTGGACGAAACAAGGCAACAAGTGCCATCTGGTTCACCTTCCACCCTCCTGGCGGTTGCATGAACACGTGTCCCAAACAACCGATGTTCTAAATCCCATACTGTACAAAGCGATGGATAATCACGTGACAGGATCACGTGTGGTGCCCTCCCTCACTGGGCGGGGCCTCGCTGGGTGCAGTGTATAAAGAGACGGATCACGTGACACGATCGCACGCCTTTTCGGTTGACTTGTGGTGGTGGGGGCGGGGCTGATCACGTGCTGTGGGGTTACTCGCGGACGGTCCTGGTGACGGTTGAAGTCGGTGGTTTATTCCGATCCCGGTTTGAATTTGAATCCAGGCGGCGGCGGCGTCAGGGACGGGATAGGGAATATGGCCGCGGTTTGCCGAGCTCTGCGGCTCCCTCTCCCACCCCCGGCCCAGAGTAAGTGCAGAGCCACCGGCGAGCAATGGCGAGAGAGCCCGTGTGAGGGCCTGAGGCCCGGGGCTGGGGAGGCCGAGCATTCATCATAATCACACATTAGTTTATTAGTATAATCTGTTACACCGTTATATATATATAATGCTACATAACATTACACATTGTCTAATACTATTAAACATACCGGTATGTCATATTGTGTTATATAACATTACATAATATATACATTATATACTGTATTATATATTACATTGCATTATAATATACTATATATTATAATATATAAATTATATACTCGTATTATAAATAATAAATAATCCTTGCATTTGATATAGCGCTTTTCACATTTTATTGACGTCTCAAAGCACTTCACAGAATATACTGTAAAGTGAATTGACTGTATATATTTGTGGGCGAATCGCGGCAGCCAATTGCGCACAGCAATGTCCCACACACAGGCGTGGATTGAAATGACCAATTTTATTATTGTTTTATTTTGGAGGGATTATTATTAGGCGTTACATCACTATATATTATACAATATATTATCAGTGGCTTGGGATGTCCTCCCGACGTGGAAGGTATTATACAAATATAATTTATTATTATTTCCTGTGGAGAGGAGTAATAATAATTGCGTGATAATAATTTATTTATTATCATTATTTACATAATTACGATCTAATTAACCCACCACAACATAGATTGTTCTACTTTACTATGTAACCAATAATGTAATACTACAGCTATATATTACAACAACAACAAAACTATACTTGTTTAGCGCCTTTCACGTCAGAAGGATGTCCCATAATATATACAGTACAATATATATATTTAAGGATCCTGTGGCACCATTTAAAGAGGGTGTCTTGGCCAACAATCCTCATTTCATGGCTGTTTGTGGGACATTATGTTCAAAGCCTCTGACCAGCACTTCAATTTCTTAAATAAAAAATGTACTGTGTATACTTATTTGGAGATAAGTATACTCTGCCTAAGCCTGGCATGAAGTGGCTGTATAAACCTACGACTCTGCCCACACATAGAGGGAGTTGGCTAAACCTTTGAAGAGCAATGTGATTGGGCAAGGAAGCAGGGATTGATAGTGAAGCCCACCTCCATTAAAGTATGGGAGTTGGGGTAGTCCATAAAACGAGACCCTGCGTTATGTTGCAGCCTTTGCCCAACTAAATTATTTTCTTTAAAATGTACTGTACACTTACTTTTAGATAAATATACTCTGCGCTCACCTTCCAACAACAACTTAAACTTATAAAGCGCCTTTCACGTCGGGAGGACGTCCCAAGGCTTCCAGATTTGCATCCCACAGCCCTTCGCCTTGCTCCCTCTCATCCTCCACTCCTCCAGATCCCAATCCTCTATTTGGTTCCACATCCCTGACTGTCCAGCGCCTTGAAACATCCTCCCGATGTGAGAGGTGCTGTATAAATGTAAATTGTTGTGGCTAGAATATATGATTGCAGTCATCTGTAAGAAACAATTCCCGTGACAGAAAGAAAAGCAACTCGTGGGAGATAGGCCAGAGCCCTGTTACATGTTTGGACAGAAAGCTGGCTGGTCAACACCGAAGCAGGAACTGCACTTCCACACACTTCTGGTGCAGTGTTCCTGTATTCCATCTGAATTTGCAGTGTGATGGGATTGGCTTCCCCCTCCTCCACTTCACCATTCCCAGTCGCGCTTTCAAGCTCTGGAGCTTTCTCCCTCAATCCCTCTGCCTTGCCCACCTCCCTCCCCACTCTCAAATCCTGCATAAAGACCGTCCTTTTTGATCATACATTTCCCCCCTCTGTCTTTCCTGGCTCAGGTGTCAGATTCCGCTATCAGACTCACGCTATCCCCCGTGAAGGGCACTACATAAGTAAGTTGTTCAAAAACTGGATTAAAAATGTGACTGTTTCTATGTGGTTCTTTGAAATGGAGCATCACGCTGTTCAAACAGGTTTGTAATCGATCTCACTGTCAACCTTTCCCTGTTGGCCTATCCATGTGATTGAGTTACGCAGCCAGCGCTGTTGGAATTGTGACATGGTTGAAATGAATACAGTTGACCCAGAATGGTGACTGCGTAAAACCAAGGATATCTGGATATAAATGAGCCTTAACCTTAGTTAGGCACTCTGCAGCAAACAGTCCATAACTCCAAAGTTCTAAGCTCCAGTACACTTTCTGTACTGGCATTTATAGATCCAGGTTTTCAGTGTTTGTCTGCAGCTTTGTTTCCTTGTGTAAAACAATGGGAAAACAGAATCACTCACTTCCTTTCATTTACAGGATATCCTCTTATTCCCCCCCCTCCCCCCCCCACCCTGTTACAAACAGTGGTGTGAGTCTAAGGAGGAGCAGACACAAGCTGTCAGAGATACATTTCTCCGCACTATCATTTTATAATAATAATAGTTCTTGCATTTGATATAGTGCTTTTCACGTCTTCTAGACTTCTCAAAGTGGTTCACAGAATATACTGTAAAGTGAATTGACTGTATATTTGTGGGCGCAGCCAATTGCACACGGCAGTGTCCCACAAGCAGTCGTGGTGGATTGAAGTGACTCATTTATTTTAATTACTGTGTTTTTATTTGGAGGAATTATTATTAGGCGTGTGGAGTAAGGAAACTTGCCCAAGGTTTCGCCCTGACCTGCCTGGATTCAAACACATGTCTCGCACTTGTAAGGCGAGGGCTCTAACCACTGAGCTACAGGACTCCGTGGTACAGAAAATGTGGCATCGAACATGGGAGACAGATCATTATCTACCATAAAAATGATGGCGCTCAGTACTTCTAAATGCACTTGACATCATTCTTCCACATGGTTCAATTGTTGATCATTGCACAGTAGTAAACAAAACATGGGGGAGCAGAATTTGATGGACACTGTATTGTACAGTTTGATACTTGCAGTGCTATCACTTACCACCATTTGAACCTATGTATTCACTATAGGCTTTGGGCTGTGGAGTTCCTGGAGATCAGTGAGTCAGAGCAAAGGGGGGCTCAAGAATGAGCCTTTGAAAAAGCCTGAGACCCCCGTTGGTCGCTTTGATAAGCCACAGGACAGCTCAGTGGAGAAAGATCCCCTGGAACGTGAGTCACTCCTGTTTTGCTTCATCTGATACACAAATGTGCATGGTCCAATTCAAACCATGATCAGATCACAGAAAATTCAAGTACAGAACAGCCTTCAATTCAGCATACAGCATAGAAGCGTGGAATACAGCGTAGAATACAACAACAACAACAACAATTTACATTTATAGAGCGCCTTTCACGTCGGGAGGACGTCCCAAGGCGCTGAACAAGAGGCGTGTGACCCGAGCTGGGAGGGGAGTGTTTGGGAAGGGGTGAAACACGAAGGGGAGGTAAAAGAGTTCGGGGTGGAACGAAAGGCACGATCGAAGAGGAAAGTCTTCAAACCGGCCTTGAAAGAGGAAAGGGAAGAGGTGAAATGGAGGGATTGAGGGATGGCATTCCATAAGGTGGGAGCGGAGAAGCTGAAGGCCCGGCCTCCGATGGTGGGGCGGTTCGGGCGGGGGGCTTGGAGCAGGCCAAGTCCTGTTGAACGGAGGGTCCGGGTGGGCGTGTAGGGGGAGAGTAGATTGGTTAGGTAGGATGGGGCAAGGCCGTGTAAGGCCTTGTAAATACAGCATAGAAGGAGGTCATTTGGCTCATTGTGCCCATGCCAGCTCCTTGGAAGAGCTCTGTCCAAATTCATTCCACTCCCCTTGACATACCTTTGTTGGCTCGAGTGCCCCCTCACACATACACACATATACTCTGGAGCAAATACCCATTTCTCTTTTTTATCCCATACCCCTTAACATTGTTTATAATAATATTAATCCTTGCATTTGAAGTAGTGCTTTTCACGTATTCTAGACGTCTAAAAGCGCTTCACGTAATATATTGTAAAGTGAATTGACAGTATATTTGTTTCCATCAATTATTAATTTATTTTAATAATAATTCGCATTTGATATGGCACCTTATCCCGCCATTGAGATGTCTCAAAGCTCTTCACAGTATACACTGTAAAGTGGATTGACTTTATTTTTAACATTTTTGTAGACTTCCAACAGCCATTTTCGCTGAATATCAACTGCTCTCTGTAAACAAAATACATATATTTATGGTGGTAATGTATTTGGATACTTATTTGCCTCCTGTAAATGGAGCTTTCTTCTTGTGATTGGTTGTTCAGGTTACATAACCGACAATCACACCGCCCATGTCCTTTACTGCCTTCTAGGGTTTCCTGATGACATCAATCCAGTCACAAAGGAAATGGGCGGACCCCGAGGCCCTGAACCAACCCGCTATGGAGACTGGGAGAGAAAGGGACGATGCATTGACTTCTGAGTTGCTCTTCTGTACATTATTGTGCACTTTAAGTATATTGAGGGTAAGCTGTTCAGCTCCAGCAATGTCACTGCTGTCTGTGCTCAGCATAGGTTGCATCTGTGTTAATGTGCTGTTACTTACTTAAACCTTTGGATGGATAACAAAACAAATGGACAATCCAGATTCTGGCCTCTTTGACAGAAAATGGATATGGATGTAATTAATTTTTTTTTTAATGTATTTGTGTTGTACAAAATTCCTAGAATTGAGATCCAACGTGAAGACAAAAAGAGGTCCTGTTCCTACGGGGGAAGTAAATGCTTTGAGACGCCATCCAGTGTGGAGCGCACTATATAAATCCAAGTTGTTGTTAATGGCACTCAATGCCTCTCGCTGCTTGAATTTCTCCCATAAATATAGTCAATTTTTCTACTTTCCTTCCCCCAACCACGACCCCTCCGCCCTGCTCTGGTCCCTACCTCTTTTCCCCCCTTTCTTCCCTCTTTTCTTCTCCCCGCCCCCCTGCTCTGGTCCCAACCTTGGTACGTTGTTGTATTCTGTGAAGCGTTTTGAGACATCGATAAGATGTGGAAAGCGCTGTATAAATGTAAGGATTATCATTATAATAATTTGCTTAATGTGTGTGTATGTGTTCGCTTGGCCTAATCATTATTTTAACACAGGGATATTAGCTTCCTATTGGCTAAATAGCTAAGGCACAGCCCAATGTAATCACTGGGATAAAAGCCTGGCCCAGTGATCAGCAGTCAAGGCAGGTAGGGCTTGGTATGAACACACCCTCCAGATTTCACAGGTAAATACTTGGACAAGGTACCAAAGAAAACTCAGAAAATGAGGATGAGATGAGAGCTGATGAGAGCCCGTTTTTATGCTGTAACATTCCACGATTCTGTGAAAAGTACAGAATCTCACCCACCGGTTTGCAAAGACAGGTTTACTGGACACATATTCCAGTAACACAAGACATGAGTAACATTCTTTACCATTGCCCACCATACTCGATTATGTTAAGTGTCCCATTGATAGTCATGTGAATGAATTCCTAACAATGCATTTGACCAGAAATAAGACTTTGGACCAAATCATGTCAGCAATTTTCTTACACAGACTACCGTGGACTTTACTCAACTAATTTCATTTCCTCACCAAATCTTCCAATTCGAGTTTAAAATCTGAACTTTAAAAGTGAAAGAAAAATGTTAAATGTGATTCAGGCTCATAAAGAATGAGATATGTTACAAACCCATCCTCCCCAGCAGATCTGTGATTATTTTACCTAAACTCAATAATAACTGAATTAGATGTAATGACTTTCAGATTGAAAATATATCTCAAAGCAGGCCACAAGATGTACTGTTACTGTAAAGGATTTCTAGTACAGTACTGTAGAGCACTTCACAGGATTTACTCAGCACAGTGCAGGAAGTGAAACCTAGAATTTGCATGAATTTTACTGGCTGGTTTTACTGGCTGACTGGTTATTCAACATGAAGTGAAACTCATCACCATGCTTAAGAGCATAATAACAGTAACTTGCAATTATATAGGGAACTCCACGCCCCCTTGTCTGGGTTGCCGTCACAGAATGCTTAACAATGGTGGCACCTGAAGCCAAGCCAGTGGGAGTTGGTCGAAGATAGGGAAGGAGGGGGTGAGGCAAAGGGATTGAGGGAGTTCCAAAGTTTTGGGGTCGGGCTGAAGGCATGGCCGCTGATGGAGTGGAGGATTCGGGGGTCGAGGAGGCCAGATCCAGGAGAGTGGAGGCGGTGGTTACAGCTGTGAAGTATGAGGAGGTTAGAGGAATGGAGAGATTTAACACTAGTCTGAGGATCTTGAAGTCAATCTACTCTGATAGGGAGCCAGTGGAGTTTGGTAAAGAAAACTAGACTGAAAGGTTCACATATATATGCCACGTATACATGGAAATTTTCCCGTTTCAGCAAAAGAATGCTCCCTCCTCAGACAGATGCAATCTGAATTCTGGAGAGTATTACATAAAGGGTGGCGGGTGCTAACACGCAATTTAAGATAAAAGCAACAGACAATTTGCACACAGCAAAGTCCCCAAAACATGAAGTGAATGGCCAATTGTGTCTGGCAAAGTATTGGCCGGGACGTCGGAAGAAACTCCATTCTCTGGTGAATAGTGCAACAAGATTTTTATCATTGCCTGTCGGGGCTTCAGGTTGACATCTCATCACAAAGACATCACCGACACATCTTCCCCTCCCAAGTGTTACCCTGGACATGGGACTTGAACCCACAAAGTCAACCGAGCCCAGCTGGAAATCAAATACAATTATTCCTTGTTAATGTTATAGTTGTGTTCTTGAAAAGTGCGACCTTAAGCGAAACAACATTAAGTGAACCCGCGTAAGAATACTGGATGTTCAGCTTTGCTTAAGCTACCCAAAGCAGTTTTGTTTCCACCCGCTGGCGAACAACGTAATAGCGAATGTGGTGACGTTAAATGGATATATGTTCCCCTATGTTTCAGCAACGTACTGACCGAATCAATGTTAAGTAAGGACTGCCTGTAATAGCAGTCTTTCCATTTGATATGGAGTCCTGTGGCTCAGTGGTTAGAACACTCGCCTTACAAGCGTGAGACCTGTGTTTCGAATCCAGGCAGGTCAGGATTATTATTTTTATATAGCGCCTTATAATAATAATCCTTGCATTTGATATAGCGCGTATTACGTCGTCAAGATGTCTCAGTGCGCCTCACAGGATACACTGTAAAGTGCAGTGATTATATTTTGTGGGCGAAACATACAATGATCAGACAATGATCCTGTATCCACACGGCCGCCCCCAGGTTACAGCCTGATCCTGGCTGTCAAAATCCTCAATCAGCTGCTGGTGACGTCACACACCTAGCAGGACGCCGCAGCGTGCGTCAACCCAAAAACGCGAGGGTGTGAAGCCCACGGGCTGACGTCATCGCGGCGCCCGTCCGTCCGCCGGCGCAGGGATACGCAAAATCAAAGAGAGTGAGAGGGCGCGGCGACCGTGCACTGTCCCGGAAGTAGTCCGATTGACAGAGAGGGCGAGACCCGCCTTCCCCCACCCTCACACCTTCCCCCATCAAGATAATCTCCCCTCGTCTCCCCAATCCAACCCCTTTGTCCGGGTTGTCATCTACTGACAATTGCCAAGCCTTTGAATTGCCCTCCGCGCTGGGAAAGGGTGGTACTATTTTCGGGTAGCGCAGTGAGAGGCGGTGGCTGTGTGAGTGAGTAAGAGGGAGGGAGTCAGGGCCGGGTTTCCGGGGGCCGGTCAGTCCGCTTCACACTGTCACCAGGCCGTGCTCTCCCCACTGCCAGCCCCGGGTACCGTCTCCTCGGTTACCTCCCTCTCTCCTCTCCCCTCCTCAGGCCTCCCGGACTCTCTCTCTCTCTCCTCCTGTGACCCGCCGCCGGGCTCCATGGCGACCCGCTCAGAGCGCGAGCGCTCCCAGAAACAGAACGAGCAGCACCAGGCCATCCTGTCCCGGCTCCTGCGGGAGGAGGACAACAAGTACTGTGCCGACTGTGAGGCCAAAGGTAACTCACACTGACACTGGGTGTGTCTCACCCTGTCACTGTGTGTGTGTGTGTGGCTCTGTATAGCTGTCTGTGTGTCTCTCTCTGTGTGACTCCCTCCCTCTCTCTGTCTGTGTGACTCTCCCTCTCTCTGTCTGTGTGACTCTCGCTCTGTTTGTGTGACTCTCCCTCCCTCTGTCTGTGTGACTCTCCCTCCCTCTGTCTGTGTGACTCTCCCTCCCTCTGTCTGTGTGACTCTCCCTCTCTATCTGCGTGACTCTCCCTCTGTCTGTGTCTGCGTGTCTCTGTCTTTATGTGTGTGTGTGTGTGCCTCTCTCTGTGTTTATCTTTTTCAGCATGTGTGTGTGTGTCTGATCTGTTCATGGAGGGGGTGGGTGTTGGAGAGAGAGAGAGAGAGATGCGGTGTGTGTGGGAGAGAGGTGAGATCTGTGGGTTCAGCAGCACCTTCTCCCAGCACAGAGCTGACCTTTCACAGTCAGAGCAGAGTAAGGCTGTGTATTTGTGTCTTTCTCTTTCTCTCACCACCTGAGTAATAATCCCTTGAAAAGAAACAACAACAAATTGGTCATTTCAGTCCATGACTGGGACACTGCTGCGTGCAATTGGCTGCCACGTTTCACCCACATTTTTAATAATAATAATATACAGTCAATTCACTTTACAGTGTATTCTGTGAAGTGCTTTGAGACGTCTAAGAAGACGCTATATCAAATGAAATTATTATTTCCTGCCTCTTCAACCTCTACCAGCTGCCTGGGAAAGCGAACATACAGGTGGACAGGCAACAACAACGCAATTTGTCTGGAGGATGTCCCACGGTGCTGGACAGTCAGTATTTCTGACCCGATTTGGGGTCAGGATCAGGGAGGGTGGCGGGAAAGGGGGGTGACTGCTGCTGGCACGGTCGAAAGTGAGGAATCTTGAGACGGGACTTGAAGGAGTTCCAGGGAGGAGGCGAGGCCAAGGGACCTGCGGGATGGAGAGAGGCAGAGTGGGAGGGGTGGGGAAAGAGAGGCAGGGGGGGGGGGGGGGGGGGGGGGGAGAGAGGCAGAGGGGGGGGGGAAGAGAGAGGCAGAGTGGGGGTGTGGGGGGAGATGCGAGAATGGAGTTAGAAGGGAAAGATAGAGGATGAGGTTGCTTGCAGTGGGAGGGAGGAATAGTTGGACCGGTATTGGAGGAAGTCCTGGCCATTGATAGCACCTCTTCATATTCACACCCAACTTCTCTCTCCTCCCCCCGCCCGCCAATATCAAAATTTGCAGATGACACAGAGTTTGGGGGCACAGTAATTTGTGCAGATGGGAGCAGGAAGTTCCAATGGTAGTTCGACAGTGTGGACAAAATGGTGGCAGATGGAATACAATGGGGAGAAATGTGAGGTCATCCACTATGGATCCAAAAAAAGATAAAACAGATTATTTTCTGAATGGTGTGAAACTGAGAACTGCAAGCGGCAAAGGGATTTGGGTAGCCGCGCACACAAATACTTAGAACAAGCTCACAGGTACAAAAAGTTATCAAAAAGGCTAATGGGATGTTGGCATTTATCTCAGGAGGGCTGGAATACAAAGGAGGGGAAATGATGCTTCAACTGTATAGAGCCTTGGTCAGAGCCAATCTGGAGTATTGCGTTCGGGTTTGGGCATCAAACCTCAGGAAGCATATGTTGGGTCTGGAGGGGGTGCAAGAGTTTCACCAGAATGATACCAGGGCTTAAAGAGTTAACTTACGATGCCAGGTTGCATGCACCTGGTCTGTATTCCTCCGAGTGAATAAGGTTGTGGGGTGATTTAATTGAGGTTTTTAAAATAGTAAAGTAATTTGAGAGGGTGGATACGGATAAACTGTTTTCTCTGGTGGGGAATCCACAACAAGGGGGCATGATTTCAAATTAGAGCCGGGCCATTTGAGAGTGAAATCGAGGTGGTGGAAATCTGGAGCTGTCCTCCACCCAATCTCCTCCCCACCAAGTGGATGCACAGGGGTCATAGGGAAGAGTGTCAATGCGGTTGCCGTTGGGGATACAACAATCAAAGGTATAGTTTATGATTAACCTGTATAAAACTTTGGTTAGGCCTCAGCTAGAGTACTGTGTTCCAGGCACCACACTTTAGGAAGGATGTTAAGGCATTGGAAAGGGTGCAGAGGAGATTTACTAGGATGGTACTAGGAATGAAGGACTTCGGGTATGAGGAAAGACTGTCATGGCTAGGATTATTCTCATTGGAGCAGAGAAGCTTACAAGAAGACCTGATAGAGGTTTTCAAAATCATGAGGGAATTCAATAGGGTAAACAGGGTAAAACTGTTTCCACCAGTGGGTGTGTCAGTGACTCGAGATCACAGATTTAAAATCGTTTGTAAAAGAAGCAAAGGTGAGGAAGTGAGGAGAACTGTTTTCATGTAGCGAGTTGTTGGAATCTGGAATGCATTGCCTGAAAGGGCGGTGGAGGCCGATTTGATAGCAACTTTTGAAAGAGAGGTGAATGGTTATTTGGGGAGGACTGGATTGCAGGGTTATCCAGAGAGAGCCGGGGAGTGGGTTTGATTTTGAATAGTTATTTTCAAAAAGCCGGCACAGACACGATGGGCTGAATGGCCTCCTTTTGTGCCGTAAAATTCTATGATTCTATGAAAAGGCTGGATACATTTAACATTTTCAGGACTGAGGTGGATAGATATTTGATATGGGGTATGGGTGGGTAATTGGAGATGAGGTACAGCTCAGCCATGATCCAATAGCAGGCTTGAGGGACGTCCTCCTGACGTGAAAGGCGCTATATAAGTGCAATTTTATTGTTTGTTTGTTGTTGTTGTTGTATGGCCCTCTTCTATTCCTATATTAAATGGTACAGTATATGGATTAGTGGTACATGGAGGAGGATAGGTTGAGGGAATGTAAGGTAATATATTCTAGCCGTAGCTATCTCCTCCACATGAGCTACAATTGATGGGGAATTTAGTGGAATTTTCAGCCATTTCACTCATCAACTTGCCAAGGCTGCCGTCTTACAAATAGACAGCCTTGTAATAGCTGCAATATTTAACTCCCTTGCATCTATCTGATCATGTCCTCAATGACACTTCCTGGTGAAAGGTCACCCTGGAATATATGGAATCTGTCTTCAGTCAGGACCTGATACTTGCAGTAGATTTCCAGCATTTCTGGTTTTATTGCACACTCACCAAGTGATTTTGGTGAGGAGGTACATGTCTACTATCTATCTTAATCATTGTATTTTGTTTACATCTCCCTCTTTGCACCCCCCCCCCCCCCATATGAAAAAACGGGTTGTTTTATATAAAACAGTTGCCGTTGCTAATTGATAAGATGTAGTATCTTATATTGTCCCTGTACCTCAAAGTGCTTCATAGCATTTATTGTGAAGTGTAGCGACTATGTATTTTTAGGTGGAACGGATTTGCATTCAACAGTGTTCTACAAACAGCCATGACGTGAATGACTAATTTTATCTGAGGGATTGCTGATCAGGTATCCAGGAGAAACACCCTTTTTGTTTACAAGTCCTGTCATGATATCTTTTAAGATCTATCTGAGCAGTCAAAGACAGAATTTGGTTGGATCTCACTCGTTTGTAGTATGGCGCCTGTGACAATACAGAACACTGCATTGAGCTGTCAATCAGCCCAGAGCTGTGAGTTCAAAATCCTAATGTGGGGCTTGAAACCATCATCTTCTGATTTGGAAGCGAGAGTGTAGAGAGTTTTATTATATGATGCGAACATAAATTGGCCCAACAAACAAATGTAGTTTATCCTTGATTATGATGACTGCTTTGTTTCCTGTAGTACCTTATTTTGTTTCACTTTCCACTATATTCTGTGAAGCGCTTTGAGACGTCTAGAAGACGTGATAAGGCGCTATATCAAATGCATGGATTATTATTACCGATTGTAGGCAATGGTTCCAATTTAAAGAGTAGGGGATGCTGATATTACAATCCATCTTCCAAAGTATGTCACAATGTATGTCAGGCTGTCTCAGCTGGTAGTCCTCACTCTCAAGTCAGCAGTTTGTGGTTTTGAGTCCTTCATCAACACTTTAAACTCAACCTCTAGACTGACATTCCAGACCAATGCTTGGTGTGCTGGATTGTGGCGATGCTGTGATTTGAATGAGACATTGGCCCAAAGTTCTCTCCGCCTTTTCAGGAGGACAGGGATCAGGATAAATCTCTGCATCTATCAAAGGATAGTTTTTTTTCTAAATCTAGAAATTTTGGTGTGGAAAGAAGCATTTTGGCCTATTGCTGTTCTGTAAACGCACTGTATTTTGTGATGTTTCACCCACAAAATGGCACAACTACCTGTTGCGTTTGGCACATAAAATACAGTCAATTCACTTTACAGTTTATTCTGTGAAGCGCTTTGACACGTCTCAACGATGTGACATGGTGCTATATCAAATGCAAGTACAGCACAAGTCCCGTTTATCCGGCACCCGCGGGACCTGGCCAATACCGGTTAAAGCGCCTGCTGGATATTCAGGCGGCCCGCGACCGAAAACCCACTACAAAAAAAGTAAGTTCTTTTAACACACACCATACACACCAGACTAAGTAGCAGCAGACAGTGGCAGGATATTGTATTGGGGCTTGTTGTTGGGGCTGCTCTCTTGTGCTTTTCACCTTCACTGATTGGGTTTACGGTCTGGCGATTCTTTTCTGAATGGGGGGATGCAGGGAGGGTGAAAGAAGCGGCTGCGCGATTATAAAATCATGCGACTTTACTAGCTGCAAGCCGAAGCCCTAGACTCTACTAGCAGCAAACCGAAATACTGCACCTGCGCGACAATGTGGGTTATCGGCCAGCGTTATCAGCTTGCCGCTAGTATGACTTTAAAGCTATACGCGTTCCGTTTTTTTCACCCGCTTGATGTGCTCCATTTTGGGGAGAGTCACTGGACTGTAAACCTCAACTGCAGCATCATGGCTTCAAGCGCAGCATCTTCCAGCTGGGGTGGGGGGCGCGGGAGAGTAGTTTTGACGGTGGGTATCAATACAATATTCTGTTATTATGTTATTATTTATGCATTTACAAATGCTCTACTGCTATTGTTCCGGATAAGTTCCGGTTTATCGAATGGGGACTTTTTTTTTCACGTGCCGTTTATACGGAAGTGCCGGTGCATCGATTCACGGATAAATGGGATTCTACTGTATTATTATTAGTGGAGCTGTTACTCTTCTGTTCAACTGTTTTTTCCCAATATATCTTTGTCCCTCTCATCTAATTCCCTCTAAATATCATTGTCAATTACCACTCAAGATATTATCCAACATTGTGTGAAAAGATTTATTCTAACCTCCTGATACCGGGGGAGCTGCTCGCTACACTTGATTTGACCGTCGCTATCGAGGAACGAGGAATGCTTGTTGCTATTATTATGCATACAACTTGTACTAGCCTTTGTAATATTATGATAGCTGCGAAATTGACGAGAAGCAGAGCAGACATAAGATGACTCCTTCAGGGGCAGATTTTCCATGGGATTTAATTAGCAACTTTTACATTGTTGTAAATTGCCTGAAGTATTCATCCATAATCTTTTTCTTGTCATGGATTTTAATTGAGCATATTAATTAAGAGGTTATGTGCCATGATACATCAAAAATTAATTTAAAAAAAACAGTAGCAAGACTTGAACCAGCGAGTGATTGTCAATAACATGTGTAGTGCTAATTTGTGGGGATATTTTCTAAACTGTCCACCGCCTTGGGATGTCCTCCAGATGTGAAAGACGCTATGCATAAGTGGTCAGAGGGGTGGGGGGCAAGGCCGTGGAGGACCTTGCAAGTGAAGACAAGGATCTTGAATTCGATTCTCTGAGAAATGGGGAGCCAGTGAGCCAGGCAAGAGAGGGGGTAATTGGATTTTGGATGATCTGCAGCTTGTGGAAGTAAGAGTTGGGGAATCCGACGAGGGAGTTGCCGTGGTCTTGAGGTGACAAACTTGTGCGTAAGGGTTTCAGTGGTCTGAGATAGTGACAGAGATTGGTGATGTTGTGGAGGTGGTGGAAGGCGGTGCTGGGCATAGCACGAATATGGGGGAGAAAGGACAGTTTAGGGTGAAACAAGACACCCAGATTCCTAAACAAAACACAAAATACTACAGATGCTGGTAATCTGAAACAAAAACAAAAATTGCTGGGGAAATTCAGCAGGTCAAACAGCATCCATGGAGAAAGGAAAAGGAGTCCACGTTTTGGGTCTACAACCCTTCGTCAGGACAATTTGTCACCCAGATTCCTGACTGGCTTGGTGAGGTGGAGTGTACATCCGTGGATGCTGATGCTGCCAGTGCCTGAGGTGCGCAGGCAAGTTTCCCTTTTACACACGCCTCTGTTTAAAAACAATAATATGTTGGTCATTTTCAATCCATGACTGCTTGTGGGACACTGGTGTATGCAATTGGCTGCTGCGTTTCGCAGCAGCCAATTGCATACACCAGTGTCCCACAAGGATGATTCCTACTCATCCATTCCCTTCAGCGGGCTCTGGTCTGCTCCATGTCTCCCGTCCCACCATCGGTGGCTGCGCTTTCAGCCTCTCTGCCCCCATATTCTGGAACTCCATCCCATAGTCCCTTTGCCTCACTTCCTCCCCTGCTCCTTCAAGTCTGGTATCAAGACCCTCCTTTACGATCGTGCCTTCAGCCGCCCTCCCATCTCTCTCCCTACCCTCCCCCTCAACCTGCTCGGATCCCGACCCCTGACTGTTCAGCGCCTTGGGACATCCTCCCGACATGAAAGGCACTCTATAAATGTAATGTTGTTTTGTTGGTACAAGCCATTTAACATGCTTTGGCTGAACTATTTAACTGTTCACTCCTGAACCTGTTCTCACAAGCAGTGGTGCAATGAGGTGTATGAGAAGTCATTATTTCATTGCCATTTTCCAGTTGAACTGAAGACAAGTGTGATAAACTATTGTTTCAAACCACATTTTGACTCAGAGCATTCGTAGGTCAGTTATAATGATAATGATAAGAATGATAATCCCTGGATTACAGATAGTGTTCATGTTCCTAAATTCATAGGATTTTACTGTGAAGTTACTGTATTTATAATAATAATAATCCATATTATTGGGCAATTGTGGCAGGCAATTTACGTACAGCAGTGTCCTACAAACAGCCATGAATTGAATGACCAATTTTACTTGGAGCATTGTGGACCAGAGTAAAATTGCGGGTGGTGGAGATTATTGGTTTGGATTGCAATACTGTACCTGTATTTTGCTTTTGATTTGAAGAAAATGTTCTGCTTTACTTCAAATATTTTGTTTGCATAGGAGAAAACAAAACTCATGTTGGCTTTGCAATGTCTACAGTTTCCTTATGCCTATATAAGGAATGGAAATATTTCCATTTAAAATAAAACATTAATGACGGTAACTCTCCTGTGAGCTGAACAGCAAACCTTGAGGTATTACGTTTTTGTTTAACAGTGACATTTCTGTGGCTGTTAAATAAAAATATAGAACAAAACATTTCTGTGGCTGCCTCATTTATAAAAATAAAGTAAAAATTTTTTTCTTTTAAATAAGTCTGTCATAATACTGGGAGAATGAATGAAATCTTAAGTTAATTTGTTTCCAGATATTTAAAAAATCTGCATCCGATTCTAAAACTCGCATGACCTTGATTCCTGAAATCATAAGGCTCAGAAGCTGAGCGATTGGTTTAATAAATGTTTCAAAAGATTGGTATATGTTTTACAGCATCACTATGGAAAAGATAACATGTTTGTTTCTTCTGTGGAGCTCCTGTAGCTCAGTGGTTGGAGCACTTGCCTTACAAGCGTGAGACCAGTGTTCGAATCCAGGCAGGTCATGGCGAAACCTTGGGCAAGTTTCCTTACTCCACATTCGTAATAATATTCCCTCCAAAAACCCACAATAATAATAAATTGGTCATTTCAATCCATGACTGTTT
Organism: Hydrolagus colliei; assembly: GCA_035084275.1. Taxonomy (NCBI): domain Eukaryota; kingdom Metazoa; phylum Chordata; class Chondrichthyes; order Chimaeriformes; family Chimaeridae; genus Hydrolagus; species Hydrolagus colliei. The sequence continues at coordinate 38,164,865 of CM068744.1, forward strand.
GTGGGACATTGGGGAGAATTTTACAGTATATTCTGTGAAGCGCTTTGAGATGTCTAAAATGTGAAAAGCGCTATATCAAAATGCAAGGATAAATAAAAAATATGCTATAAGCAAACGCAGGGGTACAAGCAGCTTACAGCGCTATTTAGCTAATCCATACGGGAATTTCCATGTGTAGGTGGCATGCTCAGAATTCTGTTTGGTGTGGATACGTGCAAGTATGATGATCGGTTTCTGCATGTGTCAGACACCTGGATGAACAAAAACGTCACGTAATGCAGTGCTGAGATGAATGTCTAAGCCTTCTGGAGGTATCGGAAGTCATTGTCAGTCTGGCACAGTTGGTAGTGCTCTCATCTCTGAGTCAGAAGACTGAATTCAAGCACCACATTTGGCATTTGAACTCGTTAATTAAGCCTGGCACTGCAGTACTGGTTGGGGTGTACTTATAATGAGAGATTTATATATACAGTAAAAGCCCGTTTATCCGGCACCCAGTCAACCATAACTTCCATATAACCGGCATCGCAAAAAAAGGTCCGCATTCAATTAAGCAGAATTTGTCCGGAAAAATGCACTGAAATTTTTTTTAGATTTATTTTTCATTTTTGGCTGAATATCCGGCTGGTGCTTTAACCAGCATTGGCCAGGTACTGAGGGTGCCGGATAAACGGGCTTTTACTGTATGTGTATAAAAATATACACACACACACTACAGTAGAAGCCCGTTTATCCGTGACTCGATGAACCGGCACGCCCCAAAAAAGTCCCCATACGATAAACCGGAATTTATCCGGAACAATAGCGGTGGAGCGTTTGTGAGTCATTGTCGCGCAGGTGCAGTATTTTGGTTTGCTGCTAGTAGAGTCTAGGGTTATCAGCTTGCCGCTAGTAAGGCTTTAAAGTCACGCTGCTGTTTTTTTCACCCGCTTGGCGTCCTCCATTTTAAAAGGAATCGCTGACTGTACACAACAACAACAACAATTTTGATTTAACGCCGGATAGCGTCTCAGAGCGCTTGAGGTGCTCAACCTCAACCAGTAAAGGTGAGAAGCGCAAGCGAGTAGTTTTTAACAATAATTACTAATACAATATTCTGCTATTATCTGTTATTATTTAGTCTGGTGTGTATGGTGTGCATTAAAAGAACTTTAATTTTTTTGTGGTGGGTTTTCAGCCGAATATCCGGTACGCGCTTTAACCGGCATTGGCCAGGTCCCGTGGGTGCCGGATAAACGGGCTTTTACTGTAACTGTATATAGATATATATTGAAGCAGCTAGCATTCAAATACTGCACTTTGTTGATCAAGTATAGCTCATTAATTTTTACAGTTGTGATTGCATCCATTGTGAATCTTACTGCTTTTAAGCTTCAATATAAAACTTTCTTAAAAATGTACTGTCTTTTGGTTGGAAAAACCTGGTGAGGAAAAGGTTAAGCTTTTGCTGGTGGAAGTGTTTTGGTTCCATGTGATTAGCGTTGCATATTCACAAACCACTTCTGTATCTATACTGTATTACAATGACTGTTTTGTACCATAAAATAAACCCAGTTAAATTACTGTCGCAGCACAAGTTTTACAATGTGAATGCAATATCTGGGTTTAAGGTGACATTGAGTCAATTAGAATGATCATGTTACGGTCCTGTTTCATGTTGTCACGTGTGCAATTGGCTGGTTGTGTGTTTAATGTTTGTATTTTTTGTTTTTTTTGAAAACTGCTTCAGAACAAAATGTTTGCAATTTTGCAAATGATTCCTATATAGTATTGGTTAAAGCACTTGCCGTGCAAGCAAGAGGACCTGAGTTTGATTCCCAGTAAGTTAGAACCTGGTTGCTAGTCTATTGTCGATTGCTTTCCCGGGGTAATAATCCCTGCCAAAAAAACAAATAAACAAATAAAAAAGAATAATTTGCTGCAATGCAAATTAGAAGCTATATAGTTCTTCGGTCTGTCTGTGTCTCACTTCTTGGCATGCTGTCTCCTCCATCCATCCTTCCTAGGTTCCATTAGCTACCAGTGTGTTCTTCGTCCTGACTTTCAATTCTATTCATCATCTTGCCTCTCCCTAATTTTGTAATCTTTACTTGTATCTTTTGTTTTTCCAGTGCCTTGAGACATTCTCCTGGAACGAAAGGTGCAATATAAATGTAAATAGATGTTGTTGTTCCAACACTGGTCTTTTGTCCATTCCTCACCCTGGATCTTGTGATTCGGTGCTTGATGATTCAGCTTCTCTGCCTCTCTGTAACTTTCTCCCTGGAAGAAAGGAAAAGCCTTTTCTTTCTGGCCTCAACTCTTAAAAGCTTGTGTCCGTCATGTGCGGTCAAAGTGTTTAAATTCTCCCATTCAATTGATTCATGTTCTTTGTGAAGTGATTCTGAGTAGTTGTTGCTGTGTGAGCATAAATTACACTCGACTATTATTTGGGTTCTTGTTTATTTGGGTTCTTCTTGATTTAACCTTTATCTAATCTGTTTATATAAGCTTCAGCTTGAATCTTTCGTTTCTCTGTCGCCCTCCTCTCTCCCTTTCCCCCTCCTCCGATCACCCATAAAATTAAAAATGAGATTAGGTGTTTGATTCGATACACTAATTTACAAAACACAATTTTTTTTAATGACGCCAGATTTTGGAACCATAGCTTCATTGCAGAAGGAATGTTGCTTTAAGCTGCCTTTTATTTTCAACCTTATTCATTAGTTTCTCTACAAACGCTTGACAGTAATCACTCAAGAAAAAAAAAAAATTTGGCCACTCAATCCATGACTGTTTGTGGGACATTGCTGTGGGTTGCTGCGTTTCACCTACAAATATAATCAATTTACCTTACAATATATTCTATGAAACGCTTTGCAATGTCTAGAAGATGTAAAAAGTACTATATCAAATGCAACAATTATTATTACAACAAAATTACATTTGTATAGTTGCTTTTCAAGTCAGGAGGATGTCCCAAGGTGCTGGGCAGACAGAATTTCGGTGTTTGAATAAAGGGAAAAGTGTCACAAAAACAGGAAATCTCTGGGAATACTCAGCAGGTCAGGCAACATCCATGGAGAAAGGAAAGTGAGTCAATGTTTTGGTCATGACCCTTCGTCAGAACTAGAGAAAGTCTAACTGAGCTTTGAATTGTTGTTTAGGGTAAATATTTTAAAGGACGCTTTCTTTATTTGGACATTAGATCCAGGAATTGTTTCACTTCCTTTGTTGTTTGGTCATATTTACTGCACATATTTAATTATGGTGATGTAGAAATTGTACTGAGCAGAGAACGAAAAGTCTATTCTTCAGTTTCCATGCATAAATGCAATAAATTCTCTTTCCCAAGCTTCACTTCCTCTCCGCCAATCTGTAGAGAGACAACAACACGTTGCATTTATATATTGCCTTTCACATTGGGAGATAATAATCCTTGCATTTGATACAGCGCTTTTCACGTCTTCTAGCCGTCTCAAAGCGCTTCACAGAATATACTGTAAAGTGAATTGACTGTATAGTTCTGGGTGAAACGCGGCAGCCATTTGCGCACAGCAGTGTCCCACAAACAATTGTGGATTGATAGAGAAGATTTACATACGATTCATTTTTATTCAAGGCTAAAGGTTGGACAGGGGAATATCTAATTTGAGGGATTTTAAGGGGCTAGAAAAGTGACTAAGTTGATTTCCAATTTAACATTTTTGGGGGGGGGGGCACGGGGAAGTTTTAAATTGTTTCAACTGAACAAAGGAAAAGGGTGGTGTTTATGGTTATTTGGAGTAAGTTGTCAGCTTTGTTCAGAGCGTCTATGTGATTGCTTAAAATTGGTGTTAATTGTGGCTATCTGTAGGCTCTAAGCTTCTCTCACAATAAACTGTTGAGATCTAGTGTGAGCTTGGAATTGCCAGTTCATATTTTTTTCAGTCTGCATGTTTGCTAAAATAAATGCTGAGAATACAATAGTACATGTTTTTGTCAGTGGAAAAATCTCACACCTTGCAGCACAGAATTTGCACACGGTAGGGAGCTGTGCCTATAGCGGCTGACTAGAGTAAAAGCCCGTTTATCCTGCACCCGATCAACCTGTAACTTCCAAATAACCAGCATCGCAAAAAAAAAAGTCCGCATTCGATTAACCTGAATTTATTCTGAAAAATGCATTTTTTTTTAATGTAATTTTTTTTGTGTTTTCGGCCGAATATCCGGCACACGCTTTAACTGGCATTGGCCACGTCCCGAGGGTGCTGGATACACTGGCTTTTATTTAGTTTCTTAACAGGTCATCAGGGCAGCTCCAGAGATGAACCAGATTAAGACCTTGGATGTTTTCTCATTCTTTTATTCTCTTCCTTTCTCCACCCTACAATAATAATCCTTGCATTTATTATAGGGTTATAGACTCGTAGGAAGTCTATACCAAAGTGCTCATAGACAATGGAAAATTCTACAATTTAATCTTGATTTGGAAGCCGTTCTTGTTTTAAATCTGTGGGGAGGTTGGCTGAAGGCAGAGAAAGTGTCATACAGACCCAGATACAGGTACCCGTTTGTCTCTCGCCAAACCCCATGTTTGATCACACTGTACTGTACAATCACAATAATGTTAAATGCTTCAAGGAATTTTTAATGTCCATCTGAACAGATAGACAGGACCTTTGGTAGGACAATGTACTATGGATCTACAGTAGAGATTCAGACAAGACACTTGAAAATACTTTATTACAAAAGGCAACTTCTGCAAGGAATGCAATTAAGAAATTTACTTATAATGATAATATATATATAATATATAAATCCTTGCATTTGATCTAGCGCCTTATCACTTAGTTGAGAGCGTTCACTGAATTTATTGTAAAGTGGATTGACTGTTTTGCGGGCAAAATAAATGCTTCTAAAGGTGTTAGCGTGGCTTTATTGGCAGCACTAATTTCTGGCTCGTGCAGTGGTTCAACATCAAGACTTTGAGCTAACAATCTTGGCTGATAGTCGAGCGCCTGAGCTGCTGTCCTGTAAACCATTAAATGGAGGTCCTGTCTTCAGGTGGATGTCAAAAATCCCATGATACTGTTTTGAAAAAGAGGAAGGGAATGGGAAAATCACAAAATGCTAATTTTGTAGATTGTGATGCAAACGAGTGTTTTGTTCCCCGGAGTTTCGCATTATGGAGAGCAGATTGCTGAGAGGCACTCATCTGCTAGATGGGTGAGATAATGGGTGATTGAATGGATCCTAGTTGTGGTAGTCAAAGCTGGTAGAGGTGCGACACTCGTTTGGCATCTGTGGCTGATTTTTTAGCAGCACTATCTTTTGGTCCACAACTTGTGAAGAGCTGGAATTGTAGTTCTGCGTTGTGGGGAAACCAGTGCTATCTGAGCTTCCAAGAATTACTGAAGACATTTACTGTTGGATGAATTGCAAATTCAGCAAGAGTACTTCATCAAATAAGCACTTTACTTTTATACTGGTTGATTTAAATGTATTAAGAGTTGCTGAGAATGTAAATTACAGAGTGTGGCAGGTTGTTGTCTGAGCAATGGATGTTCTGTTTTGGGCTTTGATCCAGAGATGTATTAATTTAGACTTGCTTTCACCTTGACAATCTCAAAGGCATGGGGTGTATTGTGCATTAACAATTTTGTAGTCATCATTTTCGAAAGTGCTTGATATTTACAGCTTTTCCGAACTCTTGACTTGTGGTATCTGCATCTTTACTGTGGAGTTTTATAGCCTATTGGTGAGAGCATTCGACTCGCAAACGAGAGGATCGGTTTGATTACTAGGCAGCAGCAAAAACATGGACAAGTTTCCTTGTGGCCTGTTTACCTAGGAATAAGTAGGAACTCAGTTGTTAATTGATTGGAGGATTGCTTTCCAGGGGTAATAACCTCTTGAAATAAAAAATAATAAAAATTGAGTCCCTCAATCCATGACTTTTTGTGAAATATTGCTGTGCATGATAGGCTGCCGGGATTCACCCACAAAATATACAGTCACTTCACTTTGCAGTATATTCTGAAGTGCTTTGAAACGTCACAACGACGTGATAAGATTTTATTTCAAAGGCTAGGATTATTATTGTATTCAGGTAGACCCCGCGTAACGAATGTGCGGTTAACGAAAGTTCACCAAAACGAGGGTTTCTATTTGCACCACTTATCTGCTTAACGAAGGCTGCGTTCGCTATAACGAATGTTCACTACACTTTAAATCTCGCGGGCTTCTCATGCACAGCTTCTCATGGGTGACATCTCTGGTTTCCCCCGCAACACACGCTCAGTCTTTAGCTTGCCTCAGTTAAGTAGTGCAGTGCAGCCCCTCCCATATGGGAGGAGCTTAAGTGGCAGGATGCTTTGTGGCTTCAATAATAGTAAGTCGAGGACTGTCTATTTTAGTGTTATATTTACTAACATTTTAATATTTTATTGTTGTATTTAAAGTTATGTGGCATTCAATAGCAGTTGTATCTATCTTAGGCTTTCACTAGTATAGGTTGAGCGTCCTGAATATGGCAACCTCGGACCCGTAGTCAAGCCCAGGTTTGGGTATTTCCGGACTTCGGAATGCCAGAAGTGTGTCACGAGTCCGAAATGCCTGGGCCCACATTGTGATATTTTGGTGCAGTGACTGTGAAGACCTGGCCTGGAGCAAGTCCGATTGGCGTTTTTATTCTTGCAATTTTTGTAACATTCCGGATTCGGGAACTCTGGACTTTTGGCTGCTCAGCCTGTACACCGAAAATGTTAGCGCTAGGAACCGCTAAGAACTAAACTGATTTTAGTGGGGAGGCTCGGATTGGGGCAGCGTTTTGGCTGCCGCCAAATACAGTAATACAGTTAACTCTCGCTTAATGAAATTTTCGCTTATCAAAGGATTTTAACGTTCCTAACCCCTTTGTTAAGTGGGGTCTACCTGTATTACCCTGTCTCCCTTTGTGCTTTTTATGGCTTGCTACTTTTTTTGCAACAATTTATTGTACCAAAGTAAAATTTTTACATGATTTGATAAAAATCATAGATGTCCAGTTTCCAAATTTATAGAAAGTACATCAAGACCGCACTAGTTGATCTTATTATGACTTCTGCTTCCCTCCCTAAAATATTCTGTTGAAGGTCTCTGGGGTTGTATGCTGCTGTTTTGTTGAATATTAATAGTATAGTTACAACATGATTGGATGCAGTGCCCATAACTCAAAATGTTTTCAAATATTTCTCATGTAATTGCTGCAGTGACCTTATTTATTGACAATATAGCAGATCCACAATCAGCCATGGCCATAATTTTCCCTGGAGAATTGTTGGCCAGGCAACGTTTCCTTAACGTCCACCTGAAATGGGGACAGGACCTTGGGTTTAAAATCTCGAAATCTGCATAGCACCTCTTGATGTTGCAGCACGTTTCCACCACACTGGGGTGTAGGACTAGATTATGAGCTAAATCCCAACATTTCGCTTGTATCACAACCTTCTGACCCAGAGGCAATATAATGCAATGATTTAAAAGAAGAATCCAGCCTCCAAGCAGTTGACATTTTTATTCAGTCTTCTTTGATGCCACATTTGCAAACCAGTTGGTTGCAAATGGATGTTTAGTGCCAGATATTGTTGTCTTCTGTTACCAGGTCATGGTGGAACTTATTGTTTGATGTGTTTCAATGTTTATGTAATGCAGTGGTGTTTAAATATGAGTACCATATCTACATATATTTGGAGGGTAGTTTTCTTTATTCTTGTGTCCAGGACACAAGGAAAAACTTCCTTCTAACCAAGTCAGCCCTGTAGATCAACTAGCATAATAATAATCCTTGCATTTGATATGGAGCTTTTCACTTCTGTCCAGATGTCTCAAAGCGCTTCACAGAATATACTGTACTATAAAAGTGAATTGACTGTAAATTTGTGGATGAAATGTGGCAGGCAGTGGCTCACAAAAGCTGTGTCCCACAAACAGTCATGGATTGACATTACCAATTTTTTTTCCAAAGGGATTATTATTAGGTGTATGAAATAACGAAACTTGCCCAAGATTTCGCCCTGTCTGGAATTGAGCCCAGGTCTGTCGCTTGTAAGGAGAGTGCTCTAACCTCTGCACTACGGGACTCCCCTCCATGTTCGACATACTGGATCAGTCATTCTGCTGTATTCTCTTTCAGAAATTGGAACAAGCTTAAGAGGGGAGTTTATAGAGGTGTATAAAATTTAAAATATTTTCAGATATATCAAGGCAGCAGAACAAGAGGATCTGAGTCAACAACAACAACTTCGATTAAAGACATCCCTCGCCCTATCCCCCTATTCCTCCGGTTTTTTCCCCTCTTTTGAACAGTTCACCCTCTCTCACTCCTCCCACAATTCTTTCAAAATCCTATTAGTTTATCGCCCCCCCAAACCCTCCCTCACTTTCATTTCAGATTTTTCTTCACTTTTAACCTCCCTTTGTGCTTCCTCTGATCGCCTCATCATTCTTGACGACTTCAACCTCCATTTCACCCCCTCCTGCCCCATTTCCTCTGAATTTTCCTCTTTACTTTCGTCTTTCAATTTCTCCCTTCACATTAACACTGCCACCCACACCCACGGCCATCCGCTCGATCTGGTGATCACCCGAGGCCTCAACATCTCTGGCGTCACCATCACCGACAAGGCCATTTCAGACCATTTCTTCATCTCTTTCAACACCTCTATCCCTCCCCCCTCCACCTCCAAACCCACCACCATCTTCTACCGGCCCTGGAAGAAGATTCCCCCTCAAACCTTCACCTCTGCCCTCGAAACCTCCGACCTCCTCCCCCTGTGGCATTCTTTTTGCACCGACCCATCCTCCGCCTCCACCGCCCTCCATAACACCCTCTCCACTACCCTTGACACCCTGGCCCCCCTCACCTCCAAAACCGTCTCCCGCTCCCAATCATCACCGTGGTGCACAACTCACCTCCATTCCCTCAAAAGCCAAGTGAGAGCAGTTGAACGCACCTGGCTCAAATCTGGCCTCACGGTCCACCGGCAAATCTGGCTGGACCGCATCAAATTTTACCACTCCGCCCTAGCCACCGCCAAATCAGCCTCTACTCCAGGATAATCCTGGAAGCGAAGGACAACCACCGCTTCCTCTTCGCCACCACTAACCAGCTCCTCTGCCCCCCCCGTCTCGCTTCGCAGATCCTTTCCTCAAACGAACGTTGTGAGGAGATGTTGGACTTCCTCGAGTCCAAAATAGAGAGAATCCACTCCGTGGTTTCCTCCCCCCACCTCTCCTCCACCTCTGCCCCTCCATCCGTTATTTCAACCCTCACCCAACACCCCTTCATACTTTCATCCCCACCTCCCCGTCTTCAATCACTAAAATAATCACCTCCATGAAACCCACCACATGTTCATTGGACCCCATCCCCACCCCCCTCCTCCGCACCCAGCTCCACCTTCTGGCCCCGCTCATTTCTGACACCATCAACCTTTCCCTCTCCTCAGGCACCGTCCCTACCTCCCTTAAAACAGCCACCATCACCCCTATCCTGAAGAAACCCTCCCTTGATGCGTCGCAACCATCAAGTTATCGACCCATCTCCAACCTCCCGTTTTTATCCAAGGTCCTTGAAAGAGTGGTTGCCTCCCTGCTCCGCTCTTTCCTTTCAACTCACTCACTCACTCCTTGAACCCCTCCTATCAGGTTTCCGCCCTGTTCACACCACAGAAACTACCCTGGTTAAGGTTACAAATGATATCCTAACCGCCTGTGACCAGGGCTCCCTCTGCCTCCTCGTCCTCCTTGACCTGTCTGCTGCGTTCGACACAGTCGATCACACCATCCTCCTCCAACGTTTTTCCTCCCACCTCAACCTTCAAGGCACAGTCCTTGACTGGTTCCATTCCTACCTGACCCACCGTTTACACTTTGTATCTTCCAATGGTTTTTCCTCAAACCCCCGCACAGTTTCTCACGGCGTCCCTCAGGGCTCTGTCCTCGGCCCCCTCCTTTTCACCATTTATACGCTCCCTCTGGGCAATGTCATCCGCAAACATGGGGTAAATTTCCACATGTATGCGGACGACACCCAGCTGTACCTTTCTGCCTCATCCCTCAACCCCCAGACCATCGATGTTCTGACAGCATGTCTGTCCGACATTGAGTCCTGGACGAGGGACAACTTCCTGCAATTGAACGTGAGTAAGACCGAGGCCCTCCTGATTGGCTCAAGCCAGCGCCTTCGCACATCGGGCGCTGCCAGCCTCAACATCCAAGGCTGTACTCTCCACCTCACAAAGCCAGTCAGGAACCTTGGCATCACGTTCGACCAAAAACTTTCCTTCCTCCCCCACATCCGTGCCTTGACCGGCACCGTTTACTTCCACCTGCGCAACATTGCCAGGCTCCGCAATTATCTTACCCCCCACGCTGCCGAAACACTCGTGCACGCATACATCACCTCAAGGCTGGACTACGGAAACTCTCTCCTCGTCGGCCTCCCCAGTTCCTCCATTCACAGGCTGCAGGTCATCCAAAACTCTGCAGCCCGTGTATTATCACACACCCGCCTCCGCGACCACATAATCCCCACCCTCGCCCGTCTCCACTGGCTCCCCATCCTCCAGAGGATCGAGTTCAAGATCCTCGTCCTCACCTTCAAGGCCTTACATGGCCTTGCCCCGCCCTATTTAACCAATTTACTCTCCCCTTACAAGCCCACCCGGACCCTCCGTTCAGCAGGACTTGGCCTGCTCCAAGCCCCCCGCTCGAACCGCCCCACCATCGGAGGCCGGGCCTTCAGTTTCTCCGCTCCCACCCTGTGGAATTCCATCCCCCAATCCCTCTGTCTCGTTTCTTCCCTTTCCTCTTTCAAGGCCGGTTTGAAGACTTTCCTCTTCGATCGTGCCTTTTGTTCCACCCCGAATTTTTTGACCTCCCCTTCGTGTCTCACCCCTTCCCAAACACCCCCCTCCCAGCTCGGGTCACATGCCTCCTGTGCAACGCCTTGGGACGTCCTCCCGACGTGAAAGGCGCTTTATAAGTGTATAAATGTAATTCAGAGGGCTCAGAGTCTATCTGTGCCCTCTTCTCCTATCTTGGCATTATCTCTTTATTAAGCCTCTTGTGTGTACTTCTGATAAGTCTGCTTCAGAAACCGAAGAGTCCTATCCTTGAAATACTGGGGGTCAGATTAATAAATAATCTTTACATTTGATATAGCACAACAGGAAGTCGTTTTAACGTATTTTTCAGGATATAGAAGAGTGATTTTTCTTTCCTTGATCACAGCAGTCAATTTGCAGGCAGCAATACCCCACAAGCAGCTATGAAGTGAATAACTGATTTTATTTGCGGGATTGTTGGCCCAGACACCAATCTATTTAAGATTGTGCCATGGGATCTTTAATGTCCTCCTAAACAGGCAGATGGGACCTTGGTTTGACATCTCATCTGAAGGACTGCACTTCCAACAAGCAGCACACCTACAGCATCGCATTGTTGTCAACAACAACAAATTTACATTACAGCTGAAAAGTCTCTTTTCTAGCAGCAGGAAATGGAATGGGTGTCAGTTACTGACTGAAAATGAGTAGCGTGTAATTGTAAGAACAAAAAGGGGAGGTATTGTTTGGGGATGCCTCAGAGTTTCATGCTGGATCCCTCTTGTTTCGAGTATTATATAAGCAGGATTCACAGACTCAGTGTAAGTTTACTGTATAATTTGCAGAATACACCAAGCTGGAATCAGAGAAAGCAACCAACATGTTACAGTGTGCCTGGGCTGAAACTAGAAAATGACTTTCAGGCAAGTCACTGCATATGGGAATCACCGGGAATCAGCTGTGCTTCAGGGATGTGAAAGAACTTCACCAAAAGTTAAATTGAAAGAGAGCTGTCAGCTGTCACTTGCCATGTGGAATCAGTGTGATCTTGGATAAACAAACCTAATAGGAGACTGTGTGTTGATTTGTGATTCCCAATAGTTACTTTCGAGAACAGCCTGGAATCAAACCCAGGTCTCTCGCTTGCAAGGCAAGTGCTCTAACCACTGAGCTACAGGACTCCACAAATAAAGTGATTTTCTTTTTTAGGCAACTATTTGAGTAGGAAAATACCCAATCAACCATGTGTTATATTACATTTAACCCAGAGGCTATGTAAGCCGGTGTGCTGGGAACAACACTTTTCTCTTTCCAATCATTATATGGGATGAAAAACAGGCAGATTGTAAAATACTGTCTATCCAGCACCTTGGGACATCCTCCCAACGTGAAAGGCGGTATACAAATGTAATTTTGTTGTTGTTGTTGTATGCTATCGTTTAATGTCTCAGTTGAAGACAGTAATATATACTGTAGGTGAAAATATAGCACTCTTCCTCCTCCCCCAATCACCCAATCCCCTTACACTTAAAGTAAGACCACACAAACAGAATTAATCATTCCATTCCACAAATAAGTGAAAATACAACTTCATAAGCAGCTGTTTTTTTTGGGGAAATTATTGCATTGGAGTCATATGCAAATTCTTTAGCAGATTAGACAGTGATCAATATTTCACATTTTTTTTAAGCCTAAAAATAGTGAAGATTAACTTAACAAGCACTGGGCATAGGCTGGGCAGTAAGTTAGGCTCTGCACATTCCAGTCCATGGAAGTGTTTGCGGTTTGTGGTGTTCAGGCACAGCCTAGGAGCTGCCAATCTGCTTCCCCTTTGGCCACTTTCTCTGGTGTTCAGTATCAGCATTTACTGCTCGCTGCCAACAGCTTGCTACTGCAGACCTTCATTCCCAGATAATACCTCGTCTCTCTATTGCCAGTTATGGGGGCAGGTCACTTCATTAGTTTACTTTAGATAATGTATTGTTGCTAAATGCTTATCTAATTCTTGATGGAAGGAGTTAATTAATGCAGCATCAGCTGTCTTTGTCATAAGCCTTTCCACATACTGTATCTGGATGTGCCCTGGTCATTATGTTTTGATGCTCAGTCCTATTACTTTTTTATATTACTGTATGTGAAACTGAACAAATGGGAGATGAATATTAATGAAATCCTTCAAATGGGTTTCCATGCTGCTCACAGCACGGAAACTGCTCTAGTGAAGGTCACAATAACATCTTGTCCGCCTGTGACCAGGACTCCCTTTGTCTCCTCGACCTCTCTGCCACCTTCGACATCGTGGACCATTTAATCCTCCCCCAGCACCTCTCCTCTCACCTGAACCTTCAAGGTTCTGTACTTGACTAGTTCAGGTCCTACCTCTCACACTGTCTCCACTTTGTCTCCACTAAAGGTTTCCTTGGTGGCATCATCCACAGACATGAGGTAAATTTCCACATACACAGATGACACCAAACCCTATCTCTCTGCCTCCACCTTCAATTCTAGGATAACTGACGTCTTGACAAACTGCCTGTCAGACATCAAGTCTGATGTCTGAATGAGAGACACCTTTCTACAGCTGAACGTCAGCAAAACTGAGACCCTCTTGATTGGATCACACCGGCACCTCTGCACCTCAGGCACTGACAGCATCAGTATCCAAGATGCACACTCCACCTAACCAAGCTGCCAACAACACAATTACATTTCTATAGCACCTTTCACGTCAGAAGGATGTCCCCAGGAGCTGGACAGTCAGTATTTCAGACTTGAGTCGGGAGCGGATGGAGGGAAGGGAGGGGATGAGGGGGGACCGACGACATAGTTGAAGAGGAGGGTCTTGAGTTGGGACTTGAAGGAGACTAGGGAGGGGGCAAGGCGGAGGGAAATCGGAATGGAATTTCAGGGGTTGGGGACAGAGTGACTGAAGGCTTGCCAGCCGATGGGGGGTGGGTAGGACTTGGAGCAGGCTGGAACCCACTGAGCGGAGGGAGTGGACAGGTTGGTAGGGCGTTAGGAGGTCGCAGAGGTATGGTGGGGCAAGGCCATGGAAGGAATCTGTCAGTCAAGAACCTGGATGCCTAGTTTGACCCTGAATTGGTCTTTCTCCCCATATCCATGCCATGACCAGCACCACTTTCCATCACCTCCGCAACATTGCCCGTCTCCACCACTGCCTCACCTCTCAGCCACTGAAACCCTTATACACGCATTTGTCACCTCAAAGCTCGACTACGTCAACTCCTTCCTTGTCGGCCTCCCCAATTCTTCCCTCCACAAGCTGCAGACCATCCAAAACTCTGTAGCCCATGTCCTCTCCTGCTCCTGGCTCCGTGGCCCCATCAGCCCCACCCTTGCCCAACTCCACTGGCACCCCATTCCTCAGAGGATCAAATTCAAGATCCTCGTCCTCACTTTCAAGACCTTCCACTGCCCCCTCTTACCTCTCCTACCTGCTGATGACCTATCAAAGTGTCCCCTCCCTCCGTTCAGCAGATTCCAGCCTTCCCCATGTCGCCTGTCTGATGCATCCTACCATCGTTGGCCGGGCTTTCAACCTCTCTGCCCCTTTGCTTTGGAACTCCATCCCACAATCCCTTTGCCTTGCTCCCTCCCTTGCCTCCTTCAAGATTGGTCTCAAGATCCTCCTCTTCCACCATACCTTCAGCTGCCCCTTAGTTACCTCTCTGCCCTCCGTCATCCCGACCCTGCCCCCCGCATGCTTGGGTTCTAACTCCTGACTGTTCAGTGCCTTGGGACGTCCTCCTGACTTGAACGGCGCTCTACAAATGTGATTTTGTTGTCATCATAATTACTGGATACAGTTTAGCTGCAAAAATAGTTTTGCACCCTACCTCCTTGGATCTCTCTCTGACCTTGTGTTACTTGGAGCTATTTTCATCCATATATTTCTTATCAATTTTATAATTTCCTTTGTCTTCTGTCCTGCCAGTCAAAATTCAGTTGATATTGTAGCTGACAATGACATTTTTATGGGGGAGAGGAGGGTGGTAGATGGACTTGAGAGAGAGAGAGAGTCTTAAAGGCGACATTAATTTTTTCCCTTCCTCATAAGAATTGGCAATTGCTTTATTAATGGAAATTAATTCACCTCATATGATTCAACTAACATGTGCTCTCAATGATAGAGCAGTGTGCTTGTAATGATCTAGGTCATTTACTTTTGAAAGTGATCTCAGCCTAAATCAGAAGAAATTACTCACGTCAGTGATGGGTCTGACTTGTGTAAGAAAAAGTTAAATTTAATTGGAAGATTTTGTTTTGGTCAGTCGGACATGAGGAAACCCAACTTGTCTTGAGTATCAAAACTGGGGTGTGTATTGGAAAATGAGATATATTTTTAAAAGTAATAAATATTAATAATAATCCTTGCATTTGATATAACGCTTTTCACGTCTTCTAGACGTCTCAAAGCACTTCACAGAATATACTGTAAAGTGAATTGACTGTATATTTGTGGATGAAACGCGGCAGCCAATTACGTATAGCTGTGTCCCACAAACATTCGTAGATTGAGTGACCAACTTGTTATTTTATTTATTTCCTGAGGGATTATTATCAGGCGTGTGGAGTAAGGAAACTTGCCCATGGTATCGTCCTGTTGGAAATTAAACCCAGGTCTCTCGCTTGTGAGGTGAGTGCTCTAACCACTGAGCTACAGGACTCATTATTAAAGTTTAGTTTGCAGGTACAGAAAGCAGTAAATAAATTGGACACTGACCTTTATTAGAGGTTATACCTATCAGGAAACGCTGAACTGGACTCTTCAAAAGATGGGTGACCTGATAGAGGTCTTTAAAATTAGGAAAGGTTTTGATAGGATAGACACGGAGAAGATGTTTCCAGTTGGGGGAGACCAAAGCAGGGACCATCAATATAAAATAGTCACCAATAATGACAACACCAACAACTTGCATTTATATAGCGCCCTCCACTTCAGATGGCGTCTCAGAGCGCTTCACAATAGCGGAGGCCGGGGTCTAGCCAGGGGGAGGGGGAAGGTGACAGAAAGGTCTTCAGGCTTGACCTGAAAATGGAAAAGGAGGGGGTAGGTGAAGCGATTGAGGGAGGGATTCCAAATCCTCGGGCGTAGTGTCTGAAGGCATGGCCGCCGATGGTGGAGTGGAGGATTCCGGGGACAAGGAGAAGGCTAGACCCATTAGAGCGGAGGCAGCGGTTACCACTGTAAGGAGAGAGAAGGTTGGAGAGGTAGGGGAGTGCAGAGGAATGGTGGGATTTGAACACAAAGGACAGGGTGGGTGAGGGAGACAGAATGCGGGTGGTGGTGGGCGACAAGGGGCATGAGGATGAGGCTGCCGGGCGGATGTTATTGATTTTGGTGGTAAGGAAGTCCATGACCTCTTTGTACGTGCCGTTGGATGTGAAGATTGAGGATGCTTGAGGGGCGCACAGAGGAAGTGGTGGATGATGGATAGGAGGTGGTGGAGAAAAGGACCTTGGAGTTGTGAGATCAAATAGGGACGTTACCAGACATTTCTCTACACAGAGGGTAGTGGGAATGTGGAACTTGTTACCCCAAGTTGTTGTTGAGGCAAAAACCATAGATGTATTTAAGGAGAAGCTAGATAGGTATATGAGGGAGATAGGAATAGAAAGTTAGGCTTAGTTGAGGACGGGCAGGAGGAGGCTTATGTGGAACATAAATACCGGCATTGACCAGTTGGGCCGAATGGCTGTATTTTCTAATGTATTGTAATGTAATGTATTACAAAAGGAAATAAAATAATAGCCCTACCTTTTGCTATAGGGCTTTATTACATTATCAAGACATTTTTATTTGAAAAGAGAAGGGAGTTTCTCCCGGTGTCCTGGCCACCAATCTCCAGATATAATTTGTCACTCAATCCAAGACTCAATCTATTAGTGGGACGTTGTTATGTACAAATTATTGAAGGGTATGGAGAAAGGGTGTTATTTGGATAAAAAGATCTGACAAACTGATGAAACAGGCTTGATGTGATGAATATAATAATAATAATAATAATCCTTGCATTTGATATAGCGCTTTTCTCATCTTCTAGACATCTCAAAGCGCTTCAGAGAATATACTATAAAGTGGATTGACTGTATATTTGTGAGTGAAATGTGACAGCCAATTGCGCACAGCAATGTCCCACAAACAGTCGTGGATTGAAATGACCAATTTTGTTATTGTATTTTTTTTGAGAGATTATTATTCGGCGTATAAAGTAAGGAAACATTCCCAAGGTTTCGCCCTGACCTGGCGGGATTCGAACACAGGTCTCAAGGCTCGCTTGTAAGGCGAGTGCTCTAACCACTGAGCTACATGACTTCTTTTGTTCATGCATCCCATCAAGGATTCCACGTTTGTTTGTTTCTGAGTCGATAAGTTTGGCCCTCTCATGCCAAGGAGCCAAAATTTATTATGAAGCTTAGCTCTTAAATTTCTCACTTTGACCACAAACAAAATCAATGTTTTAGTGAATTGAAGATAATCACTCGGGGTATAATGAGACACAGAAGTTCCTTTGTAATGAGAAAGGATACAGTCATGGAAATGCTTCTGTATTCTGAAAGATTTAACAGGATATTTAGTGAGCTCAGCATTCCAAGTATAGAAACTAATAATGAGGGGATGTCCTGAACAGAGCGGGGAAGACCAGTTAAAAGGAGCTTTCGTTTGAGCAAAACTAGGTACATGCTAAACTGCGTTACAATTTGCACATGATTTAAAAATAATGGATGGTTTTTAGAGGCTTTTTCCCCCTCAGAAACCTAGAATGTAACGGGTGGAAGGGGACTTAATGTAATGAGATTTCTAAGGTCATGGTTCTGTGTGATGGATAGAGGTGACACTCCCGCACAGATGTGCATTATAGATTGATGCGCATGTTAATGAGAATGGCTTGGGGGTTTTAATTGGAAAGTTAGAGTTAATTCTGCCTCTGACCCCCCCACCCCACCATCCCAGCTTCACCAAGTGTTTTAACTGTATTGTCAATTAAATGCACCAATATTCAAAACGTACTACACTAATGTAAGTTAGTAGTGGGACCCAGTAAGCGAAGGAAAATGCTTCCTCTGTGACTGCATAATGTATAAGAATGCTGACAACCTGACAGCCTCCATTGTTTCAGGATAGTACAGTACTGTAGAAATTTATAACATGGGAGAATGCCAATTGCTCAAGTCTGTCAGCTTCCTCAAGCAATGCTTTCATTCTTAAAAGTAGAGACCTATAGCATAGTTGTTAGCGCGCTGCCCTCACAAGTGAGAGGACCAGGTTTTGATTATTGAACGGCCAAAACCTTAGGCAAGTTTTTCTACTCCATACGCCTCTGTTTACCCAGCAGCAAGTAGGAGCCTGGTTATTAGTTGATTGGCGGATAACAACAAATTAAACTTATAGAGCGCCTTTCACATCGGGAGGACGTCCCAAGGCACTGAATCACTCTTCAGGGGGTAATTGGCCCTCAAAAAAAATGTGATCACTTAATCCATGACTGTCTGTGGAACACTGTTGTTCGTAATTGCTGCGTTTCGCCATCAAAATATAATCAATTCACTAAAATTCTGTGAAGCGGTTTGAGATATCTCAAAGATGTGATAAGGCGCTGTATCAAATGCTATTATTATTTATACCCCTGCAGCTGACTCTTATTTAAGGCATTTTTCTAGTTCTTTCAAGGTCAATATGAATTCTGCCCCAACCACCACTCCCTGGAGGGCATTCCATTAACTAACTACTCTGTGAAAACATTAATCCTATCCTCTCCATTTGCTCGTTTACTATTTTAAATCGATGCCCTCTAATTATTGTTTCGCCGACCAGTAGAAACATTTCTCCCTGTTGACTATCAAAGCCCCTTATTTTTAAAGACTTATCAGGTGACTCCTCAACCATTGTTCCAGAGGCAAAACTCCCATTTCCTCCAGTCTTGGCTGATGGACAAAATTCTTATAATTCTTCTCTGCACCCATTCTATCATCTAGACATCTTATCTACTGTGGGTTGACCAAAATGCAACATAGTATTGTAACTGTTTTCTAATAATAATAATAATCCTTGAATTTGATATAGCGCTTTTCACGTCCTCTATACGTCTCAAAGCGCTTCACAGAATGTACTGTAAAGTGAATTGAGTATACTTGTGGGCGAAACGCGGCAGCCAATTGCGCACAACAGTGTCCCACGAAGAGTCGTGGATTGAAATGACCAATTCTATTATTTTGTTTTTTTTGCAGGGATCATTATTAAGCGTGTGGAGTAAGGAAACTTGCCCAAGGTTTTGCCATGACCTGCCTGGATTGAAACACAGGTCTCACGCTTGTAAAGCGAGAGCTCTAACCACTGAGCTAACTTACAACAATAACTAGTATAAGTTTAGCAATATCTCTTTGCTATTCTATTTTATCGGTAACCAGAGGTGCATTATGCCAGGCCTGCAGGGACTCTACTAAACAGAATTAAATGCCATCAGAACAGAGTTCCTATGAATCTATGTGACTCACCTCAAGTTACTCAAGTTGACTTCACAATCCTCACCCTTGCCTTCAAATCCCTCCACTCCTCTGCACCCGCCTACCTCTCTGACCTCTCTCCTCAAACCAGCACCCATTGCCTTCGCTCCACTGGGTCTGGCCTCCTCCATGTCCCTCGAATCCTCCGCTCCACCTTCGGCGCCGTGCCTTCAGCCACTATGCCCCGAGGCTCTGGAATTCCCTTCCTCTCTACCTTCGCTTCGCACCCTCTCTTCTCAGTTTCAGGTCCCAGCTGAAGACCTTTTCTCTTCAACCGCGCCTTTGGTCACCTTTCTACCCCTGCCCCTGGCTCGATCACGGGATCCTCTACTGTGAAGTGTTCTGAGATGCCGTCCGGCATGGAAGGCGCTATATAAATCAAAGTTGTTGAGGTTGTTATTGGCAAGAGTTGCTGTTTTGAGTTGCAAACTACTGTATTGGATCCCATTGTGGCAATCTGCTCCTTGTTAAATCGCCCGCTAAGAGCATTGCTGTGACCGTCTGATTTGCATGCCCTTGGCAGTTTGTAAGTTCTTCTAACTTATGGTGACAGTTTAAAGAGCAACATGAATATGTTTTTGGAGAACTGAGAATGCATGAACTTATAACTAAAAATGTGGTCTTATTTTTGAGAAAGCAATACTTACTAGCTTTTCAGTTTTATAGGAGCTCCCCACATGGCAGTTTTCTAATACCTTTATCTATATCTATCTAGTATGTCTACTGGTATATGTGCAAGGACGTGTCATTGAAAAATCCTATCAATGAACAGCAATGGCACTGCAATTTGCAAAATCCCCTTTCCCCTCTTCTTGGAAAGCAGTGAAAGAGGTAAATTCCTCCCCCAAAATAAAGATTAGCCAAGATATGGTTTATACTGTCACATTTTAAGACTATTTACAGCCAGTCTTTCATGTTTTGCTTTAAACAAAACAATTATCGCACGTTTGTTCATACAGTTTGTTCAATTCCCAGGCAGGGTGAAACCTTAGGCGAGTTTCCTTACTCCACACGTCTCTGTTTAGCTAGCAGTAAGTAGGAAACCAGTTGTTAGTCATTTGTCAGATCTCTTTCCATAATAAGCCCCCCCAAAACAAATAAACAATAATAAAATTACATTTGTATAGTGCCTTTCACATTGGGAGGACGTCCCAAGGCGCTGATAAATAAACAAAATCACTCAATCCATATCTGTTTATGGGACATTGCTGTGTGCAATTAGATGCTAGGTTTTGCCCACATAGTACACTTTACAGTATATCTTGTGAAGTGCTTTGGGACATCTCAATGACATAAGTCGCCATAATCAAATTGAAGGATTATTATTTTTCTTACTCCACACCACTACTGCTGCGTACGCTTCACTGAAGGCGTATGGGGGAGAAAGAGGTGTAGCAACTGGTTGACTTTTTAAAAAAAAATCATCAAATTCCATTGAGTATTGGTGATTTTCCCACAAAATATACAGTCAATCACTTTTCGCTCTATTCTGTGAAGTGCTTTGAGACGTTTTGAAGACTTGATAAGGCGCTATATCAAATGCAAGTATTATTCTTAAATATGAAGTTTATCCAGTTATTTTTGTCTTGTTAGATGAATGAAGGATATTGGAAATTAAGATTCCACAACAGAATCAATTTGCCCTCAGCAGTATGTTGGCAGCTTGTTGTGAAGTAGTGGTGATCTGCTACCCTCTGCTGTTTCACATGGGTGTTGTTTTATACTGAATCCTAACGTCTGTATGTGGCATTATTAAAAACATTCTTGATGTACAATATTATAAGTACAAAACGGGTAACAAAACAGTTGGTGTTTTTAGAAGGAACCAATCTTTGTTTGGACACTAACAAGTGCTGGTTATCTATCGTCATTTCATCTTGCAATAATACTTGCATTTCCACCAACGTCTAAAGTGCTTCACAGGCAATTAAGGTATAAACACAGAAGTTTTTGGGAACACGCAGCAGGTCAGGCAAGCATCCATGCAGAAAGGAAAATTAGTTAACGTTTTAGGTCAGTGACCTTGTAGTCATTGGTAATTATCACGTGTAGTTGCAGGCAAACGTGGCAGACAATTTGTGCACAGTAATGTCTCCACAAACAGCCACAAAGTTGAATGACTAATATATCCAGGGGATTGTTGGCCACGAAACTGAGAGAAACTTCCTCCTCTTTTAGAATTGTGCTGGGCGATCAAACAGCTTAACATGAAGGCTGACGCTAAACAAATTCCTGACTTGGAGCTTGACCTTTAACCCAGAGGCGAGAGTGTGACCAACTGGGCAAACAGACTTTTTTTATTTTGCAAATGGATAATACATAATACAGGGGTGACCAACAACTTATAATACTATTACAATGCCTAATAAGTCTTAACGAAATTATGCTTTTTTAAAAAAAATGATGGCGAAGTTATCACTACTTTTTGGTTAGTACATACATTCATTGCTAGAAAGCATCTGATGTCATTGTCCTTTCATTTTATGGTCCTGGAAAGTCATCAAATGATGTTGCTATCAGACCTATTGATTTTCCAAGTTAAATTGATCATTATATGTGTCTCGGGTTGTCTTAGGTTCCATTAAGGTGAGGGTGTTCAGTGTGTTTGATTCCATCCTTAGTTTAGAAAGTGATATTGAGCTATTTTAATAGAATCATCGCTCTATAATGTCCTCTTTGGAGGACATATTTTATTTTAACGTTAAAGCAATTTTGTTACCATTGAATACTATCAATTGTGGGTTTCTAATACATACATTGTCTTTTTGGGGGGCAAAGTTTGCCACAGCCCATACATTACTTGGTCATTTTCACCCTTGCATATGGAAAATCAAATGACTGGATTTATAGCTGTGATTATGAGTCATTATTCTGAGCACAGGAATACTTGATGCTTTTATTAACACACATATTTTCCCTTTTATATAAAGCAATTTTCTTCACACACAAAGCTAGGGGATTACTAGGCTAGGTGCAGCCAACGTTGACTATTCTTTTGAATAATTTAAACTAAATCTCTACAAAATATGTGATGCTTTGCATGACACCACTATTGTGTGGTTAACAGACATTTTTCCATCAAATCTATTGAAATACCATAAACCATAAAATCATTGTGCAAACAAGATTACTTTAAAAAAAAAAAACACCTCAATACCTCCATGGGCAATATCTTTATTTATCAATGGCAAAGAGATTACTTAACCGCAGGAGAATAACTGTAACCTCTGTTTTCAGGTTGTAATGTAGGATTACTTGTGTTGGATGGTATCAGCAAGAAACGATTGTATGCAGTCTCATAGTCTGATGTTTGACTGTCCCAGCACCTTGGGACATCTTCCCGACGTGAAATAAATCAAAATTATACAAATGCAATTTAGTTGTTTTTTCTTTATCCTCGTCTTCACTTTCAAACCCCTCCATGGCTTTCCTCCTCCCTACCTCTCATACCGACCTGTTGGGCCTTCATTCTCTCTGCCCTACACCCTTTGGAACTCCATCCCACAGGCCCTTCGCCTTGCTCCCCCACCACACCTTACCTACCACGCCTTTGATTGATCACTCTCCTACTCCCACCCTCCACCCCTCCTGTTCCCAACTCCCATTTGGGTGCAGGCGCTTGACTGTCCAGCATCTCTGGACATCCTCGACATGAAAAACGCTAAATAAATGTAATTTGTTCTTCAAATTTCACATGAAACGGATGATTATGCCATTCCAATGTCTATCTGATTTGTTTTCAAACAGCCTTTTTTTTCCCCAAAAAATCTTATTTGCATAATCATTCACAATCCTGCAGCTCATTCTTAAACCTGTGCTCTTCTAATATTATTGGACCTAACTGGATCTTAAGCCAAGCCTCCAGCTACTATCCCTGCCACTCTTGTTTCCTCAGGTTCATGTCCAAAACTGCTTTTGCTTTGTTGCATTTTTCCCATCTTGTGGAAATCCAAAAAAGCTTGATGTCAATTTGACTGGGTTGGTAAAGCTCACCTGCCTCTGAGTCAGACATTTATGGGTTGAAAGCCGCTTTGGAACATTTAATTCATGGTCCAGGCCGATATTTGTGGGAACGCTGCATTGTTGGTGATGCTGTTTTTTTAGGGATATTAAACCGAGGTTTGCCTGTTAAGGTGTATGTTCAAAATGTTGTGGCATTAATGCAACAACAACAACAATTTGCTATATAATTTATAGCAACCTTCATGCAGGGTAGCATCCCAGAGAGGGTGACAATGGCAGAGTCTGACACTGAGCCAGAGGGGAGATGACCATAAGCACGATCAAAAAGGAAGGTCTTCAAGGGATTTGAAGTGGAGGAGAATTGAGGGGGAGAGTTTCAGAGTTTTAGGGTGTAGTGGCTGAAGACATGGCCACTGATCCGTAGAGAAGTAAGATTCTACTAGTGTCCTGGCCAATAATCCCCCCCGTTAAAATTGATCATTCACATCTCCATGACATTTTGTGGAATGCTATACACAAATTGGCAGCCACGGTTGCTGGGCAAATATAAGTGAATGATTTAAAAAGAGTTGGATCAAAATGTAACAGATTATTTTTCTTTAATGCCCCTGACGATTAATTGTCTGACCACACCTTTGAACTCCAACCTTCTGCCATTTCTTGCTGTGTAAGGTACTATGCAAATGGAAGTTCCAAATTTCCACATCATAATTGTAGGAAATAAATGGTACTGTATCAGGTATTAACTAGAGACTTCAGACTGTTTAAATAAAATGTGGCTTACACAGGCAGATTTAGCTAATAAAGCAAAATGGTGGCATGTTCCCTGTCAGGAAATCTTTTATAATAATAATCAATGCGAGTCTCAAAGTGCTTCTTTAGAGTATGTTATAAACATATATTTACATATACACACATATATATATATAGTAAAGTGAATTCTTGTACATAATCTATGGGCGAAATGCGGCAGCCGATTTTGCACAAAAATGTCCCACAAACTGTTGTGGATTGGCTGTAAATAAATGTTACATTATTTTCTGAAAGGATTATTACTTCCGGAAAGTTATCTGCCAGTTGACTAACAACCACATTTCTATTTCCTAATTTTGGGACGTTCTCCCGACGTGAGAGGCGCTCTACAAATGTAATTTGGTTGTTGTTGTTACCGCCAGTTAAACAAGCACGTGGAGTAAGGAAACTTACCTAACATTTCATCCTGCCCGTGAATCAAACACGGGTCCTCTTGCTTGCGAGGCGAGTTCTCTAACCAATATGCTACAGGACTGCACTTTTAAGAGTGTCTTGGAATCACTTGGAAGCAGTTTTGTGGCAGCTGATGGTTGGGGCTTCCGGTAGGAGCAGTAAAAGTAAATCTACCTCAATATTGTAATACTGCTGGGAGAGCGGCAATTCCTGTTGTCAGACAGTGAGCTGCCAAGCTGATTGAAAGACATGGGGATTGGGAAGAGTGACCGACTTGTGCTTGTGAAACCTGCGGACTTGTCTCAAATAGCCATCCCTCAGTAGCCAAAAGATTGGACCTTCCTGAGCTAAACTGATAGCATGCTGCCAGGAGGTGGAGCCAGAGACTAGGTTTAGTGTTACAACTATCGGTGCATAGAAGCACGCAGAAGCCGCAGTGTCGCACGGTTTGTGTATTGAGAACAAGTTTAATGCTGAAAATAAGGAAGGAGTAGGTGAAGAGGGAGAGGGGCAATTTACTCTTCCATGTGAACCCATACAGCAATGCAGGATACCTCACTGGGGTCCCTAAGCCTTGGCTCTTGCTAACCTGATCCAAATGCTTTCCACAGTTAGGTAAACGAGGAGTGTCCCTCCAGGGAGAGAGTGTGCATTCCATTCCATGTATAGCTCTGATGCATGGAACTCTGTTTAGATACAGTACTCTTAAATACATTTTCAAGACACCTGCCTGACTTTTTTAAACAAGAGAAAGGTGATAGGAGTGAGCTGTTGCTATACAACAACAAAAACACAGTTACATTTATAGCGCGCCTTTCACGCCGGGAGCAGATGCCAAGGCACTGAATTCATATACAGTAAAAGCACGTTTATCGTGACCCGATCAACCGTAACTTCCATATAACTGGCACCTCAAAAAGGTCCCCATTCGATTAACCGGATCTTATCCGGCACAATCGCTATGGTGCATTTTTTTGTCCCCCTCGTATCAGTATTTCAGAATGCTGCAACTAGTGCCTGAAGGTGGCGCTGCCATTTTTTTCCCTCACAGAGTACAGAACGATTAGCTCTTAATGCTGCCGGTAGTGCACTTCTGGGTTTGAGAGAGAGGCAGGGAGAGAGAGAGGGTGGGTGTTGGGGTGGGGGGGGGGAGAGAAAGAGAGGGAAAAATGGAGGGGGGAGAAAGAGAGGAATGGGAAGGGGGGAGAGAGGAGGGGAGAGAGGGGTGGTGGTGAGTTGATTAATTTAGATGGAAAATGAGAGGAGTGGAGGTGGGTTGGGTTTGGGGCCACTGAGATACCAGACTGACTGAGTGTGTGTGTGTGTGAAAGAGAGAGAGAGGCAAGGAAAAAAACGGAAGTACCCCTTTGATTGTTTGCTGTGTTTATAGATTGTAATCAATATTTATTGCTTTATTGGTAAGTATCCATAAAATATTCTGTTATTATTATTTATAATTTTTGTGTGTCGGGTTTTCGGCAGCTAGCCGCCCGAATATCCAGCACAAGGTTTAACCGGCGTTGGCCAGGTCCCGAGGGTGCCGGATAAACAGGCTTTTACTGTAATTTGTGAATGGGTCGCCATCTTCTGTTTATCTGTGTCTTTCTGGCTTTCTCAATTGTCTGCCAAAACCTCTATCCCCATCCCATCTCCGTGTGGATTTGTTATCTGGGTACATCATTGTCTCTTTTCTGTGAGTCTTGTATTCTGTCTTGCCTGTTCTCACACTCGCTTGCTATTTCCTTTCTATCTCACTTTCCGTACATTCATTCTTCCTTCTTTTGACACTCATTCAAGCTCACTATGTTTACTTGTGGCGATACTTGTCTGTACATCTCCCAGTATCACACAGACTAATTTGTTTCCCTCATCTTCACTGACTTTTTTTTCTTCATTTTCATTCCCTCTCTCTCACTCTCACACACACACACAATGTGCCAGTCCCAGTTTGTCAAGAGGTGTAGCTCCCAGATTTAAAGTTGTGACCTGGGTGATCGTCTTGACTATATTTCCCACTTACAAAGTGGTTAAAGACATTAAAATAACTGCTCCAAACATACACACTTCCCTGCACTTCCTGTATGTGGCGCACACAGAACAGTGCCACTTTATGACATTTTGTTTATCAAAATGAGTTTAGGAGAGGTCAACGGTTTTATGTGTAATGCGTGCGTTTATTGAGTCTAAAGATCAGAAAAAATAAATTAAAAACTTTTTTTTGCCTCTGGGTTTTTAAGCATTAGAGTAGAAGAGGTTATAATCTGATGGTTGTGCTCTCTAAAATTCTCTTTGTGCAAGTGGATGTTTCTACGACTTTCAGATTGTTTCAGTAGTCATGACAGAGATGTATAAGTGTTGGTCTTTGGGACTCAGTGCACGTGTACGATTGGCCAGGAGAGTTGTTGCCTGACATATTTGATTGATGGGAGGTAATTTCACATTTCTCTAAATTTCCGGGCTAGAAATTTTCGGATGGGTTGAAGTCCTTATAAAATAGGCTACGGTTGCATAATTGATAACTTTCTGACCCTACAATTGTCGACTGAGTGTAGAGAGAGAGATAAATCAAAGTGGGGACTGTAGTTACCGATGAAACTGTGCTTATAGATTCCTAGCATTAAAAAAGAAAAGCATGCAGGAAATCTTAAGAGAAGAGACTGTTTGCATTGGAGTCTGTATATGATGGGGTTGGATAATGCAAAAGTGATGTACAGGATGTCCACAAAGTCCTCTTACCCCATTACAAAACAGCATCTCAATGCTGTTATACACTGGACAATTGTATTCAATACAATTAAGTATTTCTATTACAAGTATTATCGTTCTTCCATATGTTTCAGTTGTTGGTCAGTGCACTGTAGAGAAAAAAAACATAGGGGTAACAGGACTTTGTGAACACCCTGTAAATTAATAGAAATTACAGCTGAGAATTCAGGCATTCAAGCAGATTCATTGTGTGTTTATGCTACACACAAGTGCTCATCCTAAAGCCTGTCCCTTGATCCTTTTCCGGTCATTTCCTCGTATCCTTCAAGTTGATCTTCCCTCATCCTTGTCTCCAGTCTTTCTTTGAACGTGCGTCAAAACGACTGGTGAAAATGTGGGATTGTCTGTTTCTGAACAACTGACTGTGGCGGAGAATTTCACACTCCCACCACCCACTGCAAAGTAAAAAGTTCCTCTTAATCTCTGTTGTGGACCACCCAGTTATGATTTTAAAACTATGCCCTCTTGTTCTTAAACCCCAGTATCAGGAAAGAGAAGTTGTTCCTTTAGCAATATTTAGTATTGGGAGTTCTAAATGGTTGGATTTTGTTTCGTTGAAATGTACAGCACCTGTGCTAAGGAACTGAACCTGTAATATGTGCAAGATTAGCCTGATTGGTAAATTAAAATGATTTGTTAGAATAGGTGTCAAATGATCAGGGTTGCAAATGAAGCTAAATGCTGATCCTGGGAAAGGTTAAGTACTCTCATACTCCAATGCCAATTATCGTAGCTAATGCAACTGCAATTTGCAACTGAAAAGTTTGGCTATTTATGGCCATGCCATATTTTATTTCTAGCTTGAGAGAAGTACTAAATTATCCTTGTGCAGCATCATCAAATTCTTCCCTGATTTAAGTTTCAAACTATTTGCCAGTAAGTTTTGCACCTTCTACATCACTTTTGGCCACAAAATATAGTCAATCCACTTGACCCGCACTATACAAGTGTGATTTTGTTGTTGGTTACGATATAATAATAATAATCCTTGCATTTGATATAGCGCTTTGGGATGTCTCAAAGCACTTCACAGAATATACTGTAAAGTGAATTGACTATTTATGTGAGCAAAATGTGTGCAGCAGTGTACCCCAAACAGTTGTGAATTGAGTCACCAAATTATTATTGAGTTTTTGGTGTGATTTTTTCTTGAGGGATTATTATTAGGGGTGTGGAGTAAGGAAACTCAAGGTATCGCCCTAGGAATTGAACCCAGGACTCTAGCATGTGAGGCGAGTGTTCTAATCACTGAGCTACATAACTCCACTAAATGTCTAAACAGCAGCATGGTCATATTAACCAGCATTGACACCTAGATATTCAGTGTACTTCATTATTGAATATAATATTGTGAATATATAATATATTCTTTGAAACATCTCAACGACATGATGATAATAATAATAATAATCCTTGCATTCTCATATAGTGCTTTTCACATCTTCTAGACGTCTCAAAGCGCTTCACAGCATATACTGTAAAGTGAATTGACTATATTTGTGGGCGAAACGCGGCAGCCAGTTGCACACAACAGTGTTCCACAAACAGTCATGGATTGAAACGACCAATTTTATTATTTTGTTTTTTTTAGAAGGATTATTATTAGGTGTGTGGAGTAAGGAAACTTGCTCTAGGTTTCGCCCTGACCTGACTGGATTCGAAACACAGGTCTCACGCTTGCAAGGCGAGTGCTCTAACCACTGAGCTACAGCACTCCACGAAGTCCATGATAAGGCGCTATATCAAATGCAAGGATTATTATACTATTATTACTATTCTCTACTAGAGTACATACTCCCATTGATGTCAGCAGCCATTCAATACCAACCCCAACTGTGAATCTGGACAGTGATTGCTGACAGCAATTTCACTACAAAGCAAAGCAAGCAACCTCTTCTAACCACTATCCCCTGCTGCAAATGTGCATGTGTAGATGGTAAGATTCAAAACGGGAGCCTGGCAAATTTTGTCTGATCTCTAGCCAAGCGAAGCTGAGGTTTTCACCTGTGAAAACAGTCATGACATAAATCAAAGATAAAAATTTGTTTTTTTGTTTTGCTTTGTTTTTCGGTCTGAATTTTCTTTGCTTCCTCTCTGCCCAAAGGTACCTGCCATCTTTTGTTCACTTCTTCTAAGGTGTGACAGTTGTGTTAGTTACTTTGTAGTCAGTATCTTTCTGCCCAATTAAACAATTATTTCTTACAAGATACATAGTCACTACATATTACAGTATATTCCGTGAAACTCTGTAAGACGTCTCAATGACGTAAAGAAAAGCGCTATATCAAATGTGAGAATTCTTATTATTTTTCATCATTGAGCTTTCACAGTGTGGGTTATTAGTAGTTCTGCTGGATCCTGCTTTCACTCAATATCTACATCTGTACACAGTCTAGTAGAGGGTCTTCAAATGACAACAACAACTTACTATCAGCAGAGGCAATCCAGGCTGATTTCCATCTCCTCTCCAGGGTCCTGAAGTCAATTGCAGTTCTCGAATTGCTGCCCGAATTGAGATCAGTAACTTTGAACAATAATCTTTGCATGTGATCTAGCACCTATCCTGTCTTTGAGACGTCTCAAATCGCTTAACAGAATATATTGTGAAGTGAATTCACAGTATTTGTGGGTGAAACGTGGCGACCAATTGGGCATGGGAATGTCCCACAAACAGTTGAGTAAGTGACCATTTGATTTTTTTTAGGGGATTATTACCCACTGGAAAGCAATCCACTGATTGACTGACAATCGGGTTGCTAGGCAAATAGAGACATGTGGAGTAAGGAAACTGTTCGAAGGTTTCGATCTGCTCGGGAATCAAACCTGGGTCCTCATCTCAACACTACGGGATTCCAATTTTGCAGCCAGTTGCAATCATGCCTTTGTGCTGCCAAATGAGAAGAGCTACTTTGGGGACTGAGATGATTCCATAAATTGCCACATTTCCCCCCCATCAGTTCTTCACTTTATTGCTAATAATTCCTAATTCTGTAATGAGAATATTTCAGATATTTCTTGTAGGTGAAAGGCGTTGCATCAATGTACATAGTCACATTTATTTACCAGTTTGTTCCCATACGAAGAAGCACCTTCAGAAATTTTCTAATGCTGATTTATGGGAAAAGGTTAGTGCGCTGGGCTCTAGAGTGTTGTCGGCAATTGATATTTCATGCTCATCTCATTTATAATGGGAGGGAAGGGAGGGGGTGTGAGGAAAATTAATCTGGATCCTTCAAAAAAATGTTCGCTTCAAATTTTTGATGTCTGTTCATAATATCCAGGGAGCTGGTGTGGTAATCAAATTGTTAAGTATTCAAAGCATGAGCTGTGTCCCTTATGGATAAAGGATGCAAGAATGTGCCTGCCTATACTCACTCACTCCAGTGGACAAAATGTGCAGATGTGGAATCCGTAATTGGCATTCCATTATGATTATTTATATGAGGTCCATTTTGATTTGTTGGGGGAAATTAAATCGACTGGCAAAGCAGAATATTAGATTCATCTGTTCATGTTAATAAAGAAGATTTTTAAACAATAACCTTGATCTGTCAGCTATCTGGTGCCTGATTCCATCCAGAATGAGCAAACTCACGAGGGGGATAGAGTGATGCTGCATAAGCTGAAATGTAGGAATTTCATTTTGTAATTGTTTCATTGGATATAACGCCTTGTGTCAAAAGCTTTGTGTGTCACAGGATTCTACTGTAGAGCAGAGGTGCCCCATCAGTGGCTTAAGGGTCCATCAAAACTGCCCCCCCCCACCCTCGTCTGGAGCAATCCCACATGTCCAGTTAATAAATCTGTGTTTGATTATTAGTGGTTTTTCAGTTGTTTCTTGATTGATTCATTTCTTGATTCATATAATGAATATTCAATCAAGACACAGTAATTTGTTTTGTTGGCCAGTTGAGCACAGCAGTGTCCCACAAACAGTCTTGGATTGAAATGACCAATATAGTACAGGTAGACCCCGCTTAACGAAAGGGTTAGGGATTTTGAAACTCCTCGTAAAGCGAGAATTTCGTTAAGCGGGTGGGAAGTCCCTACTGTGTTTCCGTATGTGAAAAAAATCAGTTTTGTTCCCAGTGGTGACTAGTGCTAACATTTGTGATGTATAAGGTAGGTAGAACTGCTATTGAAAGCTGCAATACTTTAATTACAAGATGAAAAGATGAAAGAATACAAGATGAAAATGTTGTTTTGTT
This sequence comes from Hydrolagus colliei, assembly GCA_035084275.1. Lineage (NCBI taxonomy): Eukaryota > Metazoa > Chordata > Chondrichthyes > Chimaeriformes > Chimaeridae > Hydrolagus > Hydrolagus colliei. Next base: position 38,196,363 of record CM068744.1, read on the forward strand.
TACCTAAACAGTATTTTATTTAGTAAATTTTTAACACAATACAGCGATGAAACAAAAGTTCCCGTAATAAGCTTAGGTGAGGAGTATGGAGGAGGTCTTTGTTTTAATTGTTGCTGGAGGAGGAAGGGAAGGAGGCTGGAGAATCGGGAGAACCTGGTGAGAAAGCAATAGGTTCTGTATAGTCAGCGGATGTACTTTGTTGTGGTGTATAACGTTCCTCCTTAATGATTTTTCTAAGTTCATCTGGATAATGTTTGGCAGCAGCAGCATCTGCACTAGCAGCTTCCCCGCGCATCTTGATAGAATGGAGCTTGTATCACTTTCGAAAATGATCAAGCCACCCTTTGCTAGCAGCAAAAGTCTCCGCTGGCTTTTTCCAAGTAGCTTCATGTGGTTGCCTAGCATCCTGTCGCTTAAGCTCCTCCCATACTATACTGGCCTTCTCTTGGATTATATTAGTGGAGAGGGGGCAATGGTGTTCGTTCTGGTCTTCGATCCATCTTCATTTCCAACGTGATAGACTTACTTTTCTTCAGTGGGGTTGGTGATGTAGCTAATGGGCGTTTAGGTGGCATACTGAAGTAAGTGTATGTAGTTTCGTCGACTGAAACCGAGTGTGTGTTGCGGGGACGGCTGGGAGATGAAAAGTGCGCGAGATTTAAACTTTTGCTATAGCGAACGCAGCCTTTGCTAAGCGCATCGGAGGTACAAATATAAACCCTTGTTATAGTGAAGTTTCGGTAACCGGGCATTCGGTAAGCGGGGTCTACCTGTAGTGTTAGCTGTCTTTCAGCTAATGCTCATTTAAAGGTCAGTTGCATTTCTTGCAATGCCCATATAGTCCAGGGAAGGTGCCCTCTCCCTGAGGTCCCCGGAGTAGCTTGAGGTGGTTTGGGAGCAGATGTTTTGTGTGAAATTCTCAAGGCTCTCTTGCTCCCCTGTGGCCTGCAGTCCCCCAACACTTCATATGATTTGTTTTAATAAAAGGCGCGTTGTGTTTTTACATTGTGGTGAGTTGTGTTCCTCTGGCTTTTCCATGGCCTGTCTCTTCGCAAAACAAACTAAAAGATATGTTGGGTGGATATGTTGCATCGTACTTTTTTTGTTTGATGGGATCCAACTTCTATGAGAACAATTTTATGCGAATATAATAATACTTCTATGCGATATAATGTCTTATCGGCTCTTCCAGACAAAAGCTGTTTGTGAATTGACTGTACATTTTGTGGGCAAATACAAGTGAAACTGAAGGCTGTTCAGACCAGTGGGTTTGCAGACCATGTGAGTTTGCCCTATCATGAACTCTGTTCAATTCTGTCAGCTTGGGGCTTTAAACCCTCAACCTCCTGACTCTGGCGAATCCTACCAACTGAACAAAGCTGACACCTGAAGCTTAAATCATGGTTCCAATAATCTTGACACTTATACTGATTTATTATGGCTACAAACAATTAATAATTGTAATTATCATAGCCAGTTATCATAATTCCTGGGTTTTACAACCTTTAAGGGAAAATGTACAGTGTATCATTTTGTGCAGTAAGTGAGCAGCTGTCAGAATTATTTAACGCTAAGAGTCAATGTTATGGAGGAGAGTTTTACTCATTAACCAAAGTTATGGATGAGTGGATCACATACCCACAGTATCTTAATGCAACACACATGTAGTTTAATAATTCAAAGATTTGGTGGCAGGAAATGAGCAAGCTTTTTGATTGCTTTGTATAAAAAATGTTTTTAAAAAGTGAGCAAAATGCTGAGCATTGCCCCAAATTGATTAGCTAATGACAAAACGGTCCCAGGTCACTATTAATCCTGAAACTAAGATTAATCTGTTCCCTGTGGGTTCAGGAGTGCTGACTCGCTGGGAAAACTTGTAATTTTGAGTTGCCTTTTTATTGAGGGAAAAAAAACATGAATATGGCAACTGTGGAGCAGTCTCAAGGTGGCACAAATAGAGTTGCAACCCACTTTACAATATATTCTGTGAAGCGCTTCGAGACGTCTCAACGACCAGATAAGGCACTATATCAAATCTAAGTATTATTGTTATTATGGACCTGGCTTGAAACCTGGACATAGTGTTAGTCAGCCAGAGTTCTTGCTCCTGGTCTGCCTATAGTATCCTTTGTTGGTCGAGAAGAACAGTCGGGAGGGGAGAGGTCAGGGTTGGCTGTTGAACGTCTTGTCAAATAGGCTGATGGTACACGCTGCCAAAGCTGACACATCAAAATGGTCACCTAGGCTCGTGCAGCCATCCCAACAAGAGGTCAGACTAGGACCAGGATAGCTTGCGCCAATCGGGAGAAGCCGGGAAACAAAATGGATATCTCAATACAAATTTAAGTGTGAATTTTTCCACGTGAACTTATGGTGAGTTAAATAAGTTGTAATGCATGTCGAAATACTCTATGATAATACAATCAGCAACAGTGATGTGCTTACTCAGGAAGACTGAGAAAGACAAACAGCAACACAAAATTACACTTGTATAGCACCTTCCACGTCAGGAGGATGTCCCAAGGTGCTGGACGGTCACTGTTTCAGAACCGAGCTGGGAGGGTGGTGAGAAAGGGGGGGATTTGGAGTGACCGTCGAAGAGGAGGGTCTTGAGGGGGACTTGAAGAAGGCCAGGGAGGGGGCGAGGCGGAGGGATTGCGGGATGAAGTGTCAGAGGGGGTAGAGTGCTTGAAGGCTCGTTCTCCCGCCAATGGTGGTTCTCACTAAGCTGAGTGACTTCTCCCTGATGGAGATGCCTTCCCACACTCCACAAGATCCAGACCATTGAGAACTTTGCAGCTCACATCCTCTCTGGCACTAGACTCTGCAAGCCCATCACCCCATTGCATCCCAGCTCAATTGGCTCCCTTTCTACCAGCGGATTGATCTTTAGATCCTTGTCTTTACCTTCAAATGATTTTATGGCTTTGTCCCACTGTACATGTAAGATCTACTGTGACCCTTCAGCTTGGCTCCTCACTGACCCACTATTTCTGGCCACCTTTCTGTTCCCTGCCGCATTGCAGACAATCAGTGAGTGAGCTTTCAGTCCCTCTGTCTTCCCCCCACTGTTTTCTTTCCGCACCAGTTTAAAGATCTGTCTCTGTGTGCTTTTGGCCACCTTTCATTCCCCCACCCTTCCTAATCAGGCTCCACTTTGTGTTTGCAAAGTGCTTTTGGAACATTATTCTTTTGAATGGTGCCACTGTGAGTGCAAATTGTTACTGAGTTTCCCTTCGGACAATGAATTGCTGATATAGTCTGTAAAATCAGAGTACTGACAATGGATTTATGTGAGGGAGTTGATGGGTAGCTACTAATTATTCACAGCTGCCAAACCAGCCCAAATTGTTTTGTAGATCCTCTGTGTAACCCTTGATGCTATGAATGCACACTTTTCTGAAGAGATTTAATATGGCTGTCACTCACCTTGACCTTTTTTTTCCCTAAACCTGTCATATCACAATTCTGAATCTGTTGTCTTTGTGTAACTGAAAAGTATTGTTCTGGGTTGACTAGCTCTTTCCAGTTAAGTAGCTTGTACCCTTCTTGTAAGCTTAGTTATTTTTAAAGGTAGCTAATGGAGCTGTTTGTTTCTCATCATAGCTTGTCTCTCTGGACGTGAGGAGCAATTGGTCTCATTCTCACTGTGCGCTTTCTCTGTTCAGATGGTTAGAGCTATAACCATGTACATGAGTAGATACAGCCTGACCAGAGAGCAGTGTGCGTATATCTGATTTGTACTTAATATAATCATCTGACATACTCATTGAATTAAAGAGAAATCTCTGGGGTAGAAATGTATGGGATAATTGATATCAATCATAAAAGCTAGACTTGTTGGACCAAATGTCCGCTTCTAATTTAACATTTTCTGTGTTGCTTCCTTGATAAATATACTGCATTTAGAAAAGGGCAGACCTACAACAACTTGTGTTTATATAGCGCCTTTCAGAATAATAATACCAGGGTATGATTGAAGTGGGGTAGATTCAAAACGAATCTACTCATAAACAGTATTTCAGTGAGCAAATAATGAACCTGTGGAACAGGCTCCCGAGGGAGACGGTGGAAGCAGGAAATGTTGATTCTTTCAAACACAGGTTAGATAGTTTCTGTATTTGTTATAGATTAGATAGTTTTCTTTTCAGGAAATAACATTATGGGATATAATACATATGCGCATGCGACCCCCAGGAAAGTGGAAGGCAGACTAGATGGACCTATCTATTTTTGTCTGGCATTTTTTAATGTTATATTCGTCACACAGCAGAGTATGCTGAATAAATCACATGTCTATCCCTTAAATGTGCCCCGAATAAAGCAAATATCTTATCTGAAAAATACAGGCATTGTAGAATCATAAGATCAAGTTGAAACCCTCAAACAGATAAAAGATTTTAAAGATTGAGAAATAACTTATATATTTTTTTCGGGGGTGGGAACGGACGTGGGGAGAAAGCTGAATCACTCACTGTAATTTTCTTCAACCCGTGTTCTAGGTTTGGAAAAAAATATTAATTTTATTCTTTCTATGTTCAAGTTATTTTTTACAGTACAGCTAAATTCCTAAATTTAATCTTGAGATATGGCCCCTTGTACAGTGTACTTAATTGTATATCTGATATGCTCAAGTGTATTGTCCAACAGTGTTTTATAGATTTGTTGTTAGAAGATGCTTAAATAAGGAAATAAATATGCCTTCATTCACCGCATATTTGTAATCTATCTCTGTGTGGATCAAATCTCAATTACAGTTTTAAGAAATATTGATTGTTATTGAAGTACAGTAAACTGGCTCCTGTTTATTGAAGTATGCTATTTCAAATCGGGTTCGCAACCTGAAACTGAAAGCAGCACTTTTATCACCATCATTTTCGAGGCACTCTTTCAATCATTGTGAGAACTGCATTATTCCAAGCTGAGTTGACAAGTTTCCTTAAGTTGTGTACACCAGCTGAAGGGGAGATTTGTGGCAGTGACATCGTCTCATTAATGAGATTCTGCTAAACCCATCTCCAGGATTAGGTCACTGTAAAGTGATTAGAACTCGGAATAAAGAACTTGGAGGCTTCTTCTGTTTGAATTGTGACCAAAATTATGTCAAATTTGGAAGAAAAATGATGTAGAACAACAGCATAATTACTTTTTCCAGGTCGGGGGAGGGAGGGGGAGAGAGGTGAAAGCCATCATCACCAGAGGCAAAGAGTAGGAATAAACTGATAGCACAGACACAATGGGACCGATGGCCTCCAATGGTATTATTCTAAATCTATACTAACTATGTTCGATGAAGAGCATGAAAAGCACATAGCAATTACAAGTTAGTGGATGGCTCTACCCTCTAGGTAAAACAATGGGACCTATTTTAAAATACTAGCTTGGCCTGTTAAGAGCGAGATCAGATGTCCTGACGAAGGGTTGTAGACCCGAAACGTTGACTCCTTTTCCTTTCTCCATGGATGCTGTTTGACCTGTTGAGTTTCCCCAGCAACTTTTGTTTTTGTTTCAGAAATCATTCTGTTAGGAATCCTTGATGTGATGTCTTAGAATCTAAAAGTGGATGAAGGAACAGAGAGACCTGGGGGTTCATATAAATAATTTGTTGAAGGTGGCAGGACGGGTAGATAAAGCTGTTTTTTTCCCCCCCAAAAAAGCATAAGTCTTTAGAAAAAGGGGCATAGAATAGAAAAGTCAGGAAGTTATGATAAACCTTTATAAAACACTGGTTAGGCCTCAGCTAGAGTTCTGGGCACCTCACTTTAGGAGGGATGTCAAGGCATTGGAGAGTTTACAAAGGAAATTTACTAGGATGGTACCAGGAATGAAGGACTTTAGTTATCAGGAGAGGCTAGAGAAGCTAGGATTATTCTCCTTGGAGCAGAGAAGGTTAAGCAGAGACTTAATAGAAGTTTACAAAATTATGAGGGAATTTGATAAGGTGAACAAGGAGAAACTACAGTAAAAGCCTGTTTATCCGGCACTCTCGGAACCTGGCCAATGCTGGTTAAAGCGCCTGCCGGATATACGGCCGAAAACGCCCCCCCAAAATAATTTTCAAATAATTTTTTTCAATGGATTTTTCTGGATAAATAACCTAGAATTGTTAAAATGGTACCCTGATTTCTGTACCATTAATGGTGGGATGTAAACACTCCTGCCTAGTGTTTATTTTGAAAGCTTTTTGTACTTTTTTTGGCACTAACTATGTAAGATTTCTAAATGCATTGAATAAACATAGGTTTGTGAGCGTTAGGGTTATGTAAGGTTAATCGAATGCAGACCTTTTTTTTTTGCGATGCTGGTTATACAGAAGTTACAGTAGATCGGGTGCCGGACAAACGGGCTTTTACTGTATTTCCACCGGCGAGTGGGACGGTAACCTGAGGACACTGATTTAAAATAGTTGTTAAAGGAAACAGAGGGTAGGTGAGGAGAAATGTTTTCATGCAGCGAGTTTGGATCTGGAATGCATTGGCTGAATGGGTGGTGGAACCGAATAACAACTTTTAAGACAGAAGTAACAACAAAATGATATTTGTAGAGCGCCTTTCATGTCGGGAGGACGTATCAAAGCGCTGAACAGTCAGTGGTCAGGACCCGAGCAAGTAGATACTTATTTGGGGAGGACAGGCTTGCAGGGCTATGAGTAGAGTGGGATTGATTTGGACAACTCTTTTCAAGGAACCAGCACAAATACGATGGACTGAATGGCCTCCTTTTGTGCTGTATAATTCTATGAAAGTCATTGCGCAGTGAAATGCACTGAACGAAAATTCCTTACAGGCAGAATTAATTGGAATTTTTAGAAGCACAGAAATGCGCAGCACAGAAGCCAGCTCATGTGTCTGCTGTCTCGTAAGAACAATATTTTCAGTCCCATTTACCTGTCGTTTCTTCATACTCATGTATCTGGTTCCTTATTAGGCGTTTATCTAGTTCTCTTTAGTAAGCTAATATGGATTCAACCACCACTCCTGACAGGGCATTTCATACCTCTGTGTATTTTTAAAAAAATCATCTAAACTCCCCCATTTGCTTGTTAAGTGATCTAGGTACATAGACACTTGGGAAGTAAGTATATTAAGTGTTGGGTATTAAAGGTATTATTAAATGCTACAATTATAATAACCCAAGCATTTGATATACTGTAGTGTCTTACTGAGTCTTTGATGCCACTGCATTGCACTCAATACTGACTTAACAACACAACAAAATTACATTTATTCATGTCGGGAGGATGTCCTAAGGCGCTGAACAGTCAGGTTGGGTCGAGACCCGCATCTAATTTACCTGCATTTTAAACCAACCCTGCACGTATCTACCCGCTTATTACACCTCTTCTGTTTATTTAAGAGTCCTGTAACTCAGTGGTTAAAGTGATCACCTCGCAAGCGAGAGACCCGGGTTCAATTCCCGGCAGGTCAGGGCGAAACCTTGGGCAATTTTCCTTACTCCACACGCCTAATAATCCTAAAAACAAACAATAATAAAATGGGTCATTTCAATCCACGACTGTTTGTGGGATACTGCTGTGCGCAATTTTCTGCTGCATTTCGCCCACAAATATACAGTCAGTTCACTTTACAGTATATTCTGTGAAGCGCTTTGAGACGTCTAGAAGACGTGAAAAGCACTGTATCAAATGCATGGATTATTATTATAACCTTGATTTAGATGAAAAAGTACATAAAGTTTAAAATTTTCATAAAACGCATCATAAATTACACCAAATGTGATGTTACAGGGTAGTTGTAATATAGTATATTTGCTTGAATTTGATAAGCCTTTCAAACATTATAAAAAAGTAATTTGGTCACTCAATCCACAACCGTTGATACTGTGCGCAATTGGCTGCTGCATTTCATCAATAAAATACTGTGTACAGTAAATTCACTTTACTGTATATTCTATTAAACGCTCTGAGTCATTTCAAAGACATGATAAGGTGCTATATCAAATGCAAGGAGGATTATTATAGTGCCTTATCAAGATATTGAGAAGTCTCCCAATCGCTTCACAAAATATACTGTATTTTATGGGCAAAACACGACATCCAATTGAGCACCTCGGCGTCCCACAAACAATGGTGGATTGAGTAATATAACAGTGGTGTAGAAAAAAAGTATTTGGATTGGATTATTTGACCATTATTTGCAACAAAAATGCTCCAAGGGATCAAAGTATTATTGCTTGAGTATAACGTCAAGGGGATCTGAACTCAACTAATTTAGCTATGCCTGACTGCCACTGAGATTTGTTTGTACTGTACTTATCGAGGATTTGGACACGCCAATAACTTGATTTTAGTGAAGCTGAGTAGATTAACACCTGATTAACACTACTAAATCAAAGTTTCCACTTTGCTGCCGTTGATTCTCTTCATTTCACTGTAACACTTCTATGCCAGAACAGAACACTGGTTTGACAACCAATTTCAAGAAGAATAGTTGTGGAGTCCTGTAACTCAGTGGTTAGAGCTCTCGCCTGATACTGCTCAGCGGGATACCTGGGTTCGATTCCAGGCAGGGCGAAACCTTGGGCAAGTTTCCTTACTCCACGTGCCTAATAATAATCCTGCAATTTTTAAAAATAAATTGGTCATTTCAATCCATGATTGTTTGTGGGACACTACTGTGCGTAATTGGCTGCCGCGTTTGCCCACATAAGTAGTCAATTCACTTTACAGTATATTCTGTGAAGCGCTTTGAGACGTCTAGAATATATGAAAAGCGCTATATCAAATGCAAGGATCATTATTATTATTGTTAAAAGTGGGAGAGTGAACTCCTGATTGTGGGAACAAGAGTTTGCGGTGGCCTGAGGTGTCTTTGAAAATTATGTTTCCTGCATTTCATAGCATCATAAGTTTCGGTCATCGTGCCTGAGCCGGCTCTTTAAAGGAACTATCTAACTAGTCCTACTCCCCCGCTCTTACCCTGTAGCCCTACACATTTTTCCTTTTTAAGTACCTCTTAAGTTTGAAACCTACTATTGAATCTGCTTCCTCCAGCCTTTCAAGCAATGCATTCCAATTCGTAACAACTCACTGGGTTTAAAAAAAGACTGCATTTGTTTTTTAAAAAAACGTTAAACTCACTGTGTGTACTGAACCACAGCAAAGCTCATTTCAAGTAAATGCTGATGTTTTCACCCATTCAATGACTACTCATTTTCTGAAACATTTCTGCTGACTCATGACACCTCTTAAATCTGGTAATGTTCCACAGTAAAGATTTATAGGCCACAGAGAAGTAGAAATCCATTGTGGTTAATTTATTACAGGTCACTTTTGGCTTCCCAGTATGTCATTTTTTTAATGCATAGCTGCCTGTTTTGATTGCTAAGATACAGTATGCCTTTGCATTTACTGTTTTTAAAGTTGTAGTTAATCACAAAATGTTTATAAGCACTCATTGGAGCTATCTATATCTACTACAATCCTAATCTTTCTCCATCATATCATTGCTGCCCCCACTCTCTGGAACTCCATCCCATAGTCCCTTCGCCTAGCTTCCTCCGTTGCCTCCTTTAAGACTGATCTCAAGACCCACCTCTTCAATCATGCCTTTTGCTGCCCTCCCAACTCTCTCCCTCCCCTCCTAATTCTCTCCCGCCCCTCCGCCCTACATCGCCACTCCCCCTTGCTCGGGTCATGACCTGACTGTTCAGCAGCTTGGGGTGTCCTCCCGACGTGAAAGGCGCTCCAAAAATGAAATTTTGTTGTGGTTGCTGGTACAACCTTTTCTAGTACAGCTATTCAATCTTATCCCTCTTTTCACTCTATCATAATAATAATACAGTAAAAGCTCGGTTATCTGGCACCCTCAGGACCTGACCGGTACCGTTTAATCAAATATGCCGGATATTTGAGCAGCAAGTTGCCGAAAGACCTGCACAAAAAATTTACTTATTTTAAAACATACCATATCAATAATAGACTAAATAATAACAGTATATTGTATGGATACTTACCAATAAAGCATTCCAGCACACTCGGTAAAATGATCGGTAAAATAAAAATTCCAGCGTTCGTTAAGTTTAATAAGTGCGCAAAGTGAGCATATTCGCGAGTGTCCCGGATGGCTCCGGTATGAGATCCGTTTGCTGTAATGGTGAATTGTATTGGGAGATACCGGTTGGTTGAGCGTTCCGGTTGTTGGGTGCCGTATAAACAAGCTTTTATTGTACTTCCATTTGAGCAAGTGCCTTAATACATCATTAAAACTTCTCAAAGCGCTTTATAGAATATATTGTAAATTGAATTGACTGTATTTTGTGGGTGAAACGGGATAACCAATTGCCTATGTCTTCACCATTTTAAGATTTTCCTCTCGTATCCAATTGAGATGGGGAAAAGCTTTTTTTTCATCAAATTGTAAGACATGACATAATTTGACCAGTGTGCCATGAACCTCAAATAGTTTTTTTGTCCTGTCTTTGCAGGTCCGAGATGGGCTTCCTGGAATCTCGGGGTGTTTATTTGTATCCGCTGTGCAGGGATCCACCGCAATCTTGGGGTTCACATATCGCGGGTGAAGTCCGTCAACTTGGACCAATGGACACCAGAACAGATACAGGTACAACAACAACAAAAAAAATTACACTTGTATAGCGCCTTTCACATCAGGAGGATGTCCCAAGGCGCTGAACAGTCATTGTGTCAGACCCGAGCTGGGGACAGGTGGGGGGAGGGAAGGGGGGTGAATTAGGAGTTGTCGATGGGACCATCGAAGAGGCTGTGGGACCTCCAGAAGGGATAGGAGTTGGGGCGTTCGGAGGGAGAGAAGGGTTAGGTACCATCCGTTCATTAACTTTTACTGAAAGTGACTTGCATTTTGCCACCCTGGCTTGTCCAGTCACCTGGAGTTGGGATTTGATGAATCTGTTGCCTTCGAACGCTGGTCTTTGCCTTATTTATCATTTTGAAATCATAAATTTCAACCTACTTTTTTTACTGAAATATATAACATCTCACTGTCAAATAAACCTAGTGATGTCAGCAAGAGGATTATAACAGTATTAATTCTTGCATTTAATATAGCACCTCATCATGTAGTTGAGACATCTCAAAGCCCTTCACAGTATATACTGTAAAGTGGATTGACTCTGTATTTTGTATGCAAGACACAGTAGTCTAATGGGCACAGCAGTGTTCCATAAATAGTCATAGATAGAGTGACCAAATTATTATTATTTACATTAATTTAGTGACTTTCATGTTGGAAAAGTGTTTCAAAACGCTTCAGACTATTGGCTGGGGGGTTGGGGGGGGTGCTGGGAAATGCAGAGATTTTCTGTGTAAAGGAGCATAAAATCCCATTCATCACTTTATTTTCTTACTACCAAATTCAGTGACATAAAATTAACTAACAAGATGGACATGTGGCAGCGGGGCAGAACCCCACATACCCTCTTGATCACTGAGCACGAAAGCGCTGGAAGCAGTAGTGGGTATTGTTTTTGTGTGAGGGCCAGGCAATAATTGTGGGATACTTTTCTTTGAGCCACTCTTTGGTCATGTCAGTTTAAATCAGTTTAAGTATAATTGAAATGCATTCATTTAAACATGCATTTCTACAATTAAACCCAAGTCAGTGATAATAAAAAATAATAATCCTTGCATTTTGATATAGGGTTTTCATGTCTTATCGACGTCCCAAAGTGCTTCACAGAATATACTGTAAAGTGAACCGACTGTATGTTTGTGGGCAAAACACCACAGCCAATTGCGCACAGCAGTGTTCCACAAATAATTGTAATTGAAAATGACCAATTTTATTATTGTGGATTTTTTGGAGGGATTATTATTAGGTGTGTGGAGTAAGGAAACTTGCCCAAGGTTTTGTCCTGACCCGACTGGATTCGAATGCAGGTCTCACACTTGTAAGGCGAGTGCTCTAACCACTGACCCACAGGAGCTACCATTCCTTCCTTTTTTTTTGCTGACAGTGTGAGGATCATGTGGTTTCTCCTGTTTGCTTGTCTGGTAGATGATCCACTCACCTTATAATTGGGTTGATTTTTTATATTGCAGTTACCCCGGCTGTTTAATTACTCCTGCATTTAAAGGAATTTATTTTTCTCTCTCTCCCCCAGCATTATTGTACAAAGTAGTTTAGGGTCCATTACTGCTGAGTGGATAGAACATTTTGGAGAGTAGATGTGAATTTTGTGCTATTCAGTGCTTTTAAATGTCACATGGCAGTAAATCACTGCCTCTGAATGGATGATGTTCAGCCTGTGTTGGGTTTGTATGTTTGTTATCCCTTCTGTCTTGTTGAGGTGTTTTGACTTTTTTTTCCGACAATCTATTGAGGGTACAGTTCTATTGACGACTGACATATTCTTCCACCTCACACAAGCCGTTATTCACATGTGAGCCCTGATGATGGTGGTTGTTTCTGGAAGAAATGTGGGGCATCACAAGTATGAACCTAATCTTGCCCTCACTTGGTGTCCCATTTTCACACGTACGCACACACGCATGCACACATATATGCGTTATACAATCAATTCGCTTTACAATATATTCTGTGAAACACATCAGGACATCAGCAGATTACATTTGTATAGTTATTTTCACATCTGGATGACGTCCCATGGCACTGGACAGTCAGGGATTTGCACCCGAGCTGGTGGTTCGGGATCAGGAGGGATGGAGGGGGGTACGGTTAAGGGGTGACCAAAGGCTTAGTCTTGAGATGGGTCTTGAAGAAAGTAAGAGAGGGGATGAGGCGGAGGAACTGGGATGGAGTTCCAGAGGATGGGGGAAGAGTGGCTGAAGTGGGGCACGCAAGGAGGGGGATGCAAAACAGACCGGAACCTGCTGAGTGGAAGCGTTGGACAGGTTGGGACTTCACTGATTACTTCCAAAGCACAGTCTTTTTTTATTGGTTTCCTTCTGCCCCAACCACTGTAAGATCTCTTAGGTACACGTAAGCAGGGATCGAGCCACGGCTCTTCTCTGTCTATAAGATTCAATTACTAACTGGATATACTTGCTGAGCTACCCGCATGTTGTTAACACATCTTATGAGTCTATAGTAAACCGTATGAGTCTACAGTAACTTGTTATTTAACCCTTTCAATAACCGGTAACATTTTGATTCTGAAATCTTCATTTTCTCTCTAACCTGCTGTCCCCCTACGAACCTCCCTGCCACCTCCATTTAATCGGCTCTGGCCTGCTCCATGTCCCCGCCCGATCCGCCCTACAATCAGTGGACTGCCCCCACATTCTGGAACTCCATCCCATAGTCCCTTTGCTTCGCTCCCTCCCTTGCCTCCTTCAGGGCAGGTCTCAAGACCCTCCTCTTCGACCGTGTCTTCTGCTGCCCTCGAAACTCTCTCCCTCCCCTCCTAACTCTCTCCCTCCCCTCCGCCTTACCCTGCCACTCTCCCTTGCTCAAGTCCCGACCTGACTGTTCAGCGCCTTGGGACGTCCTCCTGCCGTGAAAGGCGCTCTATAAATGTAATTTTGTTGTTGTTGATAAACCGCGTAATGTTGGCCACCTTTGCAATCATTTAATTGTCATGTGGGACTTTTTCTCATGTATCTGAATGGAGAAGTCAGCACCAGCAAAATGAGATACACAGGTCACAATTTGAAATGATTTTTGGGAGAGTATGCGTCCCCTAGTCTTTTCAGCAGCTAGTGGCTTTGGAATTTAAAAAAATCTAGCTCATTACATCCAAGCCCTTAAAATTGTGCAGCTCGTGTTCACATTCTTAATGCACTATGTTGAAGCTGTTTAAATAATTGAATGCATTGAAAGTATTTTAGTATTCCTATCGGATAGTTTTACAAACAGCTAATGTATGCTGCTGTGCTACGACTTCAGAAGCATGTAATGTAACTTATTCTTCATAACGTCTGATTTCTTATGCAGCTGAAATGACAAGCCTTTAAGATTTCCACTGCTATTCTCACTGTGTGCAATTGTATTTACATCCTTTTTTAAGCTGAAATCCAGATGCTTCTCATATTGCATTTACGTTATAACGCCGCCTTTAGGTTCAGCCGTGCTGTAATCAAATTGGCCCAGCACATTGACTCTCAAGACTCTTTCTAAGGGGGGGTGGGGGGGGGGGGGGGGGCGTGTCTTTCTGGCCACTAGTGGGCGCAGTGACCAAGTGTGTCTTTAAGGCTTTTGGCTCTGTGTTCTGTCGTGTATTTGGTCAGCAGGGTTCCAGACATGTGCGGAAATCCATCACCGTTGCTTAACAGTATCCAAATCAAACTGAGAATTCCATGCATTTCACCTACAGATGGAGGTTCCAGAGATAGATTGTTGGAACAAAGTATTCTATCCCTCCCTCCCTCCCTCCCTCCCTCCCTCCCTCCCTCCCTCCCTCCCTCCCTCCCTCCCTCCCTCCCTCCCTCCCTCCCTCCCTCCCTCCCTCCCTCCCTCCCTCCCTCCCTCCCTCCCTCCCTCCCTCCCTCACTGGAGAGACACATACTGGTTACCTTATTCCAGAAAGTATTAGATACAGGTTGGCACTTGCCAACCAGAGTGTACCTTGAAGTAAGTTCTGGAGTCTAGTCAGCTAAACCCACATAGCATGCCGCTGATAGTATTGTCTGGCAAGCTTTCCTGCTGCTTCACCCTACCCTTTAGGGCTTTCGATTTGCAACAAATTACACTTGTATAGCGCCTTTCAAGTCAGAATGATGTCTCTCTCATGGTGCTGGACAGACAGGGATCCACATCCAATCTGGTGATTGATGATTGAGAGTAGGGGTAGAAGAGTGACCAAAGGCATAGTCCAAGAAGGGGTTTTTGAGATGCGTCTTGAAGGAGGCAGAGGGACTTTTTAAAAATGCATCCTGCCAAAACTATTGCATCGTATTCTGTTATATCTTGACCAACAATCTTCCCTCTCCTCTCCCCTCCAATAAAGGTAGTCATTTGTTCCATGGCTATTTGTAGGCCATTGCTGTGGCAAATTGGTTGCCACGTTTGCCCACAAAATACACACAGTCACACATGCATTCTGCGAACCACTTTGAGACATCTCAACGATGTGATAAGGTGCTCCTTCAAACTAAATGTTTACACTGAAAGTTGTTTGGAAGCTTTTGCTTACCTGATTTGATTTGTTCCTCCTTCACAGTGCATGCAAGATATGGGAAACACTAGAGCTCGGCACCTGTATGAGGGAAACCTGCCAGAGAACTTCCGGAGACCACAGACCGACCAGTATCCTTCATGCTTCGTGCGTTTTTTTAAAAAAAAATACACTCAATATCTTTTATTCCTGTGGTGTAAAATGCCTTCATTGATGCAATTGTGATCGTGGTGAATGAATTGGTGTTGCTGTTTCAGTTAGAATTTGCTGACTACAAAATATAGTCCCTACTCTGTACAGCGAAGCCTATGAAGTGCTTTAAAACATCATCCTTGCATGAAATCTGGTATAGCCTTTAAAATGTTTAAAATTGCAGGTCTGATTTTTAGCTTGGTCATGTTTAATCATGTTCATACAATACAGAATTACATTAGTATAGATTGTATACATTTCACTTTGGGAGGACATCCCACGGCACTGGAGTCACCATTTCAGAATGATCATGTGGTCCTGCACATCAGAAATCCACGACATGATCCCAAATCATAGACTGCTGATAAATTATGAATTTGCAAAATGCAGGAGAAATGAATTGGTGAAAAGATTTGATGTAGAGTTTGACAATCAGTAGGGAATATGAGCTGTAAATAAGACTTCTAATAATATTCTATTCTGAATTTAGAATCTTTGTGACTGAGGATTTAGAGACTGCTGATAATGATGATATGTGATAAGGGGTTATGTCAAATGCAACGATTGTTATTATTAATGCAGGGGGAACTATCTATGTTAATCCACAGGCCAGTTAAAATCCCAGTAAAGGTTTGAACTGGGCTCATGATATAATAATAATAAAACTAATATAATAATCCTTGCATTTTGATATAGCGTTTTTCACATCTTATCGCCATCTCAAAGCGCTTCACAGAATATACTGTAAACTGAATTGACTATTTATTTGTGGGCAAAACGTGGCAGCCAATTGCTCACATCAGTATCCCACAAACATCCGTGAGTTGAAATGACCAATTTTATTATCGTGGTTTTTTTTTTGACGGATTATTATTAGGCATGTGGAGTAAGGAAACTTGCCTAAAGTTTCGCCCTGACCTGCCTGGATTCGAACACAGGTCTCACGCTTGTAAGTCGAGTGCTCTAACCACTGAGCTACTAATAATCCTTACATTTGATATGGTGACTTATCATGTCTCAACACGCTTCTCAGAATATACCGTGAAGTGAAATGACTGTATATTTTTTGGGATGAAATCTAAATATGGATGTGGACACCTGCCATGGCTGATTGACAGCGAAGGAAGAGCTTTTGCATCTATTGTCGTGTTGTAGCTAAAGAATCCTGATAGCTTTTTTTTAAAAAAAATCAAATCTAAGTTGATGGGTTTTAGTAGGAAACATTTAGCATTTAGTGTTGGTTGATGAGGACAGATTTAATGAGCATTTTCTTTGCCACATCATTAAAATGTGACCTAAAGTAGGAATCATTTTAGCGGGGATTGGCTTTTACACTCTCGGATTTGTCTCAGCCAGACTTCCCATATTAAACCGAGTTGCCCTCCACATCACAAATATTCCATCAAGCCTCTCCCTAGAATGTAGAGTAGTTTTTTTTTGAGCAATTAAATTCATGTTTTTTTTATTAGTTTGCTCCCTTGGAGACTTGGGGCAAATTGGGTCATTTTACTTTCTGGAGACTAGTGTCCCATGTGAATCATTAGAAATATTTATGAAGTGGCTTTTAAACATGTCATTTGTTTTACACAGTGCATTTGTTCATTAATAGATTTCGGCCACAAAATATACAATCAGTTCACTTGACACTATATATTGTAAAGTGCTTTGAGATGGCTAAATGATATGATGAGGTACTATATAATAATGATAATCCTTGCATTTTGATATAGTGCTTTTCATGTCTTCTAGACGTCTCAAAGCGCTTCACAGAATATACTGTAAAGCGAATTGACTGTATATATGTGGGCGAAATGCGGCAGCCAATTGCACACAGCAGTGTCCAATTTATTATTGTTTTTTTTGGGAGGGATTATTATTAGGTGTGTGGAAACTTGCCCAAGATTTCGCCCTGCCTGGAATAGAATTCTCTTGCTTGTAAGGCGAGTACTTTAACCACTGAGCTACAGGACTCCATGTGAATCATTAGAAATATTTATTAAGTGGCTTTTAAACATGTCATTTGTTATATCAAATGCAAGGATTATTATTATTTATAAATAAGATTTTTTTCTTGCCATTTTTCCCCCACAGTGCCACAGTAAGAGGACCAGTGCAAGCTTTGTTCTGTAGCGATTTACCGGTGTGTACATACGCTCGTTCACTACCCATACTTTTACAACAGTATAACATGATCTACAGTAGATCTTGCACAAGTCCTGTAGCTCAGTGGTTAGAGCAATCGCCTTACAAACGTGAGACCTGTGTTCGAATCCAGGCAGATCAGGGCGAAACCTTGGGCAAGTTTCCTTACTCCACATGCCTAATAATAATCCGTCAAAAAAAAAACACAATAATAAAATTGGTCATTTCAATCCACAACTATTTGTGGGACACTGCTGTGCACAATTGGCTGCTGTGTTTCGCCCACAAAATACAGTCAATTCACTTTACACTCTATTCTGTGAAGCGCTTTGAGATGTTGATAAGATGTGAAAAGCGCTATATCAAATGCAAAGATTATTATTAAATGCAAGGGTATTATTTTTATTCAGACTTTTGTTTTATGAAGAAAAAGCAGAAATATATCTTATCATTATTCGGAGTTGTCAAATGTTATTTGTTCTGTTGACTGGAGGGAATTTTCGTGATCTGATTTTGAGCTGTTCAATCATTGTGTTCACCAAAATCATAAACGTTCCCAAAAGCACCACAATTGTTTTGTGATGAAAGTTTATTGGAACTTGTCAATTCAATAATCCCCAGAAATGGAATTTTCAAAGTGTGTTCTGTTACCACAAAGCAATGCTTCAGGACACCTTGTCTAACTTTCCTTCATAGAAGGAGGCCATTCGGCCCATCTCTCTCTTGAAACAAGCTATCCAACTAATCCCACTCCGCCGCTCTTACCCTGTAGCCCTTAAATTTTTCCTTCTCAAAAACCTGTCTAATTCCCTTTTGAAAGCTACTATCAAATCTACTATCGAAGCTTCCACATCCGTTTCAGGCAGCTCATTCCAGATCATAACAACTCTCAGGGTAAAACATTTTTTCCTTGTCTCCCCTCAAGTTCTTTAGTCAATTATCTTAAATCTGTTTCCTCTGGTTACCGACCCACCTGCCAACGGAAATAGTTTCTCCTTATTTAGTCTTCCCAAAATGCCTCATAATGTTAAATCTTCCCCCAATCTTCTCTGCTCTAAGGAGAACAATCATAGCCTCACTAGTCCCTCCACATAAATGAAGTCACTCATCCCTGGTCTCATTCTAGTGAATCTCCTTTGCATCCTCTCAAAGCCCTGACATCCTTCCTGAAGTATGGTGCCCAGAATTGGACACTGTACTCCAGCTGAGGCCTGACTCATGATTTGTAAATGTTCAGCATAACTTTTACAAGGAATTAAAGACTTGGAAGAAATGTTGAAAGAACATGTGTGTGTACTTGTACTATAATAATATCTTAATGGTGCATTTCATGTTGGGAGGACATGCAAAAATGCTTCACAAGATGTGCAGTGACTGTCTTTTATGGGCAATGAAGGATTCTTGAAATTGCAACCCTGCTTCCAGCCATCAGGTTAATTTGCTGATGTTTGTGGACACTACTGAGTTCAATTGGCTGCTGCATTTTGCCCAGAAAATACAGTCAATCCACGTTACAGTATATTCTGTGGAGCCCTTAAGACATCTCAAAGATGCTATAAGGCGCTATATCAAATAATAATAATCCTTGCATTTGATATAGCTTTTTTCACATCTTCTAGACATCTCAAAGCACGTCACAGAATATACTGTAAAGTGAATTGACTGTATTTGTGGGTGAAATCGGCAGCCAATTGCGCACAGCAGTGTCGCCACAAACAGCCATGGATTGAAATGACCAATTATTGCTTTTTTGAGGGATTATTATTAGGCGAGGATTATTATTATTTTATAGATTTGGATGGGGTTGGGGGAGAACTGAGAGAAATAAGATGAGGGCAATTCAGAGTATTGTAACAGGTGTAGATGCTTTGAACCAGGTATGGAAAGCCTGAGAACCTATCTGGAGTTACCCAATCCCCAATGGACCCTATATAATTCCTAGCCAGTTGGAAAAGCAGTCCCTTTGTTACAGTAAATTGAGCTACTCTGGACAAGTCGGGGAGACTTGTACTTTGGCTAAAACCTCAGATGCCAATGTGGACTCTGGGCTGAGGTGACTGCTTTGAACATAAAGTACTACACCTTCCCATGCTTTCTTTCCTCTTTAGATTTAATTATTTAACACAAATTAAATCACAACAAGGATTCGATAGGATGAGTAAGATGTAAGAGGGCGGAGGGGGAGGTAGCTTGAAGGGTGAATGGAGCTGTGTTGTTCCTATGCCTGGCAGCTGGTTAGAGTGGCGTTGACAGTGCACTGCAAGATCAAAGGAGTCTGCTCCCTCTCTTCTCCAATGGGGAATGAATGATGCATAACGTGGGAGCTGTAAGAATAAAAATGTTTTTCACATTTTTTGGAGGATCTCTCCTTTATCCTGATTTCTACATCTCATTGCCCAGTCGGTCGGTCATCTTGTCCTATCGGGGTCACATTCCCCACTGGGGCGGATGAAAATATTTAGGGAATGGAAAATATTTGGATTTAATTTGATAGTGTCTTATCACATCGTCAATACATCTCAAAAGACTTCAACAATAACTTGCACATTCATATAACACTCTTCATGGTGCTGGAGGAGAAACAGTTTCAGGAGATATACAGAGAATTTACAGCAAAGATTAGTAACTCTAACTGCACCCCAATCCTTTTGGTCCAGAATATCTATCAATGGGTGTCCCAATAGGGACAGGTAATGGTGCTAAGAACTGCCAGAATCATAGTGTTGAACCTACCACAGAGTCAACTTAGCTCTGTATTCTATGCCTAACCTGTTGCCTGAGAGCTGTCATGGCCCTAATATGATAATAGTAAGTAGGGTCCGTCGATATGGAAATTTTCTGATTTAGATATATCGATGGGCTCATATCGAGATATACCGAAATATTGATATTTTCAGGTTTTTCATACTGCGCATACCGAGTGCGCGTACATTCGGAGTGCGTGTGCGTTCTGGGTGCGTGCGCATTCGGGGCCTATCTCCTCAGGAGGTAAATATCTTTCTCTGTGTCTCTCACTCTCTCCATCTCTGTGTTTTTCTGTCTGTGTCTCTCTCACATCACCCACATCTCTATCTGTATATTATCACATCCACCCCGTCTCTCCCCCCCCGCACCCCCCCCAGCCGTCTCTCTACCCCACCCCCCAGCCATCTCTCTCCCCCCCCACCCCACCCCCAGCTGTCTCTCTCCCCCCCGCCATCCCCCCCGGTGTCTCTCTCCCCCTCCCACCCCGCAGCCGTCTCTCCCCTCCCAACCCCCCCAGCCGTCTCTCTCCCCCTCACCCCCCCACAGCCGTCTCTCCCCCTCACCCCCCCCACAGCCGTCTTTCCCCCCCCCCCCACACCCCCAGCCATCTCTCTCCCCCTCCCCCGCCAGCCGTCTCTCTCCCCCTCACCACCACCCCAGCTGTCTCTCTCCCCCTCACCCCCCTCCCCAGCAGTCTCTCTCCCCCTCAGCCCCCCCCCCCCAGCAGTCTCTCTCCCCCCACCCCTTGCATACCTGTATATTGTATTCGAGGACTATGAATACAATATGGCGGCTGTGCACCTCGGTCTGTGCATTGTGTATAGAGATGAGCATTCTGGGTCTTGTAGTTTAGTGTGCGCGCATTCCGATTTTTACCTCGATATATCGAATTTTCGATATATCGATATTTTAAAATGCCTATATCGGAGTATCGATATGAAAATTATATCGGGTTTTAGCGATATATCGCCGGACCCTAGTAGTAAGCCTTGCATTTGATGCATAGGTAGACCTTGCTTAACATTGATTCGTTCAACGTTGTTTCGTTATTATGTCACTGTTACATATGGGAACATATGTTCATTTAACATCGCAACATTCGCTATTATGAACAACAGCAGGTGGAAACTAACTACATTGGGTAGAGTAGGCATATATAGACGCTGAACATCCGGTATTCTTGCGTGGGTTTGCTTAACATTATTTCGCTTAAAGTCGCACTTTCCGCGAACACAACTGTGACATTAAGCTAAGTGTATAATATAACGTTTCACAAATAGTTGTGGATTAAGTGACCGTGTTTTTATTCTCTACCCCCCCACCATACTTCTAGCCCAGCCTAAAATCATTCCACCCAGAAACCATCCCACCTTCATGGGTTGCCTCAATCTGCCCACTACAGCTTTCAGCTTGAAGAGAGACTTTCTCACCATGTCCTCTGTTGGGCTAGCCATCTCGATATTCTTGGTCCATGTCCAGTTTTCCATACCAGGGTGGTTGGACATCAACAGTTTAATTATGATCTTTATCTGGAGAACTTTGATGGAGAGATGAACCCAGCGTAACTCTGAATTCAACACCAAGGTGAAGTGTGCGCTTGGAATTTCAATCTTGACTGTATAATAGGGAACGGCGATATATCAGTATATCGCTAAAACCCGATATGATTTTCATATCGATATGCCGATATAGCCATTTTAAAAATACCGATATATCGAAAAACGATATATCGAGGTAAAAAATCGGGATGCGAGCACAATCAACTGCAAGACCCAGAATGCTCATCTCTATACACAATGCACAGACCGAGGTGCAAAGCCGCCATCTTATATTCATAGTCCTCGAATACAATATACAGGTATGCAAGGGGTGGGGGGAGAGAGACGGCTGTGGGTGGGGGGGGAGAGGGGGAGAGAGACTGCTGGGAGGGGGTGGTAAGGGGGAGAGAGACGGCTGGGGGGGGGTGAGGGGTAGAGAGACGGCTGGGGGGAGGGGGAGATAGACGGCTGGGGAGGGGAGAGGGGGAGAGAGACGGCTGGGGGAGGGAGAGGGGGAGAGAGACGGCTGGGGGGGGAGGAGAGGGGGAGAGACGGCTGGGGGGGGGAGGAGAGGGGGAGAGAGACGGCTGGGGGGAGGAGGAGAGGGGGAGAGAGACGGCTGGGGGGAGGTGGAGATAGACGGCTGGGGGTGGGGAGAGGAGAGAGAGACGGCTGGGAGGGGGGAGAGGGGGAGAGAGACGGCTGGGGGGGGGGAGAGAGATGGCTGGGGGGGGGGAGGAGAGGGGGAGAGACGGTTGGGGGGGGGAGGAGAGGGGGAGAGAGATGGCTGGCGTGAGGAGGAGAGGGGGAGAGAGACGGCTGGGGGGAGGGGGAGATAGACGGCTGGGGGGGGGGAGAGGGGAGAGAGACGGCTGGTGGGGGGGAGAGGGGGAGAGAGACAGCTGTGGGGGAGAGGGGGAGAGAGATGGCTGGGGGGAGAGGGGGAGAGAGATAGCTGGGGGGGAGAGGGGGGAGAGAGATGGCTGGGGGGGAGAGGGAGAGAGAGATGGCTGGGTGGGGGGAGAGGGGGAGAGAGATGCTGGGGTGGGGAGAGGGGCAGAGAGATGGCTGGGGGGGGCGGAGGAGAGGGGGAGAGACGGCTGGGGGGGGGGAGGAGTGGGGGAGAGAGACGGCTGGGGGGAGGAGGAGAGGGGGAGATAGACGGCTGGGGGGGGGGGAGAGGGGAGAGAGACGGCTGGGGGGGGGGAGAGGGGGAGAGAGACGGCTGGGGGCGGAGGGAGAGAGAGACGGCGGGGGGGTGGAAGGAGAAAGAGACGGCTGGGGGGGTGGTGGGGGAGAGAGACGACGGGGGTGGGGGGTGCGAGAGAGGGACGGCGGGGTGGGGGGGGGGGGGGGGAGAGACGGGGTGGATGTGATAATATACAGATAGATAGAGATGGGGGGATGTGAGAGAGGAGAGAGGGAGAGAGACATAGAGAGACACAGACAGAAAAACACAGAAATGGAGAGAGTGAGAGACTCAGAGAGAGAAAGATATTTACCTGCTGAGAAGATAGGCCCCGAACGTGCGTGCACCTGGAATGCGCGCGCACTCCGATGCGCGCGCACATGCGCAGTACGAAAAAACTGAAAATATCGGTATTTCGGTATATCTCGATATGAGCCAACCGATATATCCATATCCGGAAAATTCCCATATCGCCGTTCCCTACTGTATAATAATAATAATAATAATAATCCTTGCATTTGATATAGCGCTTTTCACATCTTATTGATGTCCCAAAGTGTTTCACAGAATATACTGTAAAGTGAATTGACTGTGTATTTGTGGGTGAAACGCGGCAGCCAATTGCGCATAGCAGTGTCCCACAAACAGTCGTGGAATTGAAATGAGCAAATTTTTATTATTGTGGTTCTTTTTGGAGGGATTATTATTAAAATAAGACGTTTATGTGTATATATAAATATATGCATATATATGTGTGTGTTTCCTAAATAGATAGCAGCAATACTACTTGATAATATAATAATAATCCTTCTATTTGATGTAACACCTTATTGCATCACTGAGACTTGTCTCAAAGTGCTTCACAGAAATGTAGCAGCCGATTGATTGCACACAGCTGTGTCCCCAAAACAGTTGTAGATTGAGTGACCACATTTTTTAAGGGATTATTATCTTTGGAAAGCCATTCGGCTAACAATCAGATTCCTACTTATTGCTGGATAAACAGAGGCGTGCAAAATAAGGAAGCATGTCTCTTGCCCGGGAACTAATAATTTGTGAACTTTGATGTAAAATTATATTGCACAAAATGCTAAGATTCATATTTGTAAATTGTGACCAGCAAATCTTTTGATGGAGTTGCTAAAATGAAAGTGCTGCCTTGTGCTTTCCCAGGTATTGTTTCTGTGGCTTCACTGATGAAATTGTCATGTAGCATAATAGAGCTGCTAAAAAAAAATCCCACTCTTCTGCAAATTCTTTTTCTAACAATCACCTCCCAGAGGTGCATTTCCAAGTTTATAATTGTACAATTTGTCTAAGATGCACAATTCGCTTTCACTCGCCTTCCAACATTTCACCACTTTCTAATTTGTTGTTAAGATTGAAAACAATTTCTATGCAAGTTTAAAAATACAAGTGTAGAAGCTTAGTTGGGCAAGCTTCCTTACACTGTGTGAAACGTTGGGAAAGTTTCCTTGTTCCACCTGTTCACCAAGCAGTAAGTAGGAATCTGGTTGTTAGTTGATTGGTGGATCGCTTTCCAGGGATAATAATCTCTTTATATTAAAAAAATGTGGTCACTCTAACCACACCTCTTTGTGGGACACTGCTGTATGCAAGTGGCTGCCTTGTTCACACATGCCTAATAATAATCCCTTGAAAAAAACACAATAATAAATTGGTCATTTCAATCCACGACTGTTTATAGAACACTGCTGTGCGCATTTGGCTGCCACATTTCACCCACAAATAATTCACTTTATAGTATATTCTGTGAAGGAGAACATATTGGAGACATATAGAAGATGTGAAAAGTGCTGTATCAAATGCAAGGAATATTATTTCTCCCACAAAATATACAGTCAATTCACGTTGTAGTATTCTATATGGGATTCAGTAAAGCTCTTGAAGAGTCTTGAAGATGTGATAAAGCACTATACCAAATGCATATATTATTATAGTTGTGGATTGAGTGACCACAGCACAGGAGGAGGCCATTGGCCCATTATGTATGTTGGCTTGCAGAAATAATTATCCATTGAAGCCTGATCGCCTGCCATTTTCTGATGCCTTTTTAAAAATAAAGCAATTCACAAATATTGGCCTACAAATACATACTTTCAGTAAAATCCTGTGAAGCATTTTGAGACGTTTTGGCAACAAGATATGGAGCAAGATCAAATACAAGGATTATAATTTATTAACCACCATTTGTAATAGGGCATTCCTTGACCTAATAGTCTGTGTGTGAAATAAATGCAAACCTCTTTGTTTTTGCGATGTTGTTAAATTTCTACCCACCAGGTACTGACTCACCAACCAGTGAAAATAGCTGCATAATATCAATAATGGTTGCATTTTTTTCATTTGCCTTTCACCTACAAATACAGTCAATCGACTTTACAATGTATTCCTTGAAGCTCTTTGAGACATCTCAGTGGCGTGAAAAGGTGCTGTATCAAATGCAACAATTATTATTATTGTTTGATATCATGTAGTTCAGACGCCTCCAACAAGATTTACTGTAAAGTGGATTGACTATTTTGCGGGCGAAAAAGCTCCCATTTATCTGATTAAATGCCTTCAGTTTTGATTACCATAATTGGTTGGTAAAGTAAGTGAATAATTTTTTCACAGTGAATAAAAATGTAGCCACTTCTGCTCATCTTATTTACAGAATGTAACTTATTTTAAAATGTACCTTAATTTTCAGAATGAAATATTTTTGTTCAATTTAGTGATTAAAAAAAATGCTATGTGGTATTTCGATGTTGGATTTTCTGCCTCGTGTTTGGTCATTAAGATGCTTTAATCCTCATTGTCTTTTCTCAATATCCTTTTCAGATTTCTCTTTTTCACATATTTGGCTCTTTTTAAAAGCTGTTGTGGATTTTGCTTTGGTTGATGTTACCCACCCCAACCTTGGGTGCCATCCAGCACCGTGAATCTCATTGAGACGTCCCCCCAATGTGAAAAAACATAAGAGCATAAGAAATGCTAAATGAGAAAAGACCTAGGTCCATCCAGTTCACCTTCCACCTTCCCTGGCATCGCGAAGCACATATGTCCCAAACTACCTATCTACTACAACAACAACAACTTTGATTTATATAGCGCCCTCCAACGCGGACGGCGTCTCAGAGCGCTTGAATATATATTATTCAAGCGCTTGAATATATTATATTATATATATAATATATACTATATTCACATAATATTCCCTGTGGGAGTCCTGTAGATCAGTGGTTACAACACTCAATAACAACAAAATTATATTTGTAGAGCACCTTTCACGTTGGGAGGATGTCTCAAGGCGCTGAACAGTTAGGTTGAACACTCACCTTACAACAGTGAGACCTGTGTTCGAATCCAGGCAGGTAAGGGTGAAACCTTGGGCAAGTTTCCTTACTCCACACGCCAAATAATAACCCCTCAAAAAAACCACAACAATAAAATTGGTAATTTCAATCCACGACTGTTTGTGGGACACTGCGGTACACAATTGGCTGCCACGTTTCACCCAAAATATACAGTCAATTCATTTTACAGTATGTTCTGTGAAGCGCTTTGAGATGTCTTGAAGAAGTGAAAAGCACTTTAATCAAAATGCAAGGATTATTATTATAATTATAATGTTCCTAAAAGAAAGCTATCTAATCTGTTTTTGAAGGAATCAACACTTCTTGATTCCACCATCTCCCTGTTCCACAAGTTTACTATTACCTTGGTAAAATAGTGTTTCTGTAGGCTAAATATAAATATATATTGTAATTAGGGTCATTTTTGTCTCAAGATACAGTTGTTCCCATCACCTAAGTGTTATACTGAGTTGGTTGCAATAGATCGTTTACATAGCCACAACAATATCTGTCAAAGGGTAGCTTTCTCAAATCAGTTTGTTAGGTGTTAGATTACATCCATAAAATGCTTTTGACTCCCAAAGACTAATTGTTTCTGTGGAGAACTGAAACCCAAACCCTTTCTAATGTGCCTTTAATCTTGATTTTGTAATGTTACTGCAAGACTGATTGATTTTTCAAGCATGGACGAGTCTTTAGAAATGTGAGGAGGTTTTTTTGAAGTTTGGGTTTGAAAGTTTTCATTTGTTTGGCGGTTTTGTTCAGGTATTCCATGTTATTACTGTGTCTCATCGTGCGTTCAAATTGCAGTTTTGAGTGCAAGGCTTCAGTTTCAGTGTCGAGTACAAGACTTCAGTTTGTTTTAAGATTGCGTACATTTTTCCTTAATTGAACCTCTTATCAGAGCGGTGGAGTTTTTCATCCGAGACAAGTATGAGAAGAAGAAATACACGGACAAAAGTGTGAATAATGGAGTCACTGTAAGTATTGTTGCTTTCCTTATGCAGGTCTCTCTGTTCCTCAGCACTAAGCATGGGCACAAGCCTCTGTTTATAATTCAGGGACTGTCATTCAGGTTCAGTTCGCCCCAGGTTGACCCAAATCAAATCTGATCTCTGAGGTTACCCATGAGGACTGCTCGAGATGTTGTCAGATCACCAGTCTGATGCATATTGCTGTTACCCCAATATTCACCTGCTCAGTGCACATCTTTACTTTACAGAACAGACGTCGCACGAAGTCGAGATGTGTTTGTATTTGTGCTGCATCATATACACTTTACGGTTGGTCAACAACATACATTGATTTCCTTGATTGAATATTTCTTGTTTCATGGCATGAATTAAATATTCAATCAAGGAAAAACTGAAAATACATTGGAGATCAAACACGGACTCACCTAGTCTTGTGTGAATGTTTGGGGATCATTTCTTGATAGCCCTTTGGGCCAAAGTATACACTGATATATATTATATGCACTACATTAGGCACTGTCAGCAATGTGTCAACCTCGATCAGTTGGTAGCTCTTGCCTCTGAGTCAGAAAGTTGTGGATTGAAGGTCCATATAGTTCCAAGACTATATACAGTGGAAACTATATAGGTTCCAAATCCTGATGTAGGTTCCATACGACTTGGAACTTACATAGTCTACACTGACACTCCATTGCATTACTGGGGACATGTTGCTCTGTTGGAGGCGCAGTCCTTCTGATGAGATGTTAAACTGAAGAGTTCTGTCTGCTTGCTCAAGTGGACGTTAAAGATCACATGGAACTAACCAAAGAGAGAAGGGAATTTCTCCCGGTGTCTTGACCAACAATGCCCGCACCAAAGAAAAATTGGTTATTCAATTGGTCATGACTGGGACATTGCTGTACGTGAATTGGTTGCTCTATTTGCACACACAATACACAGGCGCACCAGTTTACAGTACATTCTGTGAACTATGTCCTCTTCTCCTCACTAATCAAATAAGAATTGTGGTTGGAGTGAGTAACGTAATGCCCTTGAAGCAGGGTACCATCTCTGAATATTGTCCTGTACAGTGATGGAGTTGGTTTCTAGAATTGGTTTTGATTCGATATCTTGTGCAATTCTTCTGCATTTTTTCCCCCCCAAAAATTGCACTTTGTCCACAAAAGTATTTTTTCTATAAATGTAATTATTATGTGGAAGCAGCAATAAAGGAAAATGGAGTCAGATCTTGGTAGAAAACCTTCTTTGAATTTCCAGGCTTGGCTCAGAGTCTCTTAGTGGATATTAGCAGTGAGACAATCAGAGAGTAGCTCCATTTTGGGATCCTCTTCGGTTGATGCCGATCCAGATTGAGGTGGAGCTTATAATAATAATCGTTGCATTGGATTTAATGTCTTATCATATTGTTTAAGTCTCAAAGCGCTTTACAGGATGCATTATAAAAGTGGAGTGACTGTGTATTAGTGTGGGCGAACATGCAGTTCAGCAATAATAATAATCCTTGCATTTGATATAGCGCTTTTCACATCTTATCAACTTCTCAAAGCGCTTCACAGAATATACTGTAAAGTGACTGTATATTTGTGGGCGAAATGCTGCAGCCAATTGCGCACAGCAGTGTCCCACAGCAATGTCCCACAAACAGTTGTGGATTGAAATGCAGGTTTTTTGGAGGGATTATTATATGGTGTGTGGAGTTGGAATAAGGAAACTTACCCAAGGTTTCGCCCTGATCTGCCTGGATTTGAACACAGGCCTCACGCTTGTAAGGTGGGTGCTCTAACCACTGAGCTACAGGAGCTCCACAGACAGTTCACAAACAGCCATGGAGTGAGTGACAATTTTTGGGGGGTGGGGAGGGTGGGGGATTGTTGACAGTTCAACATCAGCTACTGCTGTTTTGAACTTCCAATGTCTCCGCATTAGTACTGTATCTTGAATCATAATGGAAACTGTGGCCTCCGTTACGATTCATACCAAACGGTGTCTCAGAGCCCTTCCCAATAAAGGATCCCGGGCCTGAGCCAGTGGGAGGGGGAAGAAGGTGACCGAAAGCGCAGTTGACAAAAAAAGTATTTAGCCAAGACCTAAAGATAGGAAGAGAGTGGGCGAGGCGAAGGGAGTAAGGAAGGGAGTTCCAGAGCCTCAGGACCATTGCCCATTAACATTGTTGTAGCTTTGTAGCATTTTCTAAGTTTGGAGATCATTGGTCTTCTGTAGAAGTAGTTTTTACACGTTTATTTGTAGTGTCTGGGGGGGTCTGTGTATGATCACGCACACTCTTACTGAACTTTTTTAGGATACCTCTCCCAAATATCTTGTCTGCTCCAGTGTCATAAACAAGAAAAATATTCCTCCATATCATAGAAACAAACTTTCTGCAGAGAAGGGGGAAATTGGTCCATTGTGTCTGTGCTTATTACTCATCACTCCTACTTGGTTTTTAAATTAGTCCTTTTAAAAAAAAATGAATCTCACTTTCCAGCTCTCGATATATAACAGTGATTGGAATTCCATTTAATCTAAATTGATACAACTCTGTGGATTGAAATTGTATTTCATTACATGGCATTGGATAATTTTGTACTTTGGAACCAGCCAAATTGTCTTCTACTCGTGCTATCCATAAGCGATTTGGGTGTTTGAGACTCCAATCCAATCTGCAGTTCAGGTAGGAGTATGAAGTGCTCTTGTAGATTGTCATGACCCACCTGAGTGTCAAATGCCACCTCTTATCATGTTTCCAGGCGTTGCTTTCTGATTGAACGTTTGATTATCGGATTGAAGTGTTTCTATAAATGTAAGCTTAATTAGCACATCATCACACTTTACTGGAATAGTATTTTTGTGTTAAGCATGATAAATTTTAGCATATGGCCCGACATGAACAGATGTGAAGTAAAGCAAAAGCCTTGATATTTGCAGAAATCTGTTTAAAGGGTGAAATTAATATTCGTAGCATAGTGATGCTCGCAATTGCTTCCAGTCAATTTCATGATTTAATATACCAATCAAATCTCCAATTGTTTACAAATACTCTAAATAAAATGCAGTATTGTTTTATCAAATCTATTATTTGTTGTTAGGTGAACAATTTGTTTTCTTCCAAAGTATATTAGGTTTCTGACTCCTTTTTGCTCTGTGTGAGAGTAGATAGGATTTCTTCATTAACTTGGCCATCAATTGAGTTAGCCACAAGTAAAATTGAGGGGGGTTTTAAAAGCAAAGAATGGCTGATCCTTGTGTCCTCTGTATTTAATAATAAACTAGCTATACCCCCGCGTAACACACTGTGTTTTTGAACATGTTTATTTATATATTTCGAAACTTTTAAAAAATAATGTATTTGTTGTTTACAAAAAAAAGGGTGAGCTTTAATTTTTCTTTGTTTTTTTTAACTGTATTGGTTTTTGTTTTCCTTTTAGAAGTTCATTGTTACAATTGCGGAAACATACCTAAGGCTTTTATCTATATATATAGAAGATAGATTTGACACAGTGCCATCTGCGTCAGAAGGACACAATTGCGGAAACATATCTAAGGCTTTTATATACTGTATATAGATAGGTCACTCAAGCCATGACTGTTTGAGGGATACTGCTGTGCGTAATTGGCTGCTGCATTTCATTCACAAATATCCAGTCAATTCACTTTACAGTATATTCTGTGAAGTGCTTTGAGACGTCTAGAAGACGTGAAAAGTGCTATATCAAATGCAAGGATTATTATTACTACATTCTCTGAAGCTTTTTTGTGATGTCTCAATGATGCAGTAAGGCTCTATATCAAATTCAAGGATTATTATAATTTATAAATGAAATCTTGATCGATGTTTGATTCATCATGGAATTAATTTAACAGAAAAATTTAACTAAATGTTTTCCATTACTTAATATTTCACAAGTTACTTTATTATTATGTACTAAAAACTGCATCTTCTAGTAGTGTTTCAGCAAATTGTATTGGAAAATAAAATGGTGAATTCTTCATTTCAGGAACTTAGAGGAATAAATTCTTGCACCCGAGTCTCGATGAATTATCAGGTCAGGATTGTCTCAATAACAAATGAATGTAGAGATTAGTTTTGAGATAAGAATGATGCTGCCATTTTGCTAGTGGGAAAAGACACATTTTGACTGTCATTGGAACTCATCGATTGGGCAATGGCAGATCTAAGTGGACTGTCAGATGGATAGTAATGGAGTGCTCCATCCTTCACATTAAAGTGTATTTCCTACTCAGTGAGATACATTGACAGAAGCTCTAAACATACTGTGCTTCCAAAAGGAGAAAACATTTTATACAACACATTTGTGGACTCTTGCAATGTATTGGTGAGAGCATTCAAGGGAGAGGACCCAGATTAGATTCCCAGGCAGGGCGAAACCTTAGGCAAGTTTCCTTACTCCACGCACTTCTGTTTACCAAGAAGGGTGGATTGGTGGATCGCTTTCTGTGGGTAATAATGCCTTTGAAAATAAATAACCAAATAATAATCAATCAAATCAATCAATCAATCAAAACTTACATTTATATAGCGCCTTTCACATCAAGAGGACGTCCCAAGACGCTGTACAGTTAGGTAGGGACAAGAGCAAGGAAGGGGGTGGGGTGGGGCAGGACGAAGAAGAGTAGGAAAATTGACTATATTTGTGGGCAAAACGTGGCAGCCAAATTGCGCACAACAGTGTCCCACAAACAGTCACGGAAATGGGGCCAGGGGAGAAAGGGGGAAAAGAGGGCAAGGGGAGAGAGGGAGGGAAAGATGGGGTGGGGTAAGGTCAAGGAGGAAGAGGAGGGAGAAAGGGGGGTGGGGGGGGCAAGATCAGGGAGAAAGGGGGGTAAGAGAGAAGAGGAAAAGGGGAGAGAGAAAGTGGGGAAAGGGAGTGAGGGAACAAGAAGAAGAGGGGGAAAGGCCAGGGGGCTAGGTGAGGGGGGGTGGGGGGGGATCAAACAACAACAATAAACAACAAAATCAACAACAATAAACAACAAAAGCAACAATATTAACAACAAAACAATCAACAATCGTCAATAATTTGTTCGCTCGATCCACGACTGTCTGTGGGACTTTTCAGCCCAAAATATACAGTCAATTATTTTACAGTATTTTCTGAGAAGCACTTTGAGATGTTGATTATGTGATAAGGCATTATATCAAAATTCAAGGATTATTATTATTTCAGGAGGATATTTTGAAACATTTAATACTGTTGGCTGTACACCTGAGCTGGGGGAGGGAGCCAAAGGTTTGTTTGGGAGAGGAAAGATGCCAGAAGCATGATCGAAAATATGGTGGGAGCGTGAACCAAATTAGTTCAGATTGCTATGATAAAAGGAAGAGAAATAAAGCATGTAGCACAGTGTGTTAAGTTAGAGTGTTTATATTGATTCATTTCAGAGTATGGTACTACTCTTCATTCAGTTTGGGGAGAAATTTCCATTTTGTTTATAGGAGAAATGCAAAATTTATATGCTTTTCAATCTCAGGATCTGCAAACAAAAAAAACACTTAAATTCAGTCTGGGCAGGTGAATAGCATATATCTCACCAAGGATATCGATCCACACTATCAACTTGCTGTGCTTTCACGAAAGTGGCATTTACCTAAGACAGGCATTCAAGACATGAGAGTGTAAGTAGCACAATTAAAGAAAAGGAGAGTTGAATGGAACCCACGAGAGAATCAATCAGTAATTTTCTGCAGACCAACTCAGGAGGTGCAGTGTTTCAGATTAAATTGTACGTCGGTTCCGTAGTGTGTCAGTCTGGCTTAGTAGTAGCATTCTCACCTCTGAGTCAAGGTTGTGGGGACTTGGAATCGCATAGTCTTAAGGTGAAACTGCAGTGCTGGGTGAGCGTGGGGGTGGGGGAAATGTTGCATTGCCAGGGCTGCGAGCTGATGAGATATTAATCCGAGGTCCCATCTGTCTGTTCAGGTGGATGTTAACAATTTCATGGCACTGTTCGAGAAGAGAGTTTCTCGTGTTGCTGTGGCCAACAATCCCCCAAATAATAATTTTGAAATGCTGAGTGCAAATCGACTGCTGCATTTTGCCCACAAAATACACAAAAATGGAGCACAGCAGTGTCCCACAAACACCACTCAATGCACTTTACA
This sequence comes from Hydrolagus colliei, assembly GCA_035084275.1. Lineage (NCBI taxonomy): Eukaryota > Metazoa > Chordata > Chondrichthyes > Chimaeriformes > Chimaeridae > Hydrolagus > Hydrolagus colliei. Next base: position 38,229,698 of record CM068744.1, read on the forward strand.
GTATGTCCTGTGGAGCAGTTTGAGATGTCTCGATGATGTGCTAAGGTGCTATAATGAAATGCAAATATTGTTATCCCAATTAACGTTGGTCTTCGCCTCAGAGTGACAAAGGGATTTGCCACTCTAAACTGTGCCCTTAATCTGGGAGTGTCAGACATCGAACACAGTGGCTGACATGGGAAAGGCCATGAGTGTGTGTGTTTGAGGGTGAGGCATTTTTCTGGGTAGAACAAACATACAACTCGTGTGTTTTTTGTGTGTGGGTGGTGATTTGCTGCATGTTGCTCAGCATGTTACTGACATGGGATTGTTCACTCCACTAACAGCAAGGTACTATCAACATTAATCTTTCATACTCAATTTTATAAATGTAACTGAGTATTGTATCATACCCCTTTCTATCTTCAGTGAACTTTTCCGAAATGTATTTCTGCCCCCCTCTTTGTTTCAGAGGTGTGAGGCACAACAATAATAATAAAAATCCTTGCATTTGATATAGAGCTTTTCACATCTCATCAACGTCTCAAAGCACTTCACAGAATATACTGTAAATTGAATTGACTGTATATTTGTGGGCGAAACGCAGCAGCCAATTGCGCACAGTAGTGTCCCACAAACAGTTGTGGATTGAAATAACCAATTTTATTATTGTGTTTTTTGGATGGATTATTATTATTAGGCGTGTGGAGTAAAGAAACTTGGCCAAGGTTTCGTCCTGATCTGCCTGGTCTCACGCAAGCCTATAACTGATATGCTCACCACAGAAACACTTGAATTTCAATGGTGTATTTGCTCTTTCAGTCACTGTCATCCAACACAAAGAAGAATCCACAGGCTAATTCAGCTAAATATTAGACTTTAATTGATGTGAATTGATTTTAATTGAAACTGCCTATTTCAAGATTGGTATTTAATAATTTACTCAAATGATAGCAGCCGTATATGTAATGAACGCATGATACTTTGTCTCTGGGGTCTACTAAACTAATTTCCTGTTTAATTGCACTTTAGTTGCATTTGAACATGCAAATTATTTAGCTTTACTTATGCTTTTGTATTTGTTGGAAGGCTGTAGCCAGTAGTTTCCATCCATTTGCTCTTCATTATCTGCAGGATTTGGGGCTGATGTGGACAATTTACTCGGTTAGCCCTTTAGTTGTTTGCGTGAACATGGGAACGGAGATGTTTTAGGACAGAAAACAAAAATTACAAAGGCTAGAGAGATGTACGTATTACACAATCTGGCTGCAGGGGGCACTCAACAGAATGAACACCACTCGATTTTGTCTTTAACTGTGTCAAAATCCAATTTGACACTTTATATTATAATATACATACTGTATATATGTGTGTCTGTATATAAATAGCACCTAACCTGCCTTGAATTGAAGGGAAAACTAGGAGTTTGAATTTATATACAAAAACAAATGACAAGAAAAAACAAATGTGACATGAAAATAGTTTTCAATTATTCGAAACGGTTTCTGGACAAGAACGTCCTGTTCATTTGTACACTGACTAGTACTGCACAGATTGTTTTGGGGTGACAAGTTTGATCTTTTGCAGAAGCATTTTAATGGGAGTCTCATCTGGGTTCACGTTACATCTACGAGAGTGAAAAACAAACCTTGGCAGCACTGCACATTTATAAAATCCAAACGCTTTTGGAATGTGATAATGAAAAGGAAATTGGAAAAACAGCCTGGATTGAATGGAGTTTGAGTGATGTGAAATGGAGGAGAGGAGAGAGGTCAATCTATTCAAACTTGAATCACACTGTAGATTGGCTTTAACACTATAGATGTTAAGCCCACATGTGAAGCGCTTGAAGATTAAAGATTTATCTATTTCACAAACATAAAATAATGAAGCATTCATCACGGTATGTTTGTTCCTAAATGTATCTAACCTGATCATAATTTCATTGTGGTATAAAGATTTGATCTGTGCTGAAGTCTGCTAAATGTGCTCCCCTTATTTCGAGAGATTAGTTTGAATCCATTCACATTGATTAAATGAAAGGTTCCTCTCTTGAAATGGCCCTAATTGAAATTAGTTTGGTTTGGTTTGGTTCCTCTCTTGAAATGGCCCTAATTGCAGTTTCTTTGTGGCCAGGGATATTCCCACTGCTTGTCCTACGGTCAATACAGTAAAACCTTGTTTATCCCCCAATCAGCCGGCACACTCAACCAACCGGTTATCTCCCAATACTATTCACCATTCCAGCAACCGGATCTCATACCGTAGCCATCCGGGAGACTCGCGGAATGCTCACTTTGCACATGTGTGTGCATGTGCACTTTTTAAACTTACCGAATGCTGGAATGCTTTTTATTTTACCAATTATTTTACCGAGTTTGCTGGAATACTTTATTGGTAAGTATCCAGGAACAGCGCAAGGGCATTTGGTGTCCTGGGCGAGCCTTCAAATGTGCATCCCCTAGTAACTTTTGATAAGCCAATGTTAATACTACTTACTGCTGTTCACTGCTTATTCACTGCGTTTATGTTTGTGTAGTTAAAATCTCAGCATCCTGAATATGTGTATGTAGTGCGCTTAAAACGGTGTGTGTGTACTGCTTGTTCAACTTACTGCTAACTCCCACGCCTGTGCCACTATACACCAGCAGACGACAGCGGTAATTTTCGCTATGCGCGACAAACTGTACGGGCTCTGTAACCAGGGCTGGCACCCCCCAAATTCTGATGCCCAGGTGCACCTAGTTCGCCTAAAGGTAGCACTGGCCCTGTAAGTATCCATACAATATTCTGTTATTATTTAGTCTATATGGTATGTTTTAAAATAAGTTAAACAAATTTTGTTGGATTTTTGGCAACTTGCCATTCGAATATTCGGTGTAATTGATTAATCGGCACCCGAGGGTCGCCGGATAATAAAGGTTTTACTGTTTTACTGTATTTTGCCCACATTATACACAGCCAATCCACTTTATAGTATATTCTGTGGAGTGCTTTGAGACATCTTGAAAATGTGATATGCCACTCTATAAAATCCAAAGATTATTATTAATAATAACCTTAAGGCTCCTATAACAGCATCAAGCTGCGTTTTAAGTGATTTGAGATTCCACATGCTTCCTGTCCTAGTCATCGATTATAACAACAACTTGTATTTATATAATACCCTTCATCTGGGGTTACCCTCTGAATAAAGAAAGAACTCCTGATATCTGAGCTGCAACTGTCCTTTATAACTAAATCAGTGAACTTTTGTTCTACTGTTTTGTGGCATCCTAAAGTATTGTTCTGGGTTTACTTTTTCAGTCCCATTAAAATTTTCATCCATATGTATGACATCTCCTCTGAGACATCTCTCAAGACTGATGAAACACTAGTTGATTTGGGCAAGTTTCCTTACTCCACACGCCTAATAATAATCCGTCCAAAAAAAACCACAATAATAAATAGTGGTCATTTCAATCCATGACTGTTTGTGGGACATTGCTCTGTGCAGTTGGCTGCCGTGTTTCGCCCACAAATATACAGCCAATTCACTTTACAATATATTCTGTGAAGCGCTTTGAGACGTTGATAAGATGTGAAAAGCGCTATATCAAAATGCAAGGATTATTATTATTATTATTTGCCTGGATTCAAACTTGACCAATGAATGGTTGACATTCATCTCTGTCCTCCAGAATGGTGCTGATTTTAAGTTCCACTTAAGGCAGCTCCACTCTTTGGGATGAGATTGGAAATACACCAGAGGGAAGGTTTACCTACAGATTGCAACAATCTGTATCATAGGATTTTTATCATTGGACAGCAGGGTGTCTGACACGTGTGGAAACCCATCACTGTTGCTTAAGAGTTTCCAAATCAAGCTGAGAATTCCATGCATCCCAACTTCACATGGAAATCAGAAATCCCAGAGATGGATTGTTGGAATGGAATGCTCTCTCTCTCTCTCTCTCTCTCTCTCTCCTCTCTCTTCTCTCTCTCACTCTCTCACTCCATCCATCCATCCATCCATCCATCCATCCATCCATCCATCCATCCATCCATCCATCCATCCATCCATCCATCCATCCATCCATCCATCCATCCATCCATCCATCCATCCATCCATTTCTCCCTCTCTCCCTGCTTACCCAATTCAGGAAAGTATTAGGCAAAAGTTAGCAAGAACTCAGGCTTGGGACCCCAGTGTGTGTGTTGGGAAAATCTATTCCCACAAAGTTTGGACACTTCAAACAAATCTTTTGTCATCGCTCACAAATACACAGCCAATTCACTTTACAGCATATTCTGTGAAGCACTTTGAGACGACTAGAAAACGTGAAAAGCGCTATATCAAATGCAAGGATTATTATTATCACGTTGATCACGATGGATTTTTTTCCCCTGAGGTTGGCACACCTGTCGGTGATCTTTGTCGAATTTCATAAAGAACATAAGAATTAGCAGCAGGAGTAGGCCATTCGGCCCTTCAAGCCTGCCCCACCATTCAATAAGGTCATGGCTGATCTTCTAATCTAACTCCACCTGCCAGCCTTATCCCCATATCCCTCAATCCCTCTATCCATAAGAAATCTATCAATCTTAGAAATATATCGGACAGAAAATATATCAGACAAAGTCTGTTGCCAACAACTGCTACGTATGTATAAACTTTTCTTTGGTTCCTCGATTAACCTCATTGGAAGTACCCTGCTGTTCTTCTCTGAGAGGTGGACTGTCACCGCAGATGGTGTGTGTGTCGATTAGTCACTGTTGCCAATGTGGCTGATAATGAATGGGTCTTCTAAGTTGCAAGGCATTTTTGTATTTGCTGGGTAATTTCACAGCTGTGTTCAGCTCTTTGCAGCTTGATATCTCTCAGTTCTCTGATTCCACACTGAACACTAACTCACTCACTCAGTCCCTCCTTCACACAATAAGTTAATACTTAATTTTGCTGCAATTCTTTTGTCCTATCATTTGTGAAACTCTACCACTGAAATGGCAACTAAATTTATAAGAATATGATATCAAATTGGGCTCGGGTTATGTTTTCAGGTTAGTAAACTAGAATTGGCGATATGTCCATGTATTTTTTTAAATTGTTTTTAATTGAAACCCTTGAGATTCATTAAACAAACATTTCTCAACTGCAGTTTTCTTTGCTCTGTTTGAGCCCTGATTATCATTGTAGATCATGACCACATTTCCGTCATTTTTTCTCTTAATGATTACCCAGAAAGCTTTTTAACAAAAGATTAAATTATTTTCAAATTGGCTAATTATGTGCAATTGTATTGTTCCATTTGAGCTGGTTCAGGATGTTCAAAATGTATTAATTCTTTCCTGTCTCCTCCCCGGCCCCTCCCACCACCAGTGTCTAATGGAGCAGTCATTCAGATGAGAAGTTGATGAGAAGCCTCGAACACTGCACAATTTCTCCGCTCTTTTTTCCCCTCCCCCGTACTATTACTAAATGTAGCTCAGTAGTTAGAGCACTTGCCTTACAAGTGTGAGACGTGTTCGAATCCAGGCTGGTCAGGGTGAAACCTTGGACAAGTTTCCTTACTCCACACGCCTAATAATAATCCCTCCCAAAAAAATACACAATAATAATTTTAAAATTGCTCATTTCAATCCACGATTGTTTGTGGGATACTGCTGTGCACAACTGCCTTCTGCGTTTCGCCCACTAATATACAGTCAATTCACTTTACATTATATTCTGTGAAGCGCTTTGAGACGTCTAGAATATGTGAAAAGCGCTATATCAAATGCAAGGATTATTATTATTACGGTGAAGGCAAGCTGACAACCTGTTTGAATTTGTTAACAAATTGAATAAAAATTATACAACAAAAAAATTACATTTATAGAGTGCCTTTCGCATTGGGAGGATGTCCCAAGGTGCTGAACATATTAGAGGGGTGAATCCGAGGAAATAAGTTTTTAAATAATTATTTTGAAGTACAACTGATGGATCTGCTTTGTCCCAGGAAATGTGGTTGACGGATAATGTGGTCTCTGTAGAGCTAACCTGACTCCCAAGGAAACATGCTTGGATATAGAATCATAAAATTATTCACCACCAAAGGAGGCCATTTGGCCCATTATCTAAATCATTCCCACTCCTCCGTTCTCTCCCCATAGCCCTGCAAACCTGTCCTTCCCAAATAATTATCTGCTTCTCTTTTAAAAATTGTTATTGAATCGACTTCCACCACCCTTTCAGCCAATACATTCCAGATCTGAACAACACGCTGTGTGAAAAAAATATTCTCCCCTCTGTTTCTTTTAACAACTAGAAATAGTTTCTCCTTGTTCACCCTATCGAATCCCCTCAGATTTTGAAAAATTCTATTAAGTCTCCTCTTAACCATTCTCTGCTCTATGAAGAGTAATCCTAACTTCAACAACAAACAACAACAACTTCGATTTATATAGCGCCCTCCATGCCGGACGGCGTCTCAGAGTGCTTCACAATAGCGGATCCCGGGACCGAGCCAGGGGCAGGGGTAGAAAGGTAATCAAAGGCGCGGTCGAAGAGAAAGGTCTTCAGCTGGGACCTGAAACTGAGAAAAGAGGGGGCAAGATGAAGGTAGTGAGGGAGGGAATTTCAGAGTCTCGGGAAGGCTCAGCTACCGAGGGTGGAGCGGAGGATTCAGGGGGCATGGAGGAGGCCAGACCCGGTGGAGTGAAGGCAACAGGAGCTGGTTTGAGGAGAGAGGAGGTCATAGAGGTAGTGGGTTGCAGAGGAGTGGAGGGATTTAAAAACTTCTCTAGCCTCTACTGATAACTGAAGTCCCTCGTTCCTGGTAAATCTCCTTTACACCCTCTCCAGTGTCTTGACATCCTTCCTAAAGTGTGGTGCCCAGGACCGAAACAAAACTTTAGCTGAAGCCTCACCATTGTTTTATAAACGTTAATCATAACTTCCTGACTTTTGTATTCTATGCCCCTATTTATAAAATCTTGTATCCTGTATGCATTTTCAACAGCTCTAACTAGCTGTCCTGCCACCTTCAGAGATTTGCTTATATGGACCCCCAGGTCTCTGTTCATTTACCCTCTTTACAATTGTATTATCTACCTCATTCTTCCTACCAAAATGCAACACTTCGAATTTCTCCACAATAAACCTCATCTGCCATGTTTCTGCTCATTTTACCAATCCTACTTAAGTCTTCTTGGAGTCTGGTGCTATCCTCACCATTTATTACTTTTCCTAGCTTAATATCATCTGCAAATTTGGAAATTGTGCTCCCAATATCCGGATCCAGATCATTGGTATATGTTTCTGTTCCCCCCACCTCCCCACACCCCCGGGAAGGCTGATGAGGAGGGAGTTACCATAGTTAAGCCTTGATGTGATAATGAATGCACGGGTGAGGGTTTCGGCAGCCTGAGGCTTGAGGCAGTGGTGGAGTCTGGCAATGTTACGGAGGTGGTGGAAGGCACTACTGGTCATGGCACGGATGTGGGGGAGAAAGGGCATGGTCAAACAATACACGCACGTTCCTGACTGGATTTGAGAGATGGAGAGTGCAGCCTTGGATGCTGATGCTGCCAGCGCCTTGAGGTGCAGAGGCGCTAACGCAAGCCGATCAGGAGAGCCTCAGTCTTGCCGACATTCAGCTGAAGAAAGTTGAGCCTCATCCAGGTCTTGGATTCTGGCATCCTGCAAACCTGCAGTCCTCTAGCACTAATTCAAGGACAAGGAGGATTGAAAGATTGTGTCCAGAGCCTCCGTTATTTCGACCCTTACAACCTAGGATGCATCCCGCCTGGATTTGGTAACTCCTCTACCCAGTCCAGATGGAACCGTCAACCATTTTAGTACCTCCTCTGGGGTTATTCTTATCCAGTTTCTCTTCCCTCTCCTCCGATATTGTGATATTGGCTGCGATACTGTGGCATAAGGAACATAGATAGTTTGGGACATATGCATATGTTGCCACCAGGATGGTGGAGGCGAACTAGATGGACCTTGGTCTTTTTCGTCAAGCATTTCTTATGTTCTCTTTGTGGTGTTGCTGGATTATAGACTCTACTGGTACCCCTGCTCCCTCCTCCCTCCCTGCCATCTCCCACACACACACACATTCTGGCATCCTCAAGCCTTGGCTCTTGCCAACCTGCACCTAATGCTCTCCAGAGGAGAGAATCTACATTCTATTCCAAACATGTGAATTTCCATGTGTAGGAGGCTTTCATTGGTGCTCTATCTGTTTTGGACTGTTAATCAAAAAATTTTATTTTGAATGTTTTTTAAAATTATAGTTGGGTGGGCCTTTAATTTATGTTGTTTGGTAAGGTAATTCAGTGTGGAGCAGGGCACAACAGGAATTCTTCAACATTGAACATCGTCAAGCCCACAATGGATTTCTCAATTGTACCCATTTTATTAGTTTCCATTCAGATTCTTGAGGCTGTCTTTTAAAAAAGATTATATTTTGACTGCCTTCTTGTAGATTTACACAGCATCTTTAAAAGGGATAGGGGTGGGCAGATCTTAAGTGTTTCTCATTTCAACCTCGAACATGTTATTGTGTGGCAAAATTGGTGACAAGCTGCATTAGAAAGAAAATGGCCAATTACTGTTTGTGTGACAGGATAATTGGATTTATAAACTTTCTGTGCCGTGGGTAAAGTTTATGTTTAATAGTTAAAACTTGTCAAGAGTGACCACTGCAACTGCTTTGATGCATAGGAATCGACAACTTAGCATTTCCGAAGGGCCTTTCACATAAAAAGAAGTGTCCCAAAACGCTTTATTGAACAAGATTAACTGGAAATGAAGGGAATGTTGATTTCAAGACAAATGTGACAGTAAATCTGTGTCAGTAGCATCCCACACACAATTAAATGAGTAATCGGTTGCTTAGAATTTTGGGGGGTGGATTTAGATAATAATAATCCTTGCATTTGATATAGAGCTTTTCACGTCTTCTCGCCATCTCAAAGCGCTTCACAGAATGTACTGTAAAGTGAATTGACTATATTTGTGGTTGAAATGTGGCAGCCAGTTGCGGACAGCAGTGTCTCACAAACCAGTCGTGGAATTGAGTGACCAAATTATTACTATTGGGGTGGGTGGGGGATTATTATGCCCAGAAAAGCATTCCGCCAATTGACTACCAACCGGATTCCTATTTACTCTTAGGTAAACATAGGCATATGGAGTAAGGAAACTTACCTAAGGTTTCGCCCTGCCCAGGAATAGAAACCAGGCCTCTCGCTTATGAAGCCTGTGCTCTAACCACTGAGCTTTTGTCTCCACTTGAGGGAATATAACAACAACATCAAAACCAGCTTTCCAAGAGAACAGTTTAGTGTGGGTGGGGTGGTGGGGGGCGTGAAAGAAAGGTACAAAAAGAATAACTTGAATTTACGTAGAATCCTTCATGCAGGTGGAGGCTCAAGTACTGTACAATGAACTCTGAGCACAGGACAAGGGGAGGTGACCATAGGCAGGTTTTAAGGTGAGATTTACAGGTATAGGGTTCGAGGCAGAGAGTTCCAGAGGTTAGAGATATGCAGGCTAAAGGATTCCCTCTGATGGTGCAAGAGTTGGGGGATGAGCAGGCCTTAGCTGAGTGAAGGGAGTTGGCAGAGATATAAGGTATGAGTAGGTCGGAAAGATAGGGAGGTACTAGCGTGTGAAAGGATTTGTATTTGTGCATTAGGACTTCAAGTTGATCTGTTGAGATTTTGGATGATGAATGAGTAGAGTTTGGTATGGATGAGAGTACAGGTGGGAGAGTTTTGTATGAGCTGGACTTTGGACTGTGGAGACCAGCGAGGGGTATATTTCAGAAATCAAGGTGGGAGATGACAACAATAACAACAATATTATATTTGTATGGCGCCTGTCACGCAGGGAGGACAAAGGCATAGATGAGTGTTTTGGCAACATTATGTGAGGTAGGATCGGGCAATATCCATGGGTCACTTTGTGAAGAAAATTATCTGTCCCCATGTGATAGAAACTTTGTGATATTTCAGAATGTATTATCAGTGCTTTTCTAATCACTTGTCCTTTACATGAGGGGGGGAAAATTCCTTTCTCACGGAGACATAACTCTTTCAATAGGGAAAAGTATATTTAGAAATTCTTATTTGGCTAATCAAATCTGATTTGATTTGACACATTACCTGTGGCATTCCACAGGTAATGTGTCAAACGTCTCCCTTATCAAGACATTTTCCAATTTAAATCACGTTGGGTTTAGGGAATGACTTTCAGAGGTCTCTGCCCAATTAAGTGGTTAGTTGAGGAGTAATGCATGTGGACACATCGACTAATTGGAGAATTGTAATGGGAAATCCAGCAGCTACACAGTGAAGGTATTTTCAAATGTACAATGGATTTGATAGTGGTCACCCATCAGTCAAAGTGTTGAGTGAATTTTCATGTACCATGAATGTGGCTAACCATGTGATAACAATCTTTGTGTTTAATATAGTGGCTCATGATAGGCACTATACAAATGTAAATAATAATCCTTGCATTTAATAGAGCGCTTTTCACATCTTCTAGACGTCTCAAAGCGCTTCACAGAATATACTGTGAAGTGCATTGACTATTTTTTGGATGAAATGTGCTAGATTCATCCTCAAAATAATGCCTGCTGTGTAATAATAGTCCTTGCATTTGATATACTGTTTTATCAAGTAATTGAGACGTCTCAAAGTTCTTCACAGAATATCCTGTGATGTGGATTAACTGTGTATATTTGGGCAAAACGCACTGAGATAAAATGGGGTGAAAAGGTTGGTATAGAATTGATCTCCAATAACATTAAAACTGTTTTGATTTTGCAGGTTCCCTAAGTGGCACATTTGCTCTCACATTTCCATTTTGTTACGGTTCTTTTTATGTACTTGTTAATCCTTACCCACATATATATAAAAAAAAGCATGGAATTTCTCTGATGAAACAAAAGCAAAATCAATCCCTTAATAATTGGCTTTTTAGAAAGTGCATTGTCCTGGAATGCAATGCAATCTGGAAGCCAGCCCTGCAAAGAAGTCTTTGCATTTTTATTTCCTCTGTGGTTTTTTTATGTTGTTCTCATTCAGTTCTTTTGCTGTTCATTAAGCAATTAAGGTTTGAATTCTAAGCTTCTTTAATGCTATTTGTTTTCATTTGTGTGTATGTCAGAAGGGAAGGGGAAAAAAGTCTGTTCACATGAAATGCACACAAGTTTATGGTCTAAAGACTGGTTTCTTGTTAATATTTGCAATTCTGATTTTGAAAACATCAGGCTATTAAAGAATAATAATAATCATGTGGTCTCTCAATCCCTGACTGTTTGTGGGATACACTGCTGTGTGCAATTGACTGTTGCATTAAAGTGCTATATAAACGCAAGGATTATATTGAAAGACAGTGCAATGATTGGGACATCCTCCCGAGGTGAAAGGCGCTCTATAAATGCAATGTGTTGTTGTTGATTGTCCTTTGTCAGTTCCTGATTGACACGGCCTGCGTTTTGTTTCCATTCTTTATTTTTATTTATTTCCATTCTTGAGCTTGTTTTCCACATGCCACACACACCATTCGCTGGGAGGAATGGTGACATGATCTGCCAAAACCTCTAGTGCTCCTCTGAAATGCTGGAAGGATTCCCCATGTTTCCCCTCTCTTTCTTCTTCCCTCCTCCCTCGCCTCATCTCCCTGCCACCCCCCACCCCACCATGTTTTTTGATATGTCAGTCTGGCTCAGTTGGTACCAGTCTCACCACTGAATCAGAAGGTTGTGGGTTTAAGCTTGGGATCTCAAGAGTCTAAGATGACATTCCAAAGCAGTGCATGTTTGTGCTGCATTGTTGAAAGTGCCATCCTTTGGGTGAGACATTAAACTGAGGTCCTCTCTGCCTGCACAGGTAGACATTAAGTATCCTATTGGCATTATTCAAAAAGTGAAGGGTGTTTCTCCCAGTGGCCTGGCAAACTAGTCCTCCCAAATAAAATCAGTCACTCATTCTAGAGCTTGTGGGACATTGCTGTACACAAACTTGCTGTTGCGTTACGCCCACAAAATCCGCTGTGAGTTCACATTCCATTCAATCCGCTGGATAAAAATTGGTCGCTCACTTTGTGATTGTTTGTGGGACATTACTGTGTGAATTGGATTGCCGCATTTGCCCACGCAACAGTGACTGAAAGGCACTATTATTTTGCCCACAAAATATAGTCAATTCACTTTACAGTATATTCTGTGAAGAGCATTGATATGTCCCGAAGACCTGATAAGGCGTTCTATCAAATGCAAAGGATTATTCTGCTTACCAAATGAAAATAACATAACTCACTTGACAGTGACAGTGAGTTACCGTCTAGGTATCTGTACTATTGTGTTGCTGTTGGGGACCATTTTGTACCTCCTCCAAAACAGCACAGCGCTGAGCTTCGGAGCTTATGGTGGGTGATGCTAATGAATCAGCGTGTGGGATTGTCGGCTGTTGTGCTACCCTCTTCTCAATGGCTTTTCCTGATGTACGTTGGGCAGTTCAAGGGACTGTCTTCCTCTCCCTGCTATGCAGGTTGCTTCTGTGCTGCATGGATTGATGTCAGGCTGGCTGGTAACTGGGCAACTTGTCCTCTCCAGCACCACCCGGTGATACAGTGATACGTTGCCATTCAAACCTGATGGCCCACAGCCATCTGGTCAACACAAGTGTCTGAGCCATTGGTTTCTCCACAATGATTTCACCTTTTGTTTTAAGATAAAAAGTTACTTATTTCCAAAAAGTGTATAATAATAATAATAATCCTTGCATTTGATATAGCGCTTTTATATACTGTGAAGTGTTTGTGGGACACTGCTGTGTACAATTGGCTGCCGCGTTTTGCCCATAAATATACATTACAATATATTTTGTGAAGCGCTTTGAGATATCTAGAAGACATGAAAAGACCTATCTCAAAATGCAAGGATTATTATTATTATAATAAACACACACTCTGAGATCGCCAAGTGTTAGCTCTTGCTAACCTAGGCTTAATACGACCTAAAATCAGGCAAGCAGGGTGCAACCATACAGAGAGAGAGAGTGGGCATTCTACTCCAGGCACAGGAAATTTCTATGTGTAGCTGGCATACAGATGTGCGTACTGTAGGAAAGTAGCTATATGAGTTACAACTATTTTAGCACAAGCTGTTATTGCCTCTTTCTGCCTCTTTCTGCCTCTGTAATGTTTTGGGCCATTGAACGTTTCCCAGCTGCTAGCAGATGTGCTGCTTCGGAGGATGGTGGCACGAAACAAAATCTCATTTTGTTTGAGTCCACGCTCGAGATGAATTGCTCTGATAGCACGAGGTGTCTGAGACCATTGATCCAGGCTGGATTAGTTGTGCCCAAATACCTTTAGCTGCTGAGATTCAATCCTGGTAAAAGGTATCAAGTGCTTTCTGCACTCTGTCATCAGGTGTATACAATTCGGGCCAATCATTCCTGCTCTCGACTGGGCCAAATTACTGTCCGATCTAACTTGAATCCTTGCTTATGTTGGGTCTAATATATAAGCAGGAGAGGAAACCATTAAAATGGCAGTATTATACATGTGAAAAACTATCCAACTTGTGTGATTGGACATGTTGGCAAGAAGATTTATTGTGTAGAGGCAAACTGGGCTTGCAAATAACAATAATAATAATCTTTGCATTTGATGTAGTGTCTTATCATGTCATTGAGACATCGCAAAGTGCTTCACGGAATATATTGTAAAGTGAATTGACTGTAAAATAGGATTGCAAATTATGAGGTATTTTGACAAGTGATAGTACACCTGTGACAGCCATACAGTTTGCCTCATTAATGTGTGTTAGCGTCTTAGTCTCAGCGGTTTGTCGGTAAAAATTTATTTCCCGAAGGCTCTCGTATTCATGTTATTAGCTGGCTGCAATTACAGAAGTTTCAAAGGGGATATTTGTGCGATTGGAGTAATCTCAAGGGTGCTGTGAAATAGCTGTGAAGAAAAAGGCTTTGTCTGCATTCAGTGTAGAAGTGGAGGAATATTCCTGAATCTACCAGATACATAATGGGTTTGCTGACACTGCGCAACGTTTAAATCTTGGAAAGGAAAGAGGTTCAGTTTTGTAGTCCAACCTGCCTGAAGTTAAATCCCAGTTCAATTTCTTTCATCCATCAATTGGAGTAGCCTGTTCTTGTTTAGAGTCTACCCAGCAATGTTTTTGCCAATCAAAACTAGGAGTTGATTTTGTGTGTGTGAGCATTGACTTTAATAATAATAATAAAAATAATAATAATCCTTGCATTTGATATAGCGCTTTTCACGTCTTCTAGACGTCTCAAAGAGCTTTACAGAATATATTGTAAAGTGAATTGACTGTATATTTGTGGGTCACTTTCAGCTGATGAACTGTAGCTGTTTTCTTGCGTGCAAAGAAAGTGTTTTGCCCAGACTGGGAGAGATGCAATACAATCTACACCTCGGTTCCATGCAGCGCTGCAGTATTTTATTTTGGAAGAAGAATCAGAATTTCAGTGGTGGGAATTGCCTCAGTGCTTCAATCTGTATTGTAGCTTGACCCGCTGTCCAGATATATACTTCACTCAGTGGCTGACGGAAATAGAAGCAGTTTTCTGCTCTAGTGTGTATTTCCATTTCATTTGTTACAATAATAATCCTTACATTTCATATGTAAGATTCACCCACATAATATACAGGCAATTCATTTTACAGAATGTTTTGTGAAGCATTTTGATACGTCTCAAAGATGTGATAAGATGCTGTATCAAATGCAAGGATTATTATTATACTGTACTGTAAACGTTTTTGTGGGCACAACGTGATTTTATTGAAAATCTAAAATTTATTAGAAGTGATTAGATTATTTTTATTTTTTGGTCAAACAGATATGGATTTTGAAGCGCTTTGAGATGTCTATAAGACGTGAAAAGCGCTATACCAAATGCAAGGATTATTATTATTATTATCCCCGGAAAAGCAATCCGTCAATCGACTAACAACTGGTTTCCTACTTACTGCTAGGTAAACAAACAAGTGTGCAGTAAGGAAATCTGCCCAACATTTCTTTCTGCCAGGAATATAACCCAGGTCTCTCTCGCTTTTGTGTCGAGTGTGTTTTAATTTAAAGATTAAAGCGATATAAAAAATTCATTTTTTTGTCTCTTATTCCCAATTAGTTCTTCTTCGGTTCTGTGCAAATGTGCTCTTTTAATGTTGCTCCACCCTTGCCTTCATTTCCTGCATATACTGTTGAGAAGGAGCTACAGTATTTGGTAGAATTATCTAGAATAGTAATGGAATGATCAGGTGAAGAAAGACCTTTCATTTTTGTAGCTGTCACCGTATCATATTTAAAACTCTACAAAGTATTTTTACAGTAACCTGAGAACTCTTAAACTTGTCTGAATTCACTTTGGGTGCTCTCTCTGATAGATGCAAGGGTCTTAACTCAATTCCTAGCAGTTCCAAGTCTACTCCACAGCAATGTACAGTGTGTACAATGTGCCAGTGTTTACACACCACTTCACCACTTCCTTACTCCTTCCCTACCACTGATGTCAGACTAACTGGTCTATAGTTCCCCATATTTTCTCTCCCACCCTTCTTAAATAGTGGAGTTACGTTTCAAGGAGGGATTATTATTAGGCATGTGGAGTAAGGAGACTTGCCCAAGGTTTCGCCCTGACCTGGCTACAATTGGACCTTTGTAAGGCAAGTGCTCTAACCACTGAGCTAGACGACTCCACGAGTTGTAATCTGTTGAAGTCCACTGTCTTTTAAACTATCTGATATGAGAGATACAGGGTGCTATATAAATCCAAGTTGTTGTTGAATTTGATTGTTATAAAAGTACCATAGGGAAAAATCACTAACTGCTTTATGCATAACTGGCAGTATTTAATGCATAAATTAAATCTTGCGAAATTTTGATTGTGAATTGACTAGTTAATTCTTTATTCAAAATGCCTCAGTGTTATATTACAAGAAAAGCAAAGCCACCAGGGTTAATCCCTATTGTACTTTAATTGTTCAAACGACAATGTTGCTCACTGCGGCATGAACATTAACAGCCGGGATTTACGTGATATAATGAGCCAAACTCTTTTTAAAGAAAATGACAATTGTGACACTCCAATTTCATTTCTCAACAGAGAGAGAAGGACAAAAGGAAAGATGAAAAGAAGAGGGGAAAAGATCAAGAAAAATCAAGTAAACCTCTTGGTTTAGACAAAGTAAAAATGGTGAGTTAATTTTTGGATGAAGAGCAGTGTCACTTCTAATTAAATATTTGTCACTGCCTGAATTGCTAAACCAAAAGAGTTTTAGATGTGGGAGAGGTTTTTATATGGTAACTGACTTTGTGGAAATGTCTTTGTTTGGGGAGAAGAAAATAGTAAGAATAAATGTCTTGTATTGTGTGGTGTCAGGACTGGATCTGAAAGATTGGGACCAGAGGGATTGAGCACTTCCTTCCCTTTGTCATCAAATCAATCAAATACTAACAGAAACCACAGGAGAACTGTGTTATAAGAGGGCAATGGAGTAATGTATCATCCCCAATAGGCTTTTTACACCTTTTGTGCTTGGGATTTCAATGAAACGGAATGAGGTAACGGAATGGGTGGATAATGGTAGCGCAGTTGATGTAGTTTACATGGACTTTCAAAAGGCATTTGACAAAGTGCCACATGAGAGACTTATTATGAAATTAAAGGCCCATGGCGTAAAAGGGACAGTGGCAGCGTGGATCCACAACTGGCTGCGAGACAGAAAGCAGAGAGTTGTAGTGAGCGGCTGTTTTTCAGATTGGAGGGAAGTGAGCAGTGGTGTGCCACAGGGATCGGTTTTGGGACCATTGCTGTTTGTAATCTACATCAATGATCTGGACTTGGGTGTACGGAGTACAGTTTCCAAGTTTGCAGATGACACTAAGTTAGGGAGAATAGTAAACAGTGAGGAGGATAGTAGCCATCTGCAAGAGGATATAGACAAATTGGTAAAGTGGGCAGACACATGGCAGATGAAGTTTAATACAGAGAAGTGTGAGGTGATGCATTTTGGGAGAAGAAATGAAGGGAGGCAATATAGGCTAGATAGTACAATTTTAAATGGTGTAAAGGAACAGAGAGACCTGGGGATTTGTGTTAGTGACTCGTTGAAGGTGGCAGGACAGGTAGACAAGGCTGTTAAGAAGGCATATGGGATACTAGGCTTTATAAATAGGGGTATAGAGTACAAAAGTCAGGAAGTGCTGACTAACCTCTATAGGACTTTGGTGAGGCCTCAGCTGGAATACTGTGTTCAATTCTGGTCACCACACTACAGAAAGGATGTGAAGGCATTGGAAAGGGTACAACGAAGATTTACTAGGATGGTGCCAGGATTGAGGGACTTCAGCTATGAGGAGAGGCTAGATAGGCTAGGGTTATTCTCTCTGGAGCAGAGAAGATTGAGGGGAGACCTAATAGAGGTTTATAAGATCATGAGGGGTTTCGACAGGGCAAATAGAGAAAAACTATTTCCACTCGTGGGTGAATCTGTGACTCGTGGTCACAGATTTAAAATAGTTTCAAGGCGAAGTAGAGGGGAGCTGAGGAGAAATTTTTTCACTCAGCGAGTTGTTCGAATCTGGAATGCATTGCCTGAAAAGGTGGTGGAGGCTGATTCGATAACAACTTTTAAAAGGGAATTAGATCTTTATTTAGGGAGAACGGGTCTATTAGGCTATGGGGAGCGGGCAGGGCAGTGGGATTGAATCGCTCTTTTCAAAGAGCCGGCACAGACTAGATGGGCCGAATGGCCTCCTTTTGTGCCGTAAAATTCTATGATTCTATGATTCTATGATTCCATGAAACCCTAACTGGCTCTAATGTTCTCTAGGCTTCTCCTCCTTGGAATAATACACATAGTTTTGCTAATCATTCATGTGTAACCTTAGATGCTTTGTCTTACACTGTACCTAAACTAAAGATTTCCTGCTTGGTTCAGTGAATCAGATCATCAGTGTTGTGTGAAGGTTTCAGAATAGTGGGTGGCTATCTCTGAATAAGGTTATCCTCCGCCCAGTTGTTCTACACTATCTCTGAAGGGATGAAAATAGTGATTAATGGTTAAACATTTATTGGATTGTTGTGTGTTTTGTCTTTTCTGAGAAAAGACAGGCGCACATCAACCCTGGGGAGGCGGCTTTTCTGCATCACCGGAAGGGTCGACCGATTCGATGACTTGAGTGTCAAATATCTTAGAAACACTATTTTTCTAGTGATTTTCACATTATTGATCCGAGCTTGCTGCTCGAGTCTGTGAAGAACGGTTACTTTCAAAAACAAAGAAAGTCCCCTGAGGTTGTTTAACAGATTGATAGTTAGGCAACATTTCTGAATGATGTCCTTAAGTTCTTTGCTCTTTGCTAATAGTAAAATACTTCACTAGTTAAGCTGTTCTGCTGCTTCTCTAGCTAGGACCATCCTATCTACCCGTTAGGGCTTTGGCTGCAGGGTTAGCAGGAGTTGAGTGGGAGGATTCCGTATTCCCAGTGACTGGTCTGTCCTTCCAAGACTTGCCTGACTATGAGTCAGGCTGGTCTGTGCTGTAATCAGTAGAACCCTGGAGTGCTGCGGACCCGCCTGGCTCAGGAACCGGACTAGAGAACATCACAGAGGGCTGGCTTGATTCTGACATCTCGTTGCCAAGCTTGTCACCTGATTGGATTAACATGTAGCCAGCTTGCAATGAAGAGAGCTTAGTTTATTGCGTCTTGTTCAGCATAGAGTTTGTGGAGTCCTGCAGTTCAGTGGTTAGAACACTCGCCTCACAAGCGAGAGATCTGGGTTCAATTCCCAATAGGGCAAAACCTTCCAATTTCATTATTATTATTACTATTAATAAATGTCTGGTTGGTAATAACCAAATTGCCCCATTGAAATTTGCTCCATTGTACTATGGAGCCCATTCATTGTGCGTGTGCTCAGCTTGCCTATTCACTCCCACTTCCCTGCAGCTTTTTTTTGCACTATAATGGCAGACTTCCAGGTCATTGCAAGACAATTGATCCTACTTCCTGCTGCAGGAAATGACATAATAATAATAATTCTTCCATTTGATATAGCACTTTTCACATCTTATCGACGTCTCAAAGCACTTCACAGAATATACTGCAAAGTGAATTGATTGTATATTTGTGGGAGAAACACGGCAGCCAATTACTCAAGGCGGTATCCCACAAACAGTCGTGGATTGACCAATTTTTTTTATTGTGTTTTTTTTTAGGGATTATTAGGTGTGTGGAGTAAGGAAACTTACCCAAGGTTTCACCTTGGCTGGAATTGAACTCAGATCTCTCGCTTGTGAGGCGAATGCTCTAAGTACTGAGCTGCAGGACTCCACAATGATGGGACCCAAATACTGTATTATAATGTGGTTCCACTGTTTAGCGAGTAAAATTACGTACCTTTTTAATTTAATGGATTGAAACCTACTGAGTAGTACATCATTGTGGCACTCCAGATTTTGTTTTCAAATTGTATGCTCGTGCACTATCCAACTTGTTTGATTAACACCTCGAAACTGGCAGTGTGCTCCTTTACAAATGGGTCCCAGTCTTCTGTTTGACAGCAGCTATTATCACAACGAGCTGCATTTTTGATTGCAACTTTTATCTTCAGCACTGATGCTAGTGAAAGATTTGTTTTCTTAATAAGGGCAGGAGACCAGGGAGAAGAAACCCAAACTGGATGTTACCAAATACTGTATAAACTTTTTTTAAAAAATATTTTTTGTTTCTTAATTTCTGAGTTGTAAGGATTTTTTTTTCTCTTTATTGAAAATAGGTGCTGTCAGTTATGCATGGCCACTAGTAGATTATAAAATATACATGAGTGAATAAGACATTTCAACTTATTGCTCACAATAAGGTATGTTTGTCCAGCGCCTATCAATTTTTAATGTTGTGTGACTTCCTAACCCACCATAGAAAGTCTTGCTGAGTGCTCATTCAAGTGTGCTGAGATATTTCTGATGAAGGTAAGCCAAAGTGAATGCCAGATTTGCTGGCTGTTTAATCGCATGGGAACATCTCTTGAATGAAAGAAATCCATTAAAAATACTCATCTCAAGTAGTTGCATTATTGCCCCGGTTATTTGATATCCGTGAGGATAGGATAGGCAGATGCAATGCAGATACAATCCTTCTTCTCACACAGTATCCCAGTGGATTTATTTGTCATATTTGTGGGTTGTCTCTAAGGGCAACTCAGGAAGCTTTTGTAGTTGAAATCCACTGTAGATTGAAAATAAATTGCATTCAAACACTAAGTTCTTAAAGCCAACCAGTGACTAACTGCAGTGTTCCATTGTAAATCGGGGCAGGGCGGGGGAAGAAAGAGGAAGAATTATGAGATCAAATCTGCGTATTATGAACTAAACATTTTATTAACTATCTTGTTTACTCAGTGGTGTGATCTTTTATTTCAGCATATGGTGTTCAATGCATATTTTGAAAATTGGATAAATACTTGAGAAGAATATTAACCAGTGTGGGGAAAGGGCAGTGGAGTGGGATTTGGGTACACAGCTCCATCAAGATAGCTGCTACCATGAAGGGTGCAAAGGCCAATTAGGGCCCTTTTGTCTGATGATGTTTAATTCCTTTATTGGTGGATATACCATACAAGGAATCCTGCAGTGTATTGATTAGAGTGCTCATCTCGCAAGCGAATGGACACGGATATGTTTCCTTACTCCACACGTGTTACCTGATAGTAAGTAGGAACTCAGTTGTCAGTTGATTGACAGATCGCTTTCCAGCTAAAATAATCCTTAAAAAAAAATTAACTAATTTGGTTTGTCAATCCATGACTGTTTGTGGGACACTGCCTTGGGAAATTTCTGCTGTATTTCACCCATAAAAATTCACTTTACAGTACATTCTGTCGAGCACTTTGAGACGTCTCAATGACATGATAAAGCACTATATCTGATGGAAGCATTAAATAAGGATAATTATGGATAGCTCCACAAAACCAGTCACTGAAACTCCACTCAAGGGCTTTCCATTAGTGTCAGCCTTGATTGTGAAGTTGGCAGGCTTTAACTACGTGATACAGCGCTATATCAAATGCAAGGATTATTATTGGTGGTATTCTTATCGAGTACCACATTGGAGCCCAGTGCTGCCCTCATTTGGCAGTTGCCCTTGTGCGGTTTAAGCCGAAGTTGCTGGATAGCAATCAGGAAGGGCAGTCATAACAATAGTAATAATCCTTGCATTTCATATAGGGCCGAATCACGTTCCTGAGATATCTCAATGCACTTCACAGAATATACAGTAAAGTGGATTGACTGTGTATTTTGTGGGTGAAACATGGCAGCCAATTTGCTGCAGCATTGTGGATTGACTAAACAAATTATTATTTATTTTTGGAGGGATTATTAACCCGGAAAGCGATCTTCCAATTGATTAACTGGGTTGCTACTTACTGCTAGATAAACAGAGGCGAGTTGCCTAATGTTTCAACCCACCCGGAAATCGAACCTGGATCCTTTTGCTTGCAAGGCAAGCGCTTTAACCTTGGCCTGCATAATCCTGTCCTTGTATCACCTGACTGAGCAGACCAGGGATCGAACTGGGAGCCTCCCAGTTTGTATGGCTCAGCCACTCACTGAATAAACTCATTGACCTATCAAGGGATTTCTTTTTCAGTCTCTGAAAGGAAAGTCTCTGATTTATGATTTCTGAGTTTGTGGAAAACAATTTGTTTGGAACTTTCTGTTTGCCTCGCACATTCCACCCCTAATTCTTTCTTGAATCTATTACTGTCAAGTAGTCCTCATTGTGTTATAGGGTTTCTTAAGACTGAAATTGACAGATTTCTTATGGACAAAGAGATTAAGGGATATGGGGATAAGGCGGAGAGGTGGAGTTAGATTAGAAGATCAGCCATGATCTTATTGAAAGGCGAGGCATGCTCGAGGGGCTGAATGGCCTACTCCTGCTCCTAATTCTTATGTTTTTATATTACTCACAAGATTGTGGTATGTATGATTGTCATACTGGAACAAGTCTTTTTTTGCAAGCCAGTTTTTGTTGTAGAGGAAGTGATCACGTGATGCTGATTTTGAGAGGAAAAATAGTTGCCGTCTGTGTAGCAGCTATTATTCGCTTGTGGGTGAAGGTGCCTGGGGACAGGTGGAGCCCTTTGCTCCTGAACACATTCAGTCATATATACTCCCACATCCTGCGATATCTGATCCTTCACATCACTGTGTAGTTTTGCTGAATTCGATTCCAACCGTGCAGATAACAGAAATCCACAGCGTGAGCTCCACAATAGTCTGACCAGCTTTATGCTGTTGAGTTATGCTCAGATTTCCTCTTTTTGTGCCTCCCATTGCGTAAATCCTTTTTTAACTCGGAATTCACATTTAGTAGTTCACTGTCAATGTTAGAGACCGTGAAGTGCACACGGCTTAAAGGTTTTCAACAAATATTAATACACATGAAAATCACATTATGGAGCACAAAGCTTTGAACAAACCCTCACTTTTTCACTTCATAGAATCAAAGAATTCGGCCCTTTGTGTCTGTGCCAGCTCTTTGAGTAGAGCATTCAAATCAATTCCTCTCCCCGCTCTCTTCCCCCTAGCCCTGCAAACCTGTCCTCCCCAACTAATTATTTGCTTCTCTCTTAAAAGTTATCAAATTGGCTTCCACCACCCTTTCAGGCAATGGACTCCAGATCTAAACATCTCCCTGTGTGAAAAAAATGTCTCCTCTCACTGTTTCTTTTAACAACTATTTTAAATCGGTGTCCCCAGGTTACCCACCCATTTGCCAGTGGAAATAGTTTCTCCTTGTTCACCCTATCGAATCCCCTCATAATTTTGAAAACCTCTATTAGTTCTCGTTTTAACCTTCTCTGCTCTAAGGAGAATAATCCTAGCTTCTCTAGACTCTCCTGATAACTGAAGTCCCTCATTCCTGGTACCATCCTGGTAAATCTCCTTTGCTCCCTCTCCAATGCCTTGATATCATACATATTTCAGTACATATTTCTTGACGTGAATGGCGCTATACAAATGTAATTTTGTTGTTGTTGTTATCCTTCCTAAATTGTGGTTCCCAGAACTGAACACAGTACTCCAGCTGAAACCTAACCATTGTTTTACAAAGGTTCATCATAACTTTCTGACTTTTGTATTCTATGCCTCTGTTTATAAAGTATCCATATGTATTTTTAACAGTTTTACCTACCTATCCTATCACCTTGAAAGATTTACTTATATGAACCCCCCCCCCCCCCCCCCCCGTTTTGCCCTGCCGGGAATTGAACCCAGGTCTCTCACTTGCAAGGACTCTATTATCCACTATTGATTACATCTAAAAATGTAAATATGCAGCTGTTACCCAAAAATGTTCGAACAGGATGAGAACTAGGAACTAGGAAAAAGTAAAGAAGCCTATATGTTGTATGACCACACGCCTGATAATAATCCCTTGGAAATATACAATAATAAATTGGTCATTTCAATCCATTTCAAGCTGTTTGTGGGACACTGCTGTGTTCAATTGGCTGCCACTTTTCGCTCACAAATATACAGTCAATTCACTTTACAGTTTATTCTGTCAGGCTCTTTGAGATGTTTGGAAGATGTAAAAAGCGCTATATCAAATGCAAGGATTATTATTATTATTATCTTTCTCTATTTAATATTGCACTGTATAAGTGACTAAATGTGTTCATCTTATATAACTATTGGGTTACATTGCCTTTTTGTTCTCCTGGGGTTTCTGATTTGAAAGCTATTTTCACAGCAGCACATTTTGTTCCTTTTTGAAGAAGTCACTCAAATATTATTCCTGCACAATTTCTTCTCAAGCCAGTGTAGGATTTATTGGAAAGCCTTTTATTTTCATTCCATAATCCCAGTGAAGCTTTGCTCCGATTGTGACTGTGTGCTTCCCCCTTCTCCGATTCTTACCCCTTATGCTACAATCATCCACGCCTTAAACCTTCCTTGGTCAAACTCTGCCAGTGTCAAGCACTCCGAGACCCTGTACCACACGAAGCGCACTATATAAATGCAAGTTGTTGTTGTATTTTTAATCCTGCCTCTTACCAAGTTCCGTTTCTTCCAACCCTGACACATTGTCAACAGTTATTACCTTGCCCCCTAACCAGCTGAAACACTCAGCCACACCCTTTTCACCTCAATACCTTTTCCAATTCCCTGCTGCTGGTGTCTAGCTCACAAGCTGCAGGCCATCCTGAACTCCACAGCCAGCACCCTCTCGCATGCCTGGCTCCGTTAGCCACATTTTGCTCCATCCTTGGGAACTCTTTTCCCAAATTATTCCAATTCACTCTCTTCCTCTGTAGATTTTCTTTTGGTTGGTTTTTGAATGCTGCCTCTAATAATAGTAATCCTTGCATTTGATACAGTGCCTTATTACGTCATTGAGATGTCTAAAAGTGCTTCACCAATATACCATAAAGTATACTTAGAGTTGTGGACAAAATTTGGCCACCAATTGTGCACAGCAATATCCCACAAACAGTCGTAGATTGACTGATTTATTGGATTGTGCTTATTTGTCATCTCCCCCTTACATAAGAACATACCCCTCCTCCCAACCCAACTTGCATTCAGTAAAGTAAAGTACTTTGTACTTTAGGTGGGATAATCTTCCGAGGTGAAATACCCACATATATAACTGCAATTATATCCAGATCTTATAATTGCAGCTTTTGTAGAATGCAATTCTTTTTGACCTGTGTCCTAACCAATGATTTGCTTCTCCCGAATACCTGCGTGTACAGTATCTTTCATATGATGCATCCACCTCACTCCACAGTTGCCTTGTCCCAGCTCACACTCACCTTATGCAGTGTCAGCATACCAGCAGATCTGTGCGATATTTCGATAATTGTCCATAGCATAAGCAATTCACTGGTATCTTTTCTTGAAGACTATAACTTCACCAACACGAGTATTCACATTGTTTTAATGAAGGCACAAAAGTCCTTACTCCTTGCTTGCTAAACCCTCAGTGAAGACATTAGACAAGGGGGAAAAAAACACCTTAAAGTACTGCAGATGCTGGAAATCTGAAACAAAAAGAGAAATCGTTGGGAATACTCAGTAGGTCAGGCAGCAAACGTGGAGAAAGGGAAGTGAGTCCACAACCCTTCGTCAGAATGAGTGTTCCTATCAATGGGTAGGAATTGTGTATCTGACAATTCTCCCTTCTCTTCCAGTCTCCTCCACATACCATGGGGTTACCCACCAGCATCCTTGGCCTCACTGGAGGAGACCAGCATACAGAGAGTACATCTGTGGTGAGTCATATTTCATTGTTATTTGTTGATCCAGCAAAATGAAATTCATCCCTCACCTTTATCTGACCTGATGTGTTCAGCTTACATTTTGTTGGTTTCGAAGAATGGGGCTGGGGAGACAGCATGGAGAAGACAGAGTATCTAGAGCAAGAGAAAAATACGATGTTTGATCCCAGCCTTAATTTGCTACAACCTTTGACTTAATAATCCTTGCATTTGATATATAGTAAAAGCCTGTGTATCCGGCACCCGATCAACCGTAACTTCCGTATAACCGGCATTGCAAAAAAAAGGTCCACATTCGATTAACCGGAATTTACCTGGAAAAATGCATTGAATTTTTTTTTTTTTTTTTTGGCGTTTTCGGCTGAATATCTGGCAGGCGCTTTAACGGGATTGGCCAGGTCCTGAGGATACTGGATAAACAGGCTTTTACTGTAATCGCTTATCACATCTTCGAGATGTTTCAAAGAGCTTCACGGGAATTTTTGTGGGCAACATGCGGCAGCCAATTGCAACAGCAAGCAGTGTCCCACAAACAGACATATTTTGAGTGACCAAATTGTTTGTTTGTTTGAAAAATAATCATCAAATTATTTGTACCGTGATCCTGGATGGTTACAGTGTAAGAAAGTCTCCTAAGTTTGCTATCATTTATTAAAAAAAAACTTACTGCCGCTGCCATTTTGTAACTGGGATTGTTCAAAATTCAATTTAAAATTAACAATGCTGTCTGTAATTTGGTTGAAAAAAAGTTTGAATAGAGTCCCAGCTCAGATCATCTTTATGGCCATTGTAATTTTCCTTGAATGTACTAACCAGACACCAGGAGTTGTCTCTCTGCTTGCCACATCAGTAGTTCCGCAACAAAAAAGTTAATTGGATTTTCAGATCTTTTGTTAATGATGAACAGATTTTTTTTAAAAAAGAAAAGTATGATAACCCTCAAAATAATTAATTTCTTTAATTGCATGAGAATCTCAAAGTGAATTCACGGGCTCCGTCGTTTTGTTCATGCAAACATAAAAGCCAGAGTGAACAGCTAAATGCATTGCCAGTGAGCCTTTGCATGTTCTACACCTCAATTATTTCTAGTAGGCCTCATCTGTGGTCCACTTCTAATCATCTGCTCTTGATTCTGATGGCGACAAATAATTTAACATGTTGGTAAAGCTTTTAGTAAATCTGTGCCATCAGGCCTCATCTTTCTCTCTTCCTGATCCTGGTCCTCACATTCAAAGCCCTCCATGGCATCGTTCCACCCTACCTTTGCGGCCTCCTACCCCTTACCAACCTGCCCGCCTCATCCGCTCAGCAGGCTCCGGCTTGCTCCATGTCCCCCGAGCCACCCATCCCACTACCAGCGGGTGAGCCTTCAGCCACTTTGCACCCAAGCTCTGGAACTCCATCCCGCAGTCCCTCCGCCTTGCCCCCTCCCTGGCCTCCTTCAAGTCCCGCTTCAAGACCCTCCTCTTCGACAGTCCCATCGGTCACCCCAATTTCCCCCCCTTTCCCTCCATCCTCCCCATCCCCATCTGTAGCTTGGATCTGAAACAGTGACTATCCAGTGCCTTGGTACGTCCTCCTGATCTGAAAGGTGCTACACAAGTGTAATTTTGTTGTTATTCTTCCTCAAAATGCAATGTGTTAATGCTGAGAAGAATTTGGATGGGGGCAGGGAAGGGAGCGTACAATATTGTATAAGTACTTTCCTTTTCAGTTTAGCTCCTCATAGTATATATTGCCCACAAAATAATACCAAGAGGCAGGTAGGTGCCAGAGAGTGAAGGGATTTGAACACGAATGTGAGGAAGTTGTAGTCGAGGGAAAAAAAACGCACCTCTTGGCTGGTATCTCATTTACCCCACTGTTGTGCTGCTGAAACCTTGGAGTGCTTGCAGCAAGCCTGCAAGGGAAACGCTACTTGAGAATAATGAACATAAAGGTCATTTACATGCTTAGTGTTATTCAAAATCATGACCAACAAAGGTCACAGACAGCCATTACAGGTGTTGGGTTTGACAGTTGCTTAATTATCATCAAGGGTTCATTGCCTCCTGAGTCTCTCGAAAATCAGCATTTGTAGGTCACATTTATTCCTGTAGCATATTTGCTAGAGCACTCGTCTCACAAGTGAGAGGAACTGGGTTCAATTCCCGGGCAGGGCGAAACGTTGGGCAAGTTTCCTTACTCTATACACCTCTTGTGTAACTCTGGAACACTTTCCCTCAATCCATCCGCCTTGCCCCTTCTTTCCTTTCTTTCAAGTCCCGACTGAAAACTCTCCGCTTCCGACCATGCTTACAGCCATCTCTCGCATCTCCCTGGCTTGAAGTCAGCCATTGATAAACGCTCTGAGACACTAACCTGCATGGAGGAGGGCTATGTATAAGTGCAAGTTCTTGTTTACCTATCAGTAAGTAGGAACCCGGTTGTTAGTCAATTTGCGGATTGCTTTCTGGCAGCAATAATGCCTTTTTGTATTAAAAAAAATTGGTCCTTCAATCCACGATTGTTTGTGGGACACTGTGGCTGCTGCAATTTGCCCACAAAATATACAGTGACTTCACTTTACGATGTATTCTGTGAAGCGCTTTAAGACGTCTTGAAGACACGATAAAGCACTATATCAAATGGAAACATTATTATTGTGCCAAATTATTGTGTCTTAAATTCTGCAATGTCCCCAAATGTGAGCAATGTTTTCTCTTTTTTTTAAACAACTTCATGTAAGTAAGAAACTCCTCATAGCATTTTAAATGACTTGTTCTGTGAAAGATTTTGTGTATACAGAGTATAGAATTACTTTTTCAAGATGAAACAGTTTGTACTTGGCTATCATTCTGAAGGTGATACTGTATGGTGTTAGCATGAGAAGTGTTTCAGCTGGATTTAAAATTAGGTTTTCAGCCACTTCTTGTAGAGAAGATTATTTTTCAAATCCGCAGCCAAATCCTATCTCATTAACGCTTTTCAGATCAACTCTTTTCTCCCTGTCGCTCTCATTTTAATAGTTCTTTACCTCTGCCACATCACACAGAATGAGAGCATTGAAGCCTGACCTTCAGTGATGCAGGAAAATTACCCCTTTTGAACCCTGTTGGCATGAACTGCAGTGCTTTGGCAGTGAGATGGGCGAATTCTGTAGGGGCAGGCATTGCTTTGACCTTGTCAGTGACACAGACTTCACAAAGGCATGATCGGAAAGAGTGAAGGAATGAGAGTTGACCCACTTGTTGACCCTGAGGTTGGTAACCAGATTGATCGAAGTGACAGATTCTGGGCACATTCTTTCCCCTTTTTAAAAAAAAAGTATGCATCCGCATGTACATGTCTTGTGGTTCACAGACCAGCTCCTGAGTAATTAAACAAACGCTGTTTTCTTTGTGCTTTCCTGAGTTGGAGGCAATTGTAAAACTGTTCTTAATAATTAATTTGATGTTGTTGGAATGGAAAAGAGTGAAGGTAACAGATTTCAGAGAAGTTTGGCTTTAAATATTAAACCTGTCAGGCCTCATTCTTCACCCACGCCTTCCTGACACTTTAGATGTCTGATTTTTATCATTCTCGTTACTTAATTGGTAAATAAAGCATGTAACTTGACATGCTCTGTGCCATTTAAAAGTTTTTCACTTTTACTTCAATTGTGCAGATAAATAATGCTTGGATTTGATGTGGAATGTTTTCATGACATAAATCAGAATATGATGCACCCTGACCATGCGTGACGTTGCCCAATGAGGGGCTATATCAAATGCAAGGATTATTGTCATGATGGCTATAAAGCCACCTGTGTGCTTTAGGGCTCTACAAAGAATGGTAATAATCAATTTATTGGCATTGTACAAGTTTCCACGTGTAGACAGTCGAGCTGCATAGTATTTTCCTTCTAGATGACCTCGCAATTGAAATGCTCGTATACTTAAGGGCTTATCTACAGTTTCCTTTACTAGTAAGGTATGCAAGTTCGCTTGGCTGATTCTCAGTCAAACCGATTATTGTCATACCAGCCAGTCTGCTTTTCTGGGAAACCCTACAGTTGTTTGTTTAGTCTGAAACTTTCTGTCAAACTTTGGGCTATTCAGCTCAGTGCAGCGCTGGGTTATACAGAGCAGAAGGTATCGGGTTTGATTCAGAGACTGCTGATCTCAACCTGAGGAGTTGTCGATACTACAATTGGGATTAACATTTTGGCTGTGGAAGGAGTGTGGATATGAGCTAGGTTTCCTGCTTTTATATTGAGAAATTCCTGCTGGAATGTGTGTGTGTTCTCTCACAATAAGATTGTTCATTTGGATGCTGTAATTTAACCCGCATCCCCGCTTGGATGAATGTATCTCAGCAGAAAAGTACCTCTAGGAGGGGAGAAATGGTAGGAATCATTTCCTTGTGGAATGTTTCCCTTCAACAGATGGAAAAATAAACCTGCAGTTGCCCCAACCCAATTAAACCTTTATCGGTAAATTCAGAAGGTTCACTTAAATTCAGTTCATATTAATTACAAATTAGGCTGTACATTGATGTTGGGTGATGTAATAACAACTATCCTTGCATTTGATATATCCTTATCACATCATTGAGATGTTTCACAGAATATATTATGAAGTGAATTGATTGTATTTTGTGGGGGAACCACAGCAGACTATTTCGCAAGGCTGTTTCCTACAAAGAGTCATGGATTGAGTGACCATTTTTCAATGTCAATTCTGTTGGCAGGGGTGGGGATGATTGAACTGTGAGAACTAAACTAAATTGTGTTTAGCGATCAGTCTAAAGGTTGACTAGGTTGGGTGTTGGTGGTATTTTCACATACTTTAGGTGTTGATGGGGATGAACTACTGTATTGTATAAATCAATACCATAAAAATCTACCACATAATTCCCACTCTTAAGATGGCATGAACTATATAACCTTATCGACTGGAGACTAAATTACCCTTCTTTTCATGCACGCAGTGAATTATTGATGTTGGCGTAATTAAATAACTTGATCATCATTGACAATGCTCCTGAAGAAATCAGCCTTCACACCAGCATTAATAGTGTATTGTGCCCTGGAAAAATCACTCTGACCTGATAAAGCTGTGCTTTTGTACTTCAATAATTCCATAGAAGTTTACTGGGCTGGAGAATGTATATATTCTCCAGCAAGATCGAAGTTGGCAAGATCGAAAATCGTAGAATGGACAGAAAAAAGTGATTTGTGACTTAATGGCATCCATAGAATACCATGTCTCCATGTTCCTGAATGACGATTTCCAAACATTATAATTCAGCTTTCTTCAAAGTTGATTATATTATCTATTAACCAAAGTAGCCTTTGCTTTTCTAGACAAATATTTAATTTTATGAATGTACATATATATAATAAATGGTAGGCTTCTTGTAACTGCCTGATTACATTTCATTGTGGTTCAACGGATACCGTTATTATGTTCTTAAAGGAGCTCTATCACATGTGATCATTGATATATCCTTCATACGCCCCTTCCCCCCCCAAACCAGAGATTCCAGTTGTATTTAGAGGAGATTCACCAATCCATTCATGTTGCAATGTTTGGTTCAGCAGTTCAGTTCATTGGTGGAACTACAGTGCACCCTGTCACTTGGCTTATGGTTATTTTCCCTCTTGTCCAACTGTTTTCTAATCATTTCCCTGTACCCCAAAGCAGACTGGGGTTCCCAAGCCTTGGCTATTGCTAACCTGCGCCTAACACCTTCCAGGATTAGGTAAACAGGATACATGCTTCCAGGCAGAGAGAGCGCATTCCATTCCAACAATCTATCTCTGGGATTTCCATGGGAGGCATGGAATTCTCAGTTTGGTTTTGTTACTCTTAAGTACAGTGATGGGTTTCCGCATGTGTCAGACAGTCGACTGACCGAAAAACAATCCTGCTCCAGTTAGGTTAACTGCATACTTGCAAATTGGATCTGATTTTACTGTTAAAGGATTTGGTGTTTCCATACTGCTTGCCTCCGCCTAGTCACCTCCGGGGTACCCCAAAGCTCCATCCTTGGCCCCCTTCTCTTCCTCATCTAAATCCTTCCCCTTTGGTGATGCCATCCACAAACATGGACTTAACTCGTGGGCATATGCAGGTTGCACAGAAATCTCCCCCAGCTGTGATCCCCCCAGTCCTCTGATGTTCTGTCAGGTTTTCTGACAGACATTAAAGCCTGGATAAGCAGAAGTTTCTTGCAGTTAAACGTCAACAAGATGGAAGCCATACTCTTTGGCTCCCATCGACATCTTCTGTCCTGGGTTCCAACCTCTTCAATTTACCCGATCTATCCTTACATCTTTCTGACCTGTGGGCAATTCAGGGTTCAGGTTCGATCTCCATTCATCCTTCCTCCCTCACATCCAGTTCCTGACCAGGACCACTTTCCTCCACCTCTGCCACATTGCCCGTTTCTGACAATAACTCACTCTACAAGCTGCTAAAACCCTTCGTCAACACTCGGCTGGATGACTCAAACTCACTCCTCGCTGGTCTCCACCACCACCAGCTCCCCCCCTCCCCCATACCCACCCCAACATCCCACCCCCTCCTCTATAATAAACTTACATTTATAGAGCACCTTTCACGCAGGTGCTGGAAGATAATTTGAGCCCAAGGCCTCACCCACACTAAACCCCACACCCCTATTTCTCAGGTCCTTGCCAAACTCCATTGGCTCCCTACCACAGAGCAGATCGACTTCAAGATCTTCACTCTACTGTTTATATCCCTCCACACCTTGTCACTCTAGTATTTAAATCCCTCCACGCCTTGTCACTGTAGTGTTTAAATCCCTCCACACTTTGACATCCCACTATTCTCTCCAACCTCTTCGCTGATCACAGCAGTACCCACTGCCTCCGCTCTACTAGCTCCTACCTATTCCTTGTCCCTCTAATCCTCCTCTCTACCATCGACACCTGTGGCTTCACTTGTGGCTACAAACCGAAGCTATGGAACTCCCTCCCTCAATCCCTTCTCCTTGCCCCCTCTTTCCCCATTTTCAGGTTGTGCCTGAAGACTTTCCCCTTTGACCGTGCGTACGGTCATCTTTCATTCCCCACTAACTCGGCAAGTGCTCTGGGACTATATAATGCAACTTGTTGCTGTTGATTAGTTTCCCATTTGCTAAACCCTTTGTTTAGCCTGCTGCTAAATTCCACCATGTAGTTTGGAAACCAAAATGTGTCTGGTAAATGAGAAACTTATTAGCATGAGGCTGCCTTCACCGCGGTGATTTGTGGGGAATTGTGTTACACTGCGGCATGTTGACACTTTATCAATATTCTCGCAGTCTCAAGTGCTGCTCTCCTTTCTTGTGCAAACAATAAAAGTGAGTCGATTTAAATTCATGCTGGTGCGGATTAGGATGATTTCTTTACGTAAAAGAGGCTGTTGTGAGGGATAAAGCAAAGGAATTATTTATGAGCAAAATTTGCAATATACAGGTTTCATCAAAATTCCAGGACTACTGAATCTCTATCACTTTAGGTGATAATCTTTGGATTTGATGTAGCATCTTTCATGTCGAGAGGACGTCTCAAAGATCTTCATAAAATACATCCACAAAGTGCACAGTCAATCAATCCATTTTGCAATATATTCTGAAGTTCTTTGAGGAATCTTTAACAAGGTGATGGCATTATAGCAAATGCACAATATTATTCTTCACAGAATATACTGTAATATACATCCTCATCCACAGCCACTCCTCTCACCTCAACCTTCATGGTTCTGTCCTTGAATAGTTCAGTTCATAGCCCTCACACCACCTGCACTTCATCTCCCCAAGGGGTGTCTCCTCTAGCCCCTGGGTCTCCATCCTCGGTCCCATCCTCTTCAATATCTGCATTCTCCCTTTTGTCGACATCATCCGCCGACACGGGGTCAACTTCCATATGTATACAGAGGACACCCAAATATCACTCCGCTTCCATCCTCGACTCCAGGATCACTGCTGTCCTGACAGAATGTCTGTCAAACATCAAGTCCTGGAGGAGAGCTAGCTTTCTTTGGTTGAACGTCAACAAGACCGAGACCCTCCTGATTGGCTCCCATCAGCCCCTCCCCAACTCAGGTCCTGACAACATCACCATCCATGGATGTGCAGTCAACCCTTGCCGAACGCGACTTTCTCGAATGCGGATTTGCCTATACAGTACGCGAAGAAATAAATGCGGCACTTTTTTGTGTAACGCGAGTAAAATTTATGTATATGCGCTAGCTGGCTGCGCATGCATGGACATTTGGGAGGACGCCGGCCCCGCACGCAATGCACAATTGGGAGGACGCCGCTGATTCCTCGACCTCAGAGCAACCTGATGGCATTTCATGGTAAACAAAGAGACAGAGAGAAGGAGAGAGTCTCCTAACACTTCCAGAACCAAAGGTAAAATAATTTAGCCAAGCTGTGGTAGTGTAAGGTGCTGTTTTATTGTCTCCAGTGAGTCAGTGAGTGTGGGGAGAGTGACAAGCCAGGAGATTGGGCCAGCCGGCTGTAGCCCGCCTCAGTACATTCTTTGTGTAGGTCGGGTGTGGATGTGCCTGGAAGCTTGAGGTTGGACATCCATCCTTTTGATGGATTCCCCTAACCCCTTTTTTCCCATTACTTATTAAGCTTACCAAACGTGATTTTACCGAGTGCGCTGTTTTCCAAAAACATAACCCCCGCATTCGGCGAGGCCAACTGTATAGTCCATCTCACCAAGCCAGTTTGAGCTCAGACCTCTACTATGTCCCAATCTCCTGCTTATCTATTTAAAGTTGCAATGTTCCATGTATTCATTTTGAAATCTTAAAAGTAACAATAATAATCCTTGCATTAGATGCATCACGTTGTTGAGACATCTCAAAGTGCTTCACAGAATATACAGTACTGTAAAGTGAATTGAAAATGTAGTGACTATATATTTTGAGGTGAAACGTGGCAGCCAATTGCGCACAGCAGTGTCCCGCAAACAGTCGTGGATGAGTGACCAAATTTTTTTTAAGGGACTGTTACTCCCAGAAAGTAATCCATCAATCGACTTAACAACTGGGTTCCTACATACTGCTAGGTAAACAGAGGCATGTGGAGTAAAGAAACATCCCAAGGTTTTGCTTCATGAGAATATAGATTAGTCATTAGATTTTTTTTTCTTCCCCTTTCTTCCCCCACTGTAGAAACATGTTCTAAATAGATGAATAAGAGTTGTTGGAATTGAAGGTTTTGAAGCAGACATGATCACGTACTCCATAGAAGGTTCCTGCACTGATTGGCGCTGTCAGCCCCTTCATCTTTGCTTCCTGTACATTTTGTCAGTGTGTTCCTGGCTTCCCCCTGTGCTTTCCACACTTCCATGTTCTGATAGCAGGAACATAAAGTCACAGTAAAAAGACCGTACTTTCACAAAGAACTGAAATCGACTCATCGTTTTGGTATTGAACTAATGAGGCCTTATCCTGTTGGTATTATTAATAAAGACATCTCCTCTTTTATTTAACCCACCAAAGTCTGCCAGCATTTAAACATAGTGATGGGTTTCCATATGTCAGACTCCCTGTTGACCAAACAAAATCCTTATCTATGTCCAACTCTGATCCACAACTAATTTCTTAACTCCCTCTGCATCATCATCAGTGACCAAGCCCTCACTCAGCCACTATGTTCTGTCACCCAAAATACAGCTCCAAACCTTCCACCTTGCACCTTCCCTGTCTTCAAGATCCCAAGGCCATCACCCTTCAAGGCTGTGCACAATTGGCTGCTGCATTTCGCCCACAAATATATAGTCAATTCACTTTACAGTATATTCTGTGAAGCGCTTTGAGACATCTAGAAGATGTGAAAAGCACTAAATCAAATGCAAGGATTATTATTATTAATCTTCTCCCGTATATCCCCCTTTCTTGTGATCCCATTGTCTTTTTGAAATGCTTTAATATTGCTAGTACATGAAGGCTCAAAACCTGACTTTTTGAACGTCGACAATGAACCAATGTCTGTCCTGCGGTGGGGAGGTAAGTGGGGTCTCCTGAGAGAAAGACTGGCTTCAAGGTGACATGTTTGGTAATGGAAAGTTGAAATTGAACTAGCCCTCTGGCGGTTTTGGAAGTCCAATTCCTGAGCCAGATGGGTCCACAGTGTTCCAGGGTACTGCTGATGATACCGGAGCCAGTCTGGCTCATTGCACCGAATATTTTGCGGAATTAGATAAGCAAGAAACATCTCTCCAGGGAGAAAGAGCACATTCCATTCCAACAATCTTATGAACAGAACAAATCTCCTGATGAGCACGGGAATGAAAGATGTGTTAAATTAATTGACTTGGCCACAAAGATGACTTGTGTCAATGGGAACTGGTTCGGGAGTTCTAGTTTACGGTTTGTTTATGCACAACTGTGTGAAACACGGAGAATGCTGAAAGAAACTGTCGTATAGCACTACATGGAAGGATAAACTATGAATAATGCAGGTTGTATTAATGGTTCTGTTTCACAGTAAGGGGGCAACTTGGAAAGTTAAGCTACTTGCAGTAAAGTTTGATATTGTTAATATTTCACCTTACAGAAACCTAACCATGGAAACTGCAGCATGTAAAGCGAGCATTCAGCTCCTCATCTCTATACAGTGCTGGCTCACCGGAGAAGTGATGTGCTCAATCCATTTCCCTGCTTAAGGGTACCCATTGCACCCTTAGATGTTATTCATCAAGTGCTTAATTATCTTTGCAAAATTACTTGGTTGACTGAGCACATGTTGCAGCTACTTATCATTGGTGGAGGAAGAGGGAATAAATAGGTTATTATTTTGATGGGGTTGGAGTTTGGTCTCCTTTGGGTTCTCCATTGAGTGTTCTGAATGTATGGAGACCTGGAGTGCGTGTGATTAGCGTGCTCGGCACGCAAGCGAGAGAACCCAGAGTAGATTCCCAGGTGGGGAAAAACCTTAGGCAAGTTTCCTTACTCCACACACCTTTGTTTATCTGGCAGTAAATTAGTCGATTGGCAGATTGCTTTCCAAGGGAAATAATCCTTCTGAAATAAACATTTTTCACTCACAGTTATAGTCAATTCACTTACATTCACAGTATATTCTGTGAAGAGCTTGTGAGACATCTAGAAGACATGAAAAGCGCTATATCAAATGCACTAATTACTCATATTTGGTCATTCAATCCATGGCTATGGAATGTGTGCAATTGGCTGGCGCGTTCCATACACAAAATAAAGTCAATCGATATAATATATTCTGTGAAGTGCATTGAGGCATCTCAAGAACGTAGTTAGGCACTCTAGCATTGAAGTGTCTCAAAGGATTATTATTTTTTGACTAGCTGTACCCATTGCAGCTACACTTACAACCAAAAGATCCAATATGGAATGTAGATTGTGGAATGTAGATAGGCATTTCATCTTTATCTCTACTCATCTGGGAGGGCTCCTGTGGGAGGAGTTATTTTGGCCGTGTTATTCCTTGACTGGGCAATTCATTTTGGTGCGCAGTTGCAGTCCTTTCAGCATTGAAGTGCAGCCGTGCTGTTCTTTGCTCTTTGGTTTCATTTACTGGGCCTTCGCTCTTTTATACCTTTTATTCACTACCTATTCAGAAGGTAGTGAATTTATGGAATTCTCTACCCCAAAAGGCTGTAGATGCTCAGTCCTTGAACATATTCAAGATTTGAGCTTGATAGACTTCTTATGGATAAAGGGATTAAGGGATATGGGGATAAGGCGGGCAGGTGGAGTTAAATTAGAAGATCAGCCAGGATTTTATGGATGGCGGGACAGGCTCGAGGGGTCGAATGGCCTACTCCTGCTCCTTATTATATTCTTAGAATGATAAATATAAATGTATAATCTATAATCACTGGGACGTCCTCCCAACGTGAAAGGCGCTTTAGAAATGTAATTTTGTTGTTGTTGCCGTGGCTTAGTTTCTTCTGTGCCGCTTGGCGAGGTGTGTGCTCTGTGAAACAGAATGGTACTATGACACGGACAGCCGGCAAGGCCACTACACATTACCCTTAAGCGCTCTGAGATGCCATCCGGCGTGGAGGGCGCTATATAAATCAAAGTTGTTGTTGTAGTACATGTAACCGGAGCAGAAAACGCAAAACTGAAATACATTTAAGGTCATAAATCATGAACCATATGAACTCCCCCCCCAAAATATGCCCATGTAACTCCCAGATAGATACAAGACATTTCCGATGAGGTATAATTCATGTCTGTATGTCAATCGGTGATTGAGGTCCTTCGTTAAGCGCACACAGAGAGGCGGGCATTGTTGTTTTATTAGTGTAGAAGATTATTACTACAGAAAAAGCAGCCAGCCTGCTATCCACATTTGCAAGAATAATGATGATAATCCTTGCATTTGATTGACATGTCTCAAAGCGCTTCACACAATATGCTGTAAAGTAAATTGACTGTATATTTGTGGGTTGAATGCACGGGTCCGGGAGGAAATAGGCAATTGGGGCGAGTGGTTGATGTGTGATCTCCTAAAAATGAAGTTTGTGGAAAACAACAACAAAATTACACTTGTATGGAGCCTTTCAAATAGGGGAAAGTGGAAAATAATGCTGACTGTCTATTCTGCATCTGATTTTCTGCAGGCATCCATACTCCTTTCATACAGTACTCCTTTCATACAGTTACACATTGATCGTGATGAGCACTGATCCTGCTTAAGAAAAAAGGCCTTGCCTTTCCTCATTTCCAAGCCTGATGTGGCTATACTCCTCTCTGAACATAACTATGTTTTTGTACGGTGTTTTGTAGGTTTGCTCAAGCACTGAATAGAAAAGTAAAGCTTCAGCATTTCAGATCATTTGCTGTGGTTGCTGAGGCATGAAGTTGACTGTGTGCAACTGGATAGTGAAACAGCACTGCTTAAAAATGTATGAAATATGGTTCAAGTGCTTGCAATTCACGTGTTTAGTAACACAGTGGTTGAACACAACGTTAAAGGAACTCACCTTAAATGGAATGTAATTTGGACAAAACATTCCCATTACAGAAGTTGGTAAAGATGACTGAGAGCACGGTCAAACAAGTAGATCTTGAGCAAGGTGAGGGACGGAGCGAACGGATTAACCTCAAGATCCTCACACTCCTGTTCAAATCCACTCACTCCTGGCACCTCCCTACCTGTCCAACCTTCTCACTCCCCAGTCCACCAAATGTCACCTTCGCTCAACTGGCACTGGCCTCCTGCTGTCCCTCGCACCTTCCTCACCCATTGGAGGTCGCCCTTTCAGCCACTACACCCCGAAACTCTGAAATGCTCTCCCTCAATCCCTCTGCCTTGGCCTCTATCTCCCTCTTTTGAGTGCCATCTGAAAACTTTCCCCTTCCACTGTGCTTACGGCCACCTCCCTCAACACCCACCCCCACTGGCATGGAGTCAGGCTTCACCACTGTTAAGTGCTCTGAGACCCTACCCAGTACATGGAGGGCACTATATAAGTGCAAGTTGTTTTTGGTGTTGTTGTGGATGCCTCCAAACTTAATCTTTGTCCACCCTCCTTTCTAAATGCTGTGCAGACAATATGCTGTGAAGAAACTGACTGAACTTACAAAGTGCAAATCCTTGAGCATGTTGGATGTCAAGTGTTCTTGAGGACTCCTTTGGAGGGGTTATGGGGAGAGGTTAAGGAGTTCTCCTTGGTGCTGAACTAGCTCTCGGGTGAAATGTTTGGCAATAGAATGTCAGAATCGAGCTTGCGGTCTGTATCAGCCTTGGCAGTGTAGTTCCAGAGCCAGGTGGATCCACAGTATTTCAGGGCACTGCTGATGATAGCACAGCCATTCAAGCTCATTGGCAGGACTTGGAAGGGCAAGTCCAATCAATGAGGTCAGGGAGTCTACCCACTCAGCTCCTATTCGCCCTGCAAGCCAAAGTTCTAAATGGGTAGGGTGGTCCTAGCTGGATAAGCAATGGGAAAGCTTGCCTCAGTGCTCTCAATGACTATGTGGTTTTAGCTGGTTGGACTCTTGCACACTCCGGGGTCCCAAAACCATGGCACTTTCCAACCTGAGCCTAATACTTTCCAGAATTAGATAAGCAGGATGTTGTCCCTTCAGGGAGAGAGTGCACATTCCATCCCAACAATCTTATCTTTTGGAATTTCCTTGTGTAGGTGGGATGCTTGGAATTCTCTGTTCGGTCTGTGTACTCTTTGTCGTGTAAAAGAACACTGCTGTCCAAAAATACTGTACTCTGCACCCTGCAACACAAGGCACTGCTACATTGCTCTCATACCAGTTCTGTTTAATTATTTTAAACTTGCACGTGCAGGAGCGTTTCCTATACATGTCTGACAGCACTGCTGTAAATTCGAGCAATGTTATTTTATTGAAGTTAATTCTCTTTAAAAGATTCTGTGCCAAAGCTTGTGTGGTTGAAATTGCAGTTTGTATATTAAATTATGTTTAGAAGTTTCAAGTGTTAGATTTCTGAACATGGCAGCCAGTTTGCACACAGCAGTACCTCATAACCTTCCCATAATAATAATAATCATTGCATTTGATAAAGCGCTTCTCATGTCTTTGAGATATCTCAAAGCACATCACAGAATGTACTGTGAAGTGAATTGACTATACAGTATATGTGGGCGATAAATGTGGCAGCCAATTGCGCATAACAGTGTCCCACAAATAGTCGTGGATTGAAATGAACCAATTAATTATTGCTTTTTTTGAGGGATCATTATCAGGTGTATGGAGCTAGGAAAGGGAGAAACCCCCTTCTCTTTTTGAATAGTGCCACAGGATTTTTTTTAATGTCCACCTTGGTTTAATGTCTCATCTGAAGGACGGCATCTCTGTCAATGGAGTGCTTCCCCAGCACTGAAATGGAGTCCTAGCCTAGACTCTGAGCTCAAAGTCCTGACAAACAGCTTGTATTCGTAGCCTTCTACACTCTTGAGAAGAGACTGCTCCGAACTGAGACAGGCTGACACTTACTGGTCGGCTCAGGCAATATTCCAGATTTTGCACAATATGGAACCCACATAAATGCTGACTTTTTAAGACATCAATAATGATATCTGAGAGAAATCTTCCCATTCTTCTCTACAGTGTTGTTTTCTTAAGTTTCCAAGGGAGCAATAAAACAGTTAGAAATCCAATTACTCGCTGTGACATTGCTACCATTTCTTTCTAATGAGAGTAAAATAAGCAGCTCTCTATAATGCAGTGAAGCTTTGAAAGCAGCAGAAAATTGCTTTGCTGAGCAGAACAAATGTAGGGAATCTGATTTTAATCCAGCTAATCCACCTCATAAATGTGGAAAATTCACTAATCCAGTCCTTTGGAACAAACCAAATTGAGAAGTAACTTGCTGTTCTCTAATGACCTTGAAGCGGAAGCCTTGCATTAAGTCTCTGGTAACGATATAAATATTTAGCAACTCATGGAAATCATGTCGTTGTCACTTTATTGGTTGAAAACAACAAGTTCAGCAAAGGACCTCCACTGAATGTGAGCAGATATGTTGAAGCCACTGGGCTCCATTTTGCCTAGTGTACATTCGTTTGATATCACCTTGGGTTTAATCTCTGCCCAGAGTCTGCTGGCAGAATAATAATAATTATGATAATAATAATAATCCTTGCATTTGATTTAGCGCTTTATCACGTCTCAAAGCGCTTCATAGAATATATTGTAAAGCAAATTGATTGTATTTGTCGACGAATAGTAGTAGATTGAGTTACCATTTTCTTTCAGGGATTATTACTCCCGGAATGTGATCTGCCAATCGACTAACATATGCAGAATAAAGAAACTTGCCTAAGGGAATTTCCCCTCCCAGGAATCAAACCCAGATCCTCTCGCTTGTGAGACGAGCATGTTAACCACTGCATCATGCGACTCCACTACACACTAACCACTATGCTACAAGAACATAATTTAATGTGCATTTCTATGGCTCTATTCATAGAGATATGCTTGTATGAGATTCAGATGTGTCTGCTCAGCTCAGTTGGTAGCTCTCATATCTCCGGATCAGAAAGGTGATGGTTCAAAAGATTTTTGAGCACACCCTACCTAGGCTGATACTCCAGTGTAGCATTGGAAGAGCGTTTGAATGACTGCAGTCTGGTTTGTATGTAACAATCTCAATCTCTTAAATCCTACTAAGTAAAACTGATCAGTTGGGTTCCATTGATATGAAAAACAAAAATTAATTATAGCTTTTTAAAAAACAAACAGTGAGGGTATTAAAGATTTTTACATTTCTAACTGGAAGAACAGGTTTTAAAAATAAATAAATGTTTTATTTGTAAGGTTTTTTTTAATAAAAGAAACACTCGAATTCTGTACGCAATCCTTAATTAAAAACCAAGGAATGTAATGGATTTGGGAAAATCACAATGTTGACCCCAATGTTGGCTGCAGTCACCAAAATAGCAATATTGAAATGAAGCTAAGTAGGCAAGGCACCATTAGCTTTAGGCCAGGGATTCCTCACACAGCATATCAGCTACATTGAATCGTAGTGAGCTCTGCTCAGTTCAGCCCTGCTATATTCACCTAACACAACAACAACTGCTTGCACTTACATAGCTCCCTCCACGCCGGGTAGCATCTCAGCACTTAACAGTGGCGAAGCCGGTGGGTGGAGGGCGGGGGAGGAGGGGGTGGGGTGCGGTGATGATTGGCGGGAGGTGGCCCTAAGCAAGGTCGAAGAGGAAGATTTTCAGGCCAGACTTGAAAAAAGGAGAAAGAGGGGACAAGGCAGACGGATTGAAGGAGAGTGTTCCAGAGTTTTGGAGTGTAGTGGCTGAAAGCGCGACCTCCAATAGTGGGGCAGAGGGTGTGAGGGACGAGCAGGAGCCAGTCGAGCGGAAGATCCGGGTGGTGGAATGGGGATTGAGGAGACGGAGAGGTAGGGAGGGAGGTGCCAGAGGATGAATGGATTTGAACAGGAGTGTGAGGATCTTGAAGTCGATCTGTTCGGTGTTGGGGAGCCAATGGAGCCTGGGCAAAAACTGGTGAGATGGGGGTGCGGAGTTTGGTCCAAGTCTATGTGCAGGCGATAGAATTCTGAATGAGCTGGATCTTTTGAATGGTGGAGCTGGGGAGACCCGCGAGGAGAGTGTTAGAGTATTATTCCAAGTGGAAGGTGACAAGCACATGCACAAGGATTTCGGTTGCATTTGGGGTAAGGTATGGTTGGAGGCGGGCAATGTGGTGAAGGAGGACGAAGGTGATCCTGGTTAGGGACCGGATTTGGAGGAGGAAGGACAGCTGGGGTCGAACCAGATGCCTAGATTGCATTCGGTGAGTCTGAGCCCTCAAGGGAGGTTGAGGTGCGTGGAGCCACAGTAATGAAGGCTTTGACAGGAGCCAAGGATTATGGCTTCTTGTCTATCTTCAGCTGCAGGAAGTTTACACTCATCCAGAGTTTGATGTCTGTCAGACAAGCTGATAGAACATTGACAGACTTGGAGTTGCTATGGAGGAGGCAAAGTAGATTTGTGTGTAATCCTCATACAAGTTTACCCAGTGTCTGCAGATGACATCCCCGAGTGGATGTTAATGCGGATGTCAATCCGCATTCGTGTTAACATATTACCACTAAAGTGCGTTATTTCATAAGTGCAAATAAGTGCTCTTCAATCACTGCCCCATATGAAGGATGCTATATAAATACAAGGTTGTTGTTTTGGTGTGTTCATGAGCATTGGTTTCCAAAATATGATATTTGATTTGGGATAGGA
Organism: Hydrolagus colliei; assembly: GCA_035084275.1. Lineage (NCBI taxonomy): Eukaryota > Metazoa > Chordata > Chondrichthyes > Chimaeriformes > Chimaeridae > Hydrolagus > Hydrolagus colliei. Next base: position 38,272,713 of record CM068744.1, read on the forward strand.
TACGGGGGAGGGGGGTATTGGGGGAGGTGGCCGTAAGCACAGAGATAATTAAGGATAGACCAGGATTCATAAATTTTGGCTCCAGCGCAAAATAACCTATTCTTCAAAAAAATGTGTTGGAGTTAGAGGTTCTTAAGGATTCTGCTGAAAGTCCTTAACACTACAATCACCCTCTCCTTCTACATGGCATTTGCACTGAACAGTACACTAAGAAAGGTGCAGTGTAGACACAGCCTGCATTCCACTCAATGTTCCCACAAGGAAGAAAAATAATCCTTTGATATACAAGTCCTTATTACGTAATTGACAAGTCTCACAACGCTTCACAGAATATTTTGCAGAGTGGATTGACTGTATTTTATGGGAGAAATGTGGCAGGGAATTGCACACAGCAGTGGATTGAGTGACAGAATTATTATAATTTTTTCTTCTGAAGAGGATTATTACACTCGGAAAAGCCTAGTGACAAACAACCGGGTTCCTACTTACTTGCCCAATATTTCCTTGTATAATGTGTGTGAATAATGATGAATGGCTGGGAATTACTGAAATAATTAAGGGACTCTCATGGCCTAAATTACATATCACAGGTTTTAAGTAACACTGACAGGAGCAGGATACAGATTATGATACTTGGAGCCTTTTGGGGGCAGGTTTAACAGTTCGAAAGATGTTAGACTGAACAGCACTAATGCCTTTGGATATAGAGGAGAGTCTTCTGTGCATGCCCACTTTACACAGAACTGTTGAGCAGAGTCATGCTAAAACATTGCTCTAAGGCATGTGTTGAAATGACAAAAGCTGATGCTCGGTGGAATTGTTGCACACTGAAGGAACTTTAGTAGCCCAGGGGCTAATATTTCTGCTGTGCCAAAAGAAACGTAATCCATAGGGGATTTGCTGACGCGGATTTGTTGAAGCACCGTGACTTACTGCGACAACTATTGCTTTACATAAATGTGACAAACTGGATCCATCTTTTGCGTTAGAAGATTGATGCAAAGCACAAGGGATCCTGTGGCCAACCACATCATGTAAAGTGTACTATAACAGAATCCTAATCTGCTATTGACAGCTAGATCCTGTACTATGAGTCCTGTAGCGTTTGTAGTTAGAGCACTCGCCTTGCAAGCATGAGGACCCTGGTTTGATTTCCAGGCAGGCTGAACCCTTAGGCACGTTTCCTTACTCCACACCTCTGTTTAATAATAATAAGCAGCAATAATAATATAATCCTTGCATTTGATATAGCGCTTTTCATGTCTTCTAGACGTCTCAAAGCGCTTCATAGAATATACTGTAAAGTGAATTGACTGTATATTTTTTTGGGCGCGTGTGGCAGTCAATTGCACACAGTAAGTAGGAAGCCGGTTGTTAGTTGGTAGGTGTTAGTTGATTATGTGGGTGATAACACCTCAAAAGAATTGGCTGCACATTTCATCCACAAAAATACATAGTCAGTCCACTTTACAATGTATTTTTTGAAGTGTTTTGAGATGTCTCTTGATGAGGTACTACATCGAATGCAAGATTATTATTATTTTATTATTATTAGATTCAACAGTGGTCCAGGACTCAACCTTGGATTGTAATGGTTTGTGTCCCATCTCAGTGGAGAAATTATACCCAAATAAAATACGCGATATCTAGGACACTGGCTTCTGGGTTAGAGGGACTCTTAAATTCACAGTCTAGGCAGATATTCTAGTGCAGTTCTGGGGTGTGCTTATCTAGGAGAGACATTTTTCAGATCGGATGTTGATCCAAAGTCTGCCTGCAGTCATAAAAGATCCTCCTATTTGAAAGGAAAGGGGAGTTTCCTCTGGTGTCCTGGCCGACAATCCTCCAGATAAAAGAGTCTTTCAATGGCTGTTTATGGAACCCTGATGAACAACTGTTTGGGGGATGTTCTGTAAAGCGCTTTGAGACGTCTACAAGACGTGAAAAGCGCTATATCAAATGCAAGGATTATTATTATCTTGCTGTGCTTGGATTGGCTGCTCTGTTTGACCACAATCGATTGTCACTACTTCTCTCCCTTGTTGCTTACATTGTTATATACTTGGCAGCAAAATATTGGAATCAAATCAAAATCTTCTGTGGATACTGTTTGTGCCAGAAAAGATATCCTGGCTAATCGGCAGGACAACAACAACAAATTGCATTTATATAGTACCCTCCATCCCGGGCAGTGTTCCAGAACGCTTAACAACGGTGGAGCCTCAAGCCGAGCTGGGGAAGGTGACCATAGGCACGAGCAAAGAGGAACATCTTCTGGTGCAACCTAAAGAGGGGGCAAGGCGAAGGCATTGAGGGAGGAAGTTCCATGGGCGCAGTGGCTGAAGGCATGGCCACTGATGGTGGAGGGGCAGGTCTTGGGGAAGCAGGCAAGTTACTGGGCACTTCCTCTCAGCTCCAGTTAACTCTGCAAGCCAGAGTGCAGCAGCAGGAATCATGTTAGCGGCTTAGCTCAGTTGATAGCAGTTTTGTCTGAGTCAAGGTTGTGGATCAAGCCACAAGTTGAATCTTGGAACTCAAAAGTCTCAGCTGACGTTCCAATACAGTGCGTTTGGATGAGATGTTAAACCGAGATGAACATTGAAAATCTGATGAGGTTATTTGAAAAGAGATGGGAGTTGTTCTCATCCGGGGTCCTGGCTAACATCACTCCAAATAAAATTGATCACTCTGTTGGGATTTCCGATCCCGAGAATTCCGATGATGACCCAACAATCCTAGGTATAAGTAAGTTTAATGTTTGATACAGGTATAAATTATAGATTTCAAATATAGTTATTAGATACCGGAATTAGAATACAAGGTAATAGTCTTAAGATATAATAATGAGGGTAACGAGCATAATTATAGGTCACACAAACTATATATAAGTGTACTACCAGGTTCACATTGCACTCAGCTGAGAAGTCGTGAAGAGGTTCGCTCCCCTATACTCACAGCTGGAACCACTGCACCCTTGCCTGCTCCTCGAGCCTCGTTCACTACTTCTCCTACCTCAAAACTTCTCCAATTATACTCTTTTTCCCAGACTTCGACCCTCAATAGATTGATTCCGTGGGACAAAGTTCTCTATCCTATCTCGAAGATGACGGAGTATCTACCCTTTTTTATCAACCGGGGTCAGGGTCCCATACTCCAGTCGTTCCCTGCGGAATGCAGTCTGGTCCTGACCGAAAATACATACTTTCACTATGTTTATACATTTGGTTGTTATATTTGGATACAGAATGATACATGCAGACACATGTTATGTGGAAACCTGTTTGTCCCAACAACCCACTGCATGGCTGTTTGTGGGATGCTGCTGTGTGCATATTTGTTCACCTACAAACGACACAGTCACTACACTTTACAGTTTATCCTATGATGCTCTTTGAGACAATGTGATAAAGCATTATATCAATGTAAAGAGCATTTATCTTTATTATTAAAGACCATGCTCTCAATAGATTTTAACTGTTGATTCTAGCAGTACTCCCACTGCACAGTGTAGGATTCCCCAAGCCTTGGCTCTTGCTAAAGCGGTCCCTAATACTCTCCAAAAGTAGGCAAACAGTGTGCATCCTCTCCAGGGAGAGAGTGCGTATTCTATTTCAGACCCAGGGATCTTTCCTGGGTAGATGATGTATATATGTGGAACTTTATTTTGTTTGGACATCTTAACCATGGTGATGGGTTTCTGCATGTGTCAGACACCTGGCTGAGCAAATAAATACACTTAACAATTGCATGTCTCAAATGCTTTGACAGCAATTACCTATCTCAGCAATTGACTGCCTCAAATACTTTGAGACATCAATATTATAGGGATTCTATCAAATGCAAGTATCATTGTATTAAATTTGTTTCAGTCTCAAAAGCTACCCAAGTCGAGTCGCTAAATTTACATTAGGCCAAACAAACCAGAGCAAAAGACATTTTTAAAAAATTGGATTTTATGCAGAAAAAGATTGTGAATATTCTAAGCCTCCATATGCTCATAAACAAAATATTGGCGTGGATTTGTCTGATGCTATTTTGCAACACTCAGATTTTTGAGTTCCCTGATATCAGTTCCGAGGATGCAACAGAGGCAGATGGTGGAAAAGAGTAATACCTAATGCTCAGTATACTGTTTCCTCGTGTGTAGAGGGAAATGGTTATACCACTGTTCCTCATCTCTTAAACGAGTAAATTCGAAAGGAAAGTGCTATCATTGAGCTCCGGTTAGAGCACTCACCTTACAAGCATGAGACCTGTGTCCGAATCCAGGTAGATCAAGGCGAAACCTTGGGCAAGTTTCCTTACTCCACACGCCTAATAATAATCCCTCCAATAAAAACACAATACAATACAGGTAGACCCCGCTTACCAAACGTCCGGTTAACGAAAGTTCACTATAACGAGGGTTTCTATTTGTACCACTTATCCGCTTAACAAAAGCTATCTTTCACTATAACGAGTGTTTACCACACTTTAAATCTCGCGGGCTTCTCGTGCGCAGCCTCTCATGGGTAGCGTCTCTCCCGGTTGCCCCAGCAACACACACTCAATCTTTAGCGAATCTCAGTTAAACAGTTGAGTGCAGCCCCTCCCATATGGATGGAGCTTAAATGGCAGGATGCTTCATGGTTTCAATAATAGTAAGTTGAGGACTGTCTGTATTTTATTGCTTATTGTTGTATTTACTAGCATTTTAATATTTTATTGTTGTATTTAAAGTTGTATTTTAAAGCCTTCAATAGCACCTTAGGGCTTCACTAGTACAGGTTGAGCGTCCTGAATTCGGGCCCGTAGCCGAGCCCGGGTTCAGGTATTTCTGGACAAATTGGAATGCTAGAAGCGCGTCATGTGTCCGGAAATGCCTGGGCCCAGGTTGCGATATTCGGTGCGTTGATTGTGAAGACCTGGCCTGGAGCAGGTAGGATTGGTGTTTTTATTCTTGCAATTTTTGTCACATTCCGGATTCCGGAACTCTGGATTTTGGCCGCTCAACCTGTACACCGAAAATATTAGCGCTAGGAACCGCTAGGAACTAAACAGATTTTAGCGGGGAGGCTCGGGTCGGGGCGGTGTTTTGGCTGCGGCCAAATACAGTAATATAGTTAAACTCTCGCTTAACACAATTTTCACTCAACGAAGGGTTTTAAAGTCCCTAACCCCTTCGTTAAGTGGTATAATAAAAAAATTGGTCATTTCAATCCACAATTGTTTGTGGAACACTGCTGTGCGCAATTGGCTGCCACGTTTCGCCCACAAATATACAGTCAATTCACTTTACAGTATATTCTATGAAGTGCTTTGGGACGTCGATAAGATGTGAAAAGCACTATATTAAATGCAAGGATTATTATTATTATTATTTTAATGGTAACCAATTATTTTCATTCACATCAGTCATCAGCATCCTTTCGCCCACAAATATACAGTCAATTCACTTTATAGTATATTCTGTGAAGCGCTTTGAGACGTCTAGAAAACGTAATAAGGCGCTAGGGAACGTCGATATGGGAATTTCCCGATATGGATATATCGGTTGGCTCATATCGAGATATACCGAAATATCGATATTTTCAGTTTTTTCGTACTGCGCATGCGCGCGCGCATCGGGGTCTATCTTCTCAGGAGGTAAATATCTTTCTCTCTCTGTCTCTCACTCTCTCCATCTCTGTGTTTTTCTGTCTGTGTCTCTCTATGTCTCTCTCCCTGTCTCTCCTCTCTCCCCCTCTCCTTCCCCCCCCCCCCCCGCCGTCTCTCTCCCCCTCTCCTCCCCCACCCCGCCGTCTCTCTCCCCCTGTCCCCCCCCCAGCCGTCTCTCTCCCCCTCTCCCCCCCAGCCATCTGTCTCTCCCTCCCCCCCGAGCCGTCTCTCTCCCCCTCCCCCCCGCCGTCTCTCTCCCCCTCTCCTCTCCCCCCCAGCCGTCTCTCCCCCTCTCCTCCTCCCCCCAGCCGTCTCTCTCCGCCTCTCCCCCAGCCATCTCTCTCCCCCTCCCCCCAGCCGTCTCTCTCCCCCTCACCCCCCACCCCAGCAGTCTCTCTCCCCCTCACCCCCCCCACCCACAGCCGTCTCTCTCCCCACACCCCTTGCATACCTGTATATTGTATTTGAGGACTATGAATACAAGATGGCGGCTTTGCACCTCGGTCTGTGCATTGTGTATAGAGATGAGCATTCTGGGTCTTGTAGTTGATTGTGCTCGCATCCTGATTTTTTACCTCGATATATAGTTTTTGATATATCGATATTTTTAAAATGTCTATATCGGCATATCGATATGAAAATCATATCGGGTTTTAGTGATATACCGATATATCACTGTTCCCTATAAGGCGCTATATCAAAATGCAAGGATTATTATTATTATCCTCATCTGTTGATTGAGAATTCCACCACTGTGTTCTCACCCCAATCTCACGCTCTGCACTGCACCCCCGTCACCCTGCTCCTCACACTAACGGAACAATCACTTTACGCTCTGGTGTCTCTTTTTCTGTTTCATGTAAAATAAATGTCTTGAAGCACTTTACAAAATAAGATTAATTAGAAATGAAGCAAGTGTTACACAGGGAAAGGCAGCGCTTAATATGTGCCGGCAATGTCATACACACCATGAGATGAGGAGCCAACCAATACAGTGGTTAGAGCACTCCCTTACAAGCGTGAGACCTGTGTTCTAATCCAGGCTGGGCGAAACCTTGGGCAAGTTTCCTTACGCCTAATAGTAATCCCTCAAAAAACAACACAATAATAAAAATTGGTCATTTCAATCCACGACTGTTTGTGGGACACTGCTGTGTGCAATTGGTTGCCGCATTTCGCCCACAAATATACAGTCAATTTACTTTACAGTATATTCTGTGAAGTTCTTTGAGACGTCTAGAAGACGTGAAAAGCGTTATATCAAATGCAAGGATTATTATTATAATACACAAGTTGAACTTGTATGTGGAAAACCAGGATAAAAGTACTGTAGTTTGAATAGCAGGGTAAGGAAATGTTCCTCAATAAGGAGTGTAGTTTAAGGAGACAAGGGTGGCTAACACATCCCACCACCATCTTAAAAGTATCTAAACTAGGTTGAATTCCACAGAAAAACAGAAATCACTGGGAACACTCAGCAGGTCAGGCAGCATCTACAGGGAAAGGAAAAGTGAGTCAAAGTTTCGGGTCCATGACCCTTCGTCAGAACTGACTCGAAACATTGACTCACTTTTCTTTTCTCCGTAGATGCTGCCTGACCTGCTGAGTATTCGCAGCGACTTCTGTTTTTGCTTCAGATTTCCAGCATCTGCAGTATTTTGTGTTTGAGTTCCACACGGGTAGGCCATCTATGCATGGAAACGTTGCTGTGCCTGGAATGGAATGTGCACACTCTTTTTCTGGAGAGATGAACCCGGTTTACATCATTCTGGAGAGTAAGAGGCGAGGTCTGTGGAATGCAGTGTGCATTAGAGTTGTTGGGATTTAACAACAACAATACCCAAATTACATTTGTATGGCACCTTTCACGGCGGGAGGATGTCCCAAGTCGCCAGACAGACAGTATTTTAATACTTATAATCCTTGCGTTTGACATACCACTTTTTCACATCTTATTGACATTTCAAAGCGCTTCACAGAATATACTGTAAAGTGAATTGACTGTATATTTGTGGGCGAAATGCGGCAGCCATTTGTGCACAGCAGTATCCCACAAACAGTTCTGGATTGAAATGCAATTTTTATTATTGTGTTTTTTTTTTGGACGGATTATTATTAGGCATATGGAGTAAGGAAATTTGCCCAAGGTTTCTCCTTGATTTGCCTGGATTTGGACACAGGTCTCATGCTTGTAAGGCAAGTGCTCTAACCACTGAGCTACAGGAACTTCACTTAATCAGCTAAAACCACATGCATAGCTTGCCATTAAAAGCACTGTCTGACAAACTTCCTGCGGGTTTGTCCAGCTAGGAAGACCATTAGAGCTTTGGCTTGTAGGTTTCAGGGGAGCTGAGTGGGAAGAATCTCTTGCTTCACAGTGCTATTCTGCCCTATGATATCCTGGCTGGTCTGTCATCAGCCGGGCCCTGGAACACTGGAAACTTGCCTGACTCAGAAGAAGAATCTGAGTTTCTGAGACCAACGGAGGGTTGATTCAATTCCGCCATTTTGTTACGAAACACATTGCCTCAGGGCCAGCTCAGCTTCAGGGAGGCCCTGCTTACCCAGGGCCGTACGCAGGATTTTTTTTGGGGGGGTGCGAATTGCTAGTGATGGGACCAACAATGGCCGGGGGCTTGGGGGCTGCCCCCGGGGCCCCCTCGAGGCTCCGACGTTTTACACAGTTTGAGGTCTTATTTAATCGATTCAGAAGATCCAATATGAACGGTATTTATGCCCTTGGTGTTTAAGAGCATCATTATTGATTCAGTGTTTTTATTTTCCCCGGTAGTCCGTGTCTAATTGGGAAGGTCGAATGTGTTCGCCGATAAAAGCAAACACGATTGTTGACTCGATGATGTAAGGAATGCGAACGATAAAGTAAATTACAATCCAATTAACACAGTACAATGACGAATGCTTGATAAATGTATGCGTATAGAGAAAATGATCATAAACTACAGATTGACGCTAATTAATAAGTTGTTCTGCATTGTTATCCTAAGACTAAATTTCTTTCGGACTGTAATGAACAATAATGTAAGAGTAAAGTATGAATTATGTGCTCAGATATTCCAGCAAAGCAAATTTTATAAAAGACAAGAAAATATACAGAAACTGAAAATCAGTGTCAAACAGTTAATTCACACGTGTTACAAGCCTGTTATCAGCATTATCCTGAAAATATCGTTGAACTGTGAGCAATAGTGTAGTTAGTTTTTATTTATTTAGAATCAAAATTAAAGGAAGTGACCCATCAAGCAATACTGATCTGACGAAAAAATACTTGAAAAAATAAGGGAGGGGAAATTAATTATTTAATAGCGTTCCGTATTCGAGACGCCTCGGTCGCTTTGAAGCGAATACGTCAACCGCTCTACCAATATCGATTTCCATATTATAATGAATGTGCATTAACGCGAGGGCTGAAAGTCGCTCCTATATGGAGCAGAATGCTGGACACTTAGGCAAACCCAGGAGATTAGGTGACTCGTGAGGTATATACCAGGCTTCTAAGAGACGCCCTGAACGTTTACTGGCGACAGCATCTGACAAATAGTGAGCGATATGGTACACCACCACACTGGTATCACAGACATTACCGCAGAGGCGACTTAGGTTTAGCGGACATAGCTGGAGAAGTCGGGAGGAAACTGTCCATAGTCCTACTATCCTATGGGAACCATTGCACGGTCACAGAACACGAGGTAGACCGACCCTAACCTACCTCGATACATGAAATGCACGGATTATATTATTATTCAAAGAGAGAAAGAGTGACTTTCAGAGGAGTCGCGTTGAAGAGATTTGTGTAGGAAGAGCTGTTGCTTTGCAGACTCGACTGCACCTGTCCTTTATATCCCGCTGGTGTGAGGCAGCAGTTCTGGGGACCTCAACTCTAACAGGTGCAGGTTAACAATCCTTTAAGTTATAGCCAATTACGTGACACTGCCCACAAACCCTGAAAAGAAATCTCAGTTGTCAATCAGTCAGATATGCAACCTCGACCTTGGGAATGTCTTCAGATTCAGAGGCACTGAGTAGGAGGGAAAGAAAGTTTCCCACAGGTGATAGAAGACAGCAGCATCACCTGGCGAGTCGCCTGGCACAGTGAATAGCACTCTGGCCTCTGAGTCAGAAAGTTGTGGGTTCAAACCCCACGTCGGCACTCGGTATCACAGAGGAAGCTGACACTTCAATGTGGTGCTGTGGGGGGGGGGGGGGGTCCCATTGTTAGAGGCTGTTCTTTTGGTTGAGATGCTGAACCGAGGTCTGATCCGTCTGTTTAGATGGATGTGAAAAGATCCTCTGACACTACTCGAAAAGCGGAGGGAAGTCTCTCTCCTGTTGTCCTGGTCAACAAACGCCCCCAAATAAAATCGGTGACTCACTCCATCGGTGTTTGTGGGACAATCCTGGGCAAAAACTGGCCACTTTACAGTACGTTCTGTGAAGCGCTCTGAGCTGTCTGACAGTGTACTAAGGCACTATTATCAATTGCTAACATTATCAGATTAAAATACGATTTCAGCTTCCACAAAGTGGTGCTACCTTTTTATGTAGTGACTGTATACGGGATGATTTCCGATTGACACACCACGTGGAATAGGCGCTAAAGCCTAGGTCTATGTCCATGCGTATTTTTTTTAAAGATAGGCATTCCCGTCCAGCATATAACTTTTTTGTTGGGTTCTCAAAAGCTTTAATTTCTCAGAAGCTTGTAAATATGTTGTCATTGTTTGCTAGCATTACAGTCACACCTCTCAAAACTTGAGTCATTTTTACTTACGGTGATCAGATGAAAATATGATTTTAACTCCAGTAGTGGTGCTGTCCCTTGTGGCTGTTTACGGGATGATTTCCAAACGAGGATTTGAGTCTTGGCGCCTATGTTTATCCAATCACGAGTCACAGACTCGCCGCGTCATGGACTGGTCTATCGTTTTGGGTAGACGCCGATTCTGGTGTGCGACTCGATAATTTTATATTAATACTAAATCATTCCAAGATGTGAGTTTATAATTTATACATAGTTTTGAAGAACTGATTGTTACTCAAATGTTCAATAAATTTACTTGGTATTTAAATTTGATAAAAAAATGCAATTCTCTACCCCGGAAAATGTGGACCTTTTATAATTTGGGGGGGTGCGTACGCACCCGTCGCACCCCCCCTGCGTACGGCCTTGTTACCCCTCCCTCAAAGAGGGCAGTCAACAACAACAACTTGGATTTATATAGCGCCCTCCACGCCGGATGGCGTCTCAGAGCGCTTCCCAATAACGGATACATTGTCCGCAAACAAACTCTTTCTAATATATATTAATGATATGGACTTGGGCATAGAGAGCACTATTTCCAAGTTTGCAGATGATACAAAGTTAGGTAGAGTAGTAAATAGTGAGGAGGACTGTAACCAACTGCAAGCAGACATACACCGAATGGTGGAATGGGCTGACATGTGGCAGATGGATTTCAATGTGGATAAGTGTGAGGTGATACACTTAGGTAGGAAAAATGATAGGCGAAATAGACTTGGTAGCTCAATCTTAAGGGTGGTGAATTTACAGAGAGATCTGGGTGTTCAAGTAAGCGAATCTTTAAAGGTAACAGGGCAGGTAGATAAGGGAGTAAAATAGGCATTTGGTGTACTAAGCTTTATTAGTATGGGCATAGAGTATAAGAGTAGGGAGGTTATCGTTAATCTATACAAAACAGGCCTCAGCTGGAGTACTGCGTCCAGTTCTGGGCACCTTACTTCAGGAAGGACATTAAGGCACTGGAAAGGGTGCAGAGGAGATTCACGAGAATGATACCGGGAATGGGGAACCTTAGCTATGAGGTCAGACTGGAGAAGTTAGGACTTTTCCCATTAGAGCAGAGAAGGTTACGCGGGGACCTGATAGAGGTCTTCAAGATCATGAAAGGTTTCAACAGGCTAGGTAGGGAAAAACTGTTTCCGCTGGTAGGCGTGTCTGTGACCCGTGGTCACAGTCTTAAGATAGCTACCAAAAGAAGCAGAGGGGAGGTTAGAAGATTTTTTTTACTCAGCGAATTTGGAATGATCTGCCTGAAAGGGTAGTGAGGTCCGATTCAATAGCAGCTTTTAAGAGAGAACTAGATAAGTATCTGGGGAAGACGGGTTTGCAGGGTTATGGGGAGAAAGCTGGTGATTGGGGTTAATGAAAGTGACTTGCTTGGTCAAAGGCACAGACTCAATGGGCCGAATGGCCTCCTTCTGTGCCGTAACATTCTACGATTCTATGATTCTATGAATGGAAGAAGTGCTAACTTCTGCATTCACTTAAAAATAGATTAGAATCACCAGGCAGACACCTTGGAACTTCAGGGCTTTTGGACGTCCTCCCGATGGGAAAGGTGCTGTGCAAACATAATTAGTTGTTGTTTCAGGAGACAAAACATAAATCAACCCATTGCAAAAGGGGGTGTTTTATGGGGAGCAAATTTTGAAATAAGGAATGAATGTAAGCCGGCACAGGAGACAAACAATCTGCACCAGCAATATTCAGCAAACAGTTATATTTGCATAAAAAATCGGTTAGATATGTTTTTTTAAAAAAGCGTGAGAGCCAGACACTGAATTCTAAATGGTTTGGTTTGGACAGTTTCCGAGTCTTTCCTCGTGAGAGTCTGGAACTCTTTCCACCCTGGTCCTTGGTTCTGCCTACAATTTACAGGCTTTTAAAACGCCTGCTTAGCATCACCCAATGTTTCTAATACTTCTTTCTCCCTTTGTCTTTCTAATCTTGGTGATGTACACAATGAGCCGTTATGAGGCTGAAGTTAATGCATTTGCTGTAAATTAAACATAGTATGTAATGTTAGATTGGAGTTTCCCTAGAATTCAACACAGGTCTCTCGTGGACTTTGGGGATGTTTATTGCAGTGCTTCTTATGAGATTATGAATGAATTATGCAGCTTGATCTTCATAGGCAATTGGAATAAAAACCTCCCATCCCATTTTACAACTGCCTGTTACATAATCTAATGATATTAATTTTACAAAGGGCTAAACTGGAGTCCCATAACACAATGGTCCTGTAAATTAGAAGTTCCATAGCTTGGTGGTTAGCAAGCTCTCCCTGAAAGCGAGAGGACCTGATTCGCTACCTGGAAAGGGCAAAATCTTAGACAAGTTTGCTTACAACAACAGCAAAAATTACACTTGTATAGCGCCTTTCACGTCAGGAGGACGCCCCAAGGCGCTGGGCAGTCATTGTGTCAGACCCGAGCTGGGGACAGTGACGGTGAGGGTAGACGGAAAGGTGGGGGATTTGAGGTCACCAATAGGACCGTTGAAGAGGAGAGTCTTGAGGCGGGGCTTGAAGAAGGCCAGGGAAGGATGAGGGGGAGGGACTGCGGGATGAAGTTCCAAAGGTTGGGGGCAGAGTGGCTGAAGGCTTGTCCGCAGATGGTGGGGCACGTGGGTCGGGGGATGTGGAGCTGGCCAGAGCCTGCTGAGCAGAGGTGGCGGGCAGGTTGGTAGGGGGTTAGGAGGTCGCAGAGGTAGAGTGGGAGGAGGCCATGGAAGGCTTTGAAGGTGAGGACCAGGACCTTGAATTGAATCCTCTGGGTGATGGGGAGCTAATGGAGTCGGGTGAGGATGGGGGAAATGGGGTCATGAAGCTTGGAGCTTACTCCATATGCCTCTGTTGACCGAGCAGCAAGTAGGAACCTGGTTGTTACTTGATTGGAGGATCTCTTTCTGGGAGTGATAAACCCTTAAAAATAAATGTGGTCACTCAATCCACGACTATTTGTGGGAAACTGCTGTGTGCAACTGGTTACCAAATTACACCTACAAAACACACAGTCACTACACTTTGTGATATATTTTGTGAAGCGCCTTGAGACCTCTCAGCAGTGTGATAAGGCGCTATATCGAATGGAAGGATGATTATTATAAATTATTAAAAACTCAGAGCGTGAGTGTTGCTCTATGATATCTACACTACCCTGGCACATGAAGCTGATGTACTTAACAACGAATTCTGTGATTGTTGCAAGTTTACCATTGCCCTCTATATTCAGTGTCTGGTTGGTAATAAGAGTTGACCGAGAGAGAATGGCTATCAGTGGAGATGCGTTCTCATGCAGGGCAGTATCCTTGACTTTTGGTGAGGGTTACTCACACGGAAGCGCTATTATTGACCAGCAAAACTCCGAAGCAAGTGGCAAGAGAGTGGGGAAAGCAGGAGAGGGCGGCTCCTAATTGCCTGGGAACAGAAAGGGTCAAAGTACACTCCATTCTCTGAAAAGGCAAGTGCTTCGGCCCTCACTAATCTGAACATGACTCCCATTCCTCCCCTCCACACGGTCACCCTCACAGACTGTCATTGGCAGCAGAGTGAGTGTCCAAGAAAGTCGCATCACTGGAGTGGAGTCCTGTAGCTCAATGGTTAGAGTACTCACCGTACAAGCTTGAGACCTGTGTTTGAATCCAGGCTGGTCAGGGCGAAACCTTGGGCAGGTTTCCTTACTTCACACACAGGACTAATAATAATCCCTCCCCCCAAAAAAAACCACAATAATAAAATTGGTCAGTTCAATCCACGACTGTTTGTGGGACACTGCTATGTGCAATTGTCTGACATGTTTCGTCCACATATATACAGTCAATTCACTTTGCAGTATATTCTGTGAAGCGATTTGAGACATGAAAAGTGCTACATCAAATGCAAAGATTATTATTAGCACTGCACTGTCGTTAGATGATCACGGCAGTGTTTTGGGGATCTCGTGATAAAGGGAATTGTTTTGTAATAGAATTGAGGTTGATAGAATAATTCTTGCATTTGATATAGTGCCTATCACACCAAAACTTCTCAAAGCATGTCATAGGATTTACAACAACAGCAACAACAAAATTACATTTATAGAGCGCCTTTCACATCGGGAAGACGTTCTAAGGTGCTGAAAATTTACTGCAAAGTGTAGTGACTATATCTTTTACAACAACATCTTGTAGGCAAAACATGGTAGCCAAAAAAATTGTCTCTCATCCAAGTAAGCTGATAGGACCTTAATCTAACATCTCACCTCCCAACAATACAACCCCTACCCCCACACAGCACTGCATTGGAGTGTTAATATAGACTGTGAGCTCAAAGTCTCAACCCACAACTTTCTGACTTAACCAACTGAGCCAGCAGAAAATAATAATTAAATGGCTATATCCTGGCACTTGTCATCTAACTATTAATTGAAATTAAATGTGAAATGAACCTCCATTTGATACACTTTAGTACCTTTTGTGTCAACACATCTCAAAGTGCTTCACAGGGAATTGTCAAGTGCCTTGATATTTTTCTAGGCAAGCGTAGAAGCTAATTTGAAAGATACTTATAAAGGCAATGAAATAAATAACCAATGTTATTGGGAGGATTGTTGGCCAGGAAAGTGGGGTGAAAACTCTCTTGTTGCCAGACTGTTTCATGTGATATTTAGAGTACCCCCCTAAACAGCCAGATAGGACCTCAGTTTAAGGTGTCTTCTCCTTCAACAATTGTAATACTTTTCCAGGTCTGCACTGGAGTGGCAGCCTTGTCTGAGATGATGTGGAATCTTCTGACCCACAGTGCTACCATCTGAGCTGAGCTGACACCTATTAATGTGGTTCTGTAATAGCTGTTCATGGGTATTGTTGCTGGAATTTCAACGAGTTTCTAAAGTACAGGAGTTGATTCCTACACGACCTGTTATGAGCTATCTCTTACTTTCAAATGCTGCGCTCATTATGAAACACTTGTTAAGTCCTCGCTTGTAGCTGATTTGAAAAACAGCTGATGGAATATAAATTGAATGTTTGTTATGCAGAACACCACATATTTGCCAAGCCCATCAAACTGATCTTGCTGTACTTCATTACACTCGCACATTTGTCAGGTTTAATCCCAGCACTCGGAGCGAGCAACCCTGCAAATTGCCGAAGAGTATTAGTTAGTACACGGCGGAAATGTCCCAAAGAGAAGAGGTTTTCCAAGTAATCCGTACGATCGTGGGAGAGGAGTTTTGGGTGTGTTTCACAATAAACAGATAGGAAAAGAAAAGGCAAGATAGAACTGTCGGGAGAGGAGAAAGAGTGTAATTTCATTAACTCATTTGATGTGTAACTCGCCATTATAAGCTGAAAGCAGACTGCGGTGAAGCTCATACTAATAAGGTCTTTAATAATTTCAGGCGCCTGGTGCACATGATTCAAAGGAAATTGCATTTCATGAAAATTACTTGATTTAAGCAGACCTGTGTCATCGCAGCCTATGCAATGTGTTTAATAAATTATACATGGCCTAATTTTATTCACCCACGCATGGCTGATTTCTCCATTTTGAGATGAAAATTAATTTTGCCCGTATCCACTTTATCAGCGATAGATAGTCTTAAAGCTGAAAGACTGAACACAGCAGAAGCATGGATAGTATTCCCGTGTGGCTTCACTGGAGTGTTTGTTAGTGGTAACAATACCGTTCTTTAAATCCACCCGAGTTGCAATAATAATAAAAATAATAATCCTTGCATTTGATATAGCGCTTCTCACATCTTATCAACGTCTCAAAGAGCTTCACAGAATATACTGTAAAGTGAATTTGACTGTATATTTGTGGGAGGAACGCGACAGCCAATTGTCCAATATCAACTACGGGAACATGTGTTTACATAGCAACATTAACAACAAAATTGCATTTATAGAGCATCTTTCACGTCGAGAAGACATCCCAAGGTGCTGAACAGTCAGGGGTCAGGACCCGAGGGTGGAGGGGGTGCAGGGTGGGGAGGGAGGGCAGCAGAAGGCACTATCGAAGGGTAGAACCCTTCATACAGGATAGCGCCCTGGATCGCTTGACAGTGCTGGTGTCTGACTCTGAGCCAGGGGAGTGGGTGGGCGGTCACAGTAAGCACAAACAACAAAATGACACTTGTATAGAGCGCCTTTCACATCAAGAGGACATCACAAGGCAGTGGAAAGGAAAGTGTTTAGGTGGGATTGGAAAGTGGGGAGGGAGGGGGGAAGAGGGAGAGAGATTGAGGGAGGGAGGGAAATTGAGGAAGGAGGGAGATGGAGGCAGGGGGAGGGAGATTGATATTGGGAGAGAGATTGAGGGAGGGAGGGAGGCAGATAGGGAGGGAGATTGAGGGAGAGAGTTCAGAGTTACTATCTTGTAGCTCGTTTTAGGTTTCAGGTAAAGATGGCTCTGTAGGTTTATACACACACAGACACAACACAGACGCCTCTCATTTTTGTTGCTTTGATATGTCGCCCATTTCTGTAATAGTGACAAGTCAAACAACAAACATGGAATACACTGCTGTACATCTTGATCAAAGCAATAATAATAGTTGGATTTAATAACTCCTCATCACAGTGTTGAGACATCTCTTAGCACTTCACAGAATATATTCTAAAGCCAATTGACTGTATTTATTTTGTGGGCGAAATAAGACAGCGAATTGCATACAGCAATGTCCTAAGCATAATACTGTACTAAGCATTTTGTTTGGACACAAAATATACAGTCAATATATTTGACTTTACAATATATTCCGTGAAGCCCTTTGAAACGTGTCAACAATTTGATAAGGCGCTGTATCGAATGCAAAGATTTTTGTTAATAATATAATTGTTTACAGCTCAGAGACTAGAAGTGACATTGTCAAAGCAACCTGGGTGAACTTAGATTGGTGGATTGGAAGCATGTAGCAGTGGTAAACATTGGAAGCCTTCCAAAATGCTATCATGCATGAAGGATGCTGTATAAATACAATTTATTATTAGAAAAGTGAGTGGGGGAAGAGCCTCATAATAACTGCAATCTCAAAATTCACACCCATCCTAGCTGCTATCAGTGCTACTTTTAAGGTAAAGGGCAGTGGTTCAGCAAGACAGCTTTGCAACTCGCAACTTTTGCCGTTGTGTTGGACAGTGCCAGCAGGCGGACATTTTTTTTGCGGTGCCAGTTATATGGAAGTTACGGTTGATCTGGTCACGGATAAACGGGCTTCTACTGTAGTAAGGAGTGGGTGGAAACTTATACAGTGTGTAAACAACAGCACAGAACTAGATAAGCATAATAATAATAATACAGTACTGTACTTGCATTTGGTACATCATTGAGACGTCTCTAGGCGCTCCACAGAATATTAATGTCAAGTTAATTTGACTGCATTTTGTGGCCTGGTCCTGTGGTGCAGCCTTTGTAAACCTGTAACTATTTCTGGTAGAGAATTTCACATTCGAGCCCTCCTTCCTGTGAAAAGGAACGTATCTATGGCAGCATTAACAGTGAAACTTTAGTGGGCATTTTTAGCTAACTTGACTGGGAACAACATTTGGACACCTGCAAAGTGGAAACAACTGTCACAATACAGTTGGAAAATAGCTTTTTCTAATGTTAGCAAGATAGGTCCAGAAATAAGCCTGGCAATTAATACGTTCACTGTTAATTAAAGAGGCAAAACTTGACCCTGTTTTACAAACCTATTGAGGTTACAAATCACGGTCCATCGGTGGAGTCGCAAATGTTTAGTGGGTTTATTTGATAGGAACTCATTAGTAGTATGGGTAGTGCACACATAGCAAGCTCAGATTGCCTCAATGCACAAAATGATTCACAGATCACTGGGGGAAATCAAGAAGGATTGGTCCTGCAGAGGGATTCTAATAGAGTTATGCAACTGGTGAAAGAGTGGTTCGAAGCGCTGATAAATTCCTTCTGTAGACTTTATCCCAACAAACCTTCCGGTTGGAGAGGATGGACAACTTACTGAAGTTAGTCATTCATTATATTGGTAGGAAGCCAGCGCAAGCCTGCAGCCCACCCCTCCAACTTTGTTACCATTAAATGATAAGTGAATTTATTACCATGTGGGGTACTGTAGACCAGTGGTTAGAGCGCTCACCTCACAAGTAAGGCCACCTGGTTTCGATTCCTGGGTGGAGCGAAATCTGAGGCAAATTACCTTACTCTACCACCAGTTTACCCAGCAATAAATCAAAAGCTGGTTGTTAGTCGATTGGTGGATTGCTTTCCGGGGGTAATAATCAATCAACGAAGATTCGTGGGATGCTGCTGTGTCAATTAGCTACCCCGATTCACCTACAAAATACAATTAATCCACTTTATAGTATATTCTGTGAAGTGCTTTGAGAAGTCTGAGCGACGTGATAAGCTGCTACATCAAATGCAAGGGTTGTTATTAAAACAAACCACAAAACAAACCCAAGCCCCTTAACAGATTTGAACAACCTTGTTCTCCTCGTCTTGTTGCGAGGAAATCAAGCTTGTGAGGTTTACTGGAGATCATGGAGCAGCAATACCGTTTGACCTTTTATGTAATCAGTACAGGTTAGTGGTGGAATCGCTCCCAAATCGTTTTCCTGTACAATTTACCTCAAAGTAGTGTATTTTTAAAATCGATTTGGAGATTGTACTGAACAAAGTATTCTTGGTGGTGATAATTCATAAAGCTTTTAGGCATTGAAGTTCATTTTTAATAGAGTTTATTTCCATTATCCACAAACATAAAAACTCCACCACCCTAAATACTGATCTGCATCTGCAAATCTGTCACCTCAATCCTTGACAGGCTCCACTGCCTCCCTGTCTCGAAACAGATCGACTTCCAAGTTCCTCACCCTCACAAGTCGCTTCACGCCATAGCACTGGCTCTCTGACTGGGTTGTACATCAAGACCCTTTTCTTTGACGACCCCATCGGTCTCCCCAAATCCCCTCCTTTCCCTCCACCCTCCCCGATCCTGACCCCAGCTCAGGTCTAAAACATTGTGGATTCCTGTAGCTCAGTGATTAGAGCACTCACCTTACAATTGTGAGACCTGTGTTCGAATCCAGGCAGGTCAGGGCGATACCTTGGGCAAGTTTCCTTACTCCATATACGCCTAATAATAATCCCTCAAAAAAACAATAAAATTGGTCATTAAAATCCACGACTGTTTGTGGAGCACTGCTGTGCACAATTGGCTGCCGCATTTCGCCTACAAGTAAACAGTCAATTCGCTTTACAGTATATTCTGGGAAGCGCTTTGAGATGTCTAGAAGACATGAAAAACACTATATCAAATGTAATGATAATTATTATTACTAACTGTCCAGCGCCTTGGGAAGTCTTCCCGATGTGAAAGCGCTGTACAAGTGTAATCGTATTGTTCTTGTTGTGTTCAATTCCTGCCTAATACCTACGTCTACGATCGATGTTCTGACAGCATGTCTGTCCGACATTGAATCGTGGACGAGGGACAACTTTTTGCAATTGAACGTGAGTAAGACCGAGGCCCTCCTGATTGGCTCAAGCCAGCGCCTCCGCACATCGGGCGCTGCCAGCCTCAACATCCAAGGCTGCACTCTCCACCTCACAAAGCCAATCAGGAACCTCGGCATCATGTTCGATCAAAAACTTTCCTTCCTCCCCCACATCCGCGCCTTGACCGGCACCGCCTATTTCCATCTGCGCAACATTGCCAGGCTCCGCAACTATCTTACCCCCCGCGCTGCCAAAACACTCGTGCACGCGTACATCACCTCACGGCTGGACTACGGAAACTCTCTCCTAGTCGGCCTCCCCAGTTCCTCCATTCATAGGCTGCAGGCCATCCAAAACTCTGCAGCCCGTGTACTTTCCCGCACCCGCCTCCGTGACCACATAACCCCCACCCTCGCCCATCTCCACTGGCTCCCCATCCTCCAGAGGATCGAATTTAAGATCCTCGTCCTCACCTACAAGGCCTTACACGGCCTTGCCCCATCCTACCTAGCCGATCTACTCTCCCCCTACACGCCCACCCGGGCCCTCCGTTCAACAGGACTTGGCCTACTCCAAGCCCCCCGCCCGAACCGCCCCACCATCGGAGGCCGGGCCTTCAGTTTCTCCGCTCCCACCCTATGGAATGCCATCCCTCAATCCCTCCGTTTCACCTCTTCCCTTTCCTCTTTCAAGGCCGATTTGAAGACTTTCCTCTTCGATCGTGCCTTTTGTTCCACCCCGAACTCTTTTACCTCCCCTTCGTGTTTCACCCCTTCCCAAACACTCCCCTCCCAGCTCGGGTCACACGCCTCTTGTTTAGCGCCTTGGGACGTCCTCCCGACGTGAAAGGCGCTATATAAATGTAAATTGTTGTTGTTGTTGTTGTTGTCTTGGACTGCACTTCCAGGCACCTCCCCTTTCGTTATTCAACCTCCCCTCCATTGCAGCACTCTTGAGATATTGCCACTGTGACAACAACAACAACAAAATTGCACTTATATAGCGCCTTTCACGTCTGGAGGACGTCCCAAAGCACTGAACAGTCTGGTTGCGACCTGAGTGGGGGGGTGGGTGGGGTAGGGTGCCGGGGAAGGGGAAGGAGAGTGGGAGAGGGAAGAGTTAGTGGGGCAACCGAAAGCGCAGTCGAAGAGGAGGTCTTGAGACTGGCCTTGAAGGAGGAAAGGGAGGGTGCGGGCAGGCTGATAGGGAGACAGCAGATCAGAGAGATAGGTGGGGGCAAGGCAGTCAATGGCCTTGAAAGTGAGGAGAAGGATCTTGAATTCGATCCTCTGGGTGAAGGGGAGCCAGTGGAGACGGTTGAAGGTGGGAGTGATGGGGTTGCAAAGTCTGGTGCGGGAGAGTACACCAGCTGCAGAATTCTCAATGATCTGCAGCCTGTGAAGGAAGGAGCTGTATATACGGTGCTGTATAAATGCGAGCAGTTGTTGGAATACAACACATTCCCTTTGAGATGCTTGAGATGAATGTGCTTTATCAAAGGCTAGACATGTTATTACATTTAAGATCACAAATACTCAGTCACGACATTGACCTGTTTCTGGTTGTTAGCATCAAATAGCAAAGAAAAAAATCTAGACTCAGTTACCAAACGCATATTTTCATAGAATATTACAGCATATATTACGGAGCATATATTACAACAATGAAACAATCCTTTGACCCATGAACCATCTGGCTAGCTCCACATACCCTTAATGTTCTTGTTTTTCATGGAAATACAGTGTTTCATTCTGTTTTAAAACAGTGATATTTTTTCCAAACCTTTCCTTTGATTCTGTTAATAATAAATCCTTGCGTTTGATGTAGCACCTTCACGCTGGGGAGTCGGGGGTGGAGGGAAGAGTTGTATAGAATTTGTTATAACATTTGATGATGGTTTGTTATTATCTTAAATTATAATATTGCATTTGATGGATATTGCATGAACCATCTCAGAGCACTTCACAAAGTTTGGAAAGTGTAATGACTAATTCTGGACAAACTCTGAGACATCGAGAAGACGTGAAAAGCGCTATATCAAATGCAAGGATTACTAATTTCATTTGTAGGACACTAGGAGAAATTCCCTTCTCTTTTCAAATAGTGTCGTGGGATGATAATAATAATCCTTGAATTTAATATAATAATCCCTGAATTTAATATAGTACGTTGTCACTTCCTCGAGATATCTCAAAGCGCTTCAGAGAATACACTCTAAATTGAATTGACTGTATATTTTGTGGGCGAAAGCCAGCAGGCAATTGAGCGCAGCAGGGTCCCACAAACCATCATGGATTTTCAAGGGATTGTTATTTACGGAAAGAGATCGGCCAATCAAGTAACAACCGGGTTCCTACTGACTGTCATATAAAAGTGTGGAGTAAGGAAACTTATGCAACATTTCTTCCTGCTGGGAATTAAACACAGGATTCTCGCTTGTGAGGCGAGTGTCCTAACCACTGAGCTCCAGGGCTACAAGAATCTTTATTGTCCATTTCAACAGGCAAACTGGACCTGAGTTTAACATTTCAGTAACATTGGGAGGATTTGAAAGCATTTCTCAGAGCCAACTGGAAGCTTGAGCTGAGGGTGTGGGGAGGCAAGGAAGGTATTGTCTAATGGGGGGAGTAAGAACATAAGAATTAGGAGCGGAGTAGGCCATTCGGCCCCTCGAGCCTGCCCCGCCATTTGATAAAATCATAGCTGATCTTCTGACTTAACTCTAATTACCTGCCCTGTCCCCATATCCCCTAATCCCTCTATTTTTAATTTTTTTTAATCAATCTCAGCCTTGAAAATTTTCAAGGACTGAGCATCTACAGCCTTCTGGGGTAGTGAATTCCATAAACTCAGCCATGTAACAATCTTATATGTTTCAATAAGATCTCCCCTAATTCTTCTGTACTGTAGAGAATACAGCCCTAGTTTATTCAACCATTCCTCATAGGTCAGTCCCCGCATCCCAGGAACTAACTTACTGAATCTACTAAGGCAAGTATGTCCTTTATTAAATAAGGAGACCAAAACCGCACACAATACAGCGCCTTGGGACATCCTCCCGACGTGAAAGGCGCTCTATAAATGTAATTTGTTGTTGTTGTTGTTGTTGAGGTGCGGTCTCACCAAAGCCCTATACAATTGCAGCAAGACTTCCCTACTCTTGTACTCTAAACCTTTTGCACACATAGTACACATAGTGACTATGACACACATCTTGAATTTTATTGTATGCTGTAATATTTGTTCCATTTATACACCAGCCTAAAATATGTTAGACCAAAGCTACTTGGATTTGCAGTCAAACCTTTGCGCTAATGTAAATTTTCTGTCGAAGGAATTGTCTGTACTGTATTGTGGCAGACAGATGTGGTTCCATTGTATCTCCGTGTTTTATTGTAGCGCTTTTTCTTTGAGTGTTCTCCGAAACAGATTGCAGATGTGATATCACTGCTGTCTGTTAGCCAGAAATTCCTGCATGATGAGGAGGTAAAGTCTCCAGATACAGTGTTACCATCTGGGGTTCCTTACCACAGTGCAAGGTTGAAAATTCCTGACAGAGGATGGCGCTTTGTAAATAAACTACAGGAATTGTTCTTGGTTGAATTTTAAAATGAAGATGTTTTCTATTAATAACAACAATTACACTTGTATAGTGCCTTTCACGTTAGAAGGACGTCCCAAGGCGCTGGACAGTCATTGTTTCAGACCCGAGCTGGGGACAGGGATGGGGAGGGTGGAGGGAAAGAGGGGGATTTGGAGTGACCGATGGGACCGTCGAAGAGGAGGGTCTTGAGGCGGGACTTGAAGGAGGCCAAGGAGGGGGTGAGGAGGAGGGATTGCGGGATAGACTTCCAGAGGTTGGGGCGAGAGTGGCTGAAGGCTCGCTCGCCAATGGTGGGGCGGGCGGATCGGAGGAAAAGGAGCAGGCCGGAGCCTGCTGAGCGACAATAATCCTTGCATGTGATATAGTGCCTTATCACATAATTGACAACAACCACAATAAATTACATTTTCTATAATGCCTTTCACATCGGGTGGACATCCCAAGGAGCTGAAAATTGTGCATAGCAATTTCCCACAATACAGCTATTGAGCGAGTGACCAATTTTAATTGAAGAATGATTGAACTGGACACTGGGAGAGAGATGATCCCTTTTCTTTTTGAATAGTGTCATGGGATCTTTAACAACCACCTAAAGAGACAGACAGGACTTTGGTTCAGTGTGTCATCCGAAGGACAGATGGGTATTATGACAGGTTTTATTCACCAGGATCTTTTAAGTATGTCAGCACAGGTAGCAAAGCTCATTTCTTTCCGCTTTGCTGGTATTCTCTATTTGCAGGTCAGGGTTTCTGTTGAGGCCTGGGTTATCCATTAATCTTGATGAACCAAATGATGATGAAATCATTCACCTTCAAAAAATGGATGTGATTAATGTACAAATGTGGGTGTAAGTGAACTCATGAGGAAAGTGAATGTCTTCCATAATGTCTTCCGTAAGGTAGTTTGTCTCTCTAGCACACTTCATATCATTAATACTGGCATTTGACAGTTAGTATAGTGACCGTGTATTTGTACTCAAATGTGGCAGCCAATTTGCACACAGCAATGTCTCCCAAACAGCTAGGAGATGAATGACTAATTTATGAGGAGGATAGGACATTGGGAGAAACTCACTTCTCTTTTGAATAGCGTCAAGGATTCTTTAACACCTGAGCAGACAGATTTAATGTCTTACCCAAAGAATGGCATCTCCAACTGCAACATTCCTTCAACACTACACTTGATATCAGCCCAGACTGTTGAACGCAAAATCTCTAATAGGCATGAGCCCACCTGTCCCAGAGACAAATAACCTACTAACGTGGCAGTCACCGTGTCATGTTCAAATCCCCTCCCTCCCTCCCTCCCTCCCTCCCTCCCTCCCTCCCTCCCTCCCTCCCTCCCTCCCTCCCTCCCTCCCTCCCTCCCTCCCTCCCTCACTCACTCACTCACTCACTCACTCACTCACTCACTCACTCACTCACTCTCACCATCAAAGGTTGCAGTTGCAGCCATTATACTCCCAAACTCTGGAAAACTCTCCCTCAATACCTCCGCCTTACCCCCTCTCTCCCCGCCTTGGGACGTCCCCTCGACGTGAAAAGCGCTATATAAATGTAAATTTTGATTGATTGATTGATTGATCGATTGATTTTAAGTCCTGTTGGCACACTCTCCTCTTCGACTGTGCTTACACTACAGAAGGGAACTATTCTGTCCTTTCTACACCCCCCTTTTCTTCAGGACTAGTGCTGATATTATCTTAAGTGCATCTGTACTCTCACTTTACCTTCTAAATAGCTGTGGTGTCCTTTTTATGATGAGGTATTCCAAACTGCACTCCAATGCCTTTACCACAGCTCCTGTGGCTCAGTGGTTAGAGCACTTGTCTTGCAAGCTGGGGAGATCTGTGTTCAAATCCAGGCAGGTCAGGGCGAAACCTTGGACACGTGTCCTTACTCCACACACCTAATAATAATCCCTTCAAAAAAACCACAATAATAAAATTAGTCATTTCAATCCAAGACTGTTTGTGGGACATTGCTGTGTGCAATTGGCTGCCGCGTTTCGCCTACAAATATATACAGTCAATTCACTTTACAGTATATTCTGTGAAGCGCTTTGCGACGTTGATAAGATGTGGAAAGCGCTATATCAAATGCAAGGATTTTTTTTTACCACTCTGCCTTTCACAGTTTTAAGATAAATAGTAATAGTAATAATCCTTGATCGGTAAAGGTGAAGGGTGCTCCTAGCTCAATGTATGTTATGTGATCACTGTGTTTTGTTTTGCGAAGAATGAATTTAGTTTTGCCTAAAAATTGTGTTTATTGTGAAAGAGATTGCACATTTTAAATCATGAGAAGGATAACGATCCTTACGTTTGATATAGCGCCTGACGTTGAGACATCTCAAACTGTTTCACAGAGTATACTGTTAAATGGATTGACTGTATATTGTGGACGAAATGCAGCAGCCAAAACAGCAGTGCCCCACAAACAGTCGTGGATTCATAGAATCGTAGAATTATACAGCACAGAAGGTGGCCATTTGGCCCATCGTGTCTGTGCCGGCTCTTTGACAAGAGCTGTCCAAATCAATCCCACTCCCCCGCTCTCCCCATAGTCCTGCAAACCTGTCCTCCCCAAATAATTATCTACTGCTCTCTTAAACATTGTTATCGAATCAGCTTCCACCAACCGTTCAAGCAATGCATTCCAGATCCGAATAACTCGGTGTGTGAAAAACGTTCTCCTCACCTCCCCCTCTGTTTCTCTTAACCGGTATTTTACATCAGTGTCCTCGAGTTACCGACCCACCCGCCAGTTGCGTGATCAAGTTTTTAACAAATTTGGTGGTGGGGGAGTTATTACTCCCAGATGTACGTGTTGTATTCATCTTAAATTTACAGTGATATTAATTTGTGTCTCCTTTTAAAGACAAAGAAGAAAGAGCATGCCGAGATCAAAGCCAGCCCTCAGAAAGTGGTGCAATCCATCGATCTATTGGGACTGGGTGAGTAATGAATAATTAAATGGATTGTTATTTTATGGGTTGCATGATGACCTCAACCGAGCCTTTATACCAACATGAAAGCAACCCAAATTGTTCCTAAGATCAACGTCTATTGTTAGCTGAACTTGAAACGGCTCAGGTAAGTGTTTGGAGAAGCTAGGATTTGACAGATCACCCAATAAAAGCCCCACACCTGCCTCGCTCGGCATCTTAGGAGTATAAGTAATGAGCTCCTCAGGGAAGGAGCTGCTATCAAAGTGAACTTTAAAGGCACTGTGTATATAACATTTCCACATCTACATTACAAAAGCTTTTAAAGAAGAATAAATGGGAAGGCGGTGGATTAAGGTACTGTGTGTGAAAGGCAACAACAACAACTTAAACTTATAAAGCGCCTTTCACGTCGAGAGGACGTCCGAAGGCACTGCACAGGAGGCGTGTGACCCGAGCTGGGAGGGGAGTGTTCGGGAAGGGGTGAAACACGTAGGGGAGGTCGAAAAATTCGAGGGGGAACAAAAGGCACGGTTGAAGCGGAAAGTCTTCAGACCGGCCTTGAAAGAGGAAAGGGAAGAAACAAGGCGGAGGGATTGGGGGATGGAATTCCACAGGGTGGGAGCGGAGAAACTGAAGGCCCGGCCTCCGATGGTGGGGCGGTTCGGGCGGGGGGCTTGGAGCAGGCCAATTCCTGCTGAACGGATGGGTGGGCTTAAAGGGGAAGAATAGATCGGTTAAATAGGGCGGGGCAAGGCCGTGTAAGGCCTTGAAGGTGAGGACGAGGATCTTGAACTAGATCCTCTGGAGGATGGGGAGCTAGTGGAGACGGGCGAGGGTGGGGGTTATGTGGTCATGGAGGCGGGTGCGGGTTAGTACTCGGGCTGCAGAGTTTTGGATGACCTGCAGCCTGTGAATGGAGGAACTGGGGAGGCCGACGAGGAGAGACTTTCCGTAGTCCAGCCGTGAGGTGATGTATGCGTGCACGAGTGTTTCGGCAGCGTGGGGGGTGAGATAGTTGCGGAGCCTGGTAATGTTGCATAGGTGGAAATAAGCGGTGCCAGTCAAGGCACGGATGTGGGGGAGGAAGGAGAGTTTGTGGTCGGACGTGATGCCGAGGTTCCTGACTGGCTTTGTGAGGTGGAGAGTACAGCCTTGGATGTTGAGGCTGGCAGTGCCCGATGTGCGGAGGCGCTGGCTTGAGCCAATCAGGAGGGCCTCGGTCTTGCTCACGTTCAATTTGAGGAAGTTGTCCCTCGTCCAGGACTCAATGTCAGACAGACATGCTGTCAGAACATCGATGGTCTGGGGGTTGAGGGATGAGGCAGAAAGGTACAGCTGGGTGTCGTCCGCATACATGTGGAAATTTACCCCATGTTTTCGGATGACATCGCCCAGAGGGAGGCATTTGTTATATGCCTCTGGTGTGCCCCTGGTGAGGCCCCGGCTTCCAGCAATTGCTGACAAACCTTTGTATCCATTATCTGACTGATTATTGCCATCTGATGAGAACATTTGTCCCATGTGGAACCACCACGTGGAAATTGTACTTGGACAAGAAGGTGTCAGTTTAAGATCGTTAGCAAAGTATCAAAGGGGGAAATCTGGGGAATCTTTTTTTAAACACACACATTTGAGATGTTGAATAGTTTCTCTGTCGCAGTAGTTGAGTGAACTGGATAGATATTTATAAAAGGAATAATTTGTTGGGTCATGGGGAAAAGGGGACAGAATGGATTGCTCTTCCAAAGAGACAGTGCAGACACGACACGTCAAACGGCATCTTTCTATGCTTCCATTTCAATATTTATTTTTACATAATACTGCAGTGTTTTCAAGAATGAAATGATTGGGGTCTATTAAGGTTCTGGATGCGATATGCATTATTTTATATTTCCCTGGTGTGTGGACTGCTTTCAACCGTTGGCTGAGATGGGATCCATTTTCTCAATAGAACAACAAAATTACATTTATAATGTAATTCTCCATCCCTTGTTGAAGGCTGGTCTCAAGATCCTCCTCTTCGATCTTGCCTTGGCTCACTCTCATACCCTACCCTCCCTTCCCTTCCCTTCAGTCCTCTATATCCCAACCTACAGCTTAAGTCCAAGTTGTTGGCTATTCAGCACCTATATTGCCTGACTCCGCAACATTGCCCGACTGCAACTGCCTTGGGACGTCTCCTGACATGAAAGGTGCTATACAAATGTAATTTTGTTGTTGTTGTTATATAGGGCCTTGGGACATCCTCCCAATGTGAAAGTCGTGGATTGAAGTGACCTATTAAATATTGTTTTATGTTTTGAGCGATTATTATCAGGGATGTGCATTATCAGGGATGTGCAGTAATTATCAGGGATGTGCCCAAGGTTTCGCCCTGCCTGGAACCTAGCTCTCTTGCTTGTCAGCCGAGTGCTCTAATCACTGAGCTACAAGACTCCACTAATGTAAGGATGATTATGCTGTTCTGGTCATTTATATTTGAAGGGAAAAAACCTGTCGACAAAATTTGATAATGGCCTTCTTACCCCAAAACATGGCCTCCCACTTGCCCGTTTTTTTCTATACATCCTACAAGGTTACCTTTGATTCCGTACAGGTCCACATAAGTTAAATTTTTGATAAATTATACCCCTGAAAGATTTGTCAGCTGCAGTTGCTGTCATTCTGTATCATGTCTGAGGTTTCCCACACAAATGGTGATGTTTCTGCCAGGGTCTCGCTCGCAAATGGCTTTGAAAGAGCTTTATTTTCTGTTGACGCTCCGTGTGCAGCGAGCTCAACACAACCTGCAGTAAATAACCACGACAGATGCATTGTGTGCCCGTTCCAATCAAACTTTAATCATCCCTGGGTCACTCAGAGGTGGGATGATCATCTTTAGGCTCTGAAGCTGAGGAAGGTGCAAAATTGTTATTTTGCACCTCTATGATTTGTAAAAATGGATACATGTGAGAGAGTGTGTGTGTATGTATGTGTGTGTGTGCGTGTGTGTGTGTGTATGTGGTTTTCAACCCCAGCCACTCCCTGCTTCATGTCTGTGGAGACCTGTAGTATAGAATAACAACAGCAACAACATTTGTATAGCGCCTTTCATGTTAGTAGGACTTCCCAAGGCACTGGACAGTCAGTGTTTCAGAAGGCTGAAGGCTCGCTCGCCAATGGTGAAGCGGGTGGGTCGAGGGACGGCTCTGCCACTACTCATTACTGCTGAGTGTAATGATTAGGTCACTCATCTCACATGTCAAAGTACCCAGCTTCGATTCCCGGGCCGAGTGAAACCTTTGGCAGGTTTCTTTACTCCACACACCGCTGTTTAGCTAGCTGTAACCAACAACCCAATGGTTAGTTGATTGGCGGATCGCTTTCCTGGGGTAATAATCCCTTGAATGCCCCCCCTCTTGCACCCCCCCCAAAATTATAATTTGGTCATTCAATCCACGACTGTTTGTGGGACACTGCTGTGCGCAATTGACTGCTGCGTTTCGCCCACAAAAGTCAATTCACTTTACAGTATATTCTGTGAAGCGCTTTGAGGCGTCCCAAAGGCATTATCAGGCGCTATATCATTATTATTGTTTCCCACACCTTACCCTCCCCGCCATTGGCAGGCAGGCTTACAGTCATTCTGCCCTGGCAAGCTTAACTGGCTCCATGATCACATGTTTGGCAAGGGAATGTTGGAATAGAGTCCACCATGTATAGTGATCTCGGTAGTCTAGTTCCTGAGCTAGGCTTGTCTGCAGTATCCCAGGGTCCTGCTGTTGACAGAATAGCCAATCTGGTTTATCGGCAGCACTTTAAAAGACAGACCAACCACAACAACAGCAACTTGTATTTATGTAGATAGCCTCCTCCATGCTCCAAGCGTCTCAAAGCGCTTCCCAATAATGGCTCCTGGGGCAGAGCCAGCGGGAGGGGAAGAAGGTGACTGAAAGCATGGTCAAAAAGAAAGGTCTTTAGCTGAGACCTGAAAATAGGAAGAGAGGGGGTGAGGCGAAGGGAGTGAGGAACGGCGTTCCAGAGCCTTTGGGCGTAGTGGCTGAAGGCATGACCAATCACTGGAGGCAGGCAGGGAATCCTCCCACTCAGCTCCTGTTAACCAACCCTACCAGCCAAAGTCTCTCCGCTTCACCCCTCCCTAGCCTCCTTCATGATACATCTCAAGACTTTTCTCCTTCATTGCCTCCTTCGGTCATCTTCCCACCTCCCTTGGCCACTACCGTTTTCAAATCCAACCTCCAGCTCAGGTGAAAACCCTCGACTGTCCAGCACCTTGGGGCATTCTCTCAACGTGAAAGTTGCTATATAAATGCAAGTTAATGTTTTGTTTGATTCCTTCCTTGCTATCCTCGTGGAATCCTGCAGCTCAGTCGTTAGAGCACTCGCCTTACAAATGTGAGACCTGTGTTTCAAATTCAGGCAGTTCAGGGTGAAACCTTGGGCAACAACAACAACAAATTACACTTATAAAGCGCCTTTCACGTCGGGAGGACGTCCCAAGGCGCTGCACAGGAAGCGTGTGATCCGAGCTGGGAGGGGAGTGTTCGGGAAGGGGTGAAACAAGTAGGGGAGGTCGAAGAATTCGGGGTGGAACAAAAGGCACGGTCAAAGAGGAAAGTCTTCAAACCGGCCTTGAAAGAGGAAAGGGAAGAAACGAGATGGAGGGATTGGGGGATGGAATTCCATAGGGCCGGAGCAGAAAAACTGAAAGCCCGGCCTCCGATGGTGGGGTGGTTCGAGCGGGGGGCTTGGAGCAGGCCAAGTCCTGCTGAACGGAGGGTCCGGGTTGGCTTGTAGGGGGAGAGTAAATTGGTTAAATAGGGTGGGGCAAGGCCATGTAAGGCCTTGAAAGTGAGGACGAGGATCTTGAACTCGATCCTCTGGAGGATGGGGAGCCAGTGGAGACGGGCGAGGGTGGGGGTTATATGGTCGTGGAGGCGGGTGCGGGATAATACATGGGCTGCAGAGTTTTGGATGACCTGCAGCCTGTGAATGGAGGAACTGGGGAGCCCGACGAGGAGAGAGTTTCCGTAGTCCAGCCTTGAGGTGATGTACGCGTGCACGAGTGTTTCGGCAGGTTGGGGAGTAAGATAATGGCGGAGCCTGGCAATGTTGCGCAGGTGGAAGTAAGCGGTGCCGGTCAAGGCACGGATGTGGGGGAGGAAGGAGAGTTTTTGGTCGAATGTGATGCCGAGGTTCCTGACTGGCTTTGTGAGGTGGAGAGTGCAGCCTTGGATATTGAGGCTGGCAGTGCCCGATGTGTGGAGGCACTGGCTTGAGCCAATCAGGGGGGCCTCGGTCTTACTCACGTTCAATTGGAGGAAGTTGTCCCTCGTCCAGGACTCAATGTTGGACAGACATGCTGTCAGAACATCGATGGTCTGGGGGTTGAGGGATGAGGCAGAAAGGTACAGCTGGGTGTCGTCGCATACATGTGGAAATTTACCCCATGTTTGCGGATGACATCGCCCAGAGGGAGCATATAAATGGTGGGCAAGTTTCTTTACTCCACATGCCTAATAATAATCCGTCCAAAAATAACCTATAATAAAAAGTTGGTCATTTCAATCCACGACTGTTCGATTGATTCCGGTCCTACCTTTCACAATACCTCCACTTTGTGTCCGTCAATGGTTTTTCCTCCAGCCCCCGCACTATCTCATGCGATGTTCCTCAGGGCTCTGTCCTTGGTCCCCTCCTCTTCACACTCTATATGCTCCCCCTAGGCACATCATCCACAGCCATGGGGTAAATTTTCACCTTTCCTCTTCCACCCTTAACTCCAGGACTACCAGCCAGCGTCCTGACTGCTTGCTTGTCTGATATCGAGTCTTGAAAGTGGGACGTGCTCCCAACGTAAAAGGCGCTCTGTAGGTGTAATTTTGTTGTTGTTGTTGTTGATGGGGGTTCTCGTATTCTGGAGCCAGGTAGATCTGCAAAAGGTTAGGCTACTCATAACAGGCTAGCCAGTCTGGCTCATTAGCAAGACTTGGAGTGTCAAAGTGGTGGATGAGACTGGTCATTTGAGTGGCAAGACCCACTGCCTCTTACTGACTACTCCGACCCCCACCCCATGTTTTGTTAACTCTGCAAACTAATGCGTTAACAGCTAGGGTGGAACTCTTGTCAGGTTTGGATACAGGTAACCCCCACTTAACGAAAGGGTTAGGGACTTCAAAACTCCTCTTTAAGCGAAAATTGCGTTAAGTGGGCGGGCGGGCGGGAGGTCCATATTGTGTTTTCGTATATGAAAAAAATAGTTCCCAGTAATGCCATGCGCGTAGCCTAGCACCTAGCACTAACATTCACAGTGTATCAGTGACAACATAAGGTAGGTAGCACTGCTATTGAAGGCAGGGAGAGAGAGTTAAAGAGACAGAGACAGAGAGAGAGAGAGAGAGAGAGAGACTGTGAGTAAGATTGTGACAGCGAGTGACTCAAACAGAGAGAGAGAAAGAGACACAGAGAGAGAGAGAAAGAGACACACAGAGAGAGAGAAAGAGATACAGAGAGACTGGGACAGAGACAGAGAGAGAGAAAGAGAGAGAGCGCGACCGAGACAGACAGAGAGAGGGAAAGAGACACGGAGAGAGGGAAAGAGACACGGAGAGAGAGAGATACTGGGACAGAGAGAGAGAAAGAGACACAGAGAGAGAGAAAGACACACAGAGGGCGACTGAGACAGAGAGAGAGAGAAAGAGAGAGACTGAGAAAGAGAGAGACAGAGAGAAGGAGAGACAGACAGAGCGTCCTACCACTTAAGCTCCTCCTACACTGCAGTGTTTTCTCTTGGATTAGTTGGCGCTGAGGTAAGTGTGTGTGTATGTGTGTAGCTTGTGTCGCGGATGCTGCCGGGAGACAAGAAGCACGTGAGATTTAAACTTTCGTTATAGCGAGCACAGCCTTCGCTAAGCACATAGGGGGGTACAAATAGAAACCCTCGTTATAGTGAAGTTTCGTTAACAGGGCGTTCGGTAAGCGGGGGCTATCTGTACTTCTGTCAGATACCACCCATCAGACACCAGACTAACACAGAGCAATTCTCTGCTGTAAACATTGTTTGATCCCATCAATAAATATATTGCATCTATTCTTTATGTGGAATATTTATACTGAAAATGTCTTTCAATTTTGCCATTTGAAAGGCATTTTCAGGACCAAAATGTGCAATATCTACCATCAGATTCGTCATTGAAACAAAACTATTGTGTCAAAATTCCTGGGAAGGACATTTGTTTTTCCAGGGAAACGAATCTGACGTCGTTGCTTAACGCAATTCCTCATCAGTCAGGTTAGCGTTCGCACGTTAGTATAATTAACATGAAGTCAGCCTCTCAATGTAGTCGATGCTAATTACTGTACTAGGTAAATTGTAGATGTAGGTAATCAATCCAACTGCTTTGTGAACAACCTTGGAATGCGTTAACTTTCCTACACAATCGCTGCTTTACACCTTTGGTTCAACCACAAAATATACAGTCGATTCACTTTACGGTATACTTATTCCATTAAGTGCTTTTGAGACGTCTCAGCAATAAGGCGTTCTATCAAATGCAAGGATTATTATCACTATTGTTTGCTGCTGCACATGTGAGCTGTTCTCTTTCTCACTATCCTCCAGGAGTCATGGCTAAAGACATGTTGCCTGCGGTTTTCCATCATTTGGCTTGTTAGGACAAGGGAAATAAATGGTAACCGAACACTAACCAGTGGGAATAAATGGGAATCAGTCCCTTGAATTGCGTGAGATATATGCAAGTGTCATTATTACTGACCCACCTGCCAGTGGCACAGATTTGTTAGTGTTTATCCTGTCGTAACACTTCGGAATCTTGATGACCTGTATTATGACCACAAGATTGCATAATAATATACAGTATATTATATAAATATATTAATTAGATTAGTTAGAGTGAAGAGAGCTGTTCTTTAAGAATGCTCTCCCTGCCTTTTGCTCTCCATCCTAAAACAATAATAAATTGGTCATTTCATCATTTGGCTGCTGCATTTCGCCCACAAAATACATTCAATTCACTTTTCAGATTATTCAGCGCCTTGGGACATCCTCCTGACGTGAAAGGCGCTCTATAAATGTAATTTTGTTGTTGTTGTATTCTGTGAAGCGCTTTGAGACATGAAAAGCACTATATCAAATAGCAAGTATTATTATTACTATATTAGGAGTTTATTTAACACATCAACTTATTGTACCATGAGTGCCTCCACATTGACTCTCCGTCCCACAACCGTGGCCACGCCCTCGACCTCATGGCCCATGGCCTTGACATTTCCGACCTCAGCATCTCGGACAAGGCCATCTCGGACCACCTTCTTGTCTCCTTCTCCTCTTCCATTCCTCTCCCCTCCACCAAGCCCTCAACCATACTTTTCCGCCCATGGAAAAGTCTCCCTCCTGAGACCCTCACAGATGCCCTCACATCCGCTGACCTCCTACCCCTCTGGTCTTCCACCCACAGCGATCCGGAAGCAGCTGTCCAGCTGCTCCATGACCACCTCTCCTCCACCTTCAACTCTCTCATCCCCCTGAAATCCAGGTCTATTTCCAACTCCACCTGCTCCCCCTGGTACAACACTCATCTCCGCACCCTCAAATGCCAAACCCGGCTGCTCGAGCGCAGGTGGCAGAAAACTGGCCTTACGGTTCACCACCAACTGTGGCTCGAGCAACTCCACAACTACCGCCGTTCCTTGTGTCAAGCAAAAACGGCCTACTACTCCAACATCATCCTGGAGGCAAACAACAACCCCAAAGTCCTCTTTTCCACCACCCATCACCTCCTCCGCGCACCCCCTCAGGCCTCCTCAATCTTCACTTCAAATGCGAAGTGCGAGGAGGTCATGGACTTATTTTCTTCCAAGATCCACAACATCCGCCAGGCAGCATCATCGTCCAGCCTCTCGTCTCCCACTACCACCCCCACCCCATCCCCCTCACCCCCCCCCCACTTTCAGCTCCTACCTCGACCCCCTTCCTACACTCCTTCTCCCCCATCTCTCCTTCCTCCCTCTCACGCACTCTCACCTCTGTGAGGCCAACAACCTGCTGCCTCGATCCCATCCCCACTAACCTACTGCTCACCCAACTACCCCTCCTCTGCCCACTGCTGGCTGATATCATCAACCAGTCACTCTCCTCTGGATCAGTCCCTGCTCCCCTCAAAACTGCCGTCATCACCCCACTCCTTAAAAAACCCTCCCTAGATCCCTCAAACCCCAGCCACTACTGCCCTATCTCAAACCTGCCCTTCCTCTCAAAAGCACTGGAACGCGTTGTCGCAAACCAACTCCACGCCCACCTCTCCTCCCACTCCCTCTTTGAACCCCTCCAGTCCGGTTTCCGCCCTGCCCACAGTACAGAGACTGCGCTTGTGAAAGTCACAAACGACGTCCTCTCTATCTGTGACCAGGGCTCCCTCTGCCTCTTTATCCTCCTGGACCTGTCGGCTGCCTTTGACACAGTCGACCACGCCATCCTCCTCCACTGCCTGTCCTCTGCCATCCACTTCAGTGGGACCGCACTCACCTGGTTCGAGTCCTACCTCACAAACCGCCAGCAGTACATCTCCACAAACGTTTTTTTCTCCCACACTCACCCAGTTACCTGCGGGGTACCCCAGGGATCCATCCTTGGCCCCCTCCTTTTCCTCATCTATACGCTTCCTCTTGGGGATGTGATCCGCAGACATGGGGCACACTTCCACATGTACGCGGATGACACCCAACTCTATCTCTCCACTTCACTTTGTGACCCCCAGTCCCCCAATGTTCTGTCAGCCTGCCTTTCAGACATCAGGGGCTGGATGAGCACAAATTTCTTGCAGCTGAATGTTGACAAGACGGAGGCCATACTCCTTGGCTCTCGTCAACGTCTCCATTCGTACGGCTCTTACCTCCTCCACCTTCCCGGCCTGCCCCTAAAACTCACCGAATCTGCGCAACCTTGGCATCAGGTTCGACCCCCAACTGTCCTTCCTCCCCCACATCTGGTCCGTCACCAGCACTGCCTTCTACCACCTCCGACGGATCGCCCGTCTCCGGCAATACCTCACCTTAAAAGCCGCCGAAACCTTGGTCCACGCCTTTGTCACCTCTCGGCTGGACTATTGCAACGCCCTCCTCGCCGGTCTCCCCTCCACTACAATCTACAAAGTCACAGTTGAAGACCTTTCTCTTCGACCGCGCTTTTGGTGACCTTCCTGCCCCTGCCCCTGGCTCGGTCCCGGGATCCGCTACTGTAAAGTGCTCTGAGACACCATCCGGCGTGGAGGGCACTATATAAATCGAAGTTGTTGTTATTGTTGTTGTCTCCTGCATTGTGAATATGGGGAGGAGCGCTGGCTATTTTAGTAAGGTTTTTGAGCAATAATGGGCTCTTATCATTTACTTTCTTCCAATGTCTTATTGTCATGATATATCAGTCCTGCGTTTTTATTCTCAGCTGAAATGTTAGAAGTGCATTTCAAGATCTTTGCATTTCTGACATGTGTGAGTTGGAATTCTTTCTTATTGATCTTTTAAGCTGCATTAACAATAATTGGGAGTCACGTGGCGTAGTGGTTAGAGCACTCGCCTCACAAACGAGAGGACACAGGTTCAATTCCTGGTCGGGGCGAAACCTTAGGCAATTTGCCTTACTCCACAACCTTATGTTTATTGAGCAGAAAGTAGAGCCCCAATTATTTGTTGAACGGCGGATCACTTTCCAGGACAATAATCCTTTCAAATAAATAAATAAATAATTATTTGTCCATTTCAATCCATGACTGTTTGTGTGAAACTGCTGTGCGCAATTGGCTGCCGTGTTTCGCCCACAAAATTTACAGTTAATTCACTTTAAAGTATATTTTGTGAAGCGCATTGAGACGGATCGAGGATGGGATAAGGCGCTATACCAAATTTAAGGATTATTATTTCTTAAATTCCTGAATATTCAAATGCATTTGTTTGGATACCCAGGTCCTCTCGCTTATAATATAATAATAATCCTTGCATTTGACATTTGAGCTTTTGCACGTCTTCTAGATGTCTTAAAGCATTTCACAGAATATACTGTGAAGTTAATTGACTATATTTGTGGGCCAAACGCAGCAGCCAATTGCGCAGGGCGGCGTCCCACAAACAGTCGTGGATTCAAATGACCACTTTTATTATTGTGGCTTTTTTTTTGGAGGGATTATTATTAGGCATATGCAGTGAGGAACCATGCCCAACGTTTTGCCCTGACCTGCCTGGATTTGAACACAGGTCTCACGCTTGTAAGGTGAGTGCTCTAACCACTGAGCTACAGGACTCCACACATATATATATTCTGAGGCGAGTGCGCAAACCACTATGCTGCAGGACTCCTGATTCAGAACCCAGACAGAATGATCCCAGATTAGCTGCTGCTAATCTCAGTAACAATAACAACAACAACAAAATTACACTTGTGCAGCGCCTTTCATGTCCGCAGGACACCGCAAGGCGGGAGATTTGTGGCACTCAAACTGCCTATTTCCATCTGCGCAACATTGCCAGGCTCCGCAACTATCTTACCCCCCGCGCTGCCGAAACACTCGTGCACGCGTACATCACCTCACGGCTGGATTACGGAAATTCTCTCCTAATCGGCCTCCCCAGTTCCTCCATTCATAGGCTGCAGGCCATCCAAAACTCTGCAGCCCGTGTCCTATCCCGCACCCGCCTCCGTGACCACATAACCCCCACCCTCGCCCGTCTCCACTGGCTCCCCATCCTCCAGAGGATCGAATTTAAGATCCTCGTCCTCACCTACAAGGCCTTGCACGGCCTTGCCCCATCCTACCTAGCCGATCTACTCTCCCCCTACACACCCACCCGGACCCTCCGTTCAACAGGACATGGCCTACTCCAAGCCCCCCGCCCGAACCGCCCCACCATCGGAGGCCGGGCCTTCAGTTTCTCTGCTCCCACCTTATGGAATGCCATCCCTCAATCCCTCCGTTTCTCCTCTTCCCTTTCCTCTTTCAAGGCCGATTTGAAGACTTTCCTCTTCGATCGTGCCTTTTGTTCCACCCCGAACTCTTTTACCTCCCCTTCGTGTTTCACCCCTTCCCAAACACTCCCCTCCCAGCTCGGGTCACACGCCTCTTGTTTAGAGCCTTGGGACGTCCTCCCGACGTGAAAGGCGCTATATAAATGTAAATTGTTGTTGTTGTTGTTCCCTAACCTTCTGACTCCTCACCCCTCGATCTCAGAAATGGGGCTTGAAATGAAGGCAGCTGAGATGCTGATGTAAACACCTGTAACTCATCACAGTGAGTGGTCTGCAAACATTGCAGAATGTAAATATTTTCAGCACAGCTGATGCATGAGTATGTGAGGCAGCTTGTAATGCCTTATCTCTACAGCTCGAAGCAAAGCAGCTTTACTTCCAGCAGTGAGGTGATTAGGAACAGGGAGCCCGATGTATACATTCCATCCCATTCCTAATGGAATTGGCCGGGGGCTGAGGCTATGAGAGCAGTGACTTGGTCATGTTGATGTTTTTTAAATGTTAAAGATTGAGTCACGCAATGTTAGAAATAAATAGCCCTTGAAAGGATCTCTGGATTGGGTCTGAACAGGAATGTAAATGGATTCACATTGCCTTGGGTTTATATTGCTGGGCTGCTGTGTCTCTATCATTTCAAGGTGCTTTCTGTGTCTAGGCTTCACAATTGGATCAGGCTTCTCTTAAGTGTTGACAGCGATCCCTCATATACAGTACTGAATTCCAGCAGGTGGGAAATGTGGGTCGCAGCAATCCTCCAGGCTGCACTGCCTGCTGCAAAAGAACATCATGATTTAAAATAGCTGCTAGATAGGGAGGAGGAGAGGAGAGGAGAATAAGTTTGGAAACTAAATTAGGATTTCCAGTCGTCAGGATTTAAAGATCAGAACTGTGAAAGCCAAATGGAGAGAAGAGAAGTGGAGGGGATGTATATGCAGCAGGAAACAACAGAACAATGTTTATTATATGACCTTGATGTAATTTTGTTGTTGTTGTTGATTTGGTGGAGGTTAGAGCACACGCCTCACAAGTGAGAGACCTGGGTTTGATTCCCAGCTGGGTGAAACCTTGGGCAAATTTCCTTACTCCACACGCCTGATAATAATCCCTAAAAAAAAACAATAATGAATTGGTCACTTCAATCCACGACTGCTTGTGGTACACTGCTGTGCGCAGTTGGTTGCCACGTTTCGCCCACAAATATACAGTCAATTCACTTTACAGTATATTCTGTGAGGCGCTTCGAGACATCTAGAAGATGTGATATCAAATTCAGAGGTCATAGAAACATAGGAAATGTTAACAAAAAAGAACACTAAGGTCCGTCCTGTTCATTTTCCACCATCCTGGCAGTTTACATGCACATGTCATGTCTGAACTAATATACTGTAGTCCAAAATATTATTTCCGTAACACAAATCGATCTAAAATGCATTTGAGAGAATTCACATTTTCTGCTTCTAGCTCCTGAGGGAGCCTGTTCCATAGATTTACAGACATACACATGGGAAGATTTAGTTGGAAAGCTGAATAGGGACCTGGGCAGTGATGGGCAGTATTATAATAGTTTACAATCTTGGATGATAATAATAATAATAATCCTTGCATTTGATATAACGCCTTTCACGTCTTCTTGACGTCTCAAAGCGCTTCACAGAATGTACTATAACGTGAATTGATTGTATATTTGTGGGCAAAACGTGGCAGCCAATTATGCATAGCAGTGTCCCACAAACAGTTGTGGATTGAGTGATCAAGTTATCATTGTTTCTATTTCCTTGAGAGATTCCTACTTACTGCTGTGTAAATAGCGAGGTGAGGAATAAGGAAAATTGCTTAAGATTTCGCCCCATCTGGGAATCAAACCCGGGTCCTCTCACTTGCGAGGTGAGTGCTCTTTCACCAATACGCTACGGGACTCCACAAATTAGATTAGATTGAGATTGACGGGGGAAATGAAGGAAGGATAGAACGCCATTCCTGACAGCTTGCAGTGCAGATTCTGCTGGGTTTAAATAGCCTGTTTCTGATTAACAAGATGTGATGGTACTGAAATATTTAATCGTGCTGTGGCGGTTGACTTTCGGATAACAATAACAACAACAAAATTACATTTATAGAACACCTTCAAGTCGGGAGGACGTCCCAAGGCGCTGAACAATTAGGTCAGGACCTGAGCAGGGTGGGGGAGGGTCGGGGTAGGGGGAAGGAGAGTAGGAGAGGGGGAAGAGTTAGGAGGGGAGCCAAAGGTGCGGTCGAAGAGAAAGGTCTTGAGACCGGCCTTGAAGGAGGGAAAGGAGGAGGTGAGGCAAAGGGATTGTGTGATGGAGTGTGGAGGCAGAGAGGCTGAAAGCCCGGCCACTGATGGTTTTGCGGTGAGGGCAGGCCAGAGTCTGCTGAGCGGAGGGGGCGGGCAGGCTGATAGGGAGACAGCAGGTCGGAGTAACAGTGCACAAGAAAAAAAATAAAAGTTAAAATTTGTCAAAGATGTTTCTTCCGTTGCTGTCTGTTCGCGAGGCCCTGATCCCTTACAAAAGGTCCTCTTAACTCGACAGCCCAAACCATTGCTCACTCAGCTGCATAGTGTCTGGTCCATTTCCCTCCAGTGTACAACAATCGTAATAAACAAAGGCAGTCAAACCATATGCTCTGCCACCACCATCTGTTTGGAGACTCAAGTTTACACGGAGCGCACGCACGTAAGGTAACAACAATGTGAATTAAATGGATCACAGTGTAATAACAAAACAGGGGAGTTTAAGATGTAGCCCAGTTCAACACCGAGCATGTGTGTGTGTAGGAGTGAGATGGATCGCTGTCCATGTGAAGCGATTAGATTTCTTCACCCCTCTTGTTTATTTTTGAAGAATGTAATGTATTAAAAAAGTAGGTCACTTTCTTTTTCTTTCCGGATCAAAGTGAGGTGTCGCTTGAAGCAAGTGAGAGTTGGCAGTTCCCTGTTGTACAGAACACAAGTCAAGTGCTCCAATGAAGATAATGCACATGTTGACAATGCAGCATTTCACAACAAATAATAATAATAATCCTTGCATTTTGATATAGCGCTTTTTACGTCTTATCGACATCTCAAAGCGCTTCACAGAATATACTGTAAAGTGAATTGACTGTATACTTGTTGGCGAAATGCGGCTGTCAATTGCACACAGCGGTGTCCCGTAAACAGTTGTGGATTGAAATGACCAATTTTTATTATTTTTTTGGGGACGGATTATTATTAGGTATGTGGAGTAAGGAAACTTGCCCAAGGTTTGGCCCAGATCTACCTGGATTCGAACACAGGTCTCACGCTTCCAAGACAAGTGCTCTAACCACTGAGCTACAGGAGCTCTGTCTGGGCAAATGGAGTGTTTAGCAGACCCCAAAGAGTGTCGCAATGTGCTTGCCAGCCTTTTGGTATGGTTTTCAACACTAGAACAACAACAAATAACATTCGCATGTCGCCTTTCAAGTCGGGTGGACGTCCCAAAGGTTCGCCCGAAGGCGCGGTCAAAGGGTGTTGAAACGGGCCTTCGAGAAGGCAATGGGAGGGAGGGGGTGAGGTGAGGTGAAGGGTCTGCGGGATGGAGTTCCAAAAGTTGGGGGGGCAGTAAAAGTTGCGTTAAGTCATATCATTCAGGAACATTTAATGAGATTTAAATGTTCACATTTAACACCATTTTTTCATTTGAATTAAGCAAAGTATGAGTTACAGGCAAACTTCTGCAAGTCGTCTTAAAATCCGGTTTAATCAATAATAATAATAATCCTTGCATTTGATATAGCGCCTTATCACGCCTTCGAAACAACTCAAAGTGCTTGTCAGAATGTACTGTAAAGTGAATTGACTGTATATTTTGTGAGCAAAATGTAGCAGCCAATTGCACACAGTAATGTCCCACGAACAATCGTGAATCTACGCTGTGCATGTGTAATTGAATGCAGCCAGTAAATGTGCGTGCGGCAATGGGTCAGGACTTAATTTCCCGTATTTGTTTCAAACGAAACACTGTGCTTGTGTACGTTAATCCAGTCAGTCAGTGTCCATGCATCCACTCATCAGAACTTCATTTCCCGCTTCTCATTGGAGTCGGTAAGTATGGTAGAGGCTTTATCAATTAGGAGATCATTTGCTTTATAAAATCTGACTAATGCAAAGATATCTAATGTATTTTTTTTGTTAGGGAACTGAATGGTCCTCGGGTGAATATATGACCTGGGAAATTATATAGTTTTATAAAGATAAGATTTTAAATTTTAATCCAAGGAGTCATGAGTCATTGCTTGAGGTATCTGTTTTGAAATGTAGGAAAGCAGGAGCAGGGGAAGCCATTCAGCCCAACAGTTACTAGACTTTACAGTAAATTATGTGAAGCACTTTTAAGACATCTCCCTGATGTGAAAGACGCTGTCAATTATATTTGACAAATGAGGCCTGTAGCTCAGTGGTTACAA
Source organism: Hydrolagus colliei (assembly GCA_035084275.1). NCBI lineage: Eukaryota > Metazoa > Chordata > Chondrichthyes > Chimaeriformes > Chimaeridae > Hydrolagus > Hydrolagus colliei. The sequence goes on from CM068744.1 coordinate 38,315,665, forward strand.
GTGTGAGACCTGTATTTCGTATACAGGCAGGTCAAGGCGAAACTTTGGGTAAGTTTCCTTACTCCACACGCCTAATAATAATTTCTCCAAAAACACTTATAATAATTTGGTCACTCAATCCATGACTGTTTGTGGGACACTGCTGTGCCTAATTGGCTGTCGCATTTCACCCACAAATATACAGTCAATTCACTTTACAGTGAAGCCCCTTGAAATGTTTAGAAGACATGAAAAGCACTATATCAAATCCAAGGATTATTATTATGATTAATATGTCATTGAAGACATCTCAAAGTGCTTTGCAGAATATACTGTAACGTGAGAGTTGACTGTATAATTTGTGGGGCAAGGACTACACTTCGCAACTTGGGGTTACTTTCTGAGATGAACTGAATTGAACAGTTTATCTTAAAAATGCGTAACAGTAAACCTGTTTTTCAATATAATTTTTTTCTTTTTGTTAAATTTTTCACTTGTCGAAATGGAGTCATAGTCCATCAAGGCAGTGATATATCTCAGCCTGATTGGTGGCACTTGGTGGTGGGGGGGTGGAGGGATTTGTGTTGAAATCTTATCATCTTGAGGAAAAATATTGTTTTCACCTACCCCAAAATCAGTGTTTGAAAAAGCCTGCATTCTGACCACTTTTCCCTTGCTATCGGTTATAAATAACCCCCGTTTTCTCAGGTGAGTGGGATGATTGCGGCCTGAAACTCGAGTGCTACTTTATTATGTATTAACGGTGCTCGATTCAAAGCCTCGAGAGGCACTAGCAAGGCTAACACATGGGTTTTAAGCACACAACTAAAGTCCTGGAGAGATAGAGTGATTATCCCACTCACATCAAGGCTGAAATGCAACAATATTTTTTGTGCTTATACCTCTCTCGGCGCTGCTTGGGGAAGCTGGGAGGGAGAGAGAGAGAGAAAGTTTGGTCCCAGACAGGTGATAAATGGAGATGAAAGAGGCCGAGGAAATAGCCATGCTGCCTTCATTCCATCACCTCATCAGCACCATGGCAACAGAGCCTGCTGCTCACAAGTTATCACTGAATCTTTAATGGAGGTGCTCCCACTGTGTTTCCTCGGGACCTGTGGATGAATCTCTTTTCCCTCCGGCTAATAAGTTTTTATAATGGTCACTTTATTTTGGTGGCTCATGCTCCCGACGCAAACAGAAACCCTTCACCGGGCTTAAGAGCCTCCAAATCAAACTCCTGAAAATTTCACATATGTATGCATTCGTTGTCCTTCATGGAGTATGTATTTTTTCACTCTCTCTCTCTCTCTCTCTCTCTCTCTCTCCTTCCCCCCTCCCCAGTGGGTGCTGCTGTTTGCCTAACTAACGCTGGAGAGTTTAGACACAGGTCGACAAGAGCCTAGGTTTGCGAGGACTGATGGTTGGACTGTTGGTCTTCGCAGATGGTTAGATTTGCAACGGTCACGGTTAGATCTGCAATAACCGTTACATTGTGAACTCAGCAAGCATCCAGCTGCATGAAAGCAGATCCCTGAAGAGAGAAGCAGTGATCCTTGCATTTAAATAATACATCTGCAGCTGCATAATAGTGTGTGTGTGTATAGAGAGGTGGGAGAGGAATAAGCTTGACTTGCTAGGCCCAGCTGGTTTTGTGACCTATTTGACCTATTTTCCATCTTTGCATTGGACAGTCTGTATTTATGGAGTCCTGCAGCTCAGTGGTTGGAGTGCCCGCCTCACAAGCGAGAGACCTGGGTTCGATTTCAGGCAGGTCAGGGTGAAACCTTGGGCAGGTTTCCTTACCCCACACACCTATTAATAACCCCGCAAGAAAAAAGAAACCATAATAATTTGGTCACTCAATTCATGATGGTTTGTGGGCACAGTGCTGTGCACAATTGGCTGCCGCATTTCACCCACACGAATACAGTCAATTCACTTCACAGTACATTCTGTGAAGCGGTTTGAGACGTCTAGAAAAGCACGGTATCAAATCCATGTACTATATCTAAATATAGTTGAATGATGTTAATGATCCTTGCATTTGATATGATGCCTGATCACATCGTTGTCTCGCCTCAATGCGCTTCATGGGAATCGAACCCGGGTCAGCTCACTTGAGAGGCGAGTGCTCCAACTGAAACACGACAGAACTCCTCAAATGAGCTTTGGTCCCACTGCATTAAGGCATTAACCCACAACCTTCTGTCCTGGAAACGAGACTGCTACCAACTAATCCAGAACGACTAATCAAACGCGAGGATTATTAATGACACCCAATTAGCATTGCCAACACCAGAGATAAATCACTGACCCATAAAAGGGAAACTAGATCCAAATAACACCTGTTTAATATTAAAAGCACATTCTTCAACATCCAGATCTCACCATTCATTTTGCTTTCTCGTCTTTTGCACTTCAAAGAGATTGCTTTTCTCCAATCTGATAACATTTAAATGCTTCTTGAGAGCACATTAATGGCCTTTTATAACCAGATACAGATGTCAAGAGGCTACGTTGCTGCTAAAATATCTGGGACACTTGAAATGTCAGCCCGTGAGGACGTTGGTATTTGGAGACTTTGTAAGTTGTGAACCTGTGCTTAGCTGAAAGTCTGGTTTCAAAAAACAATAATAATAGTATCCTTGCATTTGATATAGTGCCTCATCACATCTTGAGACGTCTCAAAGCGCTTCACAGAATATACTGTACTGTGAAGTGAATTGACTGTTGTACGGTTTGCCGGAGCCCCAGTTTTACTCAATACAGGTTGATACAAAGATTCAAACAAAAGGTCTTTATTCACACATAAGCAGCAACTGTCTAGATTTCAAGATCCTCACTCTTGTTTTCAAATCCCCCACTCCTCTGCACCCCGCTACCTCTCTGATCTCCTCTCTCCTCACAACGGCATCCGTTGCCTTCACTCTACCGGGTCTGGCCTCTTCCTTGTCTCCTGAATCTTCCGCTCCACCATTGGTGGCGTGCCTTCAGCCACTACGCCCCGAGGCTTTGGAACTCCCTTCCTCACTGCTTTTGCCTCGTCCCCCTCTCCTACTTTCAGGTGAAGGTTGAAGACCTTTCTTTTCGACCACACTTTCGGTCACCTTTTTCCCCTTCCCACTGGCTCGGCCCTGGGATCTGTTATTGGGAAGCTCTCTGAGATGTTGTCCGGGGTGGAGGGCACTATATAAATCCAAGTTGTTGTCGTCGTTTCTGCATTCACGTTGATATTATATCATCACATTATCATCACATTTTTATCCAGCAAAACAATCACAATGTATGTGACTGGTGATAACTCCATACTCTGACTGGAGATAGCCCCCTTGCAGACCTCACTGCTCTTCTTAAAGCTGAGATATAGATACAGTAGAATCGATATTGATTCCGCTGGGAAGTTTGCTAAACCTCTACACAACTCCCAACTATTTCAAAGTTCCATCATTCTTTTATGCATTTCTAACTCCACCTCCTCCCCTTGTCATAGAGATAGCCCCTAATCTCCGCAGGCTGCTTTGCAGTGAGAGGGAGAGATACGGAAGATTTCTGGGTAACATTCCACAGCCTGCTTGTTTTTCAGACTCGAGATAGGCAGGTAGTCTTTTAATCACAAGCTGACCTCTATCGGTCTAGCAAAGCTACCTTTAAACGCTGCTAAGCTCGTCAAGCAAACCTTATGAAAGGATTATGAGTAGTTTCCATTCTAAACGTATAGACAAATTAATCAAAAGCCTTAAAAAAAACACGAACCATCACAAATATAATCTTGCACTGTATATTTTGTGGGCAAAACTGCACCCATTTCCTTGCTTCCCCCTCCCTGGGCTCCTTCAAATCTGGCCTCAAGACTCTCCTCTTCGATGGACCTATCGGCAACTCCTAATGCCCTCCTTCCATCTCCCCCCACCCTCCCCCCACTCCCCCCATCCTCAGCTCGGAGTAGTAACTATTCAGCGCCTTGGGAGGTCAGTGAAAGGCGCTATACAAAGTAATTTTGTTATTGTTGTTGTTGATTGGCCTCTTGACATAATTTGGTGATGGTGGCTATTCATGATTCCGCATCAAGAATTTAGTTTGGGAGCGTTCTATTTATTAAATGTCTTTGAACCCTGGAGTTTTCCTCTTGTACACCAGCAATCTTTCAAACCCTGATTCATTTCCCACCTCCCAGGGAGATGGGAAATGTGGAATGAAAAGCGCAGAAGAAGAAATAAATCTGACCTTTTCGAAGGTTCTGATGAAGGTCTGAGATAACTGGTTTAAGCAGCTTCGAGAATGAATCCTCGACTGAAGTTCCGTACAGCCATATAATTCACCTCCTGTCAACAATAGTGTATTTAACTCTTTCCTATTTACTGTATCCATTCTGTACAAAGTATTTTCTGAAATGTCCTTTATATCAGCAAAATAGTCCCTCTGGGAGCTCCAGTTTTGTGCCCTTTTCCTTTAAAACAAATCCCAAGAGTTTAGCAATTTATAAAGGATATTATCAGTTGCTCGTTTCAGTCGCCAAATGTGTGTTTCAAGTAATTCCCTGTAAATTCTGCTGTCTTCCTCTCTGAATTTCTGCACTGAAGCTATTCACAAGGGATTGCTCAAACCTGCAGCTCCTTCATATAACTCGAGTCCTTTAAATGAAGACTGAGGTTAAACTGATTCCCTCTCCTACAGTACAACTAAAGCAAGGCAGTCCATCCTCTTGCCCTAACTGACCCATGCTCAAAGCTTTCTCTGCAAAACCTTCTCAGACACTTTTTTGATCATACTTTTCATAAACATTGATTAGACCAGTGTTTAGAGAACTCACTTTACAGGTCTGAGATAACTGATAACTCGCTTATCCATTCCCATTCTAAATGCTGTTTTGGTCTCAGCATCAAAAGCCACTTGTAGGAAAGCATTATTGTGGAGCTCCTGTAACTCAGTGTTTTGAGCACTTGCCTTATAAGCGTGAGACCTGTGTTTGAATCCAGGCAGGTCAGGGCCAAACCTTGGGCAAGTTTCCTTACTCCACATGCCTAATAATAATAATCCGTCCCCAAAAAAACACAATAATAAAAATTGTTCATTTCAATCCACGACTGTTTGTGGGACACTGCTGTTCGCAATTGGCTGTCACGTTTCGCCCACAAATATGCAGTAAATTCACTTTACAGTATATTCTGTGAAGCGCTTTGAGACATCAATAAGATGTGGAAAGCGTTATATCAAAATGCAAGGATTATTATTATTGATATTGTATTTTACAAGGTGGATTAACTCATAACAATAATAATCATTGCATTTGATATTGCGCCTTATATATGTCTCGGTTTACAGAATATACAGAATTCACAGAATATACTGTAAACAATATACATTTTGTGAGCACAGCAGTGTCCTCAAACAATCGTGGATTGAATGACCAAATTATCATTACTATTTTTTTCTTTTTGTTGAAGAGATTATTACCCCCGGAAAGCGATCCGCCAATTGACTAACCATCCAAGTTCCTACTTACTCCAAGGTAAACAGAGGTGTGTGGAGTAAGGTAACTTGCCTAAGGTTTTGCCCCGCCCGAGAATCGAACCTGAGTCCTCTCGTTTGTGAGGCGAATGCTTTAAATACTAAGCACTTGTGACATGGTACTTGCGAGTATGATCCTGGCCCAGGCAGCTCTGGGCTGTAGGTTAAATCCTTCTTCTCCCTAGAGTTCCTGATCTGAGCTACATCTCTATGGGAAGTAATGCTTCCCATAGAGATGTAGCTCTATGGGAAGCAAACACAGGTCTCACAAATGTGAGACCTGTGTTTGAACCCAGGCAACAACAACTCCCATTTATATAGCGCCCTCCACGCTAGACAGCATCTCAGAAAGCTTTAAGATCAGGCAGATCAGGGCGAAACCGTGGGCAAGTTTACATACTCCACACGCCTAACAATAATAATCTATCCCAAAAAAATCACAATTATAAAAATTGGTAATTTCAATCCACGACTGTTTGTGGGACACTGCTATGTGCAATTGGCTGTCATGTCTTTCCCACAAATATACAGTCAATTCACTTTACAGTATATTCTGCAAAGTACTTTGTGGCATCTAGAAGACGTGAAAAGCACTATATCAAAATTCAAGGATTGTTATTATTATACAGATTATGAAGTGAGAAGTTTAAGGATGATCTGAAAAGAGGGTTAAGGGTGGGTTATGATAAGGTAAATAGTAACAATAGTAACTATTGTTAATCTAGTTGAATTTACAATGATTTTAAAATAGCCCAAAACAAAATTAAAGGGGAGATATGGAAAACAAAAACTCTACGGAGGCTGGTGGGATTGTGGATCTGCGCCACACATCTTTGTTGAACCATTCGGTCACCTATTATTAATGGTAAATTAGATAATGCTTCAAAAAGAGGACTGACTATTAAAGGTGTGGGGGAGTGAGGAGGAGACTGGGATTGTACCAGGTGCCATCATAACCCACCCTTAATCCTCCTTTCCGGTCATCCTTAAACTTCTCATTTCATAATCTGAATAATAATAATAACAATCCTTGCATTTTGATATAATCACGTCTTCTAGGTGTGGAGGAAACCACCACAACAACAACTTTGCGCAGGAGTGTGTCTTGGTGTGCTGCAAAGTGGTGGCGTTGGAGTTTGGGCAAGGGAGAAGGGGAGTAGGTGGGGACCATAGGCAACAACAACAAAATTATACTTGTATAGCACCTTTCACGCCAGGAGGACGTCCCAAGACACTGGACAGTTACTGCTTCAGACCGGAGCTGAGGACGGGAGTGGGGGGAATGGGGGATTAGGAGGTGCTGATGGGTCCAGCAAAGAGGAGAGTCTTGAGGAGAGACTTGAAGGAGGCCAGGGAAGGGGCAAGGCGGAGGGACTGTGGGATGGAGTTCTAGAGGTTGGGGTCAGAGTGGCTGAAGGCTCGCCTGCCAATGGTAGGGCCGATGGGTCGGGGGACGTGGAGCAGGAGGAGGCGGACAGGTTGGTAAGGGGATAGGAGGTCACGGACGTAGGGTGGGGTGAGATTGTGGAGGGCTTTACAGTTGAAGGGGTAAGCCTTAATGTGTTTTTAGATAGAGGGACCTCCGCATAGATATGGTATTCCAAGTAGTCTGTGTCTGCTGCAAACCCTCGACTATCCAGTGCCTTTGGGACGTCCTCCCAATGCGAAAGGCTGTGTAGAAATGCAATTATTTGAAACGTATGTGCTTTGTAATTAAATATGCAGTTTCCTCTTATACACGTTTACTTGTTGACTAAAACACAGCCTGTTTTAAAGAGTGATGAATTGCAAATAATAATAATAAATTATGAATGAATGAGTTTGCCTATAAATTACACAGCAACTACACCTAGAGCAAGCTAAAATACCACAGGTCCCAGTTTGGTAGTGTTGCCTAAATGGAAATGCTGCAGACTAGAGAGTTTAACGTGTGAAGGGCAGTTCACACACTCATCAGTAACAAACAGATTGTAAGAACTGTTCAGTTAAAAATAATAATAATCCTTGCATTTGATATCCTTGCATTTTCCCATCGGCAATTCCTAATCCCCCACCTTTCCGTCCCCCTCCTTGTCCCCAGCTCGGGTCTGAAACAGTGACTGTCCAGCGCCTTGGGACGTCCTCCTGATGTGAAAGGTGCTATGCAAGTGTAATTTTGTTGTTGTTGATATTATCACATCTTCTAGACGTCTCAAAGCTCTTTGCAGAATGTACCATAAAGTGGAGTGACTGTGGATTTTGTGGGTGAAATGCCAGTTAGTTCAACAGCAACGACGACTTCTGTTTATATTGCGCCCTCCTCGCCTGGACGGGATCTCGGAAAGCTTGTCTTTTCATAGCCTCCCCCATTGTTGCGCTCAGAGCTGCCTTGTCCTCCGCCATGTTAAAAGTAGGAACCGGTTCTCTGCTGCGAACAGACGCCACAGGAAACTCGACAATCTGCCAGTTCTGCTGCTTTTGATTTACAACCTATAAAGGCCATTAAGGAAAAGTGATCCTAAATTATTCATGCCTGATTCAGTGCGGTTTTCAGCAGTGAAGGTAAATGCTACCCATTGTAGCTCTTCAGAAATGTATGTTTTGGTCTAAATGTATCCATCTGCAACGATGCAACAGATGCTCTTAAATGTCACAAATTGTATTTACTGACATGAACCCAGTGAGGGAACGATCCATGTTTCTTTAGACGATATAAACGGATAAGCAAAGTAGCTAAACGGTGGTCTGTGTCAGCGGCAGTGTTAATCTCCTCAAAAACGCACCAGTTTAGCTCAGGAATTGATGCCTAAATTGTGCTGCTGTGATGGTAACAATGGCCACAAGTGAAATGATGGCTTCATGCAAATGTCATAACTGCTCCCTGATAGCGCATCCAAAAGAAACGTAGGATAGAGAGAGAGGGAAAGTAAAGAATCATTCTTGCATTTGATGTACTGCCTTTGTGGAGTCCTGCAGCTCAGTGGTTAGAGAATTCGCCTTACAAGCGAGAGACCTGGATTTGATTCCAAGATTATTAATACTATATACTGTGAAGATGTGAAATGCATGATACCAACCGTAAGGATTATTTAAATGATGTGCTCAACTCTCACTATTACCTGCTTGAGGTCCTAGACTTGTTTGACTAGATAAACTCACTGATGACTGCAGCCTGGGCTTGCTGTCCCTATTCATCCTTCATCCAGCGTCTTGGGACGTCCTCCCGACATGAAAGGCACTCTATAAATGTAGTTCTGTTGTTGTCGTTGCTGCCTACCGTGATATTGATTCACCCCTCCACATTGCTATCCTTTCCTAATTCATATTTCTAATAATTCCAAAGCCATCTCTATGACTTATGGTTCTGAGCTTCTACCAATCCTTTTCCCAGCGTTTTACTCTTGTTCCCCCTGTTCCTCATCTAAATTGAGGCAGAGAAGGTTACGAGGAGACCTAATAGAGGTTTTCAGGATCATGAGGGGATTCAATAAGAGTAAACAGGGAAAAACTGTTTCCACTGACGAGTGTGTCAGTGACCCAAGGTCACAGATTTAAAATAGTTTCTAAAAGAAGCAAAGTAGAGGTGAGGAGAAATTTTTTCACTCAGTGAGTTGTTTGAATCCGGAATGCATTGCCTGAAAAGGTGGTAGAGGCCGATTCGATAACTTTTAAAAGAGAGGTAAACATTTAATTGGGGAGGACGGGTTTGCGAGGTTATGGGGAGAGAGCTGGGGAGTGGGATTGAATTGCTCTTTTCAAAGAGCCGGCACAGACTTGATGGGCCGAATGGCCTCCTTTTGTGCCATAAGATTCTATGATTCTATGAAATACTTCTCTTTAGTGAAAGCTTTCGTGTCACGGTATCCAACTCTACCTTTTCGTGACTCCCGTCGATGGCAGGATCAGCTGCTGTTCTGACTGACTACATGTCTGACTTCACATCCTGATGAGCCGTAACCTTCTGCAGCTGCACATCAAGACTAAAGTCGTCTGACGTGGCTCTCGCCAGCACATTCAGTGCCTCTGGCTCCCAATTCATCCAACATTCCCCAGCCGCTTGCTGAGGACAGACCAGGTGTACACAACCCAAAGCAATCTGCTTGACCCTGAGCCACATCTGGTCCATTGTAAAGACCACTTCTTAGCCTCAGAGCATTGCCCAACTATGCCTGACCTCATCTCTCACTGTTACAGAATCCCGCAATAAGAATAAGAATAATCCTTGCATTTGATAAAGCGCTTTTCACGTCTTCTAGGCATCTCAAAGCGCTTCATGGAATATACTGTAAAATGAATTCACTATATATTCAAGGGTGAAATGCATCAGCCAATTGCTCACAGCAGTGTCCCACAAACAGTCGTGATTGAAATCATTGGAATGATTGAAATGGATTGTTTTTTTTGAGGGTTTATTATCAGGCATGTGGAGGAAGGAAACTTGCCCAAGGTTTCACCCTGACCTGCCTGGAATTGAACCCAAGTCTCTCGCTTGTAAGGCGAGTGCTCTAACCACTGAGCTACAGGGCTCCACAAACCATGCTTTTGTCAAATTGAAGATAGATCTCTAACCACACGCACATATGCTTATCTTGTCGACCTTGATAAACTCTCAACTCTTCCAAAACTGCAACAGGAACCTACACCCTTAGTGGCTCCAAATCCCACCTTCTCCCATGGGACCATTTTGATTTAAAATGTAAGATCACACCGGGTTGTGTCAAATTCTTGAATTTAATCTTCATTTGATTTGAGAGTACTCCACAGTTCTCTATGATTCTAAATCCTAATACTCAATGGTCTTGCAGGTAAAGCAGAGGTGAAATTTCAGCCCTCAGGAGAGGTCGAGATATTAATTTAACTGCTGTATCTACAACTATTGATTGAACTCTCCCCACACTTACCGTCTCACAGAAGAGTGGATTTCTTTCCCCATTTTACTCTCTCAGTTTTGTCGGGCATCCTATAGCTATGTGAAACAAAAATGACATTTTTAGTCAAATCTAAATTGTACCTAACTAAGGTGTAGACAGATATTGGGTGTGGGGGGATGATTTCATAGTATTTTTAATTGAAAACAATTCAGAATTCAATGAGAGTAATGTACAATTCAAACAATACATCTTTAAATCACTCTGTAGCTTGCAGTGCTGATACTGGTCTTCCAAGGCTGTCAGACAACAATAATAATAATAATAATCCTTGCATTTGATATAGCTCTTTTCACATCTGATCGACATCTCAAAGCGCTTCACAAAATATACTGTAAAGTGAATTGACTGTATATTTGTGGGTGAAATGCAGCAACCAATTTCGCACAGTGGTGTTCCACAAACAGTCGTCGATTGAAATGACCAATTTATATTATTGTGGGTTTTTTGGACGGATTATTATTAAGAATGTGGAGTAAGCAAACTTGCCCAAGGTTTCGCTCTGATCTGCCTGGATTTGAACACAGATCTCACGATTGTAAGGCGAGTGCTCTAACCACTGAGCTACAGGAGCTCCACAATAACGCTTTGCTACAAGTGGCTTTTGATGCTGAGACCAAAACAGTATTTAGAATGGAAATGGATAAGTGTTTAAAGAGGAGCAATATAAAAGAAATATAGAGGGAAAGAGTGGGAAATTTAAATGAAATGTATATAGCTGCAACAATTTGAACTGGTGGAGTACCATTCACATAGAACCAACAATTCAAACAACAACTTGAATTTCCATTTTCTGGGTGTATTTGTGAGCAGGGCAAATGGAGAAATTGGGACATTGATTAAGAGTCGATCTATTTTTTCAAGTGGAGAGAAATGAATCAAGGCACAGATTGTATCAACGGAGAAAGGGAATGGTGGATTGGAAAGAGGAAAGATCAGGCTGTGGACTACAATAAAAAGTAGAGGAACTGGCACCAGCACTTATAATAATAAGTCTTGCTTTTGATGTATTGCCTCATCACATCATTGAGACAGCAAATGTTTAACAGAATATATTATAAAGTCAATTGATTATATTTGTGGGTGAAACGCAGCAGTCAATTGTGCACAGCAGTGAACCACAAACAGTCATGCATTGAGTGGTCACATTTTTTTTGAAGGGTGTTTTATTACCCTGGAAAGCGATCCTCTAATTGACTATGGTAACAACTGGAGTCTTACTGCTGGGTAAACAGTGGTGTGTGGAATAAGGAAATTTGCTTAAGGTTTTGCTCTGTCTGGGAATCAAATCCGGGTCCTCTCACTTGCAAGGCAAAACAACAAAATTACATTTGTATAGCTCCTTTAACGTCAGAAGGACATCCCAAGGCGCTGGACAATCAGTGTTTCAGACCCGAACTGGGGTCAGGATCGGGGAGGGTGAAAGCAAGGCGGGTGGGGTGGGGGTTACTGATGGCACTGTCGAAGAGGAGGGTCTTGAGGCAGAACTTGAAGGAGACCAGGGGGTGGGGCTAAGCAGAGGAATTTGGCATAGAAATCCAGAAGTTAGGGGCAGATTGGCTGAAGGCTCGTCTGCTGATGGTTTGGCGGGTGGGTCGGGGGACATGGAGTAGGCCGGAGTTTGCTAAGTGGAGTTTGCTGAGCAGACAGATTGGTAGGGGGTTACGAGGTCACAGTGGTAGAGTGGGGCAAGGCCATGGAGGGCTTTGAAGGTGAGGACCAGGATCTTGAATTGAATCCTCTGGATGATGTGGAGCCAATAAAGTCGGGTGAGAATGGGGTTGATAGGGTCGCGGAGCCTGGTACAGGAGAGGTCATGGCAAGCAAGTTAGGCAAGGTCACTAACTACAGTACTACATTATGGGACTTCATGGCACTTGCTCAATAGAGTGGACAGCTTTCCTACATTGCTGTAGTTTCTATGATTAAACTCCTGTTGTGAGTTACTGAGACGACCAAAGCGATTGCTGTGGGAGAGGAATTTCAGAAATTACAATTCAATTGATGAAACTCACTTCTATTTGTACTTTAAAACTAGCTCGGTGCAGAAAGTTAAAACTATATATTTCTTCAAATAGAAATTGGAAAATTTAATCGCCTTGAAATTTACTTTTGAATGCCTCACCTTTTCTCCTGAATAATGGGTCCCATCAAAATGCATTAATATAACTTTCATTTAAAAAAATATATATATAGATCCTTATTCCTGTCTGTAATATCCTATCAGACCTGCAGATCTAACTAAATCCTTCAGGGGAAACAAATGAATTTATTTTGGCTGGCAAAATTGATTGAAGCTATAGCGATAGATGAAATAGTTTTATCTTTTATTAGGAAGTTAATTCTCTGAAATTTTCCGAGCAAGAAATAGCAAGGCAGCAAATAAAACCAGTGAGTACATCTCGCCAAAGTGTACAATTGACATTTGTGTTATAAAACATTCCCTTCAGCTCATCACCAGATGTGAGTGCCACAGCCCAACTCATTTATCTGCATCACATTACCATCCTGTTTATCTGCTTACCTGCCTTCCTCCTCCTAACTGCTCATCTCCAACACCTTGCGTTTATATAATAAAGAATAATAATAATAATCCTTGCCTTTTGATATAGCGTTTTTCACATCTTCTAGACAACAACAACAACTTAGATTTATATAGCGCCCTCCATGCCGGATGGTGTCTCAGAGCGCTTCACAATAACGGATCCCGGGAGCGAGGCAGGGGTAGAAAGGTGACCAAATGCACGGTCGAAAAGAAAAGTCTTTAGCTGAGAACTGAAACTGGGAAGAGAGGGGGTGAGGCGAAGTGAGTGAGGAAGGGAGTTGCAGAGCCTCGGGGCATAATGGCTGAAGGCACAGCCGCCGATGGTGGAGTGGAGGATACGGGAGACAAGGAGGAGGCCAGACCCAGTGGAATGAATGCAACATGTGCTGGTTTGAGGAGAGAGGAGGTCGGAGAGGTAGGGGATTGCAGAGCAGTGGGCGTCTCAAAGTGCTTCGTCTAATATACTGTAAGGTGAACCAACTGTACATTTGTGGGCAAAACACAGCAACCAATTGCTCACAGCAGTGTCCCACAAACAGTCGTGGATTGAAATGACCAATTTTTTATTATAGGTTATTTTTGGACGGATTATTATTAGGATGTGGAGTAAAGAAACTTTCCCAAGGTTTCACCCTGAACTGCCTGGATTCGAAACACAGGTCTCACATTTGTAAGGCGAGTGCTCTAACCACTGAGCTACAGGACTCCACAAACCATGGTTAGTCACCTGGTGATATAGTGCCCTTCACACAGGTGTGATATTCTCTCTCGGAGCATTTGGCGGCTTATCCAGCTCAGCTGCCTTCCACTATTGTCCTCGCCCAATCGCCCACACCCAGAAAATACAATCACTGCCCTTTACAGTGTATCCTGTGAATCGCTTTGAGACGACCTCCAACCTTATATCAACTTTCAGGATTAATATCAGACCCATTTAGCCCTCCGCTAAAAGCTCACTTGCCTGGCTTCTTCATGTTTACCTGCCCAGCTTATGCCAGCTGCTCGCCCACTCCATCGCTGCATCGTTACACGCAATCCTGAGGAGTTCCATGTCATAGGAACACAGGAACAGGAGTAGGCCATTCATCCCCTCGAGTCTGTTCTGCCATTCTATCAGATCATGGCTCAATCTCAACTACAGTTGCCCCATATCCCTAGATACCCTGACCGAGCAAATATTTATCCACTTGAAAATTCGAATGGATCCAGCATTCACAGTCTTTTGGGAGAGAGAGGTCCATATTTCTACTAGCCTTTTGTCCAGCAGACATCTACCATACTTTACATGATAATAATAATAATCCTGGCAATTGATCAAACATCGTTGAGAACACATCACTCAATATATAAAAACTTTACTTCAGCAGTTACTCCACCTCAGCTAGTTCCTGATCTGATATATTTACAGTGTGAATAAGTCAAGGAGAGAGGGGCATAAAAGCACACCGAACCCCTAGACAAATACTATTTTTGAAACCTTAGCCGGGGGCAGATCTGTGGAGTGGAAAATTAGTCTCATAGCTTATACCTGGATAACCTGGAGAAATAAGAGAGTGATAGTTGCCGTGGCATATATTCAATCTGGTCTCAAGAGGCCACGACTCGGAGCTGGGTCCATGTTAATTTATTGGTGCGTTCCTATTGCTGCAGGTGAGCGTAAAAGTCGTTCTTGATGAGCAACTTTGCTGTGGAAGACTGCCCACGCTGGAATTCTAGAGTTAGAGAGCTGATGGATGAAATATTGAGCGTGAAAGAACTGATTTATCTTGAGCGGCTTGGGAGTCAGCCTGTGAGGAGTCTGTGCATGCCGGGTTTTTGAACAGATGGTGTATCCGCGTGTGTGTGTGTTTTTCAAAGGAAGCGAAAAACTGCTTAGGAGAGTAATCCATTTGTACAGAGAGCAGTTGGGCAGTGAATAAACCTGTAAGTCAGAAGGAATTCAGCCTAGTGCAAGCTTGTACCCTCTCCATCTGGTAAAGTCATGAACACTTCCCACCACAATCAGCTATCAGTTACATATTTGTAAAGAAAGTAAGGTGCCCTATCTCACTGGCTCAGATGATGGACACACAACATGGGGTGTTAGATTTGAGTCCTGGTCTATGCTGGTAACAGATTTCTATGATGCAGGTCAGGATTAATGAAGGAATTAAAACATTTAACTGGAGTTCCTGCTCCACTGTAACTCTGGCTACAAGTGTGTCTGGCATTGACTGGATCAACAACAATTACAAGTTACTTACAAGCGAGAGACCTGGGTTCGAATCCAGGCAGGTCAGGGTCACACCTTGGACAAGTTTCCTTACTCCACACGCCTAATAATAAACCCTCAAAAAAACAACAATAAATTGGTAATTTCAACCCATGACTGTTTGTGGGACACTGCTGTGTGCAATCGGCTGCCGCATTTCGCCCACAAGTATACAGTCAATTCACTTGACAGTATATTCTGTGAAGCGCTTTGAGATGTCTAGAAGACTTGCAAAGCGCTATATCAAATGTTAGGATGATTTCGATGATTATCATTCACAACAAATTACATCTGTATAGCTCCTTTCACGTCGGGGAAACATCCCAAAACACTGAGAAAGCGATCAGGCTTTACAGTGATTATCCTCTTCCACTGAAATACCTAGATTCTCACGTGAAGAATGGTTCCTTAGGCAAAGGAAAGCCTCACCAAACACTTGACAATTGTTCCCACCGTCAATCGGAATTGGTAGCATTGTGGTTATGGAAACTGAATGAGGGTTCATTATCACACAAGTACAAGCTTGCTTCAGTGTTAAACAAAAGCATTATTACTGTCAGTGCTGCCACTCGCTCTCTCTAGCTTTCTCGCTCTGATTATTCATAGGAATAAAGGAACTGGAGGGAACCGTTCAGCCCACCAAGCCTGTTCCACCAGTTTAGATCTTGTCAGATCTTTTAATGCCATGTCCCTTCATACATCTACTATCCAAACATCTAGTTCTCTTTCCACCGAGTCTAATTTATTATCTGTCACTGATTTTCTTTTTTTCTCTAAATCATTGTCTCTCTCCGACTCTCTCTCCATCCCTATCAATATTCCTGTATTGTATCTGTAGCCAATTGCTTAATTACCTTTGTGACCAGTTCACAATCATGCTGCACATAGAAATATAACACCGACTAAAAATATATTTTGTCAGTCTTACATTTCTGTGCAGGAGCTTGATATGGATAAAGGCAAGTGCAGTTTGTCAGCTCGAGGATAGACACTGGTGTATAAATTGCGGTGAGGCCTGGAAAGGGCAGACTTCTTTCACCAAACTTTGAAATATTTAAATGTTAGTTTCGATAATTGTCTGAAGGCTTCCGTGGAAATAAAGAAAATCCATGGTGCATTAAACTTCATCTTGTACTGATCAGATGTTCATTGTTTCAGACTGTTACTGTACTGATGTTTATACAAACAAACTATATATTCTATTACAAACTACAGTAATATAATAATAATCCTTGCGTTTGACATAGCGCTTTTCACATCTGTTAGACATTTCAACGCGCTTCACAGAATATACTATAAAGTGAATTGACTATATTTTTGGGGCAAGCGTGGCAGCCAATTGCGCACAGTAAGTAGCAAACCAGTTGTTAGTCGATTGGCAGAACGCTTTCCGTGGGTAATAATCCCTCAAAAAAATTGATTGCCACATTTCATCCACAAAAATACATAGTCAGTCCACTTTATGTTGTTGAGATGTCTCAAAGCGCTTCACAGGAAATACTGTAAAGTTAATTGTTTATTAGTATCATTAGGACGTGTGATAAGGTGCTATATCAAATGCAAGACTTATTATTATTATCTATTTCATTCAGTTTTTAATAGAATTGATAGCCTCTACCACAACACTGCTTTATAGCAGAGAAGTCCACATACCAAACATCTTCTGTGAAAAGATGTTGGAGTCCTGTAGTTCAGTGGTTGGAGCACTTGCCTCGCAAGAGAGAGAGACCTGGGTTCTATTCCCGGCAGGGCAAAATATTGGGCAAGTTTCCTTACTCCACACGCCTCTGTTTACCCAGCAGTAAGTAGGAACCTGGTTAATAGTTGATTGGCAGATCGCTTTTCCAGGGATAATAATCCCTAAAAAAAATTGGGTCACTCAATCCGCAACACTGCTGTGTGCAAGTGGGACACTGCTGTGTGCAATTGGCTGCTGCGTTTCGCCCACAAAATATACAGTGAATTCACTTTACAATATCTTTTGTGAAGTGCTTTGAGACATCTAGAAGATGTGAAAAGCACTTTTATCAAATGCAAGGATTATTATTAGTATCATTATTAACTTCTTTTTTCATTTTTTTTGTGACGATTGGAACTTTGTGTAGCTAAACCTTTTCATATAAATGTGAAAGCCCAATCGTGAAGAGAACAGAGAAAAATCTTTCCCTTTTATAGTCACTTCAAATGCAAAACTCTTGAGACGTCAGTCTGCATTGATATTTGTCTACATTACTATGCGTTCTTGTCGAACAGCCATTTGATTTCTAAGTCAAAGAGCTTAAATGTACTCAGCAATGCCAGTTGCATTGAATAAATCCTGGCTTTATATTGTGCAAATGCTGCGTTGTGGCCTGATTTCAAGGCAAATCTACAAAGCACTACAGTTAATGACATGACTTGCATCACAAATGAGGTTCTGGTGAATTTTCTTGCCAGACGTTTAGACATTAGTTATTGGAAGTAATTGGTTGGGGTCAATAAGGTACAACAGTAATCAAGTTGTCAAATTATTTGTCTACTTCAGCAATAGTTTTTTTTCTGTCTCTATGTTCCTCCCCTCCCTGTTTTCTGAAGGCAGTTTAACGCATATTGCCTTCTATTGTGGGGCTCCTGTAGCTCAGTGGTTAGAGCACTCGCCTTACAAGCGTGAGACCTGTGTTAGAATCCAGGAAGATCAGGGCGAAACCTTGGACAAGTTTCCTTACTCCACACGCCTAATAATCCGTCCCCCAAAAAAGTGCTTCACAGAATATACTGTAAAGCGAATTGTATATTTGTGGACGAAATGCGGCAGCCAATTGCGCACAGCAATGTCCCACAAACAGTCGTGGATTAAAATTACCAATTTTATTATTTTTTTGGGGGGAGGGATTATTATTAGGTGTGTGAAGTAAGGAAACCTGCCAAAGTTTCGCTCTAACCTGCCTGTATTTGAACACAGGTCTCACACTTGTAAGACGAGGGCTCCAACCATTGAGCTACAGGACACCTTAATTGTGTCAGCTGTGGTCGCAGTTGGCCAAAGTACATTGTCTGCATGACCTTGGACAAAGGAGGAGAACAATTCCATTCCTGATCATTTCAGGGTGTGAGATATCATTTGTAGATCAGATTGGCTTTGACTCTGATGGATTCCACAGTTGAGTGACTGAACATCACTGAGTCTGCTTACACATGATGAGGATTCAGGGTACTGCTGGCATCCATTCAATAATAATCTTCAAGAGAAGTGTGGGAGCTGGAGGGGAAGGAGTGTGTGGAGCAAAACAGGCTGAGGTGATGATTTTCTAACTTGGATGGAGCCATATTGATGAATGGCTTTCTCATGCATTGATTCATGTTCATGTAGGTGGCTTGACTTTGGATAGGATGTCAAAGCGCTTCACAGAATATACTGTAATGTGAACTGACTGTATATTTTGTGGGCGAAATATAGTGATCAGAGGGCTCGCCTCAAAAGCAAGAGGACCTGGGTTTGATTCCCAGGCGGGGTGAAACCTTGGGCAACTTTCCATCCTCCACACACCTCTGTTTACCTAGCAGTAAGTAAGTAGGAACTTGGTGGTTAGTTAATTGGTGGATTGCTTTCTGAGGGTAATAATCTCCAAAAACATTAGTCACTCAATCCATGGCTGTTTGTGGGACATTGCCATGCGCAATTGGTTGAAGTGTTTTGCCCATAAAATACGCATTCAATCCATTTTACAATATATTTTGTGAAGCGCTTTGAGACATCTCAATGACGAGATAAAGCGCTGATCAATAATAATAATCCTTTCATTTGATATAGCACTTTTCACATCTTCTAGCAGTCTCAAAGCATTTCACAGAATATACTGTAAAGTAAATTGACTGTATATATGTGGGTGAAACACGGCAGCCAAATGCGTAAAGCAGTGTCCCACAAACAGTCGTGGATTGAAGTGACAAAATTCATATTGTTATATTTTGCGGGATTATTGATAGGCGTGTGGAGTAAGGAAACTTGCCCAAGGTTTCACCCTGGCCAGGAATTGAACCCAGGTCTCTCACTTATACGGTGAGTTCTCTTATCAAATGCAGGAATTATTATTATAAAGACCAAGTTTCATGTTGTCACAGATCACAGAAAGAAAACCCAATAATTTCTAAACAGTGATCTGCTGCTGCTGTAAGGAGATGTCAAATTGTTCATTATTTTGCTTTTTGAAATTCACAATACTCCAGTGAAGGAGTTCAACCTTCCTTTGTTTGCAATTATGATACACTGTCATTTTTACAAAAGGGAAATGACTTTCACTTCATGTGCTCCAGTCGTTCGAGAATGAATGTTTAAAAATAATTATTCTACTCATGCTCACCTTTTAACGGGAGTGAAATTAGGAACAAAAGCTTTGAATCATAGATTTTCACAGCATGAGAAGCGATTTGGCCCATTAAACCTATGACCGGTTCCTGAAACAGATGTTAATTTATTCCCATTTCCCTGCCCTTAGACCCATACCTTTATATTTTTATTTTTCAAGTATTTGCCCAATTCCCTTTTGTTTTTCAATTTCAATTGCATTTGTTTACTGGTATTGATGAGCTGCCTTAATTTCTTAAATAACCTTCTATGTTACACAACATTTTATTGTACACTGCCTGAGGATTATCAAGTTAAAAGATACCACGGCATTACAGTAAACTTCACACTGATCGTATCAATCAGGATTGTTACATTTAATATAAAGATGAGTTACAGGCAAACTGTAAATCTGTAGATGATCAATTATATCATAAAACAATTATATCATCAATATGATGTAATTGATAATCTACACTGCACATGTGCAATGCAATGCAGACACAAAACACATGAGTAATGGGGGATAGAGGAGTGGTGTTATGAGTTAGGAAATGACTTGTTTGTACAATACAAGTAGTGCAAATAAATCTTAACTGGTTTGGGTAGAAAACTGAATAGAACCCGGGTCCACGTATAACTTGGCAATTGTACGAATTGATATAGATAATAATAATTAATAATAATGCTTGCATTTGACAAAGTGCTTTTCACGTTTTCTAGACGTTTCAAAGCGCTTCACAGAATATACTGTAAAGTAAGTTGACTCTATATTTGTGAGCGAAAAGATAATAATGCAAGTGATAAGGTGTTATATCAAATGCAAAGATTATTATTCTATTGTTAATTCAAATGGTGGCAAAGGCACTGACTTTCCTGCTGTTTCCATGTCAAAGTAACCGACTGATATTCCCCTTGCAATTCAAAACACACCCTCTAATTTAAATGAATTATCTACTCATCTCATTGTTTATAGGACGTCCCCGACACAGATTAGTTGCCTCATTTGCCTGTTCCAACATTCGCTTAATTCCTCATCAATTATGCTTTGTAATGCGTTGTGACATTTAGTTTACTTTAAGGGTTCCTAAATGTAAATGCAAATTATCAGTGAGGAACTGATGGATTTGCTAGGTCTTGTGGTTGTTGTTTCTACTGACATGTGAGTAGGGAATTCCATCTCCTATAAGACTTCTTTCACACTCGTCTTCAAATCCCTTCATTCCCTGTCACCTCCCTACCTGTGGAGCTCCTGTAGCTCAGTGGTTAGAGCACTTGCCTTTCAAGCATGAGACCTGTGTTCAAATCCATACAGGTCGGGGTAAAACCTTGGGCTAGTTTCCTTACTCCACATGCCTAATAATAATCCCTTCATTCCCTGTTACCTCCCTACCTCTCCGATCTGCTTACTCTCCAACCCATTATCTGCTGCGTCCACTTGACTGGCTCTGCTGTCTTTCTTGTCCCTCGTATCCTCTTTCCGCCATCGGTGGCCTCACTTTCAACCACAATGCCCCAAAACTCTGGAATATTCCCTCTGTTCCTCTCTCTTGCCCCCTCCTTCTCCATCGTCAGGTTGCGCCTGAAGATCTTCCTCTTCTACCGAGCATACAGTTACCTCCCCCTGGCTCACTGTGCTCCACCACTGTCACATGCTCTGGGACGTTACCTGGCAATATTATTATAATAATATAATATATATTATATATACAGTAATATATAAATGCAAGTTGTTTTGCAGAAATAAATTATTTTGGCCATTCTGTGTTTGACTGCAGATAATAATAATAATAATAAAATCATAATCTTGCATTTGCATTTGATATAGCGCCTTATCACATCTTTCAGACTTCTCAAAATGCTTCACATATTGTAATGTAAAGTGAATTGATGGTATACTTTGTGGGCGAAAAGCGGGAGCCAGGTGCGTCCAGCAGTGTCCCACAAACAGTCATGGATTGAAGTGACCAAATTATTATTATTTATTTTTAAGAAATTATTGCACCTGGAAAATCGATTTACCAATCGAGTAACATACTAGATTGGTAATACAGTTAGATAAACAGAGGAGTGTGGAGTAAAGAAATTTGACTCACATTTCGCCCTCCCTGGAATCGAACCCAGGTTTCTCGCTTGCGAGGCAGTGCTCTAATCACTAAACTACAAGACTCAAGATGAGTAGACAAGCTAATACACCTCAGTCTTGGGAGAGGATAACTCAGAGAGGACCTCATAGAGGTGTATAAATGAATGGATAATATTAAAATTAATCCTTGAATTTGATATAGCACCTCAAAAGCACTTACAGGATATAATAATAATAATAATCCTTGCATTTGATAGACGTCTTCTAGACGTCTCAAAGCACTTCACAGAATATACTGTAAAGTCAACTGACTATATATATATGTGGGGGAAACTCTGCAGCTAATTGCGCACAGTTGTGTCCCACAAACGGTCGTGGATTGAAAATGGCTAAAAACGGTACAGTGGCTGTAGGTGAACTGCTGAGGATAACTTAAAAAATATTTAGTTAATGCAAGTCACAAAGTCACAGCACTTTACTGGTTCCTGTGTTTGCTGCACAGTTTTGAGAATTGCACTCAGTTCTGCAACAATAGGATTCAATCAGTTTCAAGTGCTTTTTTTAAAAAAAGAAAAGCCAAATTCTGTGCAGACAGCAGAAAATAAAATCTCCCATCATTTTCTCAAAGTGAGATAAATGGCGTAATGAGTCGAGTCTTTTGGCAAGTTACAATTGCTGAGACACAAGAGGAATAGCCAAAGACTCGGGGACTGTATTTATATTAAATACAGTAAAAGCTTGGTTATCCGGCAACAAACCAACCGATATCTCCCAATACAAGTAAAATTTGAGTATACGCATTCTCCCCGCGCGTAGGCTCACTTATTAAATTTACCGAACGCAATTTTACCGAGTGCACTGTTTTCCAGGAACGTAACCCTTGCGTTTAGCAAGAGTTGACTATACTATTTATGTACGCTTTATTGGTAAGTATCCATCCAATATTCTGTTATTATTTAGTCTATTATAAATATGGTAGGTTTTAAAATAAATTAATTTTTTGTGTAGGATTTTCGGCAACTTGCCGCTCGAATATCTAGCATATTTGATTAACCGTCATTGGTCGGTCCCGAGGGTGCTGGATAACAAAGCTTTTACTGTGATAAGATTGTACAAATATCTGGGGCGAGAGAAACATTCACATGGTTGGGGGAGAAGTCGTGAAACTGTCGGAAATGGATAGATTAAGATAAATGGAGGAAATTAAAATTGAAAGCCATTCAAATTATTGGCAGATACCAAGCAATGAGGAACCATTGAATATGTATCCCTTTTCTGCTTCACAGTGGCATCAATCAGATAAATGGAGGAGGATGTTCATTAAATCCTTTTCTTTTCTCATACTCTGGTTGCCGTTCATAAATCTCACCAAATAGCCACAGTCCACTAAAGCAACATTGAGCTGAAACTCCGATACCACTTATACATCAATCCTACAGCTTGTGATTCATCAACTGCCTGTGAATTAAAGCATTTCATTTACACATAACACAAGTCTCCCCATTTTAATAATAATAATCCTTGCATTTGATATCGCGCTTTTCACATCTTATCGACGTCTCAAAGCGCTTCACAGAATATACTGTAAAATGAATTGACTGTATATTTGTGGGCGAAATGTGGCAGCCAATTGCACACAGCAGTGTCCCACAAACAGTCGTGGATTGAAATGACCAATTTTATTATTGTGGTTTTTTTTGGACAGATTATTATTAATGTAATTACATAATGTAATTATTACATGTAATTATTACACTAACTAATGCTTCAGTTAATGTAGATTTGGGTATATTTAAAAGGTTTTTTTTTCCTTTTATATAATTATAAATAGCAAGAGAATGCTAGTTATAATTTGCTAGAATTGTGTTAAATATTTGATGGAATAAAATTAGTTCATCAGCTGTTAAGTGATTTATTGGTCATTCCATTCCATCTGTCTATTTCGGGGATTTCATTGCTTTCCAGGACCTTGCTGATGACGCCCATATTTAGCAGCCAAAACCACCATGGGTTTGATGGTCTTGCTTGGACAAGCTACAGAAGCTCATTGGGCTTCACGGTGCTAAGTGATGTAGCTTTAGCAGCAGGACCCAAATATACCCTCTAGAGTAGCCATTTCCATTCTCACTTGTAGCCCCTAAATTCTTCAAGATCCTGTCCTTGTGCTCTATTCATTATGTAATAATAATAATCCTTGCATTTGATATAGTGCTTTCCACGTCTTCTAAACGTCTCAAAGCGCTTCACAAAATATACTGTAAAGTGAAGTGACTATATTTGTGGGTGAAATGTGGCAGCAAATTGCGCACAGCAGCGTCCCACAAATAGATCTGGATTGAAATGACCAATTTTATTATCGTGCTTTTTTTGGGATGGATTATTACTAGGCGTGTGGAGTAAGGAAACTTGTCCAAGGTTTCGCCCTGACCTGCCTGGTTTCGAACACAGTCTCATGCTTGTAAGACGAGCTACAGGATTCCATGGCTTCACCCCTAACTACTGCGCTCTCTTACCCCGGCCATGAGGAATGGGGTGTGGGTTTATGGAGTCTGGTGCAAGAGGAACAATGTTTGCAAAGTTCTGGGTGGTGCAGTGCTTGGATGGGCAGGCTCTGGGGTGTTTGGCAAGTAGAGCATTCAAGTTGTCAAGCCAGGAAGTCATCAAAGCATGGATGAGGGTCTCAGCAATCTGGGGGAGAGGCAGTGATGGAGATGAGTAATATTGCAGAGTGAGCGAGGACATAGATACAGTAAGGTTTCGTTGATGTAATGAGTGACAAGATAAAAGCCCACAAAATACAAAGTCAATCCACTTTACAATTTATTCCCTGCAGCGCTTTGAAATGTATCAACGACCTGATAAGGTGCATATCAAATGCAGGGATTATTATTTCCAAACCAGGGCAAAATTGCCAACATGGTGTGATTTTGCCACATTTTCGTGTTCGTGTAATGAAGAAGTAATGTATTCTAAAAGTTATTCTGGAACGTATCTATCTCCCTATTGCGGTGTGAGACGGGAGCTCTCTGAATGCTAATGTTAATTTTACTAATGCGTCTTTACGTATAAAAACCGGCCTTTGGAATTAAAGCGAGCCCGGAAGCAAAAAAAGCTCTCTTCAGAAAATAATGCATTCCGTTTCATGTCCTCGAGGAGATGGTTTTAACTCTTATTTGAAATAAAGTTTGGAATGAATGTTGTGCACGCTTCTCCCCTGCAAATTTCACCGATACTTCCTCGCTCCCAGTTTCTGCTGGAAACTACCATCTGACGTGCGTGCCTTGGAAGTCAAACTTACGTCTTTACTTTCGATGTCTGACTTAATGCAATGTGATGCAATATGCCTTTCAATGCCCTTCTGTCTGTTGATGTAATCCATTTGTATTTGATGTTTAAGATGTACTAAATTTGAAAAATATGGCTGAGTTACTCAGGTTGATAAACCATCAGACTTTCAAATGACTCGACTCCGTGCTGATGTTAAAATGTTGAGAGCTCTCAACTGAGCTTGTTTCAGCTCTTCCAAAGGCTCATATCAATGTATGTTACAGGGGGTAACAGGATTTTGTGGACACCCTACACACTAAACCTTGGGACTAATAGTGAGGAGATCCAGTCCAGCCAGACAGATTTTCTGACTAACTGCTAATCCTAATCCCTAACATTTAAATTAAATAAGTCAAAATAATTTCCCGCCAACGTTTAAAATGAATAAAAAATGGCCTTCGAATAAATCAAATGGGCAAAAAACAATATTTGTTCACCCACCACTGACATGATGCAGCTGTGTTAATTGGTCATTTCAATCCACGGTTGTTTGTGGGACGCAATCAGCTGCCACCTTTTGCCCACAAATATACAGTCAATTCACTTCACAGTATATTTTGTGAAGCACTTTGAGACGTCTAGAAGATCTGAAAAGCGCTATATCAAACGCAAGGATTATTATTAGATTATTGTTATTATTATTATGTTGATGTCCTGGGCTAAACCAGTTTCTGTTTTGCACATTGACTTACACCCTGTCTGTGTTTGTTCCATTCAGACACTCCCGTCGAAGGGCCGGTTGCCAACGGTAATACCAGTGGAAGTACATCACTGAAAGACGACCTTGATATATTTGGCCCCATGGTTTCCAACCCACTTCCAGCCTCCAACGCACCATTACCCCAGGTAAGCTTCTGGCAGCCACAGAATGGCCTGGTGTTTGTGTGAGGTAGTCTGCAACTTGCCTGACTGCCCTCCCAACTGTGGGAGAATATGTGGAGGAAACGGAGGCTTTGAACAGGAGTTTGAAGCAAGGCAGGAAAATAGAACTAAATGTGAGAGCGCTGAACAGAATTAGACTTTAGTATCCAAGCAATTGCTGGTTTATATTAAGTTCAAGTCATCTCATGATGTTGGAAATGTTTCAACACAACATCACACCAAGTACAGATTGCAACTGAACTGTGTTTGCTGTATTTGTAACGAAAAAGCCAGAGACTTTCAAAACAATTGGATATATATTTATATACTTTCATATATACTTGAAAAGAAAAAAATTGCAAGGCCATAGGGAAAGAACGGGGAGTGGGCCTAATTGGATAGCTCCTTCAAAGAACCAGCACAGACACAATGGGCCGAATGTCCTCCTTCTGTGCTGTCGTAATAGTAATAATATTAATAATCCTTGCATTTGATATAGCGCTTTTTCACGTCTTCTAGACGTCTCAAAGCGCTTCATAGAATGTACTGTAAAGTGAATTGACTGTATACTTGTGGGCGAAACGCGGCAGCCAGTTGCGCACTGTTCCACAATAGGTCATGGATTTAAATGACCAATTTTATTATTGTGTTTTTTTTGGAGGGATTATTATTAGGTGTGTGGAGTAAGAAAACTTGCCCAAGGTTTCACCCTGACCTGCCTCGATTCAACCACAGGTCTCATGCTTGTAAGGCGAGTGCTCTAACCACTGAGCTACAGGACAATTAATAACTGATTCTAAGTAAAGCAGCTCTCGGTCGACAAAACTTAGTGTCTGAAATGTGTGCATTTCCTTTCAATCTCCTCAGGAAGAATGTTTTCATTTCCTCAAAGCCTCTGCTTCTGTCTGGCGAACAAATTTACTGTGTTCTTTGGAAGTTTACAATCAATTAGATACTTACCGTGAGTCGGTCCTTTCCTTGGTGTTCAACGTACAGTGGACATGCCTTGGGACATCCTCCTGAGGTGAAAGACACTCTACAAGTGTAATTTTGTCATTGTTGTTGTGTAAGGAAAGCAATTCACATCAATTGTTCTGTTTTGAGATTTCTGTTCCTCTTCCTCCTCTGATATCACTTCCCATCAACCAAATGCTGTGAAGCTATATCTTCTGTTGGAATGAAGAGGCAGTCAAGCCTGTGGATCCTTGGCCCCTTTTTTTCCTCGTCTACATGCTCCCTCCTGGCAATGTCATCTTCAGATGTGGAGCTGGCTTCCGCACGTACACAGGTGACACCCAAAATCTATGTCTCCACTTTCATTCTTCATTCTGGGTCAGTGATGTTCTGTCCCCTTGCCTGCCAGACATCGAGGAACTGGATGAGCAGAAATTTCCTGCAACTAAACATGGATAAGACAGTAGCCATCCTTCTCGGCTCCTGTCAACTTCTCTTCACTTCTGACTCTGACTTCCTCAATCTCCCCAAACTCTCTCTCAAATGCACTGAACCGTTGCGCATCAATGGGGTCCAGTTCAATTCTCATCTCTCCTTTCTCACTCACATCCAATCTCTGACCAAGACTGCTTTTCTCCACCTCTACCACATGGCCCCCATAGCTCCAAATGCTGACAAAACCCTTATCCATGCCGTAGACTCCCTTTGGAACTCTCTGACTCAGTCCCTCCGCCTTGCCCACCACTTCCCTGCTTTTAGATCACAACTGAAGACCTTCCTGTTCGATTGTGCTCGTGGTTCACCTCCTGCCTCCCCTCCCCGGCTTAGAGTCAGGATTTGTCACTGTTAAGCGCTCCAAGACTTATGAAAGATACAATATAAATCCAATTGTTGTTGTTACATCTTGGCTGAATTTCTTTGACGCTTTCCTCGGTGTTCTCCCTTGCTCTAGCAATCCACGACTGTTTGTGGGACACTGCCGTGCACAATTGGCTGCCACGTTTTACCCACAAATATACAGTCAGTTCACTTTACAGTATATTCCATGAGGCACTTTATAATAATAATCCTTGCCTTTTGATATAGCACTTTTCATGTCTTCTAGATGTCTCAAAGCACTTCTCAGAGTATACTATTAAATGAAATGACTATATTTGTAGGCAAAACGTGGCAGCCAATTGCGCACAGCAATGTCCCACAAACAGTCATGGATTGAAATGACCAATTATAGGTTTTTTTGGACGGTTTATTATTAGGCGTGTGGCGTAAGGAAACTTGCCCAAGGTTTCGCCCTGATCTGCCTGGATTCGAAACACAGGTTTCAAGCTTGTAAGGCAAGTACTCTAACCACTGTGCCACAGGAGCTCCACTTTGAGACGTCCTGAAGACTTGATAAGACGCTACATCAAATGCAAATGCAAGGATTATTATTATCTATAAACTACAATTTACCTAAAACTCCCCCGCTCTTGTTGTTTTCAAATCTTTCTATTGAAACAGCAACAACAACAAAAACAAAATTACACTCGTATATAGCACCTTTCAAGTACAACAATAAAATAACAACAAAATTACATTTGTACAGTGCCTTTCACGTCAGGAGGATGTCCCAAGGCACTGATTGAAAGAACCAGCAAAAAGAACAGGCAGGTGTGAACTTTGCTCTGCGAAGCAATCTGACTGGTGCTAACATAGAGGAGGGCAAAACCCTCGGTTGCATTAATCCCTTCTCCTGATGGGTTTAGTGTGGATCCGTTCTACAATTGATTTATTTTGTTCGGCTTAAATTTGTCGACCGCCATCGCAAGGGTATTAGTGGCGCCTCGCTTATTCCTTTCTCTGCACTGTACAGTATTTGTGATTTTCGTGCAGAATGTGAAATTGTTTCTCTTGAGGGTGTAAATTAACGTTCAGCACGAGGGCTGAAAAAGGTCTTTAGGGGAGAAGATAGATTAATTGGAAAAGAAAAACACATTCATGTCTATCTGTGCATTTTTCATTGTAAATTGCTGTGTTGTTCAGGAGCGAAGGGGATTGCAAATGCACTTGGGAGCACTTGGAGGATGTTCGTTAATGTATTTTGTTGTGTGATTTTCCCAGTTTCTTGGTCGCTGTGAGGGAATAGATGCTTAAAAGTAATTAAACTCAATTTCTAAAATAAAATTACCAAATGTAGTAATTGTGTGAGCCCCGATTCAGTGAAGAGAAGCATAGTTAGGAGCACTGGAAGCCTTTCAGATCTGTTACACGTCAGGAAGAGTTTGCGCCTGTGCTGTTGCACTTAGCAAGCCAGGGGTAATAATCCTTCCAATAAAAACTGTTTGTGGGGAAACTGCTGTGCACAATTGGTTGCTGTGTTTCGCCCACAAATATACAGTCAATTCACTTTACAGTACATTCTGTGAAGAGCTTTGCAAGGATTATTATTATTATTATTATTTGTACCATCTACTCTAATCCCATTGCATTGCCCTCCTCACCGTATTTTACAAAATATTTTCCTTAGGAACTTTTGAAGTGATGGGAATCAAAGGGACGAATGTATTTGGCAGGGAGATTGTTTATTCATTTAATGTAAGAAGAGGTTTCACAAACTCCCTATAGCCACAACAACACACTCAAAGGTCATTGCTTCTGCTACTAAATCTCTCCTGTTCTTCCCTGTAAAAGCTGTGGGATCCCCTCTAGTGCTCAGAAATAATCTTTATTGCAGTTATTAGCAGAGCCATGCCTGTATCAAATGGGATGAGTCAACATTGTTTGCAATGTTCACCCATCACTACCACTATGCGTTCAAACACATGCGATTAGCTCTGCTGCTGCCAGAGAAGGAAATGTTGAATGTTGCCATTAATACAGAACTTCTGAGTACAGTATTCATCACAGAATGGATCTCTACTATATGTGTAGTCTTCCCGTTGTGAAAGGTTGTAATTTTGTTGTTGTAATCCCATAGTGTAGTACAGTAGAAGCTCGTTTATCCGTGATCCGATTAACTGGATTGCTCGACCCCCTCCCAAGGCAATTCCCCATTCAAGCAATCGCGAGTATGTTCAATTTGCGCATACGCACTTATTAAACTTACAAACTTGGAGGTTTTTACTTTTTTACCGATTTTTACTGAAAAAATGCTTTTTTACCGATTTTTTACCGAGTGTGCTGAAATCTTTATTGGTAAGTAGCTATACAATATTCTGTTACCATTTAGTATATTATTACTATAGTATGTTTTAAAATAAGTACATTTTTTGTGTTGGGTTTTCGGCAACTTGCCGCCCGATTATCCGGCACAGTCAATTAGTCGATCCCCCTCCTACCCCGAGCCTGCCGGATAAATGGGCTTCTGCTGTAGTTAGGAGCACTGCCTCTCAAGCGAGAACATCTGGGTTTGATTCCTGGGCGGGATTAAACCTTAGGCAGGTTTCCTTACTCCATGTGCCTCTATTTACCTTGCAGCAAGTAGGAACCCTGGTAGTTAGTCGATTGGTGGGATCGCTTTCCAGGGGTAATAATCCTTCCAATAAAAACTGTTTGTGGGACACCTTGCGCAATTGGCCACTGTGTTTTGAGCACAATATACAGTCAAATACTTTACTATAAATTCTGTGAAACCCTTTTGGAAAATGCAAAGATTATATCATTGTTAGGTTCAGCTGTTCCCTGGCAGCCCACCTCTCTGTAAGGCTGCAGTTTATATTTCCATTATTATTCTGTTGGAGGAGTGGCTGCCTGTTCATTTTTCCTCTGAGGATGATGCCTTCACGTATTAAGTGCATGTCAAATGACTTAAGTGATGGAGAAAGGAACTTGTGTAAAGCAATACACTGAAAGGAAAGAAAAGGTCAAATAATTGTTTTGCTAAAGTATTACTTTACCCTGCCAGCCTTTCTCATGAATTGTGTAGAATCTACTTTGCATGAAACAAGTTCTTCATCACCATTATACAAAGTGCTGTCCAGCACCTTGGGGCATCCTCCTGACTTGAAAGAAGCTATACAAGTGTAATTTTGTTGTTGTTGTTGATGATTTGGTCTCATTTAACATATTATGTTGGATTTGCTTATCAATGTGTTGAGGTATTCGCTAGCTTTCAAGTCAAAACAACCAGCAATCGATATCTAGGATGAAGGGACAACAACAACTTTGATTTATAGCGCCCTCCACGCCGGATGGCATCTCAGAGCGCTTAGGGACGTCCCAGAGCGCTTAGGGAAGTCCTTGAGCGCTTAGGGACGTCCTTGTGATGAGAGTTTGATTGCAGTTAGGTTGTATTTCTTAGATTTAAGGAGGTGGTACTATTTAGAGCCTTAATATGAGGTATATGAACCTCGCCCACCCTACATCCATGACCTTCTAACTCCTTACCAACCTGCCTGCCCCCTCCCTTCAGCGGGCTCTGGCCTGCTCCACATCCCCTGACCCACCCAACCCACCATTGGCGGGCTAGCCTTTAGCCACTGCCCCCAACCTCAGAAACTTCATCCCACAGTACCTCCGCCTCACCCTTCTCCCTGGCCTCCTTCAAATCCTACCTCAAGACTCTCCTTTTTGACGATCCCATCGGCAACTCCTAATCTCCCCCTTCCCCCCCCCCCCCCCCCCCCCCCACCGTCCAACTCGGGTGTGACACATTGACCGTCCAGCGCTTTGGGACATCCTCCTGACGTGAAAGGCACTATACCAGTTTAATTTTGTTGTTGTTGGTACGATTTAGAGCCTTAAAACTAAGGAGATTAGTGCAATAGATTTCCTTCTAAGCAATGGAAAACAGTACGTCTAGTACTTTAAATTGAACTAAATTGCTTACAAGTGAACCAGAGACCAATTCAATCCAACCAAAGGTTGTGAATGCAATACTCCAGAATCCCTCAGGTGCTCAACCAAGTGTGATGTTTAAGAGGGACAGATACGAGATCCTGATAGACACTTGGGAAACACGGAATATTGAGCTATAGGGCAGTGCAATGAAAGGATCTCTTGTGATCTGTTTGAAATGATGGGTTGAATGGCCTCTTCCTGTGCTTGGTATTCACCTTAGGCAAGTTTCCTTTCTCCACATGCCTGTTTGCATGGCAGTAAATAGGAACCTAGTTGTTAGTCGATTGGCAGATCGCCTTTCCACAGATAATAATCACTTCAAAAAAAAAAATGATAATAATTTGGTCATCAATTCATGACTGTTTGTAGGACACTACTATGTCCACTTGGCTGCCACCTTCATGACAAAATACACAGTCAATTCACTTTACAGTATATTCTGTGAAGCGCTTTGTGATGTCTCAACGTTGCGACGCTACATTATTTGATTATTGGAGCTTCTGTCAGTGGTTAGATCACTCGCCTTACAAGCAAGACCTCGAGACCTGTGTTCGAAACCAGACAGATCAGGGCGAAACCTTGGGCAAGTTTCCTTACTCCACTCCACACGCCAAATAATAATCCCTCCAAAAAACCCTGCATTATAAAATTCGTAATTTCAATCCACAACTGTTTGTGGGACACTGCTGTGCGCAATTGGCTGCCACAGTTTCCTTACTCCACACGCCTAATAATAATCTGTCCAAAAAAAACACAATAATATAAATTGGGTCATTTTCAATCCATGACTGTTCATGGGACACTGCTGTGCTCAATTGGCTGCCGCGTTTCGCCCACAAATATACAATCAATTGACTTTACAGTATATTTTGTGAAGCGCTTTGGGACGTCGATAAGATGTGAAAAGCGCTATATCAAATGCAAGGATTACTATTACATCAAATGCAAGGATTGTTATTTAGAAACCTGGGAAAATTGACATATTTTGCTGCATTGACGTGTTCATGTGCACACACGAATGGTGGGTTGTACCTGCAAACGTGTTTTACAGCCCCTGAATATAGGGGAGTGATTTATGCTGCATTTTTGGAGAGAACTGCCACAGAAATTCACCGCATTTGTATTGCAGAGTGGATTTCAAAACAGCGTGTGTACCACTGAAAGAGCCCTACTGTGTATTTGCACTTTATAAATTGCAATTAGCAACTTTTCTTTCCTGTCTGTCACACCTCTTCCAATGATTGGAAAGCTCTCACAGGCTGGCAAGTGATATAACACACCGTGGCCTGTGGCGAGGAAAGCTGGTGGCCTTTATTATCCCCTTCCCCCTGAGGCAACATTCATATTACAGTAGAAGTCCATTTATCCGTGACTCGATGAACCAGCGCTTCCGTATAACTGGCTTGCCAAAAAAAGTCCCCATTCAATAAACCGGAATAATAGCGGAGGAGCATTTGTAAATGCATAAATAATAACAGATAATAACAGAATATTGCATTGGTACTTATTGTTAAAACTACTCTCTTGCGCTTCTCACCTTTACTGGTAGATGCTGCGCTTGAAGCCATGATGCTGCGGTTGAGGTTTATAGTCCAGCGATTCTTTTTAAAATGGAGCACACCAAGCGGGTGAAAAAAACGGAGCACGACTTTAAAGTCATACTAGCGGCAAGCCGATAACCCTTGCCGATAACCCACATTGTCGCGCAGGTACAGTATTTCGGTTTGCCGCTAGTAGAGTCTAGAGTTATCGGCTTGCCGCTAATAAAGTCTCACTGCCGTTTTTTTCACCCGCTTGGCGTCCTCCATATAAAAAAGAATCGCTGGACTATAAACCTCAACCAGTAAAGGTGAAAAGCGCAAGAGAGTAATTTTAACAATATTAATTTATTATCTGTTATTATTTAGTTTGGTGTGTATGGTGTGTGTTAAAAGAACTTTAATTTTTTTGTGGTGGGTTTTCGGCCGCGGGCCGCCAGAATATCCGGCAGGAGCTTTAACCGGCAATGGCCAGGACCCACGGGTGCCGTATGAACGGGTTTGTACTGTACAATCATAATGGGAGTCCTGTAGCTCAGTGGTTAGAGTGCTCGCCTCACAAGTGAGAGACCCGAGTTCGATTCCCAGCAGAGCGATACCTTGGGCAAGTTTCCTTACTCCACACACCTGATTGTAATCCATGTTTATTATTATTATCAAGAAAATAAACAGTAATAAATTAGTCATTTCAATCCACGATTGTTTGCGGACACTACTGTGCTCAATTATCTGCTGCGTTTCGCCCACAAATATACAGTCAATTCACTTGCAGTATATTCTGTGAAGCGCTTTGAAACATCTAGAAAACTTGTAAAGCGCTATATCAAAGGCAAGGGTTATTATTATTGTTAATGATACTTACCTTTGATACAGCCTTGATACCTTTCATGTCAGGAAGATGTCTCAATGTGCTTCACACTTTACAGTAAAGTGTTGTGACTGAACATGATGAACACTGTAGCCAATTTACAACACCAACAAGTTCAAAGTCCCAACAACCTTCTGACTTGGAGGCAAGAATGCTACCAATTGACACATACTGTACATTGTCATTACCTGGCACATATGTTACCTTCAAAACGTGTGGCCATCCTGTCTCCTGGTATCACTAGCAGAAGTTGTGAAAGGTAAATTCAGCTGCATGGCGTGATTTTACCAACACCATTTGGAACCTGATTTAAACCATGGTGGCATGAAGTACTTAGCCACTATTTCCAGTAGCATATAATACAATATTTAGGAAGTAAGGGTAAATAATAATAATAATCCTTGCATTTGATATAGTTGGGCAGCACACAGCACACAGCAGTGTCACAGCTTTTTTAAAATTATTTTTATTATTAAAATCAGAAAGCGATCTGTCAATTGACTAACAAGTAAGTGGGTTCCTTCTTACTGCTAGCTAAACAGGGGCATGTGGAGCAAGGAACCTGGCCTAAATTTCACCCTGCCCGAGAATCAACCAAGTTTCCTCTAGCTTGCGAGGCGAGTGCTATAACCTACACTCTACAGGACTACATAGAAAGGCTTGCTCTTTCAGATTGCTGGGAAGGCACGATAATAATAATAATATTCCTTGCGTTTGATATAGCGCTTTTCACATCTTATCGACGTCTCAAAGCGCTTCATAGAATATACTGTAGAGTGAATTGACTGTATATTTGTCGGCGAAATGATGGGCGAATGGTCACTTTGAGTCCTGTGAAATTATACTATAATCCTTGTAATCCACAGAATATCCTGTAACGTGGAGTGACTGTGTATTTTGTGAGCTCCTCGGGTTTCTGTTTTCCCTATTTATTTTTTGTAATTATTATATTAATAATTCTTGCATTTGATATAATGCCTTTGTGGAGCTCCTGCTGCTCACTGGTTAGAGCACTCGCCTTACGAGCGTGAGACCTGTGTTCGAATCCAGCAGGCCAGGACGAAACCTTGGGCAAGTTTCCTTACTCCACACGCCTAATAATAATACCTCCAAAAAACCCACAATAGTAAAAATTGGTCATTTTTAATCCACGACTGTTTGTGAGGACACTGCTGTGTGCAATTGGCTGCCGGTTTCGCCACAAATATACAGTCAATTCACTTTACAGTATATTCTGTGAAGTGCTTTGAGACGTTGATAAGATGTGAAAAGCACTATATTAAATGCAAGGATTATATTATTATTATAATACCCTTTTCAATATTTGTCTGAAATTTCTTTTTTAAGTTAGTGTGGATTCTGCGTCCTGAGGTGGGTGGAATGGTTTCAATACTGCACTGTGATTTCTGTATACTGTATACTGTATACTGTGATTTCTTTGGAAAGAGAAAAGATCCCTTCTCATCCTCCACTGCAGGCAAATTTGAGGCCACAATAAAGAGATGTACAATGTGTGACATTACTCCCAAGTGGCGGTGGTGACAGACTAATGCATTAACAGTGAGCACAAAACCCCACTGCTGAGCACTGGGACCCACTTAATCATACAAATCTGCTCCATCAAAGCCTGGAGAAGTGCGTCAGGAATTAGTGCAAAATACTCTGTGCTATCCGCAGGATCAGGGGAGCTGTTCTTTGCCCACACAATTTCTGGGGGAAAAGTAATTCCTTATTAACTGTAAATCTGAATATGATTGTGTTCCTAGGGCACTGAAATTCCTCCTTCCCATCACTTTGATTATATTTTAACCATCTATAATTTGAGGCTCATTTCAGTCTGTTTTTTAAAAATTTGTGTGACCTTTACTGGTCATAGAATCATAGGATTTTACGGCACAAAAGGAGGCCATCCGGCTCTTTAAAAAGAGCAACTCAACCCCCAGCTCTTTCCCCATCACCTCACCAACCCATCCTCCTCAAATAAATGTCTATCTCTCTTTTAAAAGTTGTTATCGAATCGGCCTCCACCACCTTTTCAGGCAATGCATTCCAGATTCAAACAACTCACTGAGTGAAAACATTTCTCCTCAGCTCCCCTCTGCTTCTTTTTGAAACTATTTTAAATAGTTTCAAACGAGTCATTGATATACCCACTAGTGGAAACAGTTTTTCCCTATCTACTCTGTCGAATCGCCTCATGATCTTAAAAACCTCTATGAGGTCTCCTCGCAACTTTCTTTGTTCCAATGAGAATAAACCTAGCCTCTCTAGCCTTTCCTCATAGTTTAAGAGAGAAGTTGATGGGTATTTGGGGAGGCCATTCAGCCCATCATGTCTGTGCTGGCTCTGAAAAAAGCAGTCCAACTCAATCCCACTGACCCGCTTTCTCCATAGCCCTGCAGATTTGTCCTCCCCAAATACCCATCTACTTCTCTCTTGAATCAGCTTCCAATACCCTTTCAGGTAATGAATTCCAGATCCCAACAACTTACTGGGTGAATTTTTTTTTCCTAATCTCTCCTCTGTTTCTTTTAATAACTACCTTAAATCAATGTCCTCGGGTAACTGACCTACCTGCCAGTGGAAACAGTTTTTCCCCGTTCAACCCCTCATAATCTTGAAAACCTCTATTAAATCCCTCTTAATCTTCTCTGCTCTTGGGAGAATAATCCTAGTTTTGCTAACCTCTCCTCATAACTAACGTCCTTCATTCCTGGTACCATCCTGGTAAGTCTCCTTTGTGCTCTCTCCAATGCCTTTACATCTTCCTAAAGTGTGGTGCCCAGAACTGAACACAGTACTCTAACTGATGCCTAACCAGCATTTTATAAATATTGATCATAATCTCCTGATTTTTGTATTCTATGCCCCTATTTCTAAATCCTAGTATCCCGTACGCTTTTTTTTAACAGCTTTATCTACCTGCCCTGCCACCTTCAGCAATTTGCTTATATGGACCCCCAGGTCTCTTTGGTCATTTACCCCTCTTTAAAATTGTACCATCTAGCTTATCTTGTCCACATTAAACCTCATCTGCCATGTTTCCCCCGTCTCTCCCCACCACCGTCCCGTTTCCCCACCCCCCGCCGTCCCCCCCGCCATCCCCCTGAACATCCATTAACTGTTGACTCTCCTCTCCAGAGGCATCCTCATCAATATCCAGTACCAAGATCCGGGAAAAATTCTGAAAAGTTTGATCCATTAATTTTTCAGCCTTGAGCTCAGCCACCCTGAGCTCAAGCTCAAGCGCATGGAGGCACTTCCTATGTACGTGTTTGTCCAGAACACATGAACCATCCTGGAGTTCCCACAAGGCACACGATGTGCATGGAATTGGTCTCAGCTGCCCTGCCAGGTTTCCAGATATGTATCTCCACCCTGCCTCTCTCTCTCTCTCTCTCTCTCTCTGTCTCTGTCTCACTTATTTTCTCCTTAATCTATTTTACCATTAACAATTTGGGGGTAATTAGGTAAAACATGTCATTTCACACCTTTTATTCCCTTGCTCACACTTAACATCGACTTACCACCTACTGCCTCAGGAATGTGACCTTTTGTCCAAGCTGTTGGTGGTTTTCTTTCTACTTTACAAGTTCTCACCCGCACCTCCTTCCCCCTCTGCACTGAATTTGCATCTGGAATGCATTGCCTGAAAAGGTGACGGAAGCCAATTCGATAACAACTTTTAAAAGAGAGATAACAACAACAACAACAACAATTTACATTTATAGAGCGCCTTTCACGTCGGGAGGACGTCCCAAGGCGCTGAACAGGAGGCGTGTGACTCGAGCTGGGAGGGGAGTGTTTGGGAAGGGGTGAAACACGAAGGGGAGGTAAAATACATTTATTTGGGGAGGACGGTTTACGCGGTTATGGAAGAGAGCTGGGGAGTGGGATTGAATTGCTCTTTTCAAAGAGCCGGCACAGACTCGATGGGCAGAACGGCCTCCTTTTATGCCGTAAGATTCTATGATTCTATGAATTCCCACTCTCACCTAATTCCCAAACAGAATTCTCACTCTGTTCCACCTTACTCAGTTCCCTCCTCACTCTGCCTGGCTCTCTGCTCAAGTGTGGGAAATGCATCTTCCATTGCCAAACTGTGCCACATTTAAAATAATTCGCCAAAGAATCAGAGGGGAGACAAGGAGAATTTTTGTCATCCAGAGTTGTTGCGATCTGGAATGGAATGCACAGCCTTAAAGGGCGGTGGAAGTAGATTCGATAGAAGCTTCAGAATGTGATCTTATAGAAAGCTATAAGATTATGAAGGGGCATGACAGAATAGACAGTGGGAGACTGTTTCCCTTGGTTAGGGAAACTATAACTAGGGGTCACAGTTTTAAGATTAGGGGTCAGCCTTTTCACCCAGAGTTGAGGAAACACTTCTTCACTCAGAGGGAAGAGAATTCCATAAATTCACTACCCTCTAAAAGGCTGTGGATGCTCAGTCCTTGAACATATTTGAGACAGAGATCGATAGATTTCTTATGGATAAAGGGATTAAGGGATATGGAGATAAGGCGCACAGGTGGAGTTTGATTAGAAGATCAGCCATGATCTTATTGAATGGCGGGGCAAGCTCAAGGGGCCAAATGGCCTACTCCTGCTCCTTATTCTTGTGTTCTTATTATTATACCGTAACTAACTAAGATGGGAACTCTCAATGCAGAGGCATTGGAGTACGATCATCAACTGTGACAGCTGAGCACTGCA
Organism: Hydrolagus colliei; assembly: GCA_035084275.1. Classification (NCBI taxonomy): domain Eukaryota; kingdom Metazoa; phylum Chordata; class Chondrichthyes; order Chimaeriformes; family Chimaeridae; genus Hydrolagus; species Hydrolagus colliei. Next base: position 38,354,347 of record CM068744.1, read on the forward strand.
GTCAAATCATGTACTCCATGCACGAGCCAAACAGCATGGCACCAGTTTATTACTGCCTATCTCCCACAGAACTGTGAAGAGAGAGGATGCCAGCCGACTGCGCTCAAACTTATTCTATTCCCTGTCTTGCTTGACAGCTGTCTCTTTTAACCACACTTTATTATTACAACAACAACAAAATTACATTTATAGAGGGCCTTTCATGATGGGAGGACGTCCCAGGGCGCTGAACAGTCAGGTCGGGACCCGAGCAAGGGAGAGGGGCAGGGTATGGGGGAGGGGAGCGGAGGGAGAGTTAGGAGGGGAGGGAGAGAGTTGGGATAGCGGCAGAAGACACTATCGAAGAGGAGAATCTTGAGACCGGCCTTGAAGGAGGAAAGGGATGATGCGAGGCGATGGGACTGTGGGATGGAGTTCCAGAGTGTGGGGGCAGAGAGGCTGAAAGCCCGTTCGCCGATGGTAGGGCGGGTCGAGCGGAGATACGGAGCAGACCGGAGCCCGCTGAAGTCTGAGGGAGCGGGGAGGTTCATAGGGAGTCAGCAGGTCGGAGAGATAGGCGGGGGCAAGGCCGTGAATGGCCTTGAAAGTGAGGACGAGGATCTTGAATTCAATCCTCTGAGGGATGGGGAGCCAATGGAGTCAGGCGAGGGTTGGAGTGATGTGGTCGTGGAGCCTGGTGCGGGAAAGGACATGAGCTGCAGAGTTCTGGATGATCTGCAGCTTGTGAATGGAAGAACCGGGAAGGCTGACAAGGAGGGAATTTCCATAGTCAAGCCTTGATGTGATGAATGAGTGGACAAGGGTTTCGGCAGCCTGGGGGGTGAAGCAGTGGCGGAGTCTGGCGATGTTGTGAAGGTGCAGAGTGGGGGAGGAAGGACAGTTCAGGGTCAAACAAGACACTCAGGTTCCTGACTGGCTTAGAGAGGTGAGAGTGCAGCCTTGGATGCTGATGCTGCCTGCACCTGAGGTGCGGAGGCGCTGATGCGAGCCAATAAGGAGGGCCTCAGGCTTGACATTCAGCTGGAGAAAGTTGTCCCTCATAATTAAGATTTCAGCTTAATTTCAAGCCTGGACAGTAATAAGAAGAAGAATCCTTGCATGTGATATAATAATTTAATGTAGCGCTTTTCACGTCTTCTAAACGCCTTATAACCTTGTTGAGCCTTCTCAAAGCGCTTCACAAGAATATACTCTAAAGTAAATTGATTATTTTTGTGGGAGAATCTCAGCAGTCAATTACTTTTACACTGCTTTTTTGTCCTATATCATTCCCGAGGATTGAAATGTTTTAGTATTTTAGTGCTGGGTGTACCTGTTATGAGAGATAGAAAGCCCAGAAAATTTGCCATAAAAAAAACTACATTTCTATTAAATGTGTGTGTCTGAGGCAATGAAAAATTGATACCTCTTGTGTGGTATGGCTTTATGAAGAAGTCTTTTGAGACACTTGAAAGTCTGAACATAAAGAACAATTTGTCTTTCATCTGAAAATACAGTAAGTCCACTGCACTTCTAGCTTTCCCACAGCTACTCTGGGATTCATCAGTGGCAAAGCTACTGATTTCGTAGTTAAGCCAGGAGCCAGCAAAGCAGTTTCCCTTTCCAGCAGAAATGGCAAATACTTTATTAAGTGTGAAAAATGTCTCACAAAAGTGTCAAGCAATCATTAATTCTGCTAATTTGGATAGTCTCACGGTCTGTGTCTCAAAAATTGCTCACCCTGTCTGTGATCCTTCAACATTACTTATTGGCCAGATCCACTCCATTGCAAAGTACTGGCCTGCTTAAGGTCCCCCACTCTGTCTGCTCTTACGTTAGATTTAAACAGGTTCATCTGGTTACACAGATCAGAGAATCTCAGGTTCCCTTCCTTTGATCTGTGCTGCATTAGATACGCTTACAGTAAGCCTCAGAGTCCAGGTTAGTGGCATGAGAAAGAAATCAGCCAGGGTTCCCCCTCTGGATCAATATCCAAAGACCTCTACTGAGACTTGAAATTGAACCCAGGCTTAGTGTTCAATAAGGCAACAAACAAACAAGCAACAAAATTATACTTGTAGAGCTCCTTTCATGTTGTGAGGACGTCCCAAGGAGCTGAAAAGACAGGTGTGAGGTGCATGGTGGGGGCGTGGGGAGCCGAGTTGGGATGAAGTAGGGCTGAAAGGTAGTCGGCGGCTGAAGAGGAGGGTCTTGAGACCAGTCTTGAAGGAGGTAAGGGAGGGAGCAAAGTGAAGGGATTGTGGGTTGGAGACGATTTTGTCTTAAAATTTAAGGTTGCACAAACTAGAAATGTCTTAAATTTAATCTAAAGTGTGAAATCCACCTTTTTTTTATGAATTGCTGAAAGCCAGTTTTCAAAGTTTGACTGAATATTAAGGATTTCCACAATTCCGCACGATATTAAATTTCAAGGCAAAATGATTTTACAGACAAAGGCGAGGTGACATTTAGAGATTTAGCAAAGCGCATGAATAAGAAATTGATTGGACTTCACTGTCATGCAAAGTCTCTCCCTCCAATCCAAATAAAATCTGTCATTCACTTCAAGGCAGCAATTCCTGTGATGCGTTTTGAGATATCTCAATGATGTGATAAGGCACTATGTGAAATATAAAGGTATATTATCATGGTGAATTAGCCCACCCCACACTTGCACATGTATCATGGCCTCTAGGGGAGATATAGGAGACTAGGAGACTCCAGAAAAAGACTAGCACTTGTGGAAACAAACTCTACAAAAGGGAGAAAAAAACAACTGGAACATCTTTAGGATAAGAAGTCGAGCAAGTTAATTGTGAATATATTTTCTCCTGTTGTGTACCGTATATCTCCGCGTATACGGCGCACTTTTTTTCAGGTCGGAAGATCTCGAAAGTAGGGGGTGCGCCCTATACGCAGGTACAAGCAATTTTGAGCCTCGGAAATACAGTAAACAGGAGGGGCGGCCGGCGCGCTGTCAGCCGGGGTTTGGTCAGTGTCCGGCGGGGGTTGGGAGGAGCGGGTGACGGGGCTTCGGCCTCGGCCGCCTGGGCAACGGCAGCAGCAGCAGCGGACTTCAGTGCTGTGCTTACCTTCTGCCGAACCCAGTCTGCCTGCCTCACTCCCTGCCGCGCTCTCTCTCTCCCTCCCTCCCTGCCTGCGTGCCGGCCTGCCTCTCTCCCTCTCTCTCTCCCGGGCTGCCTCTCTCCCTCTCTCTCTCCCGGGCTGCCGGCCTGCCTCTCTCCCTCCCTCCCTCCCTGCCTGCGTGCCTGCCTGCCTCTCTCCCACTCTCTCTCCCAGGCTGCCGGCCTGCCTCTCTCTCTCTCCCGGGCTGCCGACCTGCCGCTCTCCCTCCCTCCCTCCCGGGCTGCCGGCCTGCCTCACTCCCGGGCTGCCGACCTGCCTCTCTCCCTCTCTCTCTCCCGGGCTGCCGGCCTGCCTCTCTCCCTCTCTCCCTCTCTCTCTCCCGGGCTGCCGACCTGTTTCTCTCCCTCCCTCCCTCCCTCCCTCCCTCCCTCCCTCCCTCCCTCCCTCCCTCCCTCCCTCCCTCCCTCCCTCCCTCCCTCCCTCCCTCCCTCCCTCCCTCCCTCCCTCCCTCCCTCCCTCCCTCCCTCCCTCCCTCCCTCCCTCCCTCCCTCCCTCCCTCCCGGGCTGCCGGCCTGCCGCTCTCCCTCCCTCTCTCCCTCTCTGCCTGCCTGCCTCTCTCTCTCCCTACCTACCTGTCTCTCCTGTCTCTCCTCCCTTCTGCCGGCAATATCATTGAAAATGCTTCCGTTTTTTTTCACCAAGAAAAGGTCAAAAACGGGGGGTGCGCCTTATACGCGGGTGCGCCTTATACGCGGAGATATACGGTAAGTTTGCAGGATTCCTAAACAGAGCTGCCGACAAGCTCATTAGCAAGTGTCTGCGACGGAGAGATGTCCAGGGGGTTATAATGACCAATTATAACATTGTCTTGTGGGTTCCGCAACAAAATGCAGAGTGAGCCGAGTTTCAGTGTTTACCTTTGGGACTTTGGTATCTGAGCTCTCATCCAGTTTAATGCCAAATTGAGTCAGCAAGAAGGTTCCCTTATCGTTCTCCAGTCAGGGGTAGTGTTTCTGCATCCAGATGCAAATCAGAATAAATTTACATTTTGTTTGATCGCTCGGAGGATAGGTGAATAATTGCAAAGTGCCGTACACTTCTCCAATCCATAGCCATTCTCCTCTTCTCTTTCCTCTGCTTTCGCCTTTCCCACTCCCCTCCAGTGCTAACTTCATGCTTAAACCGAAGTTCATTCGAAATTTCCTGACTGCCACTTGTCACCTACTTTTGCACCTTGGGAATTGCAAACCACGCTTGTGTATTCATAAAGAATGTTTGGCGACTAAATTGCAAGATTTGCAAAAGGTTTACTGACTAACCACCTCTGGACAGTGGTTAATCAGTCCGGCGTGGAGGGCACTATATAAATTAAAGTTGTTGTTGTTCAGTTCATAGAATCATAGAATGTTACGGCACAGAAGGAGGCCATTCAGCCCATCGAGTCTGTGCTAGCTCTGTGACCGAGCAAGTCACTTTTGTTAACCCCAATCACCAGCTTTCTCCCCATAACCCTGCAAATCTGTCTTCCCCAGATACCTATCTAGTTCTCTCTTAAAAGCTGCTATTGAATCGGACCTCACTACCCTTTCAGGCAGATCATTCCAAATTCGAACAACTCGCTGAGTAAAAAAAAATATTCTAGCCTCCCCTCTGCTTCTTTTGGTAGATATCTTAAGACTGTGACCATGGGTCACAGACACACCTACCAGCGGAAATAGTTTTTCCCTATCTAGCCTGTCAAAACCTTTCATGATCTTGAAGACCTTTATCAGGTCCTCTGGTAACCTTCTCTGCTCTAATGGGAAAAGTCCTAATTTCTCCAGTCTGTCCTCATAGCTAAGGTTCTCCATTCCTGGTATCATTCTTGTGAATCTCCTCTGCACCCTTTTCAGTGCTTTAATGTCCTTCCTGAAGTAAGGTGCCCAGAACTGGATGCAGTACTCCAGTTGAGGCCTAACCAGTGTTTTGTGTAGATTAACCATAACCTCCCTGCTCTTATACTCTTATGCCCCTACTAATAAAGCTCAGTACACTAAATGCCTTTTTTACTGCCTTATCTACCTGTCCTGCTACCTTTAATGATTCGCTTACTTGAACACCCAGATCTCTCGGTATGTTCACCCCCCCTTAAGATTGAGCTACCAAGTCTATATTCCCTCCTATCATTTTTTTTGTCATTGTACTCCAGTTGAGGTCTAAGCAGTGTTTTGTTGTTGTGGATGTGTTCAGCCGATCCCCTGGAACACAGCACAGGCTCCAACATGTAAGTCTCGACAGAGATCGCCAACATGACTAACCATCAGTATTATTTTACTTCCAGATCCTATTGCAATTGTGTCATTAATTATTTGTGGAGTCCTATATGTAGCTCAGTGGTTAGAGGACTCACCTTGCAAGCGAGAGACCTGGGTTCAATTCCAGCAGGGCAAAACCTTTGGTAATTTTCCTTACTCCACAGACCTGATAATAATCCCTAAAAACACCCAATAATAAATTGGTCATTTCAATCCATGACTGTTTGTGGGGACATTGCTGTGCGCAATTGGCTGCCATGTTTCAGTCAGTTCAGTCAGTTCACTTTACACTACATTCTGCGAAGCGCTTTGAAACATCTAGAAAACGTGGAAAGCACTATGTCAAATGCAAGACTTATTATTGTTAATTTGGGTGCAGTCTGCCTTGTGATTAAAGACCTGCCAGTATTTCAAGGATGTATAGGATTGCATTATATCCTATCTTATATTCTCTCCTCGTTCCAAATTCAATCCAAATTGAACTGATTTGGCCTCTGGTCTTATTGTTTGTTGAAAGTTACAGCCACATTTGCAGCCACGTTTGAAAGTTGCAGCTGTATGCCAACAGCTACAGCAATTCATCTAATGTCAATCCATAAAGTTCTCTGAGACTGTTTCTTTGTGAGCCACCATAGAAATTGAGTCCTGCCGAAGGGTTGTAGACCCGAAACGTTGACTCTTTTTCCTTTCTCCTTGGATGCTGTTTGACCTGCTGAGTTTCCCCAGCAACTTTTGTTTTTGTTTCAGATTACCAGCATTTGTAGTATTTTGTGTTTTGATAGAAATTTATGTTCTTACCACAGATGAAAGAGCTGGTGAGATGGTCCTTGGTTTTAGGAACATAGCTGTAGGTAAAATCTTAACCATGATTTTAAATTAATTCTCAGTTATTCTCACCTTCCTGTTATAGCATCAGCTGTTTCTTAAATGAGTCCAGTGTCCCTACCAGCTATCCAGCTGTTAACAATAATAATAATCGTTGCATTTGATATAACGCTTTTCACATCTTATCAACGTCTCAAAGCGCTTCATAGAATATACTGTAAAGTGATTTGAATGTATATTTTTGGGCAAATTGCAACAGCCAGTTGCGCACGGCAGTGTCCCACAAACAGCCGTGGATTGAAACAACCAATTTTTATTATTGTGGATTTTTTTGGAGGGATTATTATTAGGCGTGTGGAGTAAGGAAACTTGCCCAAGATTTCGCACTGATCTGCCTGGATTCGAACACAGGTCTCATGCTTGTATAATGAAATACTTTTTCTAGAATCTCCTTAAATTGTCCTTTAAAATCTTGAAAATGGGACTTCTTGTGTGTCTCGCTTGACTTATCTGAAAATATTGTTCTGGGTTTTGTTTCTCAACCCAGTTTAGCATTGTATATACTTCTTCAAGGTCCCCTCTAAGACATCTTTTTTTAAAGCCAGAAGAGTCCTCATTGATCTAGTCATTCATCAAAGCTCCCCTGCTGACATAGTATGCCTGCCTCACTCATCTTCTCTGTGGTGCCCCGAGAGATGCAGTGGCCCGCTTATTATTGCGGCAACCATAACTGAACCTGGGTGAATACGCTGCAGCTCATTACAAAACGGCCACTGTCTTGTATTGCGCTGCATAATGATGCATGTCTGGTTCAGGCAGGTTACACCTAATGGCACCTCCTGTGCAAGTAAATGACCAAGTGAATCTGGAGGATTGTTAGTTGGGACACTGAGAGAAAAGACCAGTCTCTTTTATGATTAGTTTCAGGGAAATCCCTCCACTGTCTCACACCCACCCCCCACCACCAAACCTCTGCAACCTCTTCAAACCATACCAACCCGACCTCTCACGTCACCCAGGAGGCACCAATCTGCTTCATGCCCCCCGCCCTTACCTACCCCAGCATTGGCTTTCAGCTTGTCTTACTCCACCCTCTGAAACTTCATCCTAGAGTTCCTCCGTCTCAAGACCTACCTCCGATTGCGCTTTCGGTCATTTTCCCCCTCCCCCCACCCACTTCTGCCTCCCTCAGTTTGCCCAGTCAAGAATATTAAGTGCCTTGTACAGAATTGGCTGTGGGTGAAACGCGTTTCACCCACAAAATACATAGTCAATTCACATTGCAATATATTCTGTGAAGTGATTTGCGACGTCTCAACGACAAGATAAAGCACTATATTAAATGCAAGGATTATTATTTGGTGCGTCCTTTTCACATGAAAGGTGCCGTATAAATGTCAATTTCAAAAGTGTGGTAGGGAAGCGGAATTTAACATTTCATCTGAAGAAGTCAGATGGAGTCCTGTAGCTCAGTGGTTAGAACATTTGCCTTACAAGCATGAGACCTGTGTTTTGAATCCAGGTAAGTCAGAGCGAAACCTTGGGCAAGTTTCTATACTCCACACGCCTAATAATAATCTGTCCCCCAAAAAAACTATAATAAATTAGTCATTTCAATCCACGACTGTTTGTGGGTACACTGCTGTGCGCAATTGGCTGCTGCATTTATCCCACAAGTATACAGTCAATTCACTTTACAGTATATTCTGTGAAGCGCTTTGAGGCGTCTGGAAGACGTGAAAAGCGCTATATCAAAATGCAAAGATTATTATTATAAGAATGGCACCTCTCCTATCCCGGAGATAGACTCAGTTAGACTCTCAATCTCATGTTCATTTATTTCCGATGTTTCCTGCGTCTCAGAACAACCGCTGAGATGGGTTCTCCCCCACCACCCACTCCAACAGACACATCAGTCAGGCTGATGCACGGTTTGATGAACATCAGAAGAACATCATTGATGAACATCATTTTAACCGGGCGAACACATCCAGGAGGGCTTTCCATCTGCTTCACTGTGTCTGCTCCGCACTAGGGATTAATAGGCTTTCTTTTTAAAAAAAACATAAAAAAGAAAAAGGTTGGGGATTATTAAAGATGTTTGCTTGTATTAAAATTAGTTGTAGAGTTTATTGCAACCCTGGTGCTTGTGGAAATTCAATGAGGAGAGATTATACCCTGGGGAATTGAATTGTTTGCATTCTCAACAAAGGGAAAATAGTCATGCAGCAACTAAAGGAATTTATGTCTTGTTCTTTTAAGTGTTTGAAGCTATTTCAGGGAACAAAATGATATGAACAGCCCCCGAATCCCTCAAACATCACTGTAGCCCTGTGTCCCAATTGCCGTCTTATTTCTTTGACTGTGTTCTAACCTCCCCCTTTGGTGCACGCAGGAGAAGTGTGTTTGAATTCGAGATGACTTGGACTGAGCGCCAGAAACACTGCAGCTCCAGCTGTCGCTCTTAAATTTCCAGGCATTTGCATTCAGAACCGGTGATATTTAGGCGGATATTAATGCAGTCGGGCTGGCAGCACCATTGAGTGTTTGTTGTGTGTTTATAATCCCTAATTGTGGACTTGGAAAGAAATGAGAGATAAGTTTGTGAATTCTTAAATAATCCTTGTTTGCCGAACTGCCTGGCTGTGCGAGACATGTTTCAGCATTCGCTGTAATATCTATGGTTCTATAATCAGGCTTGCGCTCAGCAGGACCATTCCTGTAGCTCAGTGGTTAGAGCACTCGCCTTACAAGCGTGAGATCTGGGTTTTGAATCCAGGCAGGTCAGGGCAAAACCTTGGGCAAGTTTCCTTACTCCACACGCCTAATAATAATCCCTCAACAAAACACAATAATAAAATTGGTCATTTCAATCCATGACTGTTTGTTGGACACTGCTGTGCGCAATTGGCTGACGCGTTTCGCCCACAAATATACACAGTCAATTCACTTTATAGTATATTCTGTGAAGTGCTTTGAGACATCTAGAAGACATAAAAATGATATATCAAATGTAAGGATTATTATTATTGTTACAACACAGGGAACTGTTTAGATCAGCGAGGCTATGCTGGAGCTATCTACCCGAAACCCAATTCCCTGTCCTTGCCACATTCTAATAACCTTGTGGATGAAGGTTATTATTCTGTTCATACTTCCAGTGATAATGCTTGATTTACGCTGCCAACCCCTTATGGGTTATCTTTGCATTAATCCTCCACAAATCTTTTGGAATCTCGAGGGGCTTCAATCCAGATCCCTTCTTAACCTTCTCTGTTCTGGTTGCAGAGGATGTGTGACTCCTGCCAGCGACTCAGAATAACTGCTGCTAGCAAATTTGGATGTGAATGTATGTGGACCTCCTGTAGTTCAGTGGTTAGAATACTTGCCTTGCAAGCGTGAGATCTGTGTTTCGAATCCAGACAGGTCAGGGCGAAACCTTGGGCAAGTTTCCTTACTCCACACGCTTAATAATAATCTCTCCAAAAAAACCACAATAATAAAAATTGGTAATTTCAATCCACGACTGTTTGTGGGGACACTGCTGTGTGCAATTGGCTGCAGCGTTTCGCCTACAAATATACAGTCAATTCACTTTATAGTATATTCTGTGAAGTGCTTTGAGACGTCTAGAAGACGTAAAAGGCACTATATCAAATGCAAGAATTATTATTATTCTGTGAGTTGCTTTGAGATGTCGATAAGATGTGAAAAGCGCGTTTTCAAATGCAAGGATTATTATTATTACTACTATAAACGTCCTTTTTTTTCTAAATGAATTCACTCACACTGATCCTCTGGGCATCTAAATACAGTTAAACACTTGTTTTGAATACAATTAAGTATTAATAATAATCCTTGTATTTGATATAGTGCTTTTCACGTCTTCCAGAAGGCTCTAAGTGCTTCACAGAATATACTGTAAAGTGAATTGACTACGTATGTGGGTGAAACGTGGTGGCCAGGTGGTCTGTTTGTGTTTTCCTCCTTTTCTCTGTTGCTGGAGACATTGGTCACACCTCTTTCTCCCCCTTTGCCCACAGCCAGCAACCACTAAACCCCCAGCAGCCTTAGCCGCGGCAGGAGGAGACCTCGACCTCTTCATCGAAGCAGCCACAAAGTCCGAAGACTCTGCAAAGAAACCACTCTCCAAGGATTCCATCTTATCACTTTATGGCACAGGGACGATGCAGCAGCAACAAGCTCCACCAGGTAAAGCCATGTTCAATAACAAGAACAACAAAATTACATTTATAGAGCGCCTTTCACATTGGGAGGATGTCCCAAGGCGCTGTATAGACAGTTCGGGACCCGAGCAAGGGAAGTGGGCAGGGTAGGAGGGAGGGACGGGAGAGAGTTAGGAGGGGAGGGAGAGAGTTGGGAGGACGAGAGAAGGCACAGTCAAAGAGGAGGATCTTGAGACCGGCCTTGAAGGAGGCGAGGGAGGGAGTGAGGTGAAGGGACTGTAGGATGGAGTTCCAGAGTGTGGGGGCAGAGAGGCTGAAAGCCCGTCTACCGATTGTACGGGGGGGGGGGGGCAGGGAGGTTCATAGGGAGACAGCAGGTCGGAGAGGTAGGAGAGGGCAAGGCCGTGAATGGCCTTGAAGGTGAGGATGAGGTTCAGAGTACAGAGCCACTGAGTGTAACACTCCATAAACCCACCGAGGGTAGTGGCAATCTGGAACCCTTGCCTCCAAAACACTGTGGATGCTGAATCAGTTGAAATTTTCCAAACAGGTTGATAGGTTTGTAAAGGGGTCCTGTAACATATTGGTTAGAGCACTTACTTGGCAAGAGAGAGGACCTGGGTTTGATTCCTGGGCAGAGCAAAACGTTAGACAAGTTTTCTTACACCACACACTTCTGTTTAGCTAGCAGTAAGTAGGAACCTGGTTGTTAGTTGGTTGGCGGTTTGCTTTTCCGGGGGTAATAATCCCTCAAAAAAACAATTGGGCACCCAATCCAATACTGTTTGTCACTGCAAATGGCTGCCGCATTTCTCCCACAAATACACACCTTTCGCACAGAAAATACACTGCATCCTCTGGATTCTTAGGAAATCTCACTTGTCACTACTTTCACCCAGTTGAATTCACTTTACAGTATATTCCGTGAAGCACTTTTGAGATGTCTAGAAGATGTGAAAGGCACTATATCAAATGCAAGGATTTTTTTAACTTATTAATTACACATCAGAGAATCTGTACTTTATCCTGACTGCCTTCTATCGTTACCCTGATCAAATCCCTATTGTTGTCACAATGCTTCTTCCAACATCAAGGGCTGCGATTCTGTTCAATGAACTCTTACGGTCGAAACTTAACAAACGTCTTTTTGAAAATCCATATAAACAATATTGATTGATTGTCTTCTGTCCAGCACTGAAGTAGCCTCCTCCAGTCTGTGCATGCTTGTGCGTGAGCGAAACTCAATGTAGCAACAGGGAACCAGAGGAGCCTGAGAAGGCCTGGGGTGATGGGGCTGAATGACCTTTCAGTATGCCTTCTCTTTAACCTTCTGTTTAATTGCCTTTGATGGGCTCTGCTTCATGTTTGAGCGAGCCAGACCTTATTGTCTTATCACATCCCTCGATCTAAACATGAACACTTCTCTTGAGCTGAGCTAAACTGAGCTGCGTGGCTGAAGTATGGAGTTTGTGTCAGTTCATTTAATAGTAAAGCTAAACTGTAGAACTTCCTAAATCTCCTCCACAGCCAAATAATGAAAACCTTGCTGACATTAATTATAGTAATTAGTTTATTCCAGATCTTTGGAAGTGACAGGGAATTAATTTTGAACATGAAGGAAAATGATTCTTTGTTCTGGAAACGGAACAAATCGCCAGTGTAACATAACACATGAGGACCCAATAATATACACTCCTGCTTGTAGACGTCAAATTACAGCTCCTACAGAACGAGGAAAGTGAATCATCCTCAACCAGAGATAATTTGGTATTGACAGCTTTTACGTAAAATAAATTAAATGTTTTAAGTTTATAACTCTGTGGAGATCAAGAGACACTTACATTACATAGCGTAATTTACTCTGCAAAGAGAAAGACTCGAAAATATCAAATCAATATCTTCAAGCTTTGAAATAGCAGAAAAATAATAACGTGTTTACTCAATTCACGACTGTTTGTGGGCCCAAATTGACTGATGCGTCTCACCCACAAAGTATCCAGTCAATTTACTTTACAATACATTCTGTGAAGCACTTTGAGACGTCCCAACAATACGATAAGGCGCTATATCCAAAGGAAGAATTATTAGTACAGTAAAAGCCTGTTTATCCGTGACCCGATTAACCGGATTGCTCGACCCCTTCCCGGGGCAAATCCCCATTCCAGCAATCGCGAGTATGCTCACTTCGCGCAGTGCATGCAATGCGTGCGCATGCACACTTATTAAACTTATGAACTTGGGGTTTTTTATCGATCTTTTTACCAATCAGAGTGTGCTGGAATGCTTTATTGGTAAGTATCCATACAATATTCTGTTACTATTTAGCGTATTATTAATATGGTATGTTTTAAAATAAGTTAATTTTTTGTGTTGGGTTTTCGGCTATTTGCCGTCCGATTATCCGACACAGTCGACCCCCTGGAGGGTGCCAGATAAACGGGCTTTTACTGTATTATTATTTTCAGGACAGCAGTAAAAAATAAATAACTTGCGGCCATTCTTCTTTACATCAGGTATTGCGCACAGCAATATCCCACAAACCGCCATGAAGTGAATGACTCAATTTTACTCTTTTAAAATAGGTCCATGGGATCTTAATAAAATAATAATAATCCTTGCATTTGAAACAGCGCTTTTCACGTCTTGAGACATCTCAAAGAACTTCACAGAATATACTATAAAGTGAATTGACTCTATATTTGTGGGCGAAACGCGGCAGCTAATTGTGGATTGAAATGACCAATTTTATTATTGTGGGTTTTTGTGGAGGGATTATTATTAGGCACGTGGAATAAGGAAACTTGCCCAAGGTTTCGCCCTGACCTGCCTGGATTCAAATACAGGTCTCACACTTGTAAAGCGAGTGCTCTAACCACTGAGCTACAGGAGCTCCATATTCTTTTAGCATCTACTCTAACAGGCATAATAGTATCTGTCAAAGGGAAACACCCAAATGATTGAAAAGAAAAATATAAAAGATTGCAGGGACAGGGCAGAGGAGTGGGTATCAAATGGATAGCTCTTTCTGAGAGACAGTAAAAAAAAAACTTGCGTTTGATTTAGTGCCCTTCACATCAGGAGGACATCTAAAACACTTCACTGAATTTACCGCAAAGGGTAGCAACTGTCCACCCTGCGGGCAAGCCCAGTTACACTCTGTATAACAGGAGAAACGCCTTACTTTTATATTCCAGAATTGATGTGATAACCCACAACTGTTTTTAGGACCTCGCTGTGCGCAATTGGCTTCCTTGATCCACCCACAAAATAAACAGTCAATTGACTTCACAGTATTCTGTGAAGCGCTTTGAGGCATCTCAACAACATGCTAAGGCATGCTAACAAATGCAAGGATTATTATTGACAATATGGTGAGCCAAACGGCTGCCTTCTGTGTTGTGAACCTCCAGGATCATTTGCATCATTCTCTGATCCCCATTGTATCAGTGCTGTCTCACTTAGCGGAGTCGTGTAGCTCAGTGGTTAGAGCACTCGCTTTACAAAAGTGAGATCTGTGTTTCGAATTCAGGCAGTCCAAGGCGAAACCTTGGGCAAGTTTCCTTACTCCACACACCTAATAATAATCCATCCAAAAAACCCGACAATAATAAATTGGTCATTTCAATCGACAACTGTTTGTGGGTCACTACTTTGCGCAATTGGCTGCTGCGTTTTGCCAACAAGTATACAGTCAGTTCACTGTACGGTATATTCACTTTACAGTACTGTATTGTGAAGCACTTTGTGACGTCTAGAAGGCGTGAAAAGCGCTCTATCAAAATGCAAGGATTATTATTTATTATTCATTATTATTATCCACGACAAACAGAAGGGACTAGTTCTTATGGTGTCATAAAGAGGAAATGATTGCTTGCCTTGGTGTACAGTGCCTCTCATTTTGCTTGCGTGTTGCTCAAGGGTATTAAAATTATAAATATAGATAGACTTCGATTTCAGGCTTTAAGTGAGACAGCACTAATACACTGGGGACCAGAGAATGTTGCAGCACAAAACAGGCAATTTGGCCCAGGAAGTCTGTGTGACTTTTTTTCTCTCTCTCCATGAGCCATCAAGTCTAATCTCTCCCCTTCACTCTCCCTACCCTTTAATATCCCTCCTTTCCAAACATCTATTGAATTCCCTTTTCAAATAATTGATGGACTTCTTTTTACCAACACTCAAAGAAGTTACCTTCAGAATCCAATAATCCCTTTAACCTTTAGTTTTGACTTTTATATCATTATCGTTGCTGCTGTAGCAACCCGCGGGTCATGTCACTGTTTGATAGAAATTTTCAGCACGAAGGAGGCAATTCAGCCCATCGTTTGTCTGGCACCGGTAGAACCTACTGCCGCCAATTTTCCAATCGCCTTTTTAAAAAATTAATCTCTCCTTCCATTTCCCCTCTCCCCATAATCCTGGATTATCATGGAGTCCTACTGTAGCTCAGTGGTTAGAACACTTGTCTCACAAGCGAGAGACCTGGGTTCGATTTCCAGGCAGGTCAGGGCGAAACCCTGAGTGAGTTTCCTTACTCCACACGCCTAATAATGATCCTTCATGAAAAATAAAACAATACTAAAAATTTGTCATTTCAATCCATGACTGTTTGTGGGACACTGCTATGCACAATTGGCTGCCGTGTTTCACCCACCAATGTACAGTTCAGTTCACTTTGAAGTGAATTGTGAAGACTTCACAGTAAACACTTCACTGTGAAGCGTTTTGAGACATCTCGAAGACATGAAAAGCGCTACATCAAATGCAAGGATTATTATTATTATTAATCCTGAATATTTTTACTTCTTAGGCACCAATCTAATTCTCCTGTGCATTAATCCTATCCTATTGAATCCAATAGCATTAATCCTATTGGATTCAACCTCAGTGGCCAACTGTGGCAAAAGATTTCCACTCCTCCCAACCTCCCGCTGACTCCACGTTTCCCCTGACCCTCCACTGGCAATCCTGGGGCTCTGTTGTAATGTGGTAAAGTGCCAAGCAAAAGCGGTGGAGGCAAAAGTCCAATGTGGGTTTTAAGAGGAAAGTCGGGAGGTAAATGTAAAATGGAGACTTAGGAGTATGGCAAAAAAGGCTGGGCAGTGGGATTGAATGAACAAACAAACAGCTTACTCCGAGACCCAGGGCTCTCTTGACAGGCTGAAAATTTCTATCATTCTGTAAGCATGTTGTCTTTTTAGTTACTTGTAGCTCAGACAGAGAGGCAAGTAATACTCCCAACTGCAGCTGGATACTGGCATTGACAAATTCTGACCTCATACATGTTTGATATTCTTACTAATGCGATTCCGTTTCTCGTATAATCATATTCACAGTGACTTTTAAAAGGGAATTGGACAGGTATTAGAAATTGAATAATATCGAACTGCAGGAGTAAAGGGTAGCGGGAGAATGAAAGGACAGTTCTTTTAGAGAACTGCAGTCCTCTGACACACCACAATAGCTTCTATCTGTGCTCAGTATGGCAAAATGTTCAGGGATAAACTGTGATGATTGTGTATTGTCCACCTCCGCAACATTGCCAGACTCCGCCACTACCCCACCCCCATGCTGCCGAAACACTCATCCACACATTCATTACATCTAGGCTCGACTACGGGACTCTCTCCTCGTCAGCCTTCCCAGCTCCTCCCTTCACAAGCTGCAGATTATTCAGAACTCTGCAGCTCGTGTACTTTTCTGCACTAGGCTCCGCGACCACATCACTCCCACCCTCGCCCGTCTCCACTGGCTCCCCATCCCCCAGAGGATTGAATTCAAGATCCTTGTCCTCACTTTCAAGGCCATTCAAGGCCTTGCCCCCGCCTATCTCTCCGACCTGCTGTTTCCCTATCAGCCTGCCCATCCCCTCCATTCAGCGTGCTCTGGCTTGCTCCACGTCCCCCACCCGAATTGCCCTACCTCGGTGTCCGGGCTTTCAGCTTCTCTGCCCCCACACTATGGAACTCTATCCCACAATCCCTTTGCCTTGCTTCCTGCCTTTCCGCCTTCAAGACTAATCTCAAGACCTTCCTCTTCGACCGTGCCTTCTGCTCCCCCCCCCTAACTCTCCCCCCTCTCCTACTCTCGTTCCCCCTACCCCGACCCCTCCTCCACTGCTCGGGTCCATACTCAACTGTTCAGCGCCTTGAGACATCCTCCCGATGTGAAAGGCGCTCTATATGTTGTTGTTGTTGTTGTGGAACAAGAGCCTCAGTAGGAAATATCTTTCCCTTTAAGATATTTCAGCCCAGATCTCTGCGGTTTTTCTTTGTGTCTCAAGACCACGCACCTGTTACACCTTTTTTTCATCAGCATTTGCTTCAGACTGTAGTCCACAAGAGATATAAAGGGGAGGGGAGAATAGTCCATTGAGCCAGTTATTTGTAACCCAGTTTAAATACATTCAAGGAATTTCTGAAAAGGTTTCACTGCTGTTGTAATATAAAACAGAGATCTTGGTGTCCTGGGAACAGTATATCTGAGTGTCTCTAATTGCCCTGACTGTGTTCACGGTGGAATCCTGCAGCACAAGCCAAGAAGACCCGGGTTCGATTCCCAGGCAGGGTGAAGCCTTAGGCAAGTTTCATTACTCCACATGCCTCTGTTTACCAAGCAATCAGTAAGAATATGGTTGTTAGTCGAATGGCGGATTGCTTTCTGTGTTAGGAATCCCTAAAAAAAAAGTTTGGTGACTCAATCCACAACTGCACCGCGGTGCACATCTGGCTGCCAATTTTTGCCCACAAAGTACTGTACACAGTTGTTTTACAATATATTCTGTGAAGCGCTTCGAGACGTCTCAACGACTGATAAAGCGCTACACCATATGCGTGGATTGTATCATCGGAGCAGTTTTCTGTTGGGGTTAAGCATTCTGAGCGAATCTGCTGGACTTTAGCGAACGCTTTGCCTCTAACGATATCATCCTTCACTCCTCACAGCTGCCGTCTTCATGGCTGCTTCTCAAATGCCATTCATCACGCATGCCACCAGCTACCCCAACTTCCCCAATATGGGAGCGGCCATGCCCGCCACAGCCGGCATGATGGGCAGCATGATGGGACAGCCCGTGGGCATGATGGGCCAGCCTCCAGGAATGATGGTGGGCATTGGAATGCCAAATGGATTTATGGGCAGTGCACAGACTGGCGTGATGGGAGTGCCAGACAGCATGATGGGCGCCCCAGGAGGAATGGTGGGGAGCGCAGTCAACCCACAGACTATGTACAGTGTGCAACAGAGCCAGCAACCACAGTGGAACGTAAGTCAGGTCAGACTTGGGGCGCTAACTAACCCCTCTGTATTGCGGACCTCCTGCAGCTCGGTGGTTAGAGCACTCGCCTTACAAGCATGAGACCTGTGTTCAAATCTAGGCAGGGCGAAATCTTGGGCCAGTTTCCTTACTCCACACGCCTAATAATAATCCATCCAAAAAAGACACAATAATAAACATTGGTCATTCTCAATCCACAACTGTTTGTGGGACACTGCTGTGCGCAAGTGGCTGCCACGGTTCGCCCACAAATATACAGTGAATTCACTTTACAGTATATCCTGTGAAGCGCTTTGAGACGTCGATATGATGTGAAAAGCGCTACATCAAATGCAAAGATTATTATTATAATGAAAGGCACTATAAAAATGCAATTTGTTGTTGCGACACTTACTGAATGAAATAGCAGCCCTTCCTTTACCGGTGTGGGGGTGGCGGGTGGGGGATTATTGATTGCCAATAATGGGTAAATTGTAGTGTTGAGGGTCTGAAAGTCAACATTTGACCTTTTCGGAGAAATTATAGCGCCTGGGGAAGCCAATCGAAGGAGGCCAGAGCTATATATCCATCTGGGCTTTCTTCTTATTGTGTTTTACTGTTGCTCTTCAAATATTTATCCAATGCCCTTTTAAATCTCTTCATGACTTCAAACCATTTCAGGTCCTGCGTAAAAGTACTTTTTCTATCCTCCCCCTTAACTCTTTCAATGATAATCTTGAGTTCTCGTCGCCTGGTTAACTGACTGTATAATTGTTTAACCCTCTGTTGGGATATCTGATCCCAAGGTTCAAAATATAACCCGACAATCCAATTAAGGTGTAATAGAGATTTATTACAAAATAAATTACAAAAGCAGTAAAATAATAATGTCGCTACAAGTAGCAAAATTATACTACCAGTTTCGGAGCAGTCAGTCACAACGGTCTCTGTGCCTTCCCACGGCTGCATCTGCTGCTTCCGCTAACAGTCTTTCTATCACTAATAAGAACCCTGTCTACCTCAGGACATACAGCCTATCACACCACCCCTCTCATGCTCTATTTAACAAATTCACTGAGTGTAAAACCAGGTGCACATTTCTGTAACTCCCTTCCCTGCCTGTAAAACAGAACAACTGAAACCAGTAATTCTGGACAACAGTGGCAAGCTGGAGATCTCGGCCTCCACCTTGAGACACTCCCCAACTGTTGTGTGGAGCCGCTCTTTCCCTCCTATCTTTATACTTCTCCACCAGCCTGGCTTAATCTAAAACACAACCCTTTTATGTGTGATTATTCCTTCATTTGTCATCCTGGTGTCTCCTGATTCTTGGTGATCCTTGCCCTGTTTTTCATTAGCCCTTTCCTTATCATGACTAGCAGAGCGCTTCTCAAACATTCCTCTTTTCTCATAATACCTTATAGTAAAACACCTCCCCTCTACCCAGGCCTGTTTTGTCTGCCTCCTCGTTTACCCCGTGACTTCCTACCTTAGGGAAGACAAAGAGTAGTTATATGGATGTCTTTAACCGAACATGTTTTCTGTTCCCCGTCCTTGAAATTTATCATATCTACTACACCTGGTGCCAACCTGGCTATATTCAGTTCTGTTTTACAGACAGGGCTGGTTTCTGCAACTCTGCAGCCTTCTTAGTTTTATACCCAAATTTCTAATGTTCTACTACTTATTATACACATTGATTTACTTATTAAACATAAAATAAACGAAATGATTCAACTAAACCTAACACCTATTTATAACCCTATTTATCCTATCAATTCTAAGGACCTCCGTCAGACCTGGTCTTAACCTGCTCTATTCCAGTGAAAACAGCCCTCATTTTTCATAATTATAGCCCCTCATGTCTGGTGGGACTACACTGCATTCTCTCCACGACTCTGCACAAGCGAAAGGACCAGGGTTCGATTCCTCGGTGGAGCAAAACCTTAGGCACGTTTCCTCACTCCAACGCCTCCGTTTACCCATCAATAGTGGGAACCCAGTTGTCTGGTTGTTAGTCGATTGGCAGATCACTTTCCAAAGCTAATAATCTAAAAATATTTTGGTTTCATAATAATTTAGTCAATTAATCCACGACTGTTTGTGGGACACTGCTGTGCACAATTGGCTGTCACTTCTTTCTCAGAAAACATGCAGTTAATTTACTTTACAGTATGTTCTGTGAAATGCTTTGAGATGTCTAGAAAACATGATAAGGCAAGTTAACAGGTTACGTTTTTTTTAAAAGCAGCAGTATAATAATAATAATCCTTATATTTGATATATGCTTGTGCATTTGGATGTGCGCGCGGATTCCAATATGCGCATGCATTCCGTGCTCAAGGCCCAGGAGGCTTGCAATGCCGGCGACAAGGTAAGTTGAAAAAGTTTGCATTATACCAATATATCGATATATCACCGGACACGATATACCGATATTTGCAATTTATCGATTTTTTTTATATACCACATTTTTTGATATATCGATATATTTCAATTTCCAATATCATATGAAAAATTATACCGATATATCGCCGGACACTAGCGCTTTATTACGTCATTCAGACATCTTAAAGTGCTTCACAGAATATACTGCAAAGTGGAAACCGTGGACTACTAATTTCTTAGTTCTATCCCTTCCACACTCACACCAGCCCCTGAGTATTTTTGTGGGCAAAACGTGGCAGCCAATTGTGCACATTGGTGCCCCTCAAACAGTCGTGGATTGAGCAAGCAAACTTTTTAGTAAACAGGTAAAATGACTTGATTTTCCTTTTTCTTTCCCCATTTCCTTCCTCTGTCTTTTATAATTTACTGAGCTCCCTCCCCGCAGCTCAGCACAAAGGAGGGAGTTCACACTCATACACCCCTGCTCGTTGTGATTCCCCATTCACTGTATTGCCCTGGATTGTGGCTGGATCGGTTGGTTCATAGAATCATAGAATCTTACGGCACAAAAGGAGGCCATTCGGCCCATCTGGTCTGCGCCGGCTCTTTGAAAAGAGCAACTCAATCCCACTGCCCCGCGCTCTCCCCGTAATCTAACATGGTTGGTGAATTGATAGTTGATTAACCTGGTTGATGAGCCTTTGTATGTAAATGTATAACTTTCACCTCCGGGAGCTGCTGCGAGTGGAGGGGACAGAACTAAGACGTTGGCAGTCCACAGTTTCGTTCATAGGAGTAGACCATTCAGACCCTCGAGCCTGTTCTGCCATTCTCTAAGATCATTGCCGATCTGTATCTCAACTCCATCTATCCTTCCCCCCCCCCCAATTTGCTCCGTATCCCTTGACACCCTTATCTAACAGTCGATCTTACCATTTTGGCTGGGAAATAGTTACAGTAAAACCTGGCGAGCAAATGAATCAAGTAAGCCAGAGAATAGAGGTCATGATCCTCAATCCCGTCTTCAAGGCCCTCCACTGCCTTGATCTTCCCTACCTCTGTGACTTGCTAACTGCACACAGACATGAACCACGGCAGACAGCCAGAGATTTTAGTGAACAATCGATTATTGTTATTTTTCGGGAGGAATTATTATCAGGCGCGTGGAATAAGGAAACTTTCCCAAGGTTTTGCACTGCAGGAAATTGAACCCAGTTTCTCTCGCTTGCGAGACAGGTGCTCTAACCACATGCCTCTGGTTATCTAACAGTTAGTAGGAACCTCATGGTTTGTCGATTGGCAGATCGCCTTTCCGGAGATAATAATCCCTTCAATGTTTGTGGGCCACTGCTGTGCGCTATTGGCTGCCGCAAAAATGCAAATAATGCAAAGATTATTCTTATAATTATTGTTACTGCAGCTTTGACGAATGACCAAAGTGTTGGTCAGTCCATGGTCTGCATGTGAGTTGGCCAGGGCAATGGGGATGGAGCGAGGGGAAAAGATGAGCAAAAACACAGTCAGAGAGGAAGGTCTTGAGGGGAATTGAAGGAATTGAGGGGTCTTGAGGCCTTGAAGTAATCCAGGGAGGTGTGAGGCAAAGGGACTCTGACATATCCTGTGTCCTGTGGAGTCCTGTAACTCCTGTGGTTAGAGCACTCGCCTTCCAAGCGTGAGACATGTGTTCGAATCAAGGCAGGTCAGGGCGAAACCTTGGGCAAGTTTCCCTACTCCACACACCTAATAATAATCCCTCAAAAAAAAACTATAATAAATTGGTCATTTTCAATCCACGACTGTTTGTGGGACACTGCTGTGCGCAATTGGCTACCGAGTTTCGCCCACAAATATACAGTCAATTCACTTTGAAGTATATTCTGTGAAGCGCTTTGAGACGTCTAGAATATGTGAAAAGCGCTATATCAAATGCAAGGATTATTATGTCTAGAGAAAATGTCACAACCAGACCTTAGTGAACTCTACCCTCCCACCCTTTCTCCTTCCCAATACAGAGCACATACACACACTTCTTTACAGCAGGGGTCACTGGATAGCTGCCAGGCATGGAAACCTCTTTGTTCTTTCCCTTCGCCTTAGCTGTGGGACATTGAGGCTTTTATTTGAAAACCACTGAGCGACCTTTCTATTGTTCCATAACTATACTGTGCGGTGAATGTGTGGCAGAGCCATTTACTTCTTTTGTCGATTTCCGTCTTATTTTCCTTGAAGAGAATTTTCATCCAGTCAACTCACTTCTCAAGTCATTGGGGCCTCTTTGAATTTGTACTTTTCCCTTCAATAAAATAGCTTTATTTCTGCCTGGTTTCCCTCTTGAGGCTTACACCCACACTTGGGGAAACTCAGGTCTTGCTTGCTGTTGTTTCAGTGGAACTGGATGCATACTAATACTCTCTGGAATTAGGTAAACAGGATGTGTCCCTCCAGGGAGAGAGAGAGCATTGCATTCCCACAATCTATCTCTGGGATTTCCATGTGTAGGTGGGAGGCCTGAGATTCTGAGCTTGGTTTGCATGCTCTTAAAGCACAGTGATGGGTTTCCAGATTATCAGAAATTCTACCACCCGCATTCTCATCTGAACCAAACTCCGCTACCCTATTACCCCAGTCCTTGCCAGACTTCATTGGCTCCCTGTCTCAGAGAGGATCGATTTCAAGATCCTCACTCTTGTTTTCAAATCTCTTCACTCCTCTGCACCACCCTACCTCTCTAACCTCCTCTCTCCTTACAACAGCACCTGTTGCCTTCGCTCCACCAGGTCTGGCCTCCTCCTTGTTGCCCGAATCCTCCGCTCCACCATCAGTGGCCGTGTCTTCAGCCACTATGCCCCGAGGGTCTGGAACTCACTCCCTTTGCCTCGCCCCCTCTTTTCCTGTTTTCAGGTCTTGGCTATAAATACCTTTCTTTTCGACCAGGCTTTTGTTCACATTTTTCCCTCTTCCCCTGGCTCAGCCCCAGAATCCGTTATTGTGAAGCACTCTGGCGTGGAGGGCGCTATATAAATCCAAGTTGTTGTTGTTTCACTTGTGTCAGAAACCCGGCTGACCAAAATAAAGCTCCTGAGAGCTTTATTGCTTTATTGTTAAATTGACAGTGAAAGTTCCTGGCGACTGGGAGCAATTTCCCTGATAGTACATCTTTAATGAAATCAATGTGAAATTGATTTTTTTAAATTTGTTATCAATTTAAGGAAGGGAATCTGATAATAAACTATCAGCTACTCGTTGTACTTGTGTGTCTGGACGTGATAGATGGATGAGGGAGTTTTTCATGCATTCTTTATTGCAAGCTAATTGGACTCACCCCCTGGTAGACAGTGTCATGCTGGCTTTTTGCAATCCAACACCCTTATTGCAACTGTTAAAAACTTCCTCAATTTATATGGTCTCCTCTTGCCATTTTCTTCCCCCACCCCTTCCCCCCCCACTTACTAAAACCTTGCAAAAAATGGGGGGTTGGGGTGTGGGGAGGACCCGGATTTGGTTCCCAGGTGGAGCAAAACATTGGGCAACACTCCACAAGCCTTCAAAAATAATAATTAAGTTTTGTAGCTCAGTGGTTAGAGCACTCGCCTCGCAAGCAAGAGACCTGGGTCCGATTCCAGGCAGGGTGAAACCTTGGGCAAGTTTCGTTACTCCACACCTAATAATCTTGAAGAAAAAAAAACTAATAAATTGTTCATTTCAATCCACGACTGTTTGTGGGACACTACTGTGCGCAATTGGCTGTCACGTTTCGCCCACAAAATATGCAGTCAATTCACTTTACAATATATTCTGTGAAGCGCTTTGAGACATCTGGAAGACGTGAAACCGCTATATCAAATGCAAGAGTGATAATTATTACTAATAATTCCTTGTTAAACCAGTGCCTTAGCCTATTGGCTAGTGATCAACGCATTCGCCTCACAGGTAGGACAACTCGGGTTCCATTCCTATGCAGGACAAAACCTTAGTCAAGTTTCCTTACTCCACACACCCCTCTGTCGGAATCCTGTTGTTAGTTGATTGGCAGATCACTTTCCATGGGTAATAATCCCCTTCACAAAAAATGTGATCACTCCATCTGGGACTGTTTGTGGGACACTGCTGTATGCAATTGACTGCCCCGTTTCGCCCGCAAAGTAATAATAATAATAATAATCCTTGCATTTGATATGGCGCTTTTCATGTCTTCTAGACACCTCAACAACAAACAAACAAACAAAACTTACATTTATATAGCGCCTTTCACGTCGAGAGGACGTCCCAAGGCGCTGTACAGTCAGGTAGGACAAGAGCAGGGTGGGAAGGATCAAGGCAGGATGAAGAATAGTAGGAAAAGTAACTGTATATTAGTGGGCGAAACGTGGCAGCCAAATTGCGCATAGCAGTGTCCCACAATCAGTCACGGAAGTGGGACTAGGGGCAAAAGGGGGTAAAGAAGCAAAAGGGGAGGGGTCGAGGCAGGGGGAAGAAAAGCAGGAAAGTCGACTGTATACTTGTGGGCGAAACGCGGCAGCCAAATTGCGCACAGCAGTGTCCCCACAAACAATCGCGAAAATGGGGCCAGGGGAGAAAGGGGGAAAAGAGGGTAAGGGGGGAGAGGTGGGATGGGTTAGGGTTAGGGAGGAAGAGGGGGGAGAAAGGGCGGTAAGGAAGAGAGGGAGCGAAAGATGGGTGGGGGCAAGATCAGGAAGAGGGAAGAGGGAGGGAAGGGGAAAAGGGAGGAGAGAAAGTGGGGAAAGGGAATGAGGGAAGAAGAAGAAGAAAAAGCGCTTCACAGAATATACAGTAAAGTGAATTGATTGTACATTGGTGGGAGAAACGCGGCAGCCAATTGCGCACAGCAGTGTCCCACAAACAGTTGTGGATTGAAATGACCAATCTTTTGGGGGTGGAGAGGGATTATTATTAGGCATTTGGAGTAAGGAAACTTGCCCATGGTTTTGCCCTGACCTGCCTGGATTCGAAACCCAGGTCTCACGCTTGTAAGGCGAGTGCTCTAACCATCGAGCTACAGGACTCCATAAGCACACAGTCTTTACAGTATATTCTATGAGGCGCTTGAAGTGTGATACGGCTCTATATCGTGTGCAAGAAGCATTATGATTATTATTATTATTGATATTTTACCAGACCCGGCTTTGGTTGTGCTGGTGATGATGTTGTGATTGTGTTGTGTCTCCAGCAGGTGAGCCAGCAAATGGCTGGGATGAATCTGAACTGCCCCAGCGGTGTGATGGGGTTCGGGCAGCCGGCAACATGGGCCAGCAATCCTACAGGCCAAACTCTCAGCACTCAGCTGTGGAAATGAGATTAGAGCAACAAGCGCAAGGTGTCCTCGGCCCAGGAAGGAGCACTCGCCATCCCTTCTGTTACAAATAGACTCTTTAATTTTATCCTTGTACAAAAATGCTACGGTTTTCTGACTGCTAATATTACCTAGTTGATCTAGACATTGCCAGCAGTCTTTATTGATTCATCCTCTTAATGAAGTGATTCCCTGATTAAAACTGTGGAATGGCAGTTTTATCATCTCGTCGCTCTTTCGCTGTCTCTCTTTCTCCCACGTGTGAGCGCGTGCTCTCTCTCTTGCGCTCTCTCTCTCACGCGCTTTTTTTCGCTTAATATTCCCATCCCTTTTCTTTTTCTAAGCTGTGTCAGTCACCGCCTATTTTGAGCAGTTTACAATGCATTGTGATATTATTGTTACCTGATTGTAGCTAGTCCCTTGTACAGCTTGGGAAAGGGTAGCGAGTATCATGTCAGTGACCCAAACCCTTCTCTTCCCCTCTCAACCCGTCACCCAACCTCCAGTTCACCAATACTCTGTAACAAGTACTCAAACTTCCTCTCGCAATGGTTTCATCAGCCAATGTACATTAAGGCAACTAGGTGTAAGTTTCAATGAGCTCCTTCCTGAAATACAATTCATTTTTCTTTTGGGGTGTTTGTGTGTATCGTGCGTTATTATGTGGAAGAAAATATTGATAATTTTTTTTTAAAAGCACGGTTAACAATAAATGGAAATAAAATAATAGATCTGGATGGTAGAGTCAAAACAGAACGGTTTGGATGTAGGTCGGGTACAAATCTCCTTCCCCCCACCCTCCCTCCCCCTCCCACTCCCTGCCCCCTCCTCACCCACCCCAAGAATGAAAAGCTACTCATATCAGAACTCAGGTTACACGTGAACAGGAGGGTACTGCAGCCGCAGGTTTACAATCCGATTTACCCGCGAGATTTCCTGAACGTTCACTCATTAAACCCAGTCGCGTATCTGTGTGAAAGGTCTCCCCATCCCCATTAATTCCCATCTTGACCACTTTCACCCCCCCCCCCCCCCCATACACCCGAATGTGGACCTTTCTCCTCCCACACCACTCGAATGTGGACCTTCTTTCTCTCCACCCCCCACCTGCCCATACACATCTGGACCGTTTCTCTCTCCCCCACTCCTCCCACCACACCCGGATCTGCAGTTGAATTGAACAAATGGGCAACCAAACTCCTACTGACCATCTGTTCTGAACTAGCATTTAACCAACCACTGGAAGAGTCTCAGTGCATTTAAAAGGCTCGTAACAACACAAAGACCAAGTCATTAGAGACCAGGAAACATCGCGCTTGCTTGCCGTAAGCGGTTTAATAAACAGGCAATGAAGTGTAACATTATTTGAGATGAAAACCAGATGATTGCTGTCGCACATCCGGCTTTGACCATCTCATCCCAGGATTGTAAGCTGCCTTGACGTGTGATGTAAATATTTGATTTTATCCGAGCTGTGGATCGATGAAGGGAAACATTGAGAGAGTGGAGGCTGGTGTCGTGGTGATGGTGGTGTAAGCAGCTGTGTTTGATCATTACTTTCAGATTCCTTTTACTTTTGCAGGAAACCTAATAATAACCTAAATTAGAACCGTGCCTGGCTCCAACCAGGCCACGTAAATCACCTTAAAAACTGACCAATCAATAATCCAATGCGGGGGGGTGGGGGGTGTAATAACTTTTAACCACTCATAAAATGACTTTGCAATCAAAGAGCCCTAGAATGCCACCTCCTGTAAAATGGCGACGGCAGAAAAGAAAGTGTCGCTCATAAAATGGGAGGCCCAACTTCGTATAAAATCGAGCGGGTTTTTAACTAACACATTGTACAGTGACCACAAACCTGGAGGAGGATATCAGCAGGAAAGTAGCATTGGTATCACTGAAACGCTTTGCTGTAATACCTGCAAATTGTTTAAGGAAAAACAAATATAGCCTATTGGGCGTTTAGACTTTTGTTAAACACTCAGTGCTAGTTTTAAACAGACACCTGATGAGGAGTTATCCATTTCACGGATCAAACGTAAAACAGGTTGACCTCATTGCACTTCTCAAAATATTATATTTCCCTAGAGCTACATCCAGGTGTATTAATCACTGCGATTGTGTTTACATTTTATGGTGCCTAGTATAGCAAGTATGTTATATGCCTGTATTAAACTAATTGAAAGAAATAACTTTCTCTTTGTTTTGTTTTTCTCTATTCCATGCGGTGATTGTCGGGACAGATTGTGGCCACATTCGAGACGCCTTATCTCTCCAGCATTCTTTGTACCACCCGCTTACTATTCCTCCCTTTCCGCCTCTCTCTCCCACTATCTGGAGCTCCATCCCAGAGTCCGTCCATATATCCGTCCGTCCGTCCGTCCATCCTTCCGCCCGCCCACCCTCCCTCCCTCCCCTCCTCCTCCCCTCCCCTCCCTCCCCTCCCTCCCCAGTTTTCAAGGTACATATCAGATCTACCTCTTTGACTGCACTTCCACTCATCTTTCCCCTCCTCAGGTCCCACCCCCAGCGCAATTAAGCACCTTGGAACATCCTCCCAGCGTGATAGGCTCTGTAGTCTTTATTGTATGTTAATAATAATAATCCTTACATTCGATATAGCGCTTTTCACATCTTCTAGACCGTGTCTCAAAGTGTTTCACAGAATAATAGTAATAATAATCCTTGCATTTGATATAGCGCTGTTTACATCTTAACGACATCTCAAACCACTTCATAGAATAGACTGTAAAGTGAATTGACTGCATATTTGTGCGCAAAACGTGGCAGCCAATTGTGCACAGCAGTGTCCCCACAAACAGTCATGGATTGAAGTGACCAATTTATTACTGTTTTTTGTGAGGGATTATTACCTGGCGTGGTGGAGGAAGGAAACTCGTCCAAAGTTCCATCCCAACACCAAACTTTGTAGGTGTTTATTATCTGTTCAATCTCTTCAAATCTGAAGATAATCACCCCCAGCTCAAAACTGGAATAATGAGCAGATTCCTTTCCAGTAATCTGTGTGGTTTGACACCAGGTAGACAAGATATTCGCTAGAGAAAGCTACACAGCTGGGTTTGGTTTAGTTTTGACGGCACACAGTAGTTTTATTTGAAGGAAATGTAGTGGATTTAAAAAAAAAACCACACATGCAGACGGGAATAGTTTTTGCGATACATTTGCAAGGGACAGACTGAATCCTGTCGCTTGAGATCTTTCCGGTGGGGTGGGGTGGAGGGGGGAGGGTGGTATTTATTCCTGTTGTGTTATTACAGCTCAGTGACGGGTTCCAGCACAGGGTAAGCCAGGGTAAGGCAGGATGCCCCTCCCTCCCTCTCTCCCTTCCTGGCCAGGTATTTCTGTAGAGGAGGTGATTTCAATGTGATTGCTATTCACTCTATACTTCGATGTCAATGACGTCCTGGGAGTGTTTTGGTTCGAATGCCAAATTGGCCTTTTCAGTCCGTGTGTGCCACACCAGCACCTGAAATGACAAGGTTTGGAATCATTCTTCATTGAATGACTTAATTCAGTTTTTTCATTTCCTGCAACACCTCTATCCCTCCCCCCTCCACCTCCAAACCCACCACCATTTTCTACCAGCCCTGGAAGAAGATTCCCCCTCAAACTTTCACCTCTGCCCTAGAAACCTCCGACTTCTTCCCACAATGGCATTTTTTTTGTACCGACCCATCCTCCGCCTCCACCGCCCTCCACAACACCCTCTCCACTACCCTCGACACCCTCTCCACTACCCTCGACACCCTCTCCACTACCCTTGACACCCTGGCCCCCCTCACCTCCAAAACCGTCTCCCATTCCCGATCATCACCGTGGTACACAACACACCTCCGTTCCCTCAAAAGCCAAGTGAGAGCAGTTGAACGCACCTGGCTCAAATCTGGCCTCAGGGTCCACCGGCAAATCTGGCTGGACCGCATCAAATTTTACCGCTCCGCCCTAGCCACCGCCAAATCAGCCTTCTACTCCAGGATAATCCTGGAAGCGAAGGACAACCACCGCCTCCTCTTCGCCACCACCAACCAGCTCCTCCGCTCCCCCCCCGCCTCACCTCGCAGATCCTCTCCTCAAACGTTCGTTGTGAGGAGATGCTGGACTTCCTCGAGTCCAAAATTGAGAAAATCCGCTCTGCGGTTTCCTCTCCCCACCTCTCCTCCACCTCCGCGCCCTCATCAGTTACCTCAACCCCTACTCACCCCCCATTTCACACTTTCAACCCCACCACCCCGCTTTCAGTCACAAAAACAATTACCTCCATAAAACCCACCACGTGCTCATTGGACCCCATCCCCACCCCCCTCCTCCGCACCCAGCTCCATTTGTTAGCCCCGCTCATTTCTGACACCATTAACCTTTCCCTCTCCTCAGGCACCGTCCCTACCTCCCTTAAAACAGCCACCATCACCCCTGTCCTGAAGAAACCCTCCCTTGATGCGTCGCAACCATCACGTTATCGACCCATCTCCAACCTCCCGTTTCTATCCAAGGTCCTTGAAAGAGTGGTTGCCTCCCAGCTCCGCTCTTTCCTTTCAACTCATTCACTTTTTGAACCCCTCCAATCAGGTTTCCGCCCTATCCACAGCACAGAAACTGCCCTGGTTAAGGTCACAAATGACATCCTAACCGCCTGTGACCAGGGCTCCCTCTGCCTCCTCGTCCTCCTTGACCTGTCTGCTGCGTTCGACACAGTCGATCACACCATCCTCCTTCAACGTCTTTCCTCCCACCTCAACCTTCAAGGCGCAGTCCTTGACTGGTTCCATTCTTATTTGACCCACCGTTTACATTTTGTTTCTTCCAACGGTTTTTCTTCAAACCCCCGCACAGTTTCTCACGGCGTCCCTCAGGGCTCTGTTTTAGGCCCCCTCCTTTTCACCCTTTACACGCTCCCTCTGGGCGACGTCATCCGCAAACATGGGGTAAATATCCACATGTATGCGGACGACACCCAGTTGTACCTTTCTGCCTCATCCCTCAACCCCCAGACGATCGATGTTCTGACAGCATGTCTGTCCGACATCGAGTCCTGGACGAGGGACAGCTTTTTGCTATTGAACGTGAGTAAGACCGAGGCCCTCCTGATTGGCTCAAGCCAGCGCCTCCGCACATCGGGCGCT
Organism: Hydrolagus colliei; assembly: GCA_035084275.1. Classification (NCBI taxonomy): domain Eukaryota; kingdom Metazoa; phylum Chordata; class Chondrichthyes; order Chimaeriformes; family Chimaeridae; genus Hydrolagus; species Hydrolagus colliei. The sequence continues at coordinate 38,384,817 of CM068744.1, forward strand.
GCCAGCCTCAACATCCAAGGCTGCACTCTCCACCTCACAAAGCCAATCAGGAACCTCGGCATCATGTTCGATCAAAAACTTTCCTTCCTCCCTCACATCCGCGCCTTGACCGGCACCGCTTATTTCCACCTGCGCAACATTGCCATGCTCCGCAACTATCTTACCCCCCACGCTGCCGAAAAACTCGTGCACGCATACATCACCTCACGGCTGGATTACGGAAACTCTCTCCTCGTCGGCCTCCCCAGTTCCTCCATTCACAGGCTGCAGGTCATCCAAAACTCTGCAGCCCGTGTACTATCCCGCACCCGCCTCCGCGACCACATAACCCCCACCCTCGCCCGTCTCCACTGGCTCCCCATCCTCCAGAGGATCGAGTTCAAGATCCTCGTCCTCACCTACAAGGCCTTACACGGCCTTGCCCCGCCCTATTTAACCGATCTACTCTCCCCCTACACGCCCACCCGGACCCTCCGTTCAACAGCACTTGGCCTGCTCCAAGCCCCCCGCCCGAACCGCCACACCATCGGAGGCCGGGCCTTCAGTTTCTCCGCTCCCATCTTATGGAATGCCATCCCTCAATCCCTCCGTTTCGTTTCTTCCCTTTCCTCTTTCAAGGCCGGTTTGAAGACTTTCCTCTTCGATCGTGCCTTTTGTTCCACCCCGAACTCTTTTACCTCCCCTTCGTGTTTCACCCCTTCCCAAACACTCCCCTCTCAGCTCGGGTCACACGCCTCCTGTGCAGCGCCTTGGGACGTCCTCCCGACGTGAAAGGCGCTCTATAAATGTAATTTGTTGTTGTTGTTGTTAATTATAACAATAACTATAACAATAATAATAATCCTTGCATTTGATATAGCAGTGGTTAGCACTCACCTTCCAAGCGTGAGACCTGGGTTCGAGTCCAGACAGGTCGGGGCGATACCTTGGGCAAGTTTCCTTACTCTACACGACTAATAATAATGCCTCAAGAAAAAAAACGCTGTGGGACACTGCTGTGCGCAAATGGCTGCCACGTTTCGCCCACAAATATGCCAACAACACAACATCAAAATTACATTCATAGAGCGCTTTTCACATCAGGAGGACATCCAAGAGATGTCAATTCACTTGTCAGTATATTCTGTGAAGTACTTTGAGACGTCTAGAAGACATGAAAAGCGCTTTATCAAATGCAAGGATTATTATTATTATTATTATTATCACGTCATCGAGACGTATCAAATTGGAAACACAGTAGGCAATTGCGCATAGCAGTGTCCCACAAAAATGCCATGGATTGAGCAACCAAATTTATACCCCTGGAAAGTAGTCCACCAAACAACTTTAACAACCAGGTTCCTACTTATTGCTAGGTAACCAGGGGGTGTAGAGTAAGGAAACTTGCCACAGGTTTGGTATCGTCCAGGAATTGGAACCCAGGCTTCTTGCTTGCATGGCGAGTGCTCTAACCACTACACTAAGGGTTGCACAACAACAACAACAACAAAATTACACTTGTATAGCGCCTTTCATGTCAGGAGGACGTCCCAAGGTGCTGGACAGTCATTATTTTAGACCTGAGCTGGGGACAGGGAGGGGGAAGGAAGTGGGGGATTAGGAGTTGCCGATGGGACCATCGAAGAGGAGAAGTCTTGAGGCGAGACTTGAAGGAGGCCAGAGGGGGCGAGGCGGAGGGACTGCGGGATGGAGTTCCAGAGGTTGGGGGCAGAGTGGCTAAAGGCTCACCCGCCAATGGTGGGGCAGGTGGGTCGGGGGATGTGGGGCAGGCCAGAGGCTGCTGAGCGGAGGGGGCAGGCAGGTTGGTAATGGGATAGGAGTTCATGGATGTAGGTTAGGGCGAGGTTATGGAGGGCTTTAAATATGTCGATCAGGATCTTGAATTGGATCCTCATTAATGTTATTATAATGAAGCCGACTGCTTCCGCTCGACAGTCCTGATGAGACTATCTTCATCAATGTATTCTGAAAATATACAAGGGGAACTTGGGATACTTAAGATCAAATGAGTGGCTAATGCACACTGAACTGCAGTGTGAGTGTGCAGAATGTACAACCTTACGAGCTGATAGAGGACAACTGTGCAGTGAATCCAAGAGGGAATCATAGCCATTTGTAAAGAAATGCATTGACAGATAGGTGAGTAAGAGAGGGAATAGGGTAGGACTTTTGTTTTTGGCAGGGCGGGTGCTGACCGCAAATATCCTTCTCCAGATCCCCTGATCAAATGTTCAATGAGATCCCGTCTGCATGTGAGCAAAGTGGTTAGTGTGCTCACCTCGCAAGCGAGGGTACGCCGTTGTGCGCAATTGGCTGCCGTGTTTCAGCCACAAAATACGCAGTCAATAGCGCAATAAAGCATGATATCAAATACAAAGGGTTATTGTAATAGAGAAAGTAATCCTTGCATTCGGTATAGCACTTTTCACATCTTCTAGACGTCTCAAAGCGCTTCACGGAATATACTGTAAAGTGAACTGACTGTATGTTTGTGGGCGAAACGCGGCAGCCAATTGCGCACAGCAGTGTCCCCACAAATAGTCGTGGATTGAGATGACCCAATTTTTTTAATCTGGCGTGTGGAGTAAGGAAACTTGCCCAAGGTTTCACCTCGGCCTGGAATTAAACCCAGGTCTCTCGCTTGTAAGGCGAGCGCTCCAACCACTGAGCTGCAGGACTCCACAACAAACATTAGTACAAACAGCCACGAACTTAACGACCGATTTCATCTGTGGCAGTTGTAGGGTCAACTTTTCCCCGCTGCCCCCACCCCACCACCCCACCCCAGCACTGTGCTGGAGCATTGGTCTGAAGTCAGAATGAAGGTTACAATAGAACAAAGAAGGTTGAGAGGAGACCTGATAGTGGTTTACAAGATTATGAGAGGTTTCGACAGGGTGAATAGGGAAAGACTGTTTCCACTGGTTGGCGAATCAGTTACTCGTGGTCACAGATTTAAAATAGTTTCAAAACGAAGCAGAGGGGAGCTGTGGAGAAATTGTTTCACTCAGCGGGTTGTTCGAATCTGGAATGCATTGCCTGAAAAGGTGGTGGAGGCAGATTCCATAACAGCTTTTAAAAGGGAACTAGATCTTTATTTAGGAAGACAGGTCTGTTAGGTTATGAGGAGAGAGCTGGGCAGTGGGATTGAGTCGCTCTGTTCAGACTAGAAGGGCCGAATGGCCTCCTTTTGTGTCATAAAATTCTATGATTCTATGAGATCGATGTGTCAAAGGAAACTTGGGAGAGCTGGGTGGGTTGATTTATGTGTGAGATGGATCAATGCTTTACTGCTGTCTGATATTTCAGCTGTATTACAGTTCTCTATCGCCTGCCCACAAAAGGTCAGAAAGGTTCGATTTCTTTTAATACCATAAATTGGGTTTCTCAATGACTGGTAAAGATCCTGGGAAAGGTTTCAAAACATTAAGGACAGCTATTCCGTAGCTGAATCACACCAGAGCCTTTGTTTCAACAGTGAGCTGAATATACAGCTAGGCTGTAAAACTATTAAAGGAAGTGGCCCCCAGTGTATTGGCTGGTGCACTCGCTGAACAAACGAAAGGACCTCACTCTTGTATTCAAATCCCTCCACTCCTCTCCACCCCACTACCTCTCTGACGTCCTCTCTCCTCACCGTTGCCTTCGCTCTACTGCCTCTGGCCTCCTTGCTTGTCCCCCGAATCCTCCATAACACCATCGGCGGCCGTGCCTTCACCCACTACATCCCGAGGCTCTGGAACTCCCTCCCTCACCCCTGCACCTCACCCCATCCTTTCCCACTTTCAGATCACGCCTGAAGACCTTTCTGTTCGACCATGTCTACAGTCACCTTCCCCCTCCCCGCGGCTCGGCCCCGGGCTCCGCTATTGTGAAATGCTCTGAGACGCCGTCTGGCGTGGAGGGCGCTATATAAATCTAAGTTGTTGTTGTTGTTGTTGTTGGCGATCCAAGTTCAACTCCTAGGCAGGCAAAACTTGAGGCAACTACCCTTATTCCACACACCTCTGCTTACCTAGCAATATACAATGCCAATCCACTTCACAGCTTATTCTGTCAAGTGCTTTGAAACATCTCAACGACAATGTGATAAGGTGTTTATCAAATGCAAGGATTATTATTATGATGCGGGGAAACAGCTGGAAAGTTAGATTAATTTTTAAAAAAGGCAAATTAAAGAAGAAATTGAGGCGGTGGTAACATAATAATAATACTTGCATTTGATATAGTGCTTTTCACGTCTTCTAGATGTCCCAAAGCGCTTCACAGAATATACTGTAAAGTGAATTGACTGAACGTTTGTGGGCGAAACACGGCAGCCAATTGCGCACATCAGTATCCCATAAACAGTTGTGGATTCAGTGACCAATTTATTTTCTTGTGGGATAATTATCATGCGTGTGGGGGAAGGAAACTTACCCAAGATTTGGAATCGAATCCAGGTCTCTCGCTTGCAAGGCGAGTGCTCTAAGCACAATTGATCGAATTGTCTCCTGTGATGAAAATTTCTAAGTTTGCAATATCGAGCGGGGGAATCAGAGAATGTTTCAGCACAGCTAGAAGTCTGTCTGCCTCTGTACCCATGCCTGCTCGCTCATCAAGCTATCTGCGCAGTCCTACTCCTCTGCTCTCTCTCCCCGCACACACACACACACAAAAACATACACACACACACACACACACATACACAACCCTTAAATAATTCTCTTTTTCAATAATTTGACCAAATACCACAGGACAATTGTTTATGGGACACCACTGTGAGCAATTGGCTGCCATGTTTCACCCACAAAATACACAGTCAATCCACTTTACAGTATATTCTGTGAGCCACTTGGAGACGTGATAAGGCGCTGGATCAAAGGCAAGGATTATTATTATCAATGGCCATGAATTTAATGACTAATTTGATTTGGCCTGGACTCAGATTAAAAGTTATTAGATGATGAGATAGATCTGTCAAAGGAATCTGTTGGGAGAGCTGGGTGGATGGATGTTTGAAATGGATCAATGTTCTCTGACTGTCTGATATTTTAGCTGTATTACAGTTCCCTATTGCCTACCCACAGAAGGTCAGGAAGGTTCTATTTCTTTTTAATACCATAAATTGGGTTTCTCACTGACCTGTAAACATTCTTGGACAGGTTTCAAAACATTAAGGACAGCTCTTCAATAGCAGCAGACTTACTCACATCAGAGCCCTTGTTTTAAGAGTGAGCTGAATAAATAGTCATGCTTGAAAACTATGATGGGATGTGTCCTGCAGTGTAGTGGTTAGAGCGCTCGCTTCACAAGTGAGTGAACCCAGGTTCGATTCCCAGTCAGGGCGAAACCTTAGCCAAGTTTCCTTCCTCCACACGCCTCTGTATATCTCGTAGTAATAGGAACCCAGTTGGTAGTCGAATGACAGATGGCTTTCCTTGGCTAATAATCAATCCCTCCAAAACTAAATTTGGTCACTCAATCCATGACTGTTTGTGGGACAACACTGTGAGCAATCAGTTGCCACGTTTGGCCCAAAACATACACGGTCAATTCAATTTACAATTTATTCTACAAAGCTCTTTGAGATGTCTCAAAGACACGATAAGGCACTGTATTAAAGGCAAGGATTATGAATGTTATTAATAATGTTATTATTATGTGTGGAAAAGCTGGAAAGTTGGATCAATGATTTTTAAAAAGCAAATTAAAGGAGAAACTGAGGCTGGAGTGGTACAGACAGGATGGACTGAATGGCCTCCTGCTGTGCTGAAAATTTCTATGTTTCAAACCTCAAATTGGGAGAATCATACAATTTTTCAGCTTTCACTTTGCAGGAAATATCTGTGAAGGCCGTTGAGACGTCTCGAAGATGTGATAAGGCACTATATCAAATGCAAGGATTATTATTACTCTATGTTTATCCAGGTTGCAGGACGCTATACGAATGCAAGTCATTGCTCTTGTTATTATTAATAATATTATTATTTATTATTATTAATAATAATCCTTGCATTTGATGTCTTCTAGACATCTCAAAGCGCTTCAAAGTGAATTGACTGTATATTTGTGGGCGAAATGCAGCAGTCAATTGCGCACAGCAGTGTCCCAAAAACAGTCGTGGATTGAAATGACCAATTTTATGATTGTATTTTTTTGGAGGGAATATTACTGTATTAGGTGTGTGGAGTAAGGAAACTTGCCCAAGGTTTTGCCCTGACCTGCCTGGATTCGAACACTGGTCTCACGCATGTAAGGCGAGTGAGTGCTCCAACCACTGAGCTACAAGACTCCTTTGGACTTATTGTTACGTTCCATCCTTTCCAAGCCTGAAACCAGTGGCCCGCGGTTGTGATGGCTTAAGCAGGATGGGACCTCCCTGGTTTGATGTTGTAGCCATTACCTTGGTGCAGTTGGCAGCTTTAGGCTCAAGTTCCTGGACGGTTGTGATCTGTTTGAGAAAGTCTGACTCCTGCATCCCTGGCTGGGAACCTCCGCGCTTGAAGACAGCTTTGGGATTCGACAGAATAACCTGCAGGTTCACAGCAAACCCTGTTCAACACAAAGTGAGGCACTTAGTCATGAGCTCCCACTGCGTCTACAAGACATAAGAGAGGCTTGGATCAACAAACCGCTTTGGAACAATTAAACACATAGTGTATTGGTTAGAGTGGATCTCCTGTAGCTCAGTGGTTAGAGCGCTCACCTGACAAGCATGAGACCTTGTGTTTCGAATCCAGGCAAGTCAGGGCAAAACCTTGGGCAAGTTTCCTTACTCCATATGCCTAATAATAATCTATCCCCCCAAAACCTATGATAAAATTGGTCATTTCAATCCACGACTGTTTGTGGGGACACTGCTGTGTGTAATTGGCTGCTACATTTCGCCCACAAATATACAGTCAATTCACTTTACAGTATATACTGTGAAGCGCTTTGAGACGTCTAGAAGACACGAAAAATGCTATATCAAATGCAAGGATTATTATATTATTATTGTAATTATATTATTATTTATATATTATTATGATATTGTTAGAGCACTCGCTTCACAAGCGACAGTATCTGGGTTTGATTCCCTGCCATAGTGAAACCGTAGGCGGGTTTCCTTACTTCACACGCCTCTGTGTACCAGCAGTAAGTAGGAAGCAACCTGGTCGATTGGTGGATGACTTTCTGGAGATAATAATCCCTAACAAAAAAGTTTTTAAATAATGTACAATTTGTGTGATTGGCTGCTGGGTTCTGGCCACAAAATGTACAGTCTTTACAGTGTACTCTGTGAAGCTCATTGATATGCTATTGAGGCGCGATATCAAATACAAGGATTCTTGCAGTCATTTTTAGTTGTGGATGAAGTGACTCATTTATTATTGCTTTTGTTGAGGGATTATTGGATTATATGATCACTCACACACACACTGACATACACACACACTGACACAAACACACACACTGACACAAACACACACACTGACACATACTCACTCACTCACTCACTCACTCACTCACTCACTCACTCACTCACTCACTCACTCACTCACTCACTCACTCACTCACTCACTCACTCACTCACTCACTCACTCACTCACTCACTCACTCACTCACTCACTCACTCACTCACTCACTCACTCACTCACTCACTCACTCACTCACTCACTCACTCACTCACTCACTCACTCACTCACTCACTCACTCACTCACTCACTCACCCACCCACTCACCCACCCACCCACCCACCCACTTGTTCACTTTGAGACGTCTAGAAGATGTGAAAAGCGCGATATCAAATACAAGGATTATTGTTAGGATTATTATTATAGTTTCAGTGCAGGGGCTGAAAGGTGGGAAAGGGTTGAGAATCACTCTCTCTCAAAGGAGTTTCACAAACTCAGAATAGATGAGTTTGTGAAGCGATGAAGCGATGGATGTTTGTGACTGATAAGAGGGAGACCGTTTTTGCCAGAGGCAAACAGCTGGGATACTGTTGGATCCCACTTACGTCAATGGGCTGGTTTCAGATGCTCAGCAGAAACAGGAGCAGTGAAGCCTGTGGTGTTAGGGACGTAGGTTTAGCGACGGCCAAACACTGTGTCTCCACAGCCCGCTTGGCGTCCGATCACCACAATGGCTTTTCCAGGGGGACTAATCCCTTCAAAAAAAATCCAGTCACTCAATCGACGACTGTTTGTGGGGGACACGGCTGTGTGCAATTGGCTGCCGAGTTTTTCCCACAAAATATACAGCAGATTCACTTTACAGTATATTGTGTGAAGCGCTTTGAGACGTCTCAATGATGTGATAAGGCGCAACATCAAATGCAAGGATTATTATTAATAATAATATTAATGTTGATATTATTATTACTGGACCCTCCCGATGTGACAATCTGCAAGAGAACGAGTCAGGAAATGGAGGAAATATGACCTGCCATTGCAGAATTGCAGACATAAGCTGCGAAAAGGACTGAAAATACAATCAGAAGGAATAGACAGATATTCCAGAGGATTGATTTATCAATGAGGGAAAGGATCCAGACCCCCATCAGACGAGCCTCCGAGTCAGGAGTTTGTGACTTCAATAAAAATAAGAATAAGAATCCTTGTATTTGGTACAGCGCCTCAACGCGTCTTTGAGACGTCTCAGAGCGCTTCACACAATAAACTGTACTGAGAAGTGGATTGGTTTTGTGGGCAAAAAGCGGCAGCCAATTGCGCACAGCAGTGTCCCGTAAAACAGTCGTGGATTGAGTGGCCGCATTTTTTGTTTGCAGGGATTTATTACCCCTGGAAAAGCGATAATAATAATCATCTTTGAATTTGATTTAGCGCTTTTCACGTCTTCTAAACGTTCTCAAAACGCTTCACAGAATGTACTGCAAAGTGAATTGGCTGTATATTTGTGGGCGAAACGTGGCAGCCAATTGCGCACAGCATTTGTCCCACAAACAGTCGTGCAATTGGCTGCCACGTTTTGCCCACAAAATCAACAGTCAATTGACTTTACAGTATATTCTGTGAAGCTCTTTTACGCGTCTCAAGGGCGTGATAATAATAATAATAATAATCCTTGCGTTTGATATCGCACTTTTCACAAACAGTCGTGGATTGAAATGATTGATTTTATTATTGTGGTTTGTTTTGAGGATTTATTATTAGGCGTGCCTGGATTCGAACACAGGTCTCACGCTTGTAAGGTGAGTGCTCTAACTGAGCTATTACCATATTACCAGCACAGTGAGCAAAGCCTATTTGTGAACACAAACGATTCCCTCAAAATACAAATACATAAATAATTTGGTCACGCAATCCACAAAGCTGTTTGTGGGACAGAATTGTGTGCAAATGGCTGCCGCGTTTCACCCACAAAAATACCCAGTCCACCCACTTTACAGGTTATACTGTGAAGAGCTGTGGGATTTGTTACAAGGTGACAAAACGCTATATAAATGCAAGGAAGGATTATTTTCACTGTTTGCTGTGTTGGACTGCAAAATACAGTCACTCCTGTAAGGTACTTTGAGATACCCTCCTGGTGTGAAAGGAGTGTTGGAAACTGATGGGTATGGTTAAAACGTATGGGCACCATGAACTGGAGAGTACCAGATTAACCCTTGATCTGAGAGGTATGAGGTAAGGGCCATCTGGTCAAGAGATAAGACTTTGGGGAAAGGGCTGAGATGACAGAATGTGTGTCTAATGTGTTCTAGGGTAAACTAACAGCACTCTTGAGGATGCCAGAGGAATGTGATCAGACCTCCCTCCCACCCCAGGTTAGACAGGACAAAGGGGGAAAACAGATGAATGGGACCACAAATCTTGATACCAGCCAGGAAGACCGTCAGCTAAGGAGGTTAGCATAAACAGAGTGTTCTTCTCTTGATTGGTACTAAGACAAGGAAGTTACTATGTTTACATTTCTCTGCAACTCCCATCAATATCATTAGACAAGACAGAGAAGATGTTAGAACATCAGAGATGAGGGTAAGGTTTGGACTGGTCAAAGGTCAGAAGGATTTCTGGGTACATTTGGGAGAGAAGTCCAAGAGTTAAGTCAGATCAGTTAGACCTGTTGGACCTGCAGGAGTAGATCAGATGGAGTGTGAGTATAGCATAGGACATTAGAACACCATCTTGAGACCAACCGACAATCGATTCAGCTGATTCCTGTTTTAACCCTGTAGTATATTTCTGTAAATTATAACCAGTCTGTCTTTCACACTGTTTGGGTTTATATATCAAAACTGTACCTTTATTAAGGGTTGTTATTTTGAACTCTTGGGATCGGAAATCCCAACAGGAGCTTTTATCAATTCAAGAATAATGAGAAAAATAAACTTTGCATTTCATATAGCGTCATCACCTTGTTAAGATAATACTAATAATAATCCTTACATTTTATATAGCGATTTTCAGGTCTTCTAGACGTCTCAAAGCGCTTCACAGAATACAACAACAAAACAAAATACAACAAAATTACATTTATCGAGCGCCTTTCATGTCGGGAGGACGTCACAAGGCACTGGAATATACTGGAAAGTGAATTAACTACATATTTGTGTGCAAAACACAGCAGCACAGGAGTGCCCCACAAACAGTCGTGAATTGAGTGAATTGAGTGACCAAATTATTATTTCTTTTTTTGAAGGGATTATTATCAGGCGTGCGGAGTAAGGAAACTTGCCCAGGGTTTGACCCTGCTGGGAATTTAATTGAAGTTTCTCTCGCTTATAAGGTGAGTGCTCTAACTCCTGAGTTTCAGGACTCCACAAATGGGGTTATTTGTAGTTAAACACGGCAGCCAATTTGCGCACAACTACGTCCCACAAACAGCCACAAAGAGACTGTTGGCCAGGACTCCCAACAGAGAAACTCCAGTCTCTTTTCAAACAGCGCCATGGGATACACAGGACCTCAGTTTTAACGTCTCATCCGAAGGACGGCACCTCCAAAGGCAATGCATCGCCAACGGGATATCAGCCTAGACAAGTGTTTAAATGGGGCTTAAAACAACACAACTTTCTGACTCACGGAGGTGAGAGTGCTAACAATTGAGCCGAACTGCAAATTAACTGCTGCGTCAGAGAGTCTCTCTCGGCAGATAATTCTTGGCATTTAAGACAACCTTTCTTCTGATATACGATGTCACTGACTTCTACGCATTGATTTAAATAACCTGAAACGCAACATATCTCCAGTTGTCTGGCAGCCGCTATAAAACAATAGATTCTGGGATCAACTCGTGCATTTACTGGTGTCCGAGGATTCCTCCGGCAATACATACACATACAGTCGCCACACTTTACACTAAAACCCTGTGGAGCACTTTTGAGAAAAACGAACACCATTTCACACAAGGGGTTGTGAAAATCTGGAACTCTCTCCTCCCAAAGGCTGTGGATGGACTGAAATTTCCAAGACTGAAGTGATGTCCCACAAACAGCCACGGAGTGAGTGACCAATGTTATTTTGAGGAATTGTCGACCAGGACACTAAGAGAGAGAGAGAAACTCACTTCCATTATCGAATAGTGTCGTGGGATCTCTAATATACTGTAATAATAAAAATTCTTACATTTGATACAGAGCTTTTCACATCTTCTCGATGTCTCAAAGCGCTTCACAGAATAATAATGCAAAGTGAATTGACTGTACAGTATATTTGTGGGCAAAATGTTGCAGCCAATTGCACACAAGTGTCCCACAAACAGTCGTGGATTGAAAAGACCAAATTATTATTGTTTTTTCTCTCTTGAGGGATTATTATCAGGCATGTGGAGTAAGGAAACTTGCACAAGGTTTCGCCCTGCCGGGAATTGAACCTAGGTCTCTCGCTTGCGAGACGAGTGCTTTAACCATTGAGCTACAGGGCTCCCAACATCCACCTGAACGGGCAGATGGGACCTCAGTTTAACGTCTCATCCAAAGGACAGTGCTCCCCCCAGCAACCCACAACTTTCTGAGTTAGAGGCTGAGAATGCTACCACCTCGATATCCAGGTGATTCGTTTCGATTTGAAATTTATTATTATTATTATAATAATGATTATTATTGTATTATTATCTAAAGCAATTACAAGGTTCTCTCATTCCCCAGCACGTCCGTTGCTAAGCCTGGCAGATCCTCAGAGATTTGGTTTCAGTGTTAATTTAACTAAAATAGTGAGATTTGCGCAGTTTACATCCAATGCAGATTATGCAGTCAAAACACTTCACACACATTGATGTGTTTAGAGCAGGTTAAGGCACCGTGGTGCCTGGACCTGACACATTTTGCTATACTATGCAAGGATGACATGCTCTCCTTTTACAGGGATCTGCCATTAAACTCCATCACACTACTTTTCACTAACTCCGCCACACAACTGTAATAATAATAATAATCCTTGCATTTGATATAGTGCCTTTCACATCTTCTAGATGTCTCAAAGTGCTTCACAGAATACACTGTAAAGTGAATTGACTGTATACTTTGGGGCGAAATCCAGCAGCCAATTGCGCACAGCAGTGTCCTACAAAGAGTCGTGGATTGAAATGACCAATTCTTTGATTGTTTCTTTTTCTTGAGGGATTATTATCAGGAGTGTGGAGTAAGGAAACTTGCCCAAGGTTTAGCCCTGACTTGACCTGCCTGGAATTGAACCCAGGTCTCTCGCTTAGAAGGCGAATGCTCTAACCACTGAGCTACCAGCACGCCATTTCCAAAGTACTTCTAAATACAATTACCATCATTCTTCTACACAGTGCAGTTATTGGTCAGTGCAATGCAGGGAAAAACAACAGGACTCTGTGGACACCCTGTAATATAGAGCAGCTCTGCAATCTCCCCCTGCCTTGCTCCAACACCCACATCCAGAGGGACTCCTGACTTACGTTGCTTTGTTAAGAGAGGCCACTAAAATATACTGCAAAATAGACCCCAGTGTTCTGAGTTTAGAACTTATGGAGTCTTGTAACATATTTGTGGAGTCCGGTAGCTCAGTGGTTAGAGCACTCGCCTTACAAGTGTGAGACCCGTGTTCAAATCCAGGCAGGTCAGGGCGAAACCTTGGAGCAAGTTTCCTTACTCCACACACCTACTAATAATCCCTCCAAAAAAAACAGCACAATAATAAAATTGGTCATTTCAATCCACGACTGTCTGTGGGACACTGCTGTGCGCAATTTGCTGCAGTGTTTCGTCTACAAATATACAGTCAATTCACTTTACAGTATATTCTGTGAAGCGCTTTGAGACGTCTAGAAGACGTGAAAAATACTATATCAAATGCAAGGATTATTAATATTATATTGGTTAGAGTAAACTCGCCTTTGCAAGCGAGACGAATTAGGTTTGATTTGGGGACAGGGCCTCTGTGCACCGAGCTGTAATTAGGAACCCGCTTGTTAGTCGATTGGCGGATGGATTCCTTCTCCAGGGTCATAATCCTTTCAAGAATAATAATAATAATAATTTGGTTTCTTCGTCCATGACTGTTTGTGGGACGCTGCTGTGCACCAGGTAGTTGTGAGTAGAATTAATAATAATAATCCTTGCGTTTGATAATAGCGCTTTTCACATTTTATCGACATCTTAAAGCCCTTCACAGATATACTGTAAAGTGAATTGACTGTATATTTGTGGGTGAAACGCAGCAGCCAATTACGCACAGCAGTGCCCCACAAACAGTCGTGCATTGAAACGACCAATTTTATTATTGTGGGGTTTTTTGGGACAAATTATTATTAGACGTGCGGAGTAAGGAAACTTGCCAAAGGTGTCCCCCTGATCTGCCTGGATTCGAACACAGGTCTCACGCTTGTAAGGCGAGTGCTCTAACCACTGAGCTACAGAAGCTCCTATTGTATTGTATCTTAGGGAGATCTGCACATGGAACGATGAATCAAGACTATTTTTCCTGTGATTCAATGCAGCCGGTAAGTGAGTGTCCATCGAAGGGTTAAGATGTCACTTCCAGTGATTGATTCAAGTCAGCCAGTCAGTGCGGGAGTGATGGAGGGTAAGGGAGTGGCGTGACAAGGCGATTAATAGGAAGTAGCGCAACGACAACAACAAAATCACACTTGTATTGTGACTTTCACGTCAGGAGGACGTCCCATGGCGCTGGACAGTCATTGTTTCAGACCCGAGCTGGGGACAGGGATGAGGGGAGTGAAGGGAAAGGGGGGGATTTGGGGTGACTGATGGGAATGTTGAAAGGCAGAGACTTGAGACGGGACTTGAAGGAGGCCAGGCAGGGGACGAGGCGGAGGGACTGCGGATGGAGTTCTGGAGATTGCGGGCAGAGTGGCTGAAGGCTCGTCCGCCAGTGGTGGGTCGGGTGGGTCGGGGGACGTGGAGCAGGCCAGAGGCCACTGAGCGGAGGGTGTGTGCAGATTGGTAGGGGGTTAGGAGGTCACAGAGGTAGGGTGGGGCGAGGCCATGGAGGGCTTTAAAGTACTGTCGAGTGTCAGACTAATACTACAAGCTCAAAGCCTCCACGTGACACTTGAACCCACAACCTTGCAGTCAACCCGCTGTTTCTTATGGAAAAACAAAGGTACGATTGCCTTACCTGCCATGTCGATGGCAAAGGGTCTGTCTGGTCTCCAGCCTGTGTACCAGCCAACCACATGGCCCTCCTCTACCAGGGGGCGTTCATAGCGCCGGCCTCCAACAAGCCCGACCGGCCACACAGACACCTTTTTGGTCCAACGCATCTGAAACAAAACGACAAGACACCAGAGCTGGTTCATTGTGGAGCTCCTGTAGCTCAGTTGTTAGAGCAATCGCCTTACAAGCATGAGACCTATGTTCGAATCCAGGCAGATCAGGGCGAAACCTTGGGCAAGTTCCTTACTCTACACGCCTAATAATAATCCGTCCAAAAAAAATGACAGTAATAAAATTGGTAATTTCAATCGACGACTGTTTGTGGGACACTGCTGTATGCTATTGGCTGCCGCGTTTCATCCACAAATATACAGTCAATTCACTTTACAGGTTATTCTGTCAAGCGCTTTGAGACGTCGATAATATGTGAAAAGCGCTATATCAAATGCAAGGATTCTTCTTATTATTATTATTATTGATTTGTGGTCAGACGATGCACAGTGATAGTAATGGAGCTCAACAGACGAGGGGAGCAGAAGAGGCTTCTGGAGTTCCAGAGTTCCATACCATAGTGGTTAGAACACTTGCCTCGCAAGCAAGAGGACCCGGGTTTGATTCACAGACAGCACGATGCCTTAGGCAGGTTTCCTTCACTCCACACGCCTCTGTTTCCCCAGAGGAAACTAGTTGTTGGTCGATCGGCGGATTGCTTTCTGTGGGTAATAATTCCTCAAACAAACATGGTCAGCAATCTATGACTGTTTGTGGGACACTGCCAATTGGCTGCCCACCAAATACACAGTCAATTCTCTTTACAGTATACTCTGCGAAGCGCTTTGAGACATTTCAACGACGTGATAATGCACTATATCAAATGGAAGGATTATTACCCCTGGAAAGTGATCCGCCAATGCACTAACCACTGCGGGTTCCTACTTACCCCTGGGTAAACTGAGACGTATGGAGTAAGAAATCTTGCCTAAGGTTTGGGCCAGACCAGGAATCGAACTCAGGTCCTCTCGCTTGCGAGGCGAGAGCATCAATCATTACTGTACAGGACTTTTATTAAAAATTACGATTTCCACCCCATCGAATAGAAGGACATTTCAACGTGTGATAGAGTAGGAATCGTTTCTGGTTTGCTGGACTGCTTCACATGTGAGCGCATCAATAAAATTCCTTGTAGTGGGAGCCAGGCAGAAGGACCACAACTTTGACAATAGTGGAGTCCTGTAGCTCAACAGTTAGAGCACTCGCCTTACAAATGTGAGACTCGTGTTTCGAATCCAGGCAGGTCAGGGCCAAACCTTGGGCAAGTTTCCTTACTCCACACACATGCCTAATAATAATCCGTCCCCAAAAAA
Source organism: Hydrolagus colliei (assembly GCA_035084275.1). NCBI lineage: Eukaryota > Metazoa > Chordata > Chondrichthyes > Chimaeriformes > Chimaeridae > Hydrolagus > Hydrolagus colliei. The sequence continues at coordinate 38,400,753 of CM068744.1, forward strand.
AACCTATAATAAATGGGTCATTTTCAATCCACGGCCATTTGTGGGATACTGCTGTGCGCAATTGGCTGCCGCATTGCACCCACAAATATACAGTCAATCCTCTTTACAATATATTCTGTGAAGTGCTTTGAGACATCTAGAAGACGTGAAAAGTGCTATATCAAAATGCAAGGATTATTATTATAATAATGAAGGACATTTCGCAACCGCCCTTTTCCTTGCCCTCTTCCTCCCTCCCCTCAGCCCCCATCCAGCTACAGAGCTTCAAATGTAAGGAAAAGTTGGATAGGATCCAAGATGAACATCTGTCTCACAGTGTTCAGATAAGCCTCCGCTTCCAGCCATTATGTTAAGGCTTCAAGTCAGGCGGTTACAGTTTGTGAGAAGCAGGCGATGGGAATAAGGCACTCAAGTGTTGGCACTCTGTGAGGTTTAATGCTCTCAACAATGGAACAATGCACAGTACTGCCAGTGTTTGCTTTGTGGTCTTGTATCTGCTTCATGTTCCTCTCTGAGACCTTGCGCTTCATGAATAACAACAGTAATAGTCCTTACATCTGTTACTCTGCCTTTCACTTGGGGAGGAAGTCTCAAAGCACTTCTCAAGGATAGACTGTAGTGTGCAATGACTGTGTGGGCGATGGGTGCAGCAATGTCCTCACGAACAGCCGTGAAGTGAATGACCAATTTAAGCGTGACCTGCATGAAGGGTGTAACACCTTGTAAGGCGAGTGCTCTCACCACAGAGCACCCGCCTGACAACCGTGAGACCTGTGTTTCAAATCCAGGCAGGTCAGGGCGAAACCGTGGGCACGTTTCCTTACTCCACAAGCCTAATAATAATCCCTCCAAAAAAAAAACTATAATAAATTGGTCATTTCAATCCACGACTGTTTGTGGGACACTGCTGTGCACAATTGGCTGCTGCGATTTGCCCACAAGTATACAGTCAATTCACTTTACAGTATATCCTGTGAAGCGCTTTGAGACTTCTAGAAGATGTGATAAGTCGCTCAGTTTGAAAACCTGGAGCTGCTTTATAAATCTCTGTCTCTCTCACACATAATCTCTCTCTCTCGCACACCAATCTCTCATAATCCCTCTCAATCTCTTTCACACAGGCTCTCTCCTCACGTACACTCTCTCTCTCTCAGACAGTCTTTCTCTCACAATACCTCTTTCACAGTCTCCCTTTCTCTCTCTGATGCACTCCCTCTCACACACACACCCTCTGTACTCGCTCAGTCTGTGTCAGTCTTTCTTCCAGTTATTTTCTCACAATTTCTCTCTCTTCCCTCTCACCCACACTCCCTCTCTCACACACACTCCCTCTCTCACACACACTCCTCTCTCTCTCTCAATATTTCTCTCACACCTTACCTACCTATCTTTCTCTCTCACACACACTCTCACATACAGTCTTTCTCTCACAATACAGCTTTCACAATCTTTCCCACTCTCTCTCTCTCTCTTTCTTTGTGACAAACACAATAGCGAGTGAGAAATCGATTCTCTAGATTTACTCAGTTTTGTGTCTTTGTTTTGTGGTCGGCAAGAGAGAGATTATAGATTCAGATGCTTTCTTGTCATTTATTCCAATAAAACTTTTATCTCTCTCTCTATATATACACACACACATACATGTATACACATTTATATACAGTACAGTATGGCAGTTTCAGTGGCAATAATAAAATAATGATAATAGTCCGTGCATTTTGATGCTGCGCTTTTCATGTCTTCTAGACATCTCAAAGCGCTTCACAGAATATACTGCAAAGTGAATTGACTGTATATTTGTGGGCGAAATGTGGCAGATGATTGCGCACAACAGTGTCCCACAAACAGTCTTGGATTCAAGTGACCAATTTTATTTTATTTTGGGGGGAGGGAATATTATCGGGGAAGCGTTGCTGTGTACTGAGTACTTGCAAGCATTGAGGACACAATGCAGTCAGTCCCCTGATCAGTCTCCAGCACAAAACACAGAACACAGCACTGTGGACGGGCAGTGCTGAGGGTAGACAGGAGCAGAGAACCGGCGATTGAGAGACACGGATCCACCTCACATCATAACCTCGCCTTGAAAAAAGTACATCTTAACCAACCCTAATCGGCCCTGCCTCTCTAACCTCTCTCCTCACAACAGTATCCGTTGCCTTTGTTCTACTGGGGCTGGCATTCTGCTTGTCCCCCGAATCCTTCGCTCCACCATCGGCGGCTGTGCCTTCAGCCACTACGCCCTGAGGCTCTGGAACTCCCTTCCTCACTCCCTTCGCCTCATCCCCTCTTTTCCTATTTTCAATTCTCGGCTGAAGACCTTTCTTTTTGACCGTGCTTTTGGTCACTTTCTTCCCCCTCCCGCTGGCTCGGCCCCGGGATCCGTTATTGGGAAGCGCTCTGAGACACCATCCAGCGTGGAGGGCGCTATATAAATCCAAGTTGTTGTTGTCGTTGTTGTATTAAATACTGCGCTTCTTCAGGCCATTGAGACGTCTCGAAGCGCCTCGCGGAATATATCGCACGGTGGTTGACTGTGTATTTTTGTGGCGGGGGGGGGGGGGGGGGAAACGCGGCAGCCAATTGCGCACAGCAGTGTCCCAGAAACAGTGGTGGATTGAGCAGGATTATTAACCCAGAAAGTCGACAACAACTTGCGATTTATAGCTAAGTAAACAGAGGTGCAGAGGAGGGAAACTTGCCTAAGGTTTCCCCCTCGCCCGGCAATCGAACCTGGGGTCCTCTCGCTTATAATAATAAGAATCATATTAATAATCCTTGCATTTGATATAGTACTTTACATGTCTTCTAGACATCTCAAAGCGCTTCACAGAATATACTGTAAAGTGAATTAACTGCATATAGTATTTGTGGGCAGCGAACAGGTCTCACGCTTATAAGGCGAGTGCTCTAACCACTGAGCTACAGGTCTCACTTCTGAGGCGAGTGCGCCAAACAGGGCTTCATCATATTATATTTCAGTGATAATCCTTGCATTTGATACCAGGATTTACTGTAAGCTAATGACTGTGTTCATTCTGATGACTGACTCCGTTAGTTTTTCAATTACTGAGGTCAGGCTAATTGTTATGGCTGTCACCTTCCCTGAATAGAGGAACCGCGTTTGCTTGTTTCTAGTGTGTCAAAACCCCAAAGTGATATAATTATAATAATAATCCTTGCATCTAACACGTCTTCTAAACATCTCAAAGCGCTTCACAGAATATACTGTAAAGTGAATTGTCTGTGTATTTTGTGGGCGAAACGCAGCAGCCAATTGCACGCAGCAGTGTCCCACAAACAGTCGTGGATTGAAATGACCAATTTTATTATTGTTTGTTTTTTTGGACGGATTATTGTTAGGCATGTGGAGTAAGGAAACTTGCCCAAGGTTTCACCCTGACCTGCCTGGATTCGAACACAGGCCTCACGCTTGTAAGGCGAGATGATGACTGGGGAGAGCTTAAGTTAGAGACTGACTTAACAGTGAAGTTTTACACTGAGGAGGCGAAGGCAAAGAGTTAGAGTAAAGCTAAAAGTGTAGAGACACAACCAGAGGTGGGGGGTGGGTGTGGTGGGGGAGAGAAGGTACATAGAGGAAATGGGCACAGAATGTGTGTTCAGGGAGATACACAGAGAAGGAAAGTGCCAGAGAGCGAATAGAGTGTTGGAAAGAGAGTAAGGGGAGAGAGAAAGAGTGTGAGTAGAGGAGGTGTTTGGGGTGTGGGGTGGGGGTGTTAGGGTGAAATAGAGAATAGGGTGGGAGAGACAATAAGCGGATAGAGAGAAAGAGAGGGAGGGTATAGGGAGATGGAGAGAGAATAGGTGGGAGAGAATATGGGGGGAGAGAGAGAGAGGATAGTAAGAGAGAGAATGGGGAGAGTGGGTAGGGAGCGTGAAAGAATAGTGAGGAGAGAGAGAGAGAATGGGGTGGGGGGGCAAGGGAGGATGGAGTGGGAGAGAGAGAGTAGGGTGAGAGAAAGAGAGTTGGAGAGAATACAGTTAGAGAAAATAGAGAGAGAGGCTAGGGAGAGAAAGAGAGAATGAGTATAGAGAGAGAGAGAACATATCTAGAAAAAGAGGATAGGGGGACTGAGAATATATATACAGTATACAATATACAGTGAGAGAGTAGGGGGAGAGGGTATATATACAGTATAGTATACAGAAAGAGTAGGGGGGAGGGTATATACAGTATACAGTGAGAGAGTAGGGGAGAGGGTATATATACAATATAGTATACAGAGAGAGTAGGGGAGGGGGTATATATATAGAATGGTATATAGAGAGAGTAGGGGAGGGGGTATATATATATAGTATGGTATACAGAAAGAGTAGGGGGGAGGGTATATACAGTATACAGTGAGAGAGTAGGGGAGAGGGTATATATACAATATAGTATACAGAAAGAGTAGGGGAGGGGGTATATATATAGAATGGTATATAGAGAGAGTAGGGGAGGGGGTATATATATAGTATGGTATACAGAGAGAGTAGGGGGGAGAGGGTTGTACAATATAGTACTGTATACAGTGAGAGAGTAGGGGGAGAGGGTAGTACAATATAGTATACAATGAGAGATCAGGGGAGAGGCTATATGTACAGAAAAGAAAATAGAGGGAAAGAGAATGAGGATAGAATTGTGGGGAGGATAGAGAGGTGGGGGACGGAGAGAGAGAGTGAATGAGAGAGTGAATAGAGAGGAGAGAATAGAGAGAGGGATAGAGGGAGAATAGAGAGAGAGGGAGAGAGAATGACTAGAGAGATGGAGAGCATAGAGAGAGATAGAGAAAGAAAGTGAACAGAGAGATGGAGAGAATAGAGAGAGATAGAGAAAGAAAGTGAACAGAGAGATGGAGAGAATAGAGAGATAGAGAAAGAAAGTGAACAGGGAGATGGAGAGAATAGAGAGAGAGAGTGAGAGAATAGAAAGAGGGATATAGAGTGATCAGAGAGAGTGGGAGAATAGAGAAAGTGAATAGAGAGAGATCAAGAAAATAGGGGGGTGAGGTGGGCTAGAGAGAAAGTGAATAGAGAGGGTGAATGGAGAGATGCAGAGAATAGAGAGAGAGATGCAGAGAATAGAGAGAGAGATGCGGAGAATAGAGATAGGGAGAGAGAATAGAGAGACGGAGAGAATAGAGAGGGGGAGAATAGAGAGAGAGAAAGTAAATAGGGAGAGGGTGAATAGAGAGATGCAGATAACAGAGAGTGATTGAGAGAACAGAGAGAGAATGAGTGAACAGAGAGAGATGGAGAGAATATATACAGAGAGAGAATGGAGAGAGAGAGAGAGAGAGACTAGGGACTACTAGGGAGATGCAGAGAATAGGGAGAGAGAAAATGAATAGAGAGATAGAGAGATGGAGAGAATAGAGAGATGGAATAGAGGGAGAGAGAATAGAGATAGAGGGTGTGAGGTGTTGCCGTTACCTCCTCAAACAGCTCCAGGCTGTAAGTGTTATCATCATCGGCAAAGAAGACCACCCCTGTGAGGGAGGGGGGGCTGGTGTGTCTGAGCCAGCTGAGAGCCTGGTTCCTCTGCTCAGTGGCCCTGGGAAGCCCTGTCCTCCTGTACCTGCGAGGAGTCAGGACATGGAGGTGGGTGTAGGAGCTGAGCCCAGAGCTCCTGAGCAATTGGGACACCAGGGAAGTCCTGGCCAGGGAGTCCTCCACCACAATCCAATGGAAATTCTCCAGTTGCCTGAAGGTGTTGGCCAGGCGAGTCAGCTCTGCCTTCTGCACTGGCCTGGAGTAGGTGGGGGTGACAGCATAGACTGTGGGCAAAGGGGGCTTCGGAGGGATGTCCCCCTGGAGCAGGGAGATGGGGGTGGACCTTCTCTGGTCAGACCTGGACCTTCTCCTGACGTCCACATCCACCACGATGATCACGATGAGGATCCAGGGGAAGATGAGGAAGAATCGCCCCCAAGTGGCAGATTTCATGATGGATCCACCAGCACTGACCCTTTGTGCAAAGTCTCTCTCCTTTCACTGTCCATATCTCTGGTTGGGTTTCTGTGAATTGTTCCTCTTTGTCACCACTCACTCACTCAGGTCCCAACAGTGGAGACATCTGGCTTGTTGTATATCTCCCTCATATATCTCTCTTCTTTTTCACTCACTCACTCTCATACATACATACATATACAGTATATCTTTCTTTCCCCCTTTCACTCACTCGCTCTCTCTCTCTCATATATCTTTCTCCTTTCTCTCTCTCCCATATATATATATATCGCTCTTTCTATCTCTCTCTCTCAAATATACATCTTTCTCTCCCCTCTCTCTATCCCTCACTTACATCTCTCTCTATATATCTATCCATCCTATATATCGGTCCCCTTTCACTCTCATATATATCTATCTGTCTATCTCTCTCTCTCTCTCTCTCACTCACATCTCGTTCTCTCTTCTTTCTATCTATATCTCTCTGCTGTTTCTCTATCCCCTTTCACTCTCATATAT